>CM055120.1:330856863-331456863 GCA_029206835.1 Rana muscosa | reverse complement strand
CAAGCGTATCTCGCGTGGCCAAAACATCAGCCGCTTGGGCACCACAAGCATGAGCAGACATATGTCGACCTGCCATGCAGCTCGTTGGCAAGCACACATAAAAGACCCACACCAAAGAACAAAGCGGACCTCTCCTTGCTCCTCATCAGCTGGGATCTCCATCCCCACTATATCTTCAGTCCTCTCTGAAAGCTGCTCTGAGAGGACTGAAGGTGTAGAATTAGGTGTGTCACAACCAAGTACTTGCAGTACACCGACGTCCGATTGTAGCAGGCAAATTTCCCTGCCCCAGCTGCTGGACCGTCGAAAGAAGTATATTCCCAGCCATCCACATGCCCAGCGGTTGAATGCTAGCTTGGCTAAATTGCTAGCACTTCAACTGCTGCCTTTTCAGTTGGTAGACTCGGCCCCCTTCCGTGAGTTTGTTCAATGTGCGGTTCCTCAGTGGCAGGGTCCCAAACGCCACTTTTTCTCACGGAAGGCGATTCCGTCTCTCTACCGGCATGTGGAAGGCAATGTCCATGCCTCGCTGGACAGGGCGGTCAGCGGTAAGGTGCATATTACCGCTGACTCATGGTCCAGCAGGCATGGACAGGGACGTTATCTTTCTTTCACGGCCCATTGGGTCACTCTATTGGCAGCTGGGAGGGATGCAGGACAAGGTGCAGTAGTGTTGGAGGTTGTTCCGCCACCACGCCTCCAAAATGCTACTACTGGTTGTGACACACCTCTCTCCTCCACCCCCTCCTCTTCTTCTTCCTCCATGTCCTCTTCGAGTGCTCTGTCCTCGGAACCAGCGGTGCTCCGTAGGCGTACGCGAGTACGCAGGCAAAAAGATGCCATGCCGTGCTTGCGCTGGTGTGTTTGGGGGACAGGAGCCACACTGGGCCAGAGGTTCTGGCAGCTCTGCAGGGGCAGGCCAAGAGGTGGTTGACGCCACGCCAGCTTAAGCCAGGAATGGTCGTTTCTGACAATAGCACCAACCTCCTCTCCGCCCTGCGACAGGGGCAGCTCACCCATGTGCCCTGTATGGCTCACGTCCTCAACCTGGTGGTGCAGCGGTTCTTGGGCAGGTTCCCAGGCTTACAGGATGTCCTGAGGCAGGCCAGGAAAGTCTGTGTGCATTTCCGCCGATCTTATAATGCCAGTGCTCGGCTGACTGAGCTGCAAAAGGAGCTGAACCTGCCCAAGAACCGCCTAATATGTGACATGCCCACCAGGTGGAACTCAACGTTGGCCATGCTGCAGCGACTGCACACGCAGCAGAGGGCCATCAATGAGTACCTTTGCGACTACGGCACCAGGACAGGGTCAGGGGAGCTTGGCTTTTTTTCCCCACGCCAGTGGAGCATGATCAGGGATGCATGCACTGTCCTCTCACCATTTGAGGAGGCCACGAGGATGGTGAGCAGTGACAGTGCATGCATCAGTGACACTGTACCTCTTGTCCACCTGTTGGAGCATACGCTGCGTGGGATAATGGACAGGGCACTTGAGGCAGAACAGAGGCAGGAAGAGGAGGACTTCCTTGCCTCTCAAGGCCCCCTTTATCCAGACAGTGTTCCTTCTGTCCCACCCATCACACAGGAAGAGGATGAGGATGAGGAGGAGGAGGAGGAGGAGGATTGTGTGAGCATGGAGGTGGAGCCTGGCACTCAGCATCAGCAGCAGCAGTCTTTTAGGGATGATGTACAGTCCCAACAAACCAGTGGACTTGTACGTGGCTGGGAGGAGGTGGCTGGCGATCATGTCACCCTCAGTGACCCAGAAGACTCCGGACCGAATGCCTCAGCTAACCTACGCTGCATGGCCTCCCTGATCCTGCAAAGCCTGCTGAAGGATCCTCGTGTTCTTCGGATCAAGGAGAGGGACCATTACTGGCTGGCCACTCTCCTTGATCCACGGTACAAGGGTAAGGTTTCGGACCTTATCTTGCCGTCGCAGAGGGAGCAGAGGATGAGACATCTCAGGGAGGCCTTGCAGAAAGGTCTGTGCAACGCGTTCCCAGAAACTGGGAGGTTACAAACTCCTGGTCCTGGACGACGAGTTGCTGAGGCTTCGGTCAGTAGCAGAAGGAGCGGTGGGGAAGGTGGACGTCTGACCGATGCGTTCAGACAATTTTTTAGTCCGCAGCCCCAAGGTATGATCGGTTCCAGCAACCATCGCCAGCGTCTGATATACATGGTGCAGGAATACCTAGGGGCAAGGTCAGACTTGGACACCTTTCCCACCGAAAATCCTCTGGCTTACTGGGTCCTGAGGATGGATCACTGGCCAGAGCTTGCACAGTATGCAATTGAGCTACTGGCCTGTCCTGCATCCAGCGTTCTTTCCGAACGCACATTCAGTACTGCTGGAGGATTTGTCACCGATCATAGGGTGCGCCTGTCCACCGACTCGGTTGATCGACTGACCTTCATAAAAATGAATCAGTCTTGGATCACCACCAGCTACCAGACACCTGAAGCGGATATAACGGAATAATTTATAATGTCACATCCCTTCAAGACTGCCTATGCTGATGCTGAGTGACTGTCCTGTTATGTTCACTGACTATCCTCTTCCTCCTCCTCAATGATCCATGCCACTACACCAGTGCCTAAGGCACAATTTTTCAGCCCCTGTATAACAGGGGCGTGTAATTACAATTTTTTAAAAAGATGCTTCGCAACAGGTGTGACTGCTGTGCTCCAAGTACAGTATCTGTGAGGGGTTGCAGTGTTGTGGCACCAGCACCAGTGCCTAAGGCACAATTTTTCAGCCCCTGTTGGGGCGTGTAATTACAATTTTTAGGCAATGCTTTGCAACAGGTCTCATTGCTGTGCTCAGAGTACAGTATCTGTGAGGGGTTGCAGTGTTGTGGCACCAGCACCAGTGCCTAAGGCACAATTTTTCAGCCCCTGTATAACAGGGGCGTGTAATTACAATTTTTTAAAAAGATGCTTCGCAACAGGTGTGACTGCTGTGCTCCAAGTACAGTATCTGTGAGGGGTTGCAGTGTTGTGGCACCAGCACCAATGCCTAAGGCACAATTTTTCAGCCCCTGTTTAACAGGGGCGTGTAATTACAAATCTTGATCTAATAGTTCACAGCAGGGCCCATTCCTGCGCCCACCAAGAGTAACTATGAGGGCCTACAGTCTTGTGGCAACACCGTCCACCACCACCACCAAAGGCCCAATTTTTCTGCCCTGTTCAACAGGTGCATGCAATTACAAATCTTGATCTAATAACTCACAGCAGGGCCCATTCCTGCACCCACCAAGAGTAACTGTGAGGGCTTACAGTCTTGTGGCAACACCGTCCACCACCACCACCACCACCACCACCAAAGGCCCAATTTTTCTGCCCTGTTCAACAGGTGCATGCAATTACAAATCTTGATCTAATAACTCACAGCAGGGGCCATTCCTGCACCCACCAAGAGTAACTGTGAGGGCTTACAGTCTTGTGGCAACACCGTCCACCACCACCACCACCACCACCAAAGGCCCAATTTTTCTGCCCGGTTCAACAGGTGCATGCAAGTACAAATCTTGATCTATTAACTCACAGCAGGGCCCATTCCTGTGCCCACCAGTCTTGTGGCTACACCAACATCGAATAGGGCAAATTTCTGCAGAGTATATACGGCAGGCCCCTACTTTCAAACATCCAACTTACAAATGACTCCTACTTGCAAACGGCAAGAGAAAACAGGAAGTGAGAGGAAATCTACCCCTAGGAAGGGAAATTCTATCCTGTTAGATTTAATTTGGGAAAAAGGTATCTCCTCTCTACTGATGCTTTATCACCAATCCTTGTTTCAATTAAAACCCCACTTTTCCAAAAACATTTGTCATTGGGACGGAAAGTGAGGTGACATGTTCTGAACAAGTGAACAGATGTGCAAAGACAGCAAATGTTACAGGGGTGATAACCCCTCCCTATGTTCTCCAAAAAGCTTAAAAATAGATTTTTTTGGGATGGAGCTACACTTCATAATGTACCTGTTCAGATTCTACTTAAGAACAAACCTACAGTCCGTGTCTTGTTTGCACCACCTATATACTGCTGTTCAGAGTATATAGGGTTGTAGGTATAGGGTTTTATTTTGGGTGCGGGGTCCCCCTTAATATCCATACAAGACCCAAAGGGGCTGGGGTGGGGGGGGGGGGTGATGGGGTAGCCATGCCATTTTTCTCAAGGATTTTCAGCCATATGGCGGCCAGGACAAGACATGACATTAAAGCCGCAAGTGGTTTTAAATGGCTTCTTTTTTTCCTTTACAAATGTCATTTTGTGCAAGGACAGTTCTAAACACGGGAAACACATGCCACTTCACAGGCATACTTTAGACACCCCCCAGGTACCATATTTAAAGGAAAATTTCACTTTTTTTTTTTCACTTTATGCATCATTAAAATGACTGCTCCCGAAAAAACGTTAGTTTTTAAAATTTATTTTTGCATTGATATATGCCCCCTGGGGCAGGACCCGGGTCCCCAAACCTGTTTTATGACATTAACATGCATATTGGCCGTTGTAATTAGCAATTTTGATTTCGAACGTTCGCGTCCATAATAACGAATAGGGTTCGAAAATTCGCGCGAACTTTCGGTCCGTTCGAAGGTTCTGGTGCGAACCGAACCCGGGGGTGTTCGGCTCATCCCTACTGATCGCTGTATAAATGTAAATGGTCCCAAAAATGTGTCAAAAGTGTACGATCTGTCCTTCGCAATGTAGCAGTACCGCTAAAAATTGCAGACCACTGCCATCACTAGTAAAAAAATACCATAAAAAAGCCATAACTTTTCCATAGTTTGTAGACGCTATAACTTTTGCGCAAACCAATCAATATACGCTTATTGCGATTTTTTTACCAAAAATATGTAGAAGAATATATAAGGGCCTAAACTGACGAATACATTTTAAAAAAAAATTGGGGGATATTTATTATAGCAAAAAGTAAAAAATATTGTTTTTTTCTCTAAATTGTCGCTCTCTTTTTGTTTATAGCACAAAAAAAAGGTGATCAAATAGCACCAAAAGAAAGCTCTATTTGTGGGAAAAAAAGGACGCAAATTTTGTTTGGGTACAGCATGACCGCGCAATTGTCAGTTAAAATGATGCAGTGCCAAATTGTAAAAAGTGCTCTGGTCAGGAAAGGGGTAAAATCTTCCGGGGCTGAAGTGGTTAAAGTGCAACTCAAAAAGTAAAGATTTGCTATGTTATAGTTAATATCTACAAATGTTAATTGCACCTACTGTAAGTACCATGAAATTATAATTTTTTTGTCTGCACTTCCTGGTATGTGGGTGTGCCTAGAAACTTTGGCACCTATAGCATCATAGATTATATATCTGCACTGCAGTGTGAGATCTAGGGCACTGCTGCCTCTGACTACTAGTCGCAGGAGATCTGGAATAATATTTGGTGATTTCTCTAATGTTCTGCTCATGGCCATGAACTGGAATATCGAAAGGGAAAAGTGTGGCTCTCCCCTCTTTTTCTACCCCTTCAATCTATTTATGAGAGACAATAGCTCCTTGCATACACCTGGCCAGTGGTCTCTAAACTGTGGCCCGGGGCAAGATGTGGCCCTTGCTTGCCTTTATGCGGCCCTTGGGGCATTAGGCCTCCCACTGATACGAGACACTATTCCTCTTACTGACACCAATGACGGGGCATAATTCTCACCACTGACACCAAACATGGGGCATTATTCCTCTCCTTAATGTCAAAGATGGGGCACTGTTTACTCCCACTAACACCAGTACATTTTCTACTCCCACTGGCCACAGTGCCCCCCTAAAGTCTGAAGGATAGTAAACTGGCCCTATGTTTATGTAGCAAGGTCCCAGGCCTCCTTTGGTCTAATGAGAACCTCCAAGGCCAGAGAAAGCTGACATCCTTCTGTATATAGTGGGTTGTGAGGCCTGGGTCCCTAGCTTGTAGGGGTGCGGAATTTAATCGTTGCATCGGTGCATCGCGATTCGGGCGTCCCCGATGCGGGGAAACCTATTAATCGATTATCCCCGATGTTTAGCCCCGCCCCTTCATTCCCGGGAGAGCCGTTTCCTCATTTGTTATTTTTTTCCTATTACGCGCTCATGTGACTGCCCGGCCCGCCTCTCTGCTTTCACGTCTCACGTACGCCAGGAGAGACGTGAAAGCAGAGAGGAGAGAGGGCAGTCACATGAGCGCGTCATATCCACTCACTGTTCCCCTGCCGGATTCTGTTCCCCTGGCTCTCGGGTCCTATCGGAACTCCGCCCCCCCCACTCCCAGCCCTGTACATTGCCGCTCCCTCCTCCTACGAATGCTAATGCTCCTAATACCGCCCCGCCCCGCCTCTCCAGCCCTCGGCTACTGTTTAACGAATGCTAATGAGCAGAGGGCTGGAGAGGCGGGGCGGGGCGGTATTAGGAGCATTAGCATTCGTAGAAGGAGGGAGCGGCAATGTACAGGGCTGGGAGTGGGGGGGGGCGGAGTTCCGATAGGACCCGAGAGCCAGGGGAACAGAATCCGGCGGGGGGAACCATTCTCGGCACAACAGGAAAGTTCTTCTCACTACTGCAGAAAAGGTTAGTTTGGAATTAGGAATTAGGTTAGGGATTAGAATAGGGTAAAGAAGTGTGAAAAAAGTTCATTAAAGTGGCAGTATTATTTTTTTTTTGTTTTTATTTTTGTATTGTTTTTTTAAAACGGATATTATACCTACCTACTGATCTTCTGTAGCATGTCCGCAGTCACCAACCATCTCCTGTAGCATGTCCGCAGTCACCGACTATCTCCTGTAGCATGTCCGCAGTCACCAACCATCTCCTGTAGCATGTCCGCAGTCACCGACTATCTCCTGTAGCATGTCCGCAGTCACCAACCATCTCCTGTAGCATGTCCGCAGTCACTGACCATCTACTGTAGCATGTCCGCAGTCACCAACCATCTCCTGTAGCATGTCCGCAGTCACCGACTATCTCCTGTAGCATGTCCGCAGTCACCAACCATCTCCTGTAGCATGTCCGCAGTCACCGACTATCTCCTTTAGCATGTCCGCAGTCACCAACCATCTCCTGTAGCATGTCCGCAGTCACTGACCATCTCCTGTAGCATGTCCGCAGTCACCGACTATCTCCTGTAGCATGTCCGCAGTCACCAACCATCTCCTGTAGCATGTCCGCAGTCACCGACTATCTCCTGTAGCATGTCCGCAGTCACCAACCATCTCCTGTAGCATGTCCGCAGTCACTGACCATCTCCTGTAGCATGTCCGCAGTCACCGACTATCTCCTGTAGCATGTCCGCAGTCACCGACCATCTCCTGTAGCATGTCCGCAGTCACCAACCATCTCCTGTAGCATGTCCGCAGTCACCGACTATCTCCTGTAGCATGTCCGCAGTCACCGACCATCTCCTGTAGCATGTCCGCAGTCACTGACCATCTCCTGTAGCATGTCCGCAGTCACCGACTATCTCCTGTAGCATGTCCGCAGTCACCGACCATCTCCTGTAGCATGTCCGCAGTCACCAACCATCTCCTGTAGCATGTCCGCAGTCACCGACTATCTCCTGTAGCATGTCCGCAGTCACCGACCATCTCCTGTAGCATGTCCGCAGTCACCAACCATCTCCCGTAGCATGTCCGCAGTCACCGACTATCTCCTGTAGCATGTCCGCAGTCTCTCTGACCATCTCCTGTAGCATGTCCACAGTCTCTCTGACCATCTCCTGTAGCATGTCTGCAGTCTCTCTGACCATCTCCTGTAGCATGTCTGCAGTCTCTCTGACCATCTCCTGTAGCATGTCTGCAGTCTCTCTGACCATCTCTTGTAGCATGTCCGCAGTCTCTCTGACCATCTCCTGTAGCATGTCCGCAGTCTCTCTGACCATCTCCTGTAGCATGTCCGCAGTCTCTCTGACCATCTCCTGTAGCATGTCCGCAGTCTCTCTGACCATCTCTTGTAGCATGTCCGCAGTCTCTCTGACCATCTCCTGTAGCATGTCCGCAGTCTCTCTGACCATCTCTTGTAGCATGTCCGCAGTCTCTCTGACCATCTCTTGTAGCATGTCCACAGTCTCTCTGACCATCTCCTGTAGCATGTCCGCAGTCTCTCTGACCATCTCCTGTAGCATGTCCGCAGTCTCTCTGACCATCTCTTGTAGCATGTCCGCAGTCTCTCTGACCATCTCCTGTAGCATGTCCGCAGTCTCTCTGACCATCTCCTGTAGCATGTCCGCAGTCACTGACCATCTCCTGTAGCATGTCCGCAGTCACCGACCATCTCCTGTAGCATGTCCGCAGTCACCGACCATCTCCTGTACTATGTACAAGTTGTTGTGTGCTTTGTTTAGACTTTGCTACATGCAGGGAGTGTTGTCTTTTTTTTAAAAGAACAGATATAATAAAAAAAATGGAGATCTCCTGACTGCTTGAATTTTTTTGATGAAAACCATGCGCACTTGCGCTGTAACCGGGGTGCATCGTGATGCATCGCGGAATCGAATCGAATCGAATCGTTGACCTGATAATCGTAATCGAATCGAATCGTGAGGCCAGTGAAGATGCGCACCTCTACTAGCTTGGCACTCAAGATACTTCTCAAGCTTCACCCTACTGGCCTGCTCGGTCCATGGCTTGACACACAAGGCTGCTCCGCATGCGCCACTTTCGCTGGCTGGCTCCCTGTCTTGATACCCGCTGAAGTTTCCAGATTCTTCACCGTCCCCGATTGGTGAGAATACTGCTCTGGTACTTGCTTCAGCTACTGTCAGGGAAATAGCCGAGTTATTGGCATTCCTGCCAGTGCCCATCATGGCCGCGCCAGACTAACCCCTATTCGCATGCGCGCACGCAGATGCTCCGCACGGAAGGCGCGTACAGACGCACACAGACTGTGGGCGCACCCCCCAGGGTATTTAAACCTGTCACTGGCACATACAAGTTGCTGGATTATCATCAGCTTCCTGTGTCTCCTGTGTCTCCTGAATCTCTGTCTTGACCCTTGGCTTGCATCTGGAGCTGTGACCCTGCTTATCTCCTCGCATCTGACCCTGGCTTGGCTGACTATTCCATTATCTTCTGCTCCTGTGTATGACCCGGCTTGTTCCTGTAATCCTCTTGGACTGATTCCTGTGTTTGACCCCTCGCCTATCCTGGCTACAGACTCTGTTCTTGGTTTACCTATTGTTCCACACTAGTGATGAGCCGAACACCCCCGGGTTCGGTTCGCACCAGAACCCGCGAACGGACCGAAAGTTCGAACGAACATTAGAACCCTATTAAATACAATGGATGCGAACGTTCGAATTCTAAAGTGCTAATTATAACAACTATTATGCATGTTATTGTCCTAAAAAGGGTTTGGGAACCCGGGTTCTGCACCAGGGGACATGTATCAATGCAAAAATAAGTTTTAAAAACGGTCGTTTTCCGGGAGCAGTCATTTTAATGATGCATAAAGTGAAAAAAAAAAAGTCAAATATTCCTTTAAATATCGTACCTGGGGGGTGTCTAAAGTATGCCTGTGAAGTGCCACGTGTTTCCCGTGTTTAGAACTGTCCCTGCACAAAATGACACTTCTAAAGGAAAAAAAAGCCATTTAAAACTGCTTGCGGCTTTAATGTAATGTCTGGTCCCGGTAATATGGATGAAAATCTTTAAGAAAAATGGCATAGCTACCCCATGACCCCCCCCCCTACCCCAGCCCATTACCAGCCCCTTTGGGTCTTGTATGGATATTAAGGGGAACCCCGCACATAAAATAAAAAAGGCCCTATATACTCTGAACAGCCGTATACAGGCGGTGCATACAAGACAGGGACTGTAGGTTTGTTCTTATGTAGAATCTGTTTGTAATTTTGAACAGGTACATTGTTGAAGTGTAGCTCCAGACCAAAAATCTATTTTTAAACTTTTTGGAAAACATAGGTAAGGGTTATCACCCCTGTAACATTTGTTTTGCTGTCTGTGCCCCTGTTCAGAACATTTCACCTCACTTTCCGTCCTAATGACAACTGTTTTTGAAATGTGGTGTTTTTCTTGAAACAAGGATTGCTGATAAAGCATCAGTACAGAGGAGACACCTTTCTCCCATATTTATTCTTACAGGAGAGAATTTTCCTTCCTAGTGGTAGATTTCCTCTCACTTCCTGTTGTCTTCTTGCGTTTGCAAGTAGGAGTCGTTTGTAAGTTGGATGTTTGAAAGTAGGGACCTGCCGTATATACTCTGCAGAAATAGGCCCCTTAGTTGTTGGTGTTGGCACAACACTGTAAGCACTCACAGTTACTCTTGGTTGGTGCTGGAACGCCCTGCTGTCAACTATTATATCAGGAATTTTAATTACATATAATTGTTGAACAGTGGTAGTAAAAATTGGGCCTTTGATGGTGGTGCTGGTGCCACAACACTGTAAGCCCTGACAGTTACTCTTGGTGGGTGCAGCAATGGGCCCTGCTGTGAATTATTAGATCAAGAATTGTAATTACATGCCCCTGTTGAACAGGGGCTGAAAAATTGGGCCTTAGGCACTGGTGGCACAACACTGCAACCCTTCACAGATACTGTACTTGGAGCACAGCAATGAGCCCTGTTGCAAAGTATTGCTTCAAAAATTGTAATGACACGCCCCTGTTAAACAGGGGCTGAAAAATTGGGCCTTAGGCACTGGTGGCAAAACACTGCAACTCCTCACAGATACTGTACTTGGAGCACAGCAATGAGCCCTGTTGCAAAGTATTGCTTCAAAAATTGTAATTACACGCCACTGTTAAACAGGGGCTGAAAAATTGGGCGTTAGGCACTGGTGGCGGCACCCATAAACAAAAATGATCTTCCAAGCTATCATCATCAATCGTATCATTGAGGACTCGGAGGAGGAGGATAGGCAGTCAACATAACAGCACAGGCACTCAGCATCAGCATCAGTCTTGAAGGGATGTGACATTTTAAAATCAATTAGTCTGTTATATCAGCATCAGGTGTGTGGTAGCTGGTGGTGATCCAAGACTGGTTCATCTTGATGAAAGTCAGTCGATCAACCGAGTCGGTGGACAGGCGCACCCTGTGATCCGTGACAAATCCTCCAGCAGCACTGAATGTGCGTTCCGAAAGAACGCTGGATGCAGGACAGGCCAGTAGCTCAATTGCATACTGTGCAAGCTCTGGCCAGTGATCCATCCTCAAGACCCAGTAAGCCAGAGGATTTTCGGTGGGGAAGGTGTCCAAGTCTGACCTTGCCCCTAGATATTCCTGCACCATGTTTATCAGACGCTGGCGATGGTTGCTGGAACCGATCATACTTTGGGGCTGCGGACTAAAGAATTGTCTGAACGCATCGGTCAGACGGCCACCTTCCCCACCGCTCCTTCTTTGACTGGCCGAAGCCTCAGCAACTCGTTGTCCAGGACCAGGAGTTTGCAACCTCCCAGTCTCTGGGAACGCGTTGCACAGACCTTTCTGCAAGGCCTCCCGGAGTTGTCTCATCCTCTGCTCCCTCTGCGACGGTAACATAAGGTCCGCAACCTTACCCTTGTACCGTGGATCAAGGAGAGTGGCCAGCCAGTAATGGTCCCTCTCCTTGATCCGAAGAATACGAGGATCCTTCCGCAGACTTTGCAGGATCAGGGAGGCCATGCAGCGTAGGTTTGCTGAGGCATTCGCTCCGGAGTCCTCTGGGTCACTAAGGACGACATGATCCGCAGCCACCTCCTCCCAGCCACGTACAAGTCCACTGGTTTCTTGGGACTGTAAATCATCCCTAAAAGACTGCTGCTGATGATGCTGAGTGCCAGCCTCCACCTCCATGCTGACACAATCCTCCTCCTCCTCCTCCTCCTCCTCCTCCTCCTCTTCCTGTGCGATGGGTGGGACAGAAGGAACACTGTCTGGGTAAAGGGGGCCTTGAGAGGCAAGGAAGTCCTCCTCTTCCTGCCTCTGTTCTGCCTCAAGTGCCCTGTCCATTATTCCACGCAGCGTGTGCTCCAACAGGTGGACAAGAGGTACAGTGTCACTGATGCATGCACTGTCACTGCTCACCATCCTCGTGGCCTCCTCAAATGGTGCCAGGACAGTGCATGCATCCCTGATCATGCCCCACTGGCGTGGAGAAAAAAAACCAAGCTCCCCTGACCCTGTCCTGGTGCCGTAGTCGCACAGGTACTCATTGATGGCCCTCTGCTGCGTGTGCAGCCGCTGCAGCATGGCCAACGTTGAGTTCCACCTGGTGGGCATGTCACATATAAGGCGGTTCTTGGGCAGGTTCAACTCCTTTTGCAGCTCAGCCAGGCGAGCACTGGCATTATAAGATCTGCGGAAATGCACACAGACTTTCCTGGCCTGCCTCAGGACATCCTGTAAGCCCGGGTACCTGCCCAAGAACCGCTGCACCACCAGGTTAAGGACGTGAGCCACACAGGGCACATGGGTCAGTTGTCCCTGTCGGAGGGCGGAGAGGAGGTTGGTGCCATTGTCGCAAACCACCATTCCTGGCTTAAGCTGGCGTGGCGTCAACCACCTCTCGGCCTGGCCCTGCAGAGCAGACAGGACCTCTGCCCCAGTGTGGCTTCTGTCCCCCAAACACACCAGCGCAAGCACGGCATGGCATCTTTTTGCCTGCGTACTTGCGTAGCCCCGTGAACGGCTACGGAGCACCGCTGGTTCATAGGACAAACCACAGGAAGAGGCCATGGAGGAAGAAGAAGAGGAGGGGGTGGAGGAGAGAGGTGTGTCACAACCAGTAGTAGCATTTTGGAGGCGTGGCGGTGGGACAACCTCCAACACTACTGCACCTTGTCCTGAATCCTTCCCAGCTGCCAAAAGAGTGACCCAATGGGCCGTGAAAGAAAGGTAACGTCCCTGTCCATGCCTGCTGGACCATGAGTCAGCGGTAATATGCACCTTACCGCTGACCGCCCTGTCCAGCGAGGCCAAGACATTGCCTTCCACATGCCGGTAGAGAGCCGGAATAGCCTTCCGTGAGAAAAAGTGGCGTTTGGGAACCTGCCACTGAGGAACCGCACATTGCACAAACTCACGGAAGGGGGCCGAGTCTACCAACTGAAAAGGCAGCAGTTGAAGCGCTAGCAATTTAGCCAAGCTAGCATTCAACCGCTGGGCATGTGGATGGCTGGGAGTGAACTTCTTTCGACGGTCCAGCAGCTGGGGCAGGGAAATTTGCCTGCTAGAATCGGACGTCGGTGTACTGCTAGCAGAGTGGGCGCAAGTACTTGGCTGTGACACACCTAATTCTACACCTTCATTCCTCTCAGTGCATGTTTCAGAGAGGACTGAAGTTATAGTGGGGTTGGAGATCCCAGCTGATGCGGTGCAAGGAGAGGTCCGCTTTGTTCTTTGGTGTGGGTCTTTGAGGTAGGCTTGCCAACGAGCTGCATGGCAGGTCAACATATGTCTGGTCAGGCATGTGGTACCCAAGCGGCTGATGTTTTGGCCACGCGATATACGCTTGAGACATATGTTGCAAACAGCAGCTGTGCGATCTGATGCACTAGCCTCAAAAAAGGCCCACACCAAAGAACTTTTTGAATGACGGGCAGAGGCAGCGCCCTGCACAGGCGGAGCTCTGCGGTGTGATTCCGTCGGTGTACTGCCCTTACGCTGGCCACCAAAGGGCATCCTGCCTCGTTGGAGATGTGCCTCCTCCTCATCCTCCTCCTCCTCCTCTCTCCTATTAGGCACCCACGTGGAGTCATTGACCTCATCATCCCCTCCCTCCTCATCACTGGAGCCAATCTGGCAGTATGCTGCAGCTGCTGGAACATGACTGCCAGATTGGTGTCCTTCTTGAGCATCCCCTCTGTCTGCTCTCACGCTACTGCCTTCCTCTAGCTGGGTTTCATCATCAGACCCTTCGAAACGCTGGGCATCCTCCTGGAGCATGTACCCAACACTGTGCTGAAACAGTTCGGGGGACTCCTCAGGAGGAGGACATGGTGGGTCTAGGGAAGGAGTGACTGATGATTTGTCTGACATTGATACCAGGGAAGACGACGCTTTGGCAGCTGCTTTTCCAGTACCCTGAGCCTGGGTGAGAGAGGATGAGGAGGAGGAGGAGGGCTTGGTCATCCACTCTACCAAGTCTTCGGCATGATGTGGCTCAACATGTCCAGCTGCCGAAAAGAAGGACAAGCGTGTCCCATGGCCATGTGCTGATGACAATGCACCGCGTCCACGACCAGCACTGTTGCCCCCAGACACAGAGCCTGCTTGCCCTCTTTTATTGCCTCCTGACTGTCTGCCTCTCCTTGTTTGCCTTCCAGACATTCTAATAGATGGCCTGCAGGGAGATGGGAAAAAAGCAATAAGGGCTACCTTCAGGTGTCCTTCTCTGTCCCTTGAAACAAGGACTTTCACAGTGAAAGAAACTGACACTGTCCCTACCTAGAGTTTTCTATCCCTAGAATAAATGTTTTTTTTAATCACAATATAGCACAAGGACAATTCACTCAATGTCTCTCCAGGTCCCTGGAAACAAGGACTTGCAGAGTGAAAGAAACTGACACTGTCCCTACCTAGAGTTTTCTGTCCCTAGAATAAATGTTTTTTTTAAGCACAATATAGCACAAGGAAAATTAACTCACTGTCCTTACAGGTCCCTGGAAACAAGGACTTGCAGAGTGAAAGAAACTGACACTGTCCCTACCTAGAGTTTTCTGTCCCTAGAATAAATGTTTTTTTTAAGCACAATATAGCACAAGGACAATTAACTCACTGTCCTTACAGGTCCCTGGAAACAAGGACTTGCAGAGTGAAAAAAAAAAAACACTCTCCCTACCTAGAGTTTTCTGTCCCTAGAAAAAATGTTTTTTTTAAGCACAATATAGCACAAGGACAATTAACTCACTGTCCTTACAGGTCCCTGGAAACAAGGACTTGCAGAGTGAAAGAAAAAAAACACTCTCCCTACCTACAGTTTTCTGTCCCTAGAAAAAATGTTTTTTTTAATCACAATATAGCACAAGGAAAATTAACTCACTGTCCTTACAGGTCCCTGGAAACAAGGACTTGCAGAGTGAAAGAAAAAAAACACTCTCCCTACCTACAGTTTTCTGTCCCTAGAAAAAATGTTTTTTTTAATCACAATATAGCACAAGGAAAATTAACTCACTGTCCTTACAGGTCCCTGGAAACAAGGACTTGCAGAGTGAAAGAAACTGACACTGTCCCTACCTAGAGTTTTCTGTCCCTAGAATAAATGTTTTTTTTAAGCACAATATAGCACAAGGACAATTAACTCACTGTCCTTACAGGTCCCTGGAAACAAGGACTTGCAGAGTGAAAAAAAAAAAAAACTCTCCCTACCTAGAGTTTTCTGTCCCTAGAAAAAATGTTTTTTTTAATCACAATATAGCACAAGGACAATTAACTCACTGTCCTTACAGGTCCCTGGAAACAAGGACTTGCAGAGTGAAAGAAAAAAAACACTCTCCCTACCTACAGTTTTCTGTCCCTAGAAAAAATGTTTTTTTTAATCACAATATAGCACAAGGAAAATTAACTCACTGTCCTTACAGGTCCCTGGAAACAAGGACTTGCAGAGTGAAAGAAACTGACACTGTCCCTACCTAGAGTTTTCTGTCCCTAGAATAAATGTTTTTTTTAATCACAATATAGCACAAGGAAAATTAACTCACTGTCCTTACAGGTCCCTGGAAACAAGGACTTGCAGAGTGAAAGAAAAAAAACACTCTCCCTACCTACAGTTTTCTGTCCCTAGAAAAAATGTTTTTTTTAATCACAATATAGCACAAGGAAAATTAACTCACTGTCCTTACAGGTCCCTGGAAACAAGGACTTGCAGAGTGAAAGAAACTGACACTGTCCCTACCTAGAGTTTTCTGTCCCTAGAATAAATGTTTTTTTTAATCACAATATAGCACAAGGACAATTCACTCAATGTCTCTCCAGGTCCCTGGAAACAAGGACTTGCAGAGTGAAAGAAACTGACACTGTCCCTACCTAGAGTTTTCTGTCCCTAGAATAAATGTTTTTTTTAAGCACAATATAGCACAAGGACAATTAACTCACTGTCCTTACAGGTCCCTGGAAACAAGGACTTGCAGAGTGAAAGAAAAAAAACACTCTCCCTACCTACAGTTTTCTGTCCCTAGAAAAAATGTTTTTTTTAATCACAATATAGCACAAGGAAAATTAACTCACTGTCCTTACAGGTCCCTGGAAACAAGGACTTGCAGAGTGAAAGAAAAAAAACACTCTCCCTACCTACAGTTTTCTGTCCCTAGAAAAAATGTTTTTTTTAATCACAATATAGCACAAGGAAAATTAACTCACTGTCCTTACAGGTCCCTGGAAACAAGGACTTGCAGAGTGAAAGAAACTGACACTGTCCCTACCTAGAGTTTTCTGTCCCTAGAATAAATGTTTTTTTTAATCACAATATAGCACAAGGAAAATTAACTCACTGTCCTTACAGGTCCCTGGAAACAAGGACTTGCAGAGTGAAAGAAACTGACACTGTCCCTACCTAGAGTTTTCTGTCCCTAGAATAAATGTTTTTTTTAAGCACAATATAGCACAAGGACAATTAACTCACTGTCCTTACAGGTCCCTGGAAACAAGGACTTGCAGAGTGAAAGAAAAAAAACACTCTCCCTACCTACAGTTTTCTGTCCCTAGAAAAAATGTTTTTTTTAATCACAATATAGCACAAGGAAAATTAACTCACTGTCCTTACAGGTCCCTGGAAACAAGGACTTGCAGAGTGAAAGAAACTGACACTGTCCCTACCTAGAGTTTTCTGTCCCTAGAATAAATGTTTTTTTTAATCACAATATAGCACAAGGAAAATTAACTCACTGTCCTTACAGGTCCCTGGAAACAAGGACTTGCAGAGTGAAAGAAACTGACACTGTCCCTACCTAGAGTTTTCTGTCCCTAGAATAAATGTTTTTTTTAAGCACAATATAGCACAAGGACAATTAACTCACTGTCCTTACAGGTCCCTGGAAACAAGGACTTGCAGAGTGAAAGAAACTGACACTGTCCCTACCTAGAGTTTTCTGTCCCTAGAATAAATGTTTTTTTTAATCACAATATAGCACAAGGAAAATTAACTCACTGTCCTTACAGGTCCCTGGAAACAAGGACTTGCAGAGTGAAAGAAACTGACACTGTCCCTACCTAGAGTTTTCTGTCCCTAGAATAAATGTTTTTTTTAATCACAATAGAGCACAAGGACAATTAACTCACTGTCCTTACAGGTCCCTGGAAACAAGGACTTGCAGAGTGAAAGAAAAAAAACACTCTCCCTACCTACAGTTTTCTGTCCCTAGAAAAAATGTTTTTTTTAATCACAATATAGCACAAGGAAAATTAACTCACTGTCCTTACAGGTCCCTGGAAACAAGGACTTGCAGAGTGAAAGAAACTGACACTGTCCCTACCTAGAGTTTTCTGTCCCTAGAATAAATGTTTTTTTTAATCACAATATAGCACAAGGACAATTCACTCAATGTCTCTCCAGGTCCCTGGAAACAAGGACTTGCAGAGTGAAAGAAACTGACACTGTCCCTACCTAGAGTTTTCTGTCCCTAGAATAAATGTTTTTTTTAAGCACAATATAGCACAAGGACAATTAACTCACTGTCCTTACAGGTCCCTGGAAACAAGGACTTGCAGAGTGAAAGAAAAAAAACACTCTCCCTACCTACAGTTTTCTGTCCCTAGAAAAAATGTTTTTTTTAATCACAATATAGCACAAGGAAAATTAACTCACTGTCCTTACAGGTCCCTGGAAACAAGGACTTGCAGAGTGAAAGAAAAAAAACACTCTCCCTACCTACAGTTTTCTGTCCCTAGAAAAAATGTTTTTTTTAATCACAATATAGCACAAGGAAAATTAACTCACTGTCCTTACAGGTCCCTGGAAACAAGGACTTGCAGAGTGAAAGAAACTGACACTGTCCCTACCTAGAGTTTTCTGTCCCTAGAATAAATGTTTTTTTTAATCACAATATAGCACAAGGAAAATTAACTCACTGTCCTTACAGGTCCCTGGAAACAAGGACTTGCAGAGTGAAAGAAACTGACACTGTCCCTACCTAGAGTTTTCTGTCCCTAGAATAAATGTTTTTTTTAAGCACAATATAGCACAAGGACAATTAACTCACTGTCCTTACAGGTCCCTGGAAACAAGGACTTGCAGAGTGAAAGAAAAAAAACACTCTCCCTACCTACAGTTTTCTGTCCCTAGAAAAAATGTTTTTTTTAATCACAATATAGCACAAGGAAAATTAACTCACTGTCCTTACAGGTCCCTGGAAACAAGGACTTGCAGAGTGAAAGAAACTGACACTGTCCCTACCTAGAGTTTTCTGTCCCTAGAATAAATGTTTTTTTTAATCACAATATAGCACAAGGAAAATTAACTCACTGTCCTTACAGGTCCCTGGAAACAAGGACTTGCAGAGTGAAAGAAACTGACACTGTCCCTACCTAGAGTTTTCTGTCCCTAGAATAAATGTTTTTTTTAAGCACAATATAGCACAAGGACAATTAACTCACTGTCCTTACAGGTCCCTGGAAACAAGGACTTGCAGAGTGAAAGAAACTGACACTGTCCCTACCTAGAGTTTTCTGTCCCTAGAATAAATGTTTTTTTTAATCACAATATAGCACAAGGAAAATTAACTCACTGTCCTTACAGGTCCCTGGAAACAAGGACTTGCAGAGTGAAAGAAACTGACACTGTCCCTACCTAGAGTTTTCTGTCCCTAGAATAAATGTTTTTTTTAATCACAATATAGCACAAGGACAATTAACTCACTGTCCTTACAGGTCCCTGGAAACAAGGACTTGCAGAGTGAAAGAAACTGACACTGTCCCTACCTAGAGTTTTCTGTCCCTAGAATAAATGTTTTTTTTAAGCACAATATAGCACAAGGACAATTAACTCACTGTCCTTACAGGTCCCTGGAAACAAGGACTTGCAGAGTGAAAGAAACTGACACTGTCCCTACCTAGAGTTTTCTGTCCCTAGAATAAATGTTTTTTTTAATCACAATATAGCACAAGGAAAATTAACTCACTGTCCTTACAGGTCCCTGGAAACAAGGACTTGCAGAGTGAAAGAAACTGACACTGTCCCTACCTAGAGTTTTCTGTCCCTAGAATAAATGTTTTTTTTAATCACAATATAGCACAAGGACAATTAACTCACTGTCCTTACAGGTCCCTGGAAACAAGGACTTGCAGAGTGAAAGAAACTGACACTGTCCCTACCTAGAGTTTTCTGTCCCTAGAATAAATGTTTTTTTTAAGCACAATATAGCACAAGGAAAATTAACTCACTGTCCTTACAGGTCCCTGGAAACAAGGACTTGCAGAGTGAAAGAAACTGACACTGTCCCTACCTAGAGTTTTCTGTCCCTAGAATAAATGTTTTTTTTAAGCACACTATAGCAGAAGCACAAAACACACTGACACTCTCCCTACCTATCCTTCTCTTTCCCTAAACTAAAGGAATCCAGGTTAAGCAAGAAAGAAATAACAGTCACTGTCCCTGCCTATGCTACTCTATCCCTGCTCCGGAACACACTACACTAGGCCGCCGTGCTGGCGGCCTTTTATAGTGTGGGGCGTGTACTAAACACCCTCAGCAATAATTGGCCACAGGCATCCTGCCTGTGGCCAATCATTGCTCTCCTCGCTGCCGGCGCTGTGATTGGCCAAGCATGCGGGGTCACAGTGCATGCTTGGCCAATCACAGCGCCTGGATGACACTGCGATGGCGTAGTGCATTGTGGGCCGTTCGCGTCACTCGAATTTGGCGCGAACGGCCCAAATCGTTCGATCTTCGTCGAACGATCGAACAGCCAATGTTCGAGTCGAACGTATGTTCGACTCGAACACGAAGCTCATCCCTATTCCACACCAGAACCCTTCCTTGCACGGCTACTGATTCCGCTCTTCCAGAGCACCCCAGCTACCTTCTGCCTGCATCTACCCAGTCAGCAGCAGTACAGGCAATCCATGCACCTTTTGGGTCCCACACTCCCTGTCTCATCCCCAGGGGTGCGGTGCACTTAGCCGCAAGTGGTGCCCTCTCAGCAATCCAGCCTCACACCAGAGACCTGACAGCTACTCACTGTGGTCCCTGGTAATAAGGTGGGTGGTCCCCTCTACCTCCGACCACGACATGTTCTCCGGCCGGCAGAACTGTCACTTCTGGTTGGACTGCAAACCGCAAGGCCCTCAGACAGCCTAGCAGCCAGATGTGCCTGGGATAGGCAGTCCCCGAGTTACGAATAAAATAAGGACTGTAGGTTTGTTCGTAAGTGGAATCTGTGTGTAAGTCGGAACACTGCTTGTAAGAGTAACTTCCACCTGTGCATGGATGTGGGATGTTCTGGCCGCTTCTGGGGCTCTTTTGGCCATGCAGTACATGTACTACTGCAGTGTGCGATGTGGCAAGATAGCTGCTCGGAGGTATCCAGGACCAGCGTGTCGGCATTGAGGCCGTTCGTAAGTAGGAGTCGTTCGTAATTCGGGGACTCCCTGTATTGTGGGACACAAATACATGAAGAAATCCTGAATGTGGTTTCAACTATACCCTACTTCACCCAGGGGGAAAGGTATGGTGCACAGAGAGGGTGATTGTTGTGGCGGTAAAGGGCAATTACTGGAATTAATCCTTTATATGCCTCTCTCTGCAGAAGCGTAAAGCCAATAGCCAATAGAGGAAAAGAAGCAATATTTTAGCTGCTGCAGAGAGAGCCATTCAGGGGATTGGTTCCAGTAATTGCCCCCTGCCACGCCGATCACCCTCCTTGTCCACATCCGATTGGCACTGCTGCCTGGGCCCCCCTGCTGGCCCGGTCCCCTTACAGGAGGACTGGTGGCACCCCCTTATCTACGGCCTTGGTCATTGCAGTCTGTGTGATAGCCAGTGACATATACCGTATTTATCGGCGTATAACACACACTTTTTTCCCCTTAAAATCAGGGGAAAATCGTGCGTGCGTGTTATACGCCGATACTCCGTCGAATTCCCCTGCTGAAAACGAGCGAGAGGAGCGAGCGGAGCCGAAGCCGAAGTACAATCGGCTTTACTCGGCTCCTCTCGCAGTCCCGCCCGTCTCTGACTGTGCCGCTGACATAGAGAAAGCCGAGTGTACTTCGGCTAGTCTCGGCTCCTCTCGCAGTCCTGCCTGTGACTGTGAGCAGAGCTGAGTCTAGCCGAAGTACACTCGGCTTTCTCCGTCAGCGGCGCAGTCAGTGGAGATGGGCGGGACTGCGAGAGGAGCCGAGTCTAGCCGAAGTACACTCGGCCCCGCTCGCTCCTCTCCACAGAAATCGGCTCCAAATTTTAAAAAACGCCGGGACTGACACGATCGCAAAGGCACTGGGCAAGGCTGCAGATGGACAGATGGACACTGGGCACGGCTGCAGATGGACAGATGGACACTGGGCACGGCTGCAGATGGACAGATGGACACTGGGCAAGGCTGCAGATGGACAGATGGACACTGGGCAAGGCTACAGATGGACACTGGGCAAGGCTGCAGATGGACAGATGGACACTGGGCAAGGCTACAGATGGACACTGGGCAAGGCTGCAGATGGACAGATGGACACTGGGCACGGCTGCAGATGGACAGATGGACACTGGGCACGGCTGCAGATGGACAGATGGACACTGGGCAAGGCTGCAGATGGACAGATGGACACTGGGCAAGGCTGCAGATGGACACTGGGCAAGGCTGCATGCTGCATTTAAATGTAAGTTTTTTTTCCTTGAATTTCCCTCCTAAAAGTTTTTTTCCTTAAAATTCCCTCCTAAAAGTTTTTTTCCTTAAAATTCCCTCCTAAACTTGGGGTGCGTGTTATACGCCGGTGCGTGTTATACGCCGATAAATACGGTAAGTGAGAAGTGATTTCTCTGTCCCCTGTTTATGAATGCAGAATCTTGTTTGGCAGCTCTACTAGTTTCCGCCTATGCTCCGGTGTGCCTTTTCCTACTTGAGACCATTTTGTTTTACATAAACATTTCAGTATTGCTAGGCAGCTTGTAAACACTCAAGTTTACGCTGTATTTGAATGGAAAAATAATATTATAGAAGGATGCCACAAATCTAGGAGCTCTTTCTCTGCATGCTTCCATACAAAGCCATGGGGAGCGTGATCGGAAGATCTCATTACTAGAAACAGATCATGTTACCTCTCTCCGAGTCTTCCAAGGATGCCAGTCTCTCGTACACTTTAGCTATTCAACTAGAAAATTGCCATTGCTCGAAATAGCTCCCTTTATTATTTTATTAATAAATAAAATAGCGTGACACAGATGAATTATGTTTCTGTCCTTTTCGCGTACTGTGCAAGCGGGTTTGTGCCAATAAATTTCAGAAGTTCACACTTGTAAGATAAATGGAACGCATGCAATCTGCACTGGAGACACTTGCGTCTATTCATTGTCATGAGGATGATTAAAGTGCCTTCTACACACGATCGGAATTTCCGATGGAAAAAGTCAGACGGAATTTTTTCATAGGATATTCCGACCGTGTGTTGGCCCCATCGGACTTTTTCTGTCGGAATTTAGAAAGAGAACATGTTCTAATTTTTTTTTATCGGAAATTCCGTTTGTCTGTAGGGAACTCCGACGGAAAAAAAAACACGCATGCTCAGAATCAAGTCGACGCATGCTCGGAAGCATTGAATTAAATTTTTCTCGGCTTGTCGTAGTGTTGTATGTCCCCGCGTTCTTGACGGTCGGAATTTGGTGTGACAGTGTGTATGCAATTTCCGTCGGAAAAATCTGTCGGAGTTTATCCCGATGGAAAATCCGATCGTGTGTATGGGGCATAAGGTTCTAACTGGTTTGTACTACTGGTATCCAACCTGGGGCCAGAGGGTTTGCGTGTGTCCCTTTGGTCTGCAGACGCCCCTGAGCGATGCTATGTGAATGCCAATCTACCTATGTTTTCTTTATCTTGGTGCTGACTCTTCTAATAGTTAAATGATTTTGCTTATTTATTTTATGCTATTTAACTTTTTTCTGTGTTTTCCATCCCTTTCGTCGTTTTTATTTTTCTCCCCTTTAGATCTTATACCTTGCTGAGAGAAATGTTAAATGTAGCACATATTTATGGAGACTGTAGGAAGCCCACATGTAGAAGCAATGATTTGCAATGCAACTGTAATAGCAGCGATCCCTACCAGTCTTATGTCCAGTCTTTCTCAACATTTTTAACATCAAGGAACCCTTGAAATTTTTTTAGGTCTCAGGGAAGCCCTTCTAATATTTATGATATCAACAGTTCACAATACATTAGCCTGGTGGTCAGTGGGAAGAATGTTCCTTATATTGGTGATCAGTGGGAAAAAATGCTTCCCTTACATTGGTGGTCAGTGGGAAGAATGTTCCTTATATTGGTGATCAGTGGGAAAAAATGCTTCCCTTACATTGGTGGTCAGTGGGAAGAATGTTCCTTATATTGGTGATCAGTGGGAAAAAATGCTTCCCTTACATTGGTGGTCAGTGGGAAGAATGCTCCTTATATTGTTGATCACTGGGAAGTATTCTTATATTGGTATTCAGCGGGATGAATGCACACCTTATATTGGTGGTCAGTGGGAAGAATGCTCCTTATAATGTCGGTCACTGGGTGGGAAGTATGATTCTTACATTATTGGCCAGTGAGAAGAATGACCCTTACAGAATGCATCTTACACTGGCAGTCGTGGGAAGAATGTTCCTTACATTGGTAAACAGTGGGAAGAATGTTCCTTACATTGGTAAAAAGTGGGAAGAATGTTCCTTACATTGGTGGTCAGTGTGAAGAATGTTCCTTACATTGGTAAACAGTGGGAAGAATGTTCCTTACATTGGTGGTCAGTGGGAAGAATGTTCCTTACATTGGTAAACAGTGGGAAGAATGTTCCTTACATTGGTGGTCAGTGTGAAGAATGTTCCTTACATTGGTGGTCAGTGTGAAGAATGTTCCTTACATTGGTAAACAGTGGGAAGAATGTTCCTTACATTGGTGGTCAGTGGGAAGAATGTTCCTTACATTGGTAAACAGTGGGAAGAATGTTCCTTACATTGGTGGTCAGTGTGAAGAATGTTCCTTACATTGGTGGTCAGTGGGAAGAATGTTCCTTACATTGGTAAACAGTGGGAAGAATGTTCCTTACATTGGTAAACAGTGGGAAGAATGTTCCTTACATTGGTGGTCAGTGGGAAGAATGTTCTTTACATTGGATGTATGTCAGTTTTCATTCGTAAAATACATAATTTAGTTCTGTTATATTCGTTATGTTACGTTAATTTGTTTTTGGATAATTAATTATTTCTGTAGAGTGTAGATATTCATTATAAGGCTCCATGTACACAGAAGCTCAAAAACGGTCGTTTTTAAAGCAGCAGAAAAAGCTAGCTTTTATCAGCGTTTTTTTACTAGCTTTTATTAGCGTTTTTCAGTGTAGCTTTTTTTAGCCTTTTTTTTTTTCCAATGGACCAAAAACGCGTTTGAGCGTTTTGCGGCGTTTCGCGTTTTTTTTGTGTTTTTTTCTGCCGAAAAACGGCACTTTGAACGCAAATTTCTTGCGTTCAGAAAAAAGCCCATTAACCTCCCTAGCGGTAATCCCGAGCGTGACTCGGGGTTGTTTTTTTATGCTAGGATCGGTAACCCCGAGTCACGCTCGGGGTAGACATTGCAGAGCCCGCAGCGGAGTTTCCCTACCTTCTCCTGGCGATCCAGCGATGATGTCCTCTGCTGTGATCGCCAGCGAGATCTCCGGCGAGTGTCGGCACTTTCGACCCCATCTGACTTCCTAGTTCCGTTCCCTGCGAGCCGCAGCGGCGCATGGGAGCGGAACTGGGCGCCAAATTCAAAAAGGTAAACACATAGTATACATACAGTATACTGTAATCTTACTGATTACAGTACTGTATGTAATAATTACACACCCCCTTTGTCCCTAGTGGTCTGCCCAGTGTCCTGCATGCACTTTTATATAATAAAAACTATTTTTTCTGCCTGAAAACTGGAGATTGTCCATAGCAACCAAAAAGTGTCCCTTTATGTCAAAAGTGGTTTTAGACCAGCTAGAAAACAGCGATAATAAAATAGAATCACTCGCAGAATTGAGCGATAGCGATTTGTGGGGAAATTCGTCATCAAACACTAAATCTAATGACAGCGACAATTCTGCAACTGAGCAAATTTCAGTGTTTTTGATTTGATTACATTATTGAATAATTTTTATTATAATTAGATTACTATTTTTTATAATTATTTATAGTTATTTATTATATTATAATTTATGATTTTGTGTTTCAAACTTTATCATACCCGGGATGTCTACTAGACTCTGGTTTGCTCAGGTTTAAGTAAGTAATTACTAAGAATCGCAGGCCTACAATACATAACACCAAATTTCCATGCAAAATAATTGTACCGCTTTTGGTACATAATTCCAGAAAGAATCATACAGTCAGGGAGGTTAACTCCACTGCTCATTAAAGCTAAAAAATGTTACGTGTACATGAACACATAGGCTAACATAGAGTGCAGTTAATGGGCTTTTTAAAAAAAAAACGACAAAACGCCAATAAACTGCAGTTTATCAGCTTCTGTGTACATGGAGCCTAAAGAATCAATTCGATTTATTGTTTAATTGCTTCGTTTTCGGGTAATTTGTTATTTATGTACAGTATGTATATATATATTTGTGATAACGATTTGTAGTTTGGAAAGTCGTTTGTTTCTCCTATGCTCAAATACAATACAACACCCTTCTCACTTCTCAGGAATGCACTTTGCCAGCACTCCAACCTCCAGCACAAAATTAATCAGCTGATTGGACTGTAAGATTTACTCCAAATTTTGTTTCATTAGACCTTTAACCACTTGACAACTGGGCACATAACCCCCTTCCTGCCCAGGCGAAATTTCAGGTTTCAGCACTGCGTCGCTTTAACTGACAATTGCGCGGTCGTGCGACGTGGCTCCCAAACAAAATTGACGTCCTTTTTTTTCCCACAAATAGAGCTTTCTTTTGGTGGTATTTGATCATTTCTGCGGTTTTTATTTTTTGTGCTATAAACAGAAATAGAGAGACAATTTAGAAAAAAACACAATATTTTTTAATTTTTGCTATAATAAATATCCCAATTTTTTTTTAAAAAAACGATTTTTTTTCTCAGTTTAGGCCGATACGTATTCTTCTACATATTTTAGGTAAAAAAAAAAAAAATCGCAATAAGCGTATAGTGATTGGTTTGTGCAAAAGTTATAGCGCCTACAAAATAGGGAATAGAATGATTTTTTTTTTAATTTTTTTTTTTTTTTACTAGTAATGGCGGCAATCTGCGATTTTTATTGTGATATTATGGCGGACACATCGGACACTTTTTTATGACCATTCACATTTATACAGCGAACAGTGCTATAAATATGCACTGATTACTGTATAAATGTGACTGACAGTGAAGGGGATAACCACTAGGGGGCGGGAAGGGGTTAAATATGTTCCCTCATAAGTGATTATTACTGTGGGGGGAGGGGACTGACTGGGGGAGGTGACCGATGGTTGTCCCTATGTACAAGGGACACACCATTGGTCTCCTCTCCCTAGCAGGACATGGATCTCTGTGTTTACACACAGAGATCCACGTCCCTGGCTCTGTGACAGCCGATCGCGGGTACCCGGCGGACATCGCGGCCACCAGGCATGCGCATCGGCACCCGCCTGACACGGCGAGCACAGCTTTTCCCCGATGCGCGCCCGCGGCGGCGCGCATCGCGGAAGTAAATAGGAGGACGTCCTTTCAGAAATTGAGCCCCGCTTTGCGGACGTCTTTTGCCGATGGCCCGGGCACGAAGTGGTTAAAGGGGAATTCCAGCCTTTTTTTATGTTTATTAAAAGTCAGCAGCTACAAAAAGTGTAGCTGCTGGCTTTTAATAAACATACACTTACCTGCTCCACTGTCCAGCGACGCGACGCCCGGAGCTCCGCTCCTCTCCCCCCTTCTCTGCCGGCGCCTCCATTCTAACTGTGGCCACCCGGCCGTGACAGCTTTTGGCTTCACAGCCGGGCACTCGCTGCGCTACCTGAGTGGACAGGCGATCGCCTGGGACCTGTCACGTGTCCCAGGTGATCGGATACAGGGAGGGGCCGCCAAAAGGCGATATGACGTGTTGCCTTAGCGGTCCCTGGGCGGAAGGAGGAAGTGGGACAGGAAGTCCCACTCCTACTGAAGCCCCCACCCCCCCCAAAAAAAAAATTACATGCCAAATGTGGCATGTAAGGGGGCGAGGAGTGGTTTAAGCAGAAGTTCCACTTTTGGGTGGAACTCCGCTTTAACAAATTAACGAATCATGATGAATTAAATCATTATTTTCGTTATTTCTCTCGTATTAGTTGAAATTCGTTATTTTTTTCTTTGGACATTCGGATGCATCCGAATGTCTGAAAGATGAAAAATTCGACCTAATTTCGATTTGTTACAAAACTGATTGCACATGTCTAGTTGTCAGTGGGAACAATGTTCCTTACATTGATGGTCAGTGAGAATTATGCTCATTACATTGTTGATTGGTCAGATGTATGCTTCTTACACTGGGGGTCAGTGGGAAGAATACTCCCCTGACAGATAGCTAATATATAATTTGTATCAGTGGTTACATACTGTATCTGAGAGGGAGAAACTGTTCATTGCTCAGGAAACCCCTAGCAACCTCTGGAGGATGTGAAACCATTTAGGGGTGTTGGCGCTGCCTTCTAAACAAGTATCAAACAGCAATCTATATAGTCAAAAAGGACTAAATGCACACTAATTCTGTCACTTTTTTGCAACAGTCACTGATTCACCATATTGGATAATAGGAGGCACAATCCTCCGTGTTTGTAGGGTGTGGCCAGGGATAGGCGATTAACAGGCTGATCGCTCTTCAGAGGCCGTAGGCACCTATTGTTTGAGTTTGTGGACATTTGTGTGTTTTTTCTAGGGCTGCAACTAACGATTATTTTCATAATCGATTAGTTGGCTGATTATTGTGTCGATTAATCGATTATTCGGTTAATAACCTTAAAAAAAAATAATAATTTTGCTGCGATTTGCATATTTTCAATTTTTTGGGCCAATTTGTTGTTGGGCAGATTAAAAAAACACAAATTGCTGCAAAAACGCATTACATGCTTTTCTACAGCTTCTCCATTGAAGTATATTGAACCAAAAAAACAAAATGGCATTGTTTTCTGTTAAAAAAAAGTCCTTGCCCTTTCCAAATATGCAGCAGCTGAAAAAAATCATGGATGTGAACGTGTCCCATAGGAAACCTTGTAAATGAACTGTAGCGCGTTTCTGCAAAACGCACCAAAAAACACAGAGGTGTGACTCAGGCCTGAGATGTTGAGTAACATAATGGGGTTAAAAAAACTTAAATTAGTACAAAAAGAGCAAATAATCGCTGTAAGGGGTTCAATTTTTACTGTGGAACAGTGAAGGTAATATTTACAGTAGCAATTTGCTCTTTTTGTACTATAAAGAGCTAAATTTTAGTTATTTTTTAACCCCATTATTTTACTGGCCGATTAATCGATTATGAAAATGGTAATCAATTAATTTCATAAGCGATTAGTTGTCGATTAATCAATTAGTTGTTTCGGCCCTAGTTTTTTCCCTTTTTTCTTTCTTTTTGGTTTAACGTATCCATTATTAATACACAAATCACTACATGAGAACATAATATGCAAAGTGTGGGCAAGTACACTACACCTTAGAAGCTCTTCTCTTTTTGACTATATAGATTGCTGTTTGATACTTGTTTAGAAGGCAGCGCCAGCACCCCTAACTGGTTTCACATTTTCATTAATAAGTTCCTAGATTAGGATAAGTATAAAAGGGGGGCAGCAGCCGGGATTATCTATTTAAGCACGGATATCACTGTATATTTAACCTCTGGAGGAACCTAGGGTTTCCATGGATCCCAGGTTGAGATAGGCTGCCCTAGTCTATGACTATCTTCTGAAATGTTTCTTCTGAAGCATGTTCCCAGTCTCCAGCAAAACCCCTACAGCATGTTTGCAGTCTCTGACCATCTCTCAAAGCATGTAGTCTCTGACCATCTTCTAATCTAGTGGCTCCCAACCTCAGTCCTCAAGTACCCGCAACAGGTCATATTTTTAGGATTTCCTTCACCTTGCAGAGGTGTTTTAAATCCATGTCAATGGTTTGATATTTAGCATTCAGCAAATGTATCTAATTCCCAAAATGTGACATATTGGGGATACTTAAGGATTGAGATTGGGAATTACCATCCTATTATATGTCTAGCATCTCTGATAGCTTCTTGTAACTCTATATCCCCTGAATATTAGATTTGGCTACCTAATATACTTGAGGCCCCCTGCATCATGTAAGTTGACAACCATTGGTTTATACATGTTGTAGTTTTATTGTTCTTTGCATGGCTTTAATCCTTGGTCATTATAACAACTGCAAGTTGTAGTGTTGCCTTTAGCAATTTAGTTCTGCTCTTTCTTTTCAGATTTGTATTGGAAAAAAATGACATCTGAGATCTGAACGGTTATTAGCAACGCTAATGGTGGAACTGCTGCTGGGTCAGTCTACAGTCATTCTGGGCATCTAAAGAAGGAATAGCACTTTGTCTACAATAGGACAACTGGAGGCCCTTCTGCTCACTGGCTCAATTCAATAAGCTATATTGATCTCTATTTGCCATTGTGACCATTATTTTCAACCACAGATGAAAATGGCGGAATATCGCTACGGTACATAGCATAACATGTGTTATAGCTTTTTGAATTGAGCCTGTTGTTATTTAGAGTAAAAATACAAGGTCCACTTAACACATTACAACTCCCTTTCCCATCAAATAGCAGCTTTGCAGTAAATAAAAAAAAAAGAACCTGTAGTGAAAAAGCATAATCAATATACTTACCTTATTCCTGACTTTTGCCTACTGCTGAAAAAACAACAACAGTTTCCTGCACTCAAGGGTAATGTAATGGTGGCTGGGGTATCACAGGTCTTTAATAGTTCCAATGGAAGCACAGGCTTTTCTGCCCTGAGGGTCAGTGGGGGGGGGGGGGGGGTAAACCCAATGGAAACACTGTAAAACAAAGAAGAGAGGGCTCACCAGCCCTGCACATTACCCAAGTGGTAAAATATAAAAAATGTCAAAGATCAACTATCTTAAAGCATATGGCACCACCTTCCCTCAAATATGCATACCGAGAAATTTTGGGAGGTATGGGACTTTATGGGTGCACTTGATAAGAATCCAAAACACGATTTATATATAAAAAATAGAATTTTTTTAAATCACATGAAAATTGATAAAAGCATTTCATACAATATATCCGCATCCATCTACAGTATGTAAAAGGGACACGACTTTCAATGTTATTTTTTCGTTTCCACGCTTTTAATTCTACATGTTTCGCCGTGAGGCTTCTTCAGGAAAAATATGTGGAATCTCATCTACTAAATAGGTAAACAAACATATCAGGTGAAAATTATAGACATAATTGTAATATATATGTACAAACTCATTGTATATTCAAAGAGCAACATACATCCCCCTAAAACTGGCAAAAGGCCCCAGAGTATTGGATCCTACCTCAAAGGGATGAGGAATTGAAGCCAAATTATGGCAAAAACGTAAAGGAGGAGTAAATTCTGATGGCCCTGTATGTCCAACCAACTGTAGTTTGGCTTCAAGTCCTTATCACTTTGAGGCAGGAACCGATACTCTAGGGCCTTGTGCCAGATTTAGGGGGATGCATCTGGATATTTTGTCTTTTGAATATACAATGTGTTTGTACATATATATTACAATTATGCCTATGATTTTCACCTGATATGTTTGTTTACCTATTTAGTAGATGAGATTCCATGTCTTTTTCCTGAAGAAGCCTCACGGCGAAACATGTAGAATTAAAAGCCTGGAAACAGCAAAATAACATTGCAAGTTGTGTCCCTTTCACATAGATGGATGCAAATGCATTGTATGGAATGCTTTTATCAATTTTCATGTGATGAAATAAAATCATATTTTTTATATAAAAATTGTGTTATATGGATTCATATCAAGTGCACCCATAAAGTCCCATACCTCCCAAAATTTTGTCTGTATTACCCAAGCGGTGTCTTTAATAATATGTAAAAAGAAGTAGACTCTCAAACAAATCAATGATAAAAGCATATCAGGGTCCATAGTAAACACAAAGCAACCAGGTCTCCGAGAATGTTCCCAGCAAGCCGGAGGACCTTCCACGTGGCTGACACTTTTCGAGATCACCTCTTCCTCAGAGCCACTCTAAGCTGTTGCATTGACAGTTTTAATATAGCAAATGATTCAAATCACATGATGTTGTGGAAGCTCCTCCCATCAGTGGGTGTTAGTGGTGACTTCACTTGAAACAACTGGCCACAACCAATGACATTAAAAACAAACTTATGTATACAAATAAGAGGGTGCTCCAGAACTGGATTGGGCAAATACAACATATGTCAGTTTGGATCTATGAACAATGCTACACAATACGCATATGGAATTATACATCATGTAGTTTGAATCATTTGCTATATGAAGGCTGTCAATGCTACATCTTAGATTGGCTCTGAGTAAGAGGGAAACAGTCTTGGTGACCTGGTTGCTTTTTGTTTACTATGGACCCTGATATCCTTTTTATCATTGATTTGTTTGTAAGTATACTTCTTTTTACTTATTATTAAATGACACAACTTTAGTAACGCTCAGTTTTACTAGCGGTAGATGGATATACAGCGCAGGAGACTTTAATGATAGAAGCAGTCCTAAGCCAGCAACTCTGGAACAGTCTCTCCACTGCTTAAACAACAACAGTCACTAGGATCCCTCTCTTTCAGGCCTCTACTCACTGTGCCCCTGCTTACATGGATGCCTCCCTCCAGTACTAGTCAGACCCTGTACCGCGAGCCTACAAGCCAGATCCTCAGTAGGCCTCCTCCAAACTGACTCCAGCAGCTTTAGAGAGCCCCCTGAGCTGGGACCTCGATGAGACTCCTGCAGAATACATCTAACTTGCCTAGAAGGGCAGCAGCCCTTCTGGCTGGGTCTTCTCTGCCAGGACAAGGACCCTGCTGTTTCAAGCCCCAGCCTATTTATACACACCTCACCCCCTCACTGGTCATTCTTTTATTTTTCAGGGATTGGCTGGGGCTGTGTGAATATGCAAGTCCAAGCTCTGCCTCTTCCAATTCTCTAAATTCTAGAACTCACTAGAAAGCAGGGGAAAGCAGTTTACCCTGCAATGAGCAGAACCCAGAACAGACAAAAGCAATCAAACTTTGATCCTTTGGCTACAGGGGAGCCAAAAGATTTAATCCAACAAGGGTCTGCCTCTTCCAACCCACTAAATTCTAGAACTCACTAGAAAGCAGGAGAAAGTAGTTGATCCTGCAACCAGCAGAACCCAGAACAACCAAAAGCAATCAAGCTTTGTTCCTCTAACTAACTAGAGGGGAGCCAAAAGCTTAATCCAACCAGGGTCTGCCTCTTCCAACCCACTAAATTCTAGAACTCACTAGAAAGCAGGGGACAGTAGTTGAGCCTGCAACCAGCAGAACCCAGAACAGCCAAAAGTAATCAAACATTGCTCCTCTTGCTACAGGAGAGCCAAACACGAATTTGACCTTAATCCAACCAGCAACCTAACTAGAAGGGCGCTACATACAAAAGAAGATGGGTTTTACAAGATTTCCAGGTAGAAAGGTTTGCATAAGATTCACAAAAAAAACAGTTTCCAGTGAGACAAAGTCATACATACTGAAAAGTAGATTTACGGTTTAAGAGCTCTTGTATACGGATGTATTTGCAGGCTTATGGGGGTACAGTTTAAATTACACCTGAATTTGTGGTGTCCCAGGAGCTACAACTGCTAGTACCTGTGTTTGCAGGTGTCTCCTCCAGTGGCAGCCCACCTATAGGGGGCACAGGGGAGCCGCCCCCCAAAGCTACTCATCATAAAAATAAATAAATAAATAATAATAATAAAAAAGTAATGGCCCTTTAGAGCCGGTTCACACAGGGGCAGCACGACTTCAACACGACTTCAGACTTCAGACTTCAACACGACTCAGACACGACTTGAGCATGAATCACAGAGCGACTAAGTGGTGATTTACAACACAACTGAAGTTGCCTCCAGGACAGGAGACATTCCAGTGGCCAATAAACAAGAATCAGCTCTGTGGGAGGGAGGGGGAGGGAGGGGTTTGCCTGAGAAATGTATGTTATCTTCCTGTAAAGTTGCCTTCAAAATTAACACCGATCAGACTTCTCAGCGACTTCCATTGAAATCAATGGTACAAGTTGCCTACAGGTCGCCTAGAAGTCTGATTGAAGTAGTACAGGAACCTTTTTTGAAGTCGGAGCGACTGCAGTCGTGTGCATTAAAACATCTCCATTCACTTCAATTCGTTTTAAAAATAGCACGACTTGGGGCAATTCGGGGCGACCTGAAGTCGCGGCCGGAGTCGCCCCTGTGTGAACCGGGTATTAAGTGTGTGCAGGGCGCTAGACACACAGCTGCTATGGGAAGCATGACGTGTTTACAATCACATGATTGTAAACAAGAAGCTCTGTTGGCGGGTCTTGTGCCGTCACTTCTGGTTTCTATATGATTGGGACACCTGATGTATAGAGGGACACTGATGAGTACACCTGATGTATAGGGGGTTGCTGATGGGGACACCTGTTGTAAAGGGGGACTCTGATTGGGACACCTGATGTATAGGTTGACTCTGATGAGGACACTTGATGTATAGGGTGATGCTGATGTAAAGCGGGACTCTGATTGGGACATCTGATATAAAAAGGGGGTCTGATGAGGATAACTTATGTGGATTTATTTTCTTTTACTTGAAATGTGGATGTGATTGGCCTACTGTGACGGGCACAGTGAGGCTGCATATGATGGGCACAGTGAGGCTGAAATTGATTGGCACAATGAGGCTGCAATTGATGGGCACAGTGAGGCTGCTTTTTATGGGCACAGTTTTATCTAACAGTAATGATACATAATCACCTGTTAAATGGCTATTTACAGTCCTGCAATGCTAATGCCCTGTACACACGGTCGGTTTTTCCGATGAAAAAAGTCAGATGGACTTTTTTCATCGGAAAAACCGATCGTGTGTGGGCCCCATCGGACTTTTTCCATTGGTGTTAAAAAATAGAACATGTTTTAAATTTTTCCGATGGAAAAAAAAACGATAGGAAATTCTGATCGTCTGTGTGGAATTCCATCGGGGGAAAAAACCCACGCATGCTCAGAATCAAGTCGACGCATGCTCAGAAGCATCGAACTTAATTTTTCTCGGCTCGTCGGAGTGTTTTACGTCACAGCGTTTTGGACGGTCGGAATTTTGTCTGATGGTGTGTAGGCAAGACTGATGAATGTTAGCTTCGGATTTTATTCCATCGGAAATCCAATTGTGTGTACAGGGCATAACAGTTTCAATTTTCAGTTTGTTTGCGCCCCTCAAAAAATTATATATGTATATTTTCATATGCCCATATAAATTAGTCCCACACGTGTGTACCTGTAAATGCAAGTACCCACTCCCCGAGCTCCCAGAGTTTCACAAATACAAATGTATTTTATGCTGCACCCCCATAAGCCTGCAAATACATCCATGTGCAAAAACCTTTTAATCTACTTTTCAGTATGTATTACTTTCTGTCTTACTGTGAACAGTTTTTTGTGAATCTAATGTAAATCTTCCTACCTGGAGATCCTGCCAGTAACAGCACCTTCTGTTTCAGGCTGACAACGCTAAGCCACTACCTTGCAATTATCAGCAGTGTATTCAGTCTCCTGTACAAGCGCCCTTAGCTGGCTGTTGAGCTGCCTATCTGATAGAACCCATAGACAGACCAATGGCCAATCAATGGCCAACTGAAGGAGCTCACACATCCAACTGACAACGCTACTGCTGATGACGAGGCAGTGGCTTAGCGTTGTCAGCCTGTGACAAGAAGTATTGTTACTACGTCCAGGAGCAGGAGGGATGCCGCTCTAGGAAGGGTGTCTGGAAATGTAGCTCTCCTCAGAATAGGAACAGCAGGTGCAGGCTAAGCTTAGGCAATTGGATGAAGAGAAAATTCTGGACAGCCGCACTCAAAATCAATGCCTTTATTAAAAAAAAAAAAAGGTAATAATCCAAAAAATACAAGCCACAGCAAACAGCGGAATACAGCAGCTGACGTGTTTCACACTTTCAAAAGTGCTTATTTCAAGCTAAGAAACTTTGAAAAAGATTCACCAAAAAAACTGAGTTTGGTGCCAAATGAGGCATGGTGCTAGATATAATAAAACAGATTTTGGGTTAACGTGCACTTTAATTTTATTTTCCCAATGCCAACGTCACTGATGTAGCTGTACAACATGAAAAATACCGTTAATACAATTATAACACTAAATAAAGTACTTTTCTAAATATATCATACATTGGAAACAACATGCATCTATAAAAAAAAATGTGATAATAGGGGTTGTTTCCTTTGCAAATGTAGAGGAAATTACATGTGTGATGCCAGGTTGCTAGGCAATTTGCTAAAAATATCAAGCAATGTAAGATATCAAGGTAGAGGTGTTAAACACACTGTAAACCCAGAGCAGAGACTGATAGCTGCAGTGTAACTGAGCAAAGGGTCTGCTGCCCTCTTGTGGCAGCTTCAATATATACACTCACACTGTTTTTAGCACATTTATCTCATATTCTCTTCCACAAAACCACTGATTTGGATTTTAATTAAAAATGATGAGGGAGGCGTGATTGAAAAACTAGACATATATATATATGTATGTATATGGTATTCTATGAGTGCATGTATATGTGGAGGTTAGACTGTAACCCATTCTGCTCCAGAGAAGGGACAGTCCCTCTTGTGGCTATACATCCTTTTTGTCCCTCTTTGCCCCACAACCATTCTTCTCTGTTGTATAGATAATAAAGGAATACGCTGTTAAAGTAGAACACTGGGCAAAATAAAAATAACATATATTGCAGTCTGTGAATACCAATAAAGTATAGTAATAATAAATATATTTTTTAGTTTTGGATAGAGAAGGATTATAACCCCTGTCAGTTTTTATTGCTGTCTGTGCCCCCGTTAGGGAGATTCGCCCTATTTGTCCTGTTTACCATTATCATTGAAAGTCAAAGTAGAAGAAAATCCCAAATTTTGGGTTTCCCCCAGAAAAGTAATAGAGGGGAAATCTTCCAATGGGGACACTAGTTCTGGTGACCAAGGAATTCCCTTAAAGCGGAAGTAAACTCATCGATTTAACAGTTTCAAAAAGCAGTTACATTCCCGGCATGCCGGGAATAGTAACTGTCACATTGGTTGTGCTCTCAACCAAACTGTCAAACCATCCAATGGCTGGTGTCATAACTGATCACATGTGCAGTATCATGGCAGTTGAAGATTAAACAGAGGCCAAGATGGCAGCTTCCTTGCCTGAAAATGATAGGAGGGTTTACCTCCACTTTAATTTGCAGGGATCTCCTCTCACTTCTTGTTTTGGCTATGGGACAGGAAGTGAAGTGGAATCTCCCCAATGGAATACGGACAGCAACAAATAAACTCTCATGATTGTAATGTCTAGGGGGTACAGTACAGGCAGGATTACTTGTCCCTCTGTCCCTCTTTCCTCCTCATTTGTCCCTCTTTTTGGTCTGATCTGTATAGTTGTATATAAAATGCACTTTTTATCTTTCAAAAAGTGTTTCCCAGTGCTAAACCTGTACATTTTAAAAGCCAATATAAAGGAATAAAAGTGGTAAAAAAAAAGCCCTTTTGAATTTAATTAACCTTTTTTGGTTAATTCTCCTTTAAAGGGGTGTGGCAGGGGGCGTGTACTATGCCTACATACGTTTGTTAGTAGGCAGGCCAGGACTGGCCATAGGTCATACCGGGCAAATGCCCGGTGGGCCGCGGCGGCCAACTGGCTGCCGGATAGCATGTCACGCCTTCCCCATCATCTCCAATGTCTCTGAAGGCAGCCGGAGTTGGTGGGCGGAGCTGGGGGTGTGGCTGCCCCCTCCACTCCTCCCACATACACGTTCACTCTGGCTGATCCCACAGCTGAAGAAGAAAGAAACAGGACACAGCAGCCAGAGTGTCTTCATCTCCAGGCCTGCTGTAAGTTACTGCACTAGTGTCCTAACCTGGCACCATACCACCCCAGCCTGCCCTATGCCATCGCACCCTGCCCTATGCGTGCCACCCCAACCTGCCTTATGCCACCGCACCCTGCCCTATGCCACCGCACCCTGCCTTATGCCACCGCAACCTGCCCTATACCACCCCAGCCTGCCCTATGCCACCGCAACCTGCCCTATGCCACCGCAAACTGCTCTATACCACCCCAACCTGCCCTATGCCACCGCAAACTGCTCTATACCACCCCAACCTGCTCTATATCACCCCAACCTGCCCTATGCCATCCAGCCTGCCATATACCACCGCAAACTGCCCTATACCACCCAAACCTGCTCTATACCACCCCAACCTGCCCTATATCGCCCCAACCGGGCCAATACCACCCTATACTTTAATTTACAAGGGTCATTTGGGGGTGCGCCTCGTGACCGTGCGCTGCCTGCAGGGCGCTGGGCAGGATAAAAAGGAGGAGGGTGACACCATGTTTTGCCGCACCAGGTGACACCAACCCTAGTGACGCCACTGCCCCAGTGCACTCTCAGCTGCGAGTCGGAGCCGCACTCGAGTGACAGTGACACCCGTCGGCACATCAGGGGGCCGGGACCCGCAACGATCCCCTTCTCTCTGGCAAGGTGGCCGCGGCACTGATGATCTGATCAGTCTTGGCTCGGCTGTCTCACACAGCCGAGCAGAGTGAAGCCGCCTCCCCCTCCTCCTTTATGTCCACACAGGGGGAGGGGACCCAACATGCAGTCCCACGCTGATCTGAGGTACATTATGGGTCTGAAGGGGGGTCTGTATTGTAGGGGGGTTCTGTATTGTAGGGGTGGTCTGAAATGTAGGGGGGGGTTCTGTATTGTAGGGGGGTCTCTAATGTAGGGGGGTTCTGTATTGTAGGGGGGGTCTGAAATGTAGGCGGTGTTCTGTATTGTAGGGGGTCTGTAATGTAGGGGGGTTCTGTATTGTAGGGGGGGTCTGAAATGTAGGGGGGTTCTGTATTGTAGGGGGGTTCTGTATTGTAGGAGGTCTGTAATGTAGGGGGGTTCTGTATTGTAGGGGGGTCTGAAATGTAGGGGGGTTCTGTATTGTAGGGGGATCTGTAATGTAGGGGGGTTCTGTATTGTAGGGGGGGTCTGAAATGTAGGGGGGTTCTGTATTGAAGGGGGTCTGAAATGTAGGGGGGTTCTGTATTGTAGGGGGTCTGAAATGTAGGGGGGTTCTGTATTGTAGGGGGGGTCTGAAATGTAGGGGGGGTCTGAAATGTAGGGGGTTCTGTGTTGTAGGGGGGTTATGTATTGTAGGGGGGTCTGAAATGTAGGGGGTTCTGTATTTTAGGGGGGTCTGAAATGTAGGGGGGGTCTGTAATGTAGGGGGTCTGTATTGTAGGGGGGTTCTGTATTGTAGGGGGGTCTGAAATGTAGGGGGTTCTTTATTGTAGGGGGGTCTGTAATGTAGGGGGGTTCTGTATTGTAGGGGGGTCTGAAATGTAGGGGGTTCTGTATTTTAGGGGGGTCTGAAATGTAGGGGGGTCTGCAATGTAGGGGGTCTGTATTGTAGGAGGGTTCTGTATTGTAGGGGGGTCTGTATTGTAGAGGGGGGTCTGTATTGTAGGGGGGTCTGTAATGTAGGGGGGGTCTGTACTGTAGGGAGGGGGTCTAATGTAGGGGGGTCTGTATTGTAGAGGGGGCTGTAATGTAGGGGGGGGTCTGTATTGTAGAGGGGGTCTGTAATGTAGGGGGGTCTGCACTGTAGGGAGGGGGTCTGCACTGTAGGGAGGGGGTCTGTACTGTAGGGAGGTCTGTGTAACATGCAGGGGGTCAAAACTGTTAGGGGTGTCTGTGTAACAAACTGTGGGGGGCTGTGTAATGTAAAGGGGTCCAGAGGTGCGGTGCTATGTAATGTAAAGGGGTCCAGAGGTGCGGTGCTATGTAATGTAAAGGGGTCCAGAGGTGCAGGGTGCTGTGTAATGTAAAAGGGTCCAGAGGTGCAGAGTGCTGTGTAATGTAAAAGGGTCCAGAGGTGCAGGGTGCTGTGTAATGTAAAGGGGCCCAGAGGTGCAGGGTGCTGTGTAATGTAAAAGGGTCCAGAGGTGCGGTGCTGTGTAATGTAAAGGGGTCCAGGGTGCTGTGTAATGTAAAGGGGTCCAGAGGTGCAAGGTGCTGTGTAATGTAAAGGGGTCCAGAGGTGCAGGGTGCTGTGTAATCTAAAGGGGTCCAGAGGTACAAGGTGCTGGAACCCCATATCCCATCATTAACCGCCACCGCAAAGCGCCGCCGCCGCGCCCCCCCCGGGCTGCTCAGTCTAAAATGCCCAGGCCTATTTTTTGGCCCAGGCCGGGCCTGTTAGTAGGTGTCCCTCATTCCCATCTCAAAATGTTGGAAGGTATGCTTACTTTACACCCCCGCTCTGACCAGCACTGGCACGTCAAAGCCATGGTTTGCGGGCATTGTCTACATTGTACATTGAGGAGGTTGGAGTGCAACTGCCATTCGCAGCTTGCAGAGACAATTGTGGGGGACCAGTCAGCGTGCTGGACGGAGCCTGCTGGAATGGTTAATAAGGTAAGTTCCAGCACCCCCTGAACATAATGAGCATTGCGGGGGGCCCACTGCAAGGGTAGATTTTTCCAAATGTCCGGATTTGGGCTTTAATGCAACACAATGCTATATCATATACAATGTAAACTCTGACATGAAGGCAGGATATGGAAGGTTGTCCAGGAGAGTATTCTGATATGCAGCTATTCCCTTCCAATTATAGTCCTAAACTAAATCACATCCAAAGTGGCTTTATTGCTTTGAATCAATTAGATTTGTGTTCCCGTCCATGGGAGATGAGGTTGGCCGGTGTGAGCTCCCATGTGTTCCGGTCACTGTCCTGGTAATGAAATCACAATAGGATCAGATGTTTATCTCTGGCTCAAGTGCCGAGCTGTTGGATAATCACAGCACAGAGCTTCTCTGCACTGCTGCAAAGACATCTGATAGGCCAACAGAACCGCACTCTTCATGAAAGCATCTCCTACTAACCCTTATGGGGGATCAGTCATTACCCCTACAGGGGATCAGTCAGTAACCACTACGGGCGATCAGTCATTAACCCTTATAGGGGATCACTCAATAACCATTATGGGGAATTAGTCATTAACCCCTACAGAGGATCACTCATTAACCACAATTGGGGATCAGTCATTAACCCCTACAGGGGATCAGTCATTACCCACTCTGGGGGACCAGTCATTACCCCTACAGGGGATCAGGCATTAACCTCCATTGGGGATCAGTCATTAACCCCTGCAGGGGATCAGTCATTAACCCCTATGGGGAATCTGTCATTAACCCCTACAGGGAATCAGTCATTAAGTGACACGCTCAGGGCTCCCACTGATTCAGCATTATGGTGAGTTGAATGATTTCATTTTATATTACAATGTAATAATAGAAATAATGCGCTTCAATCATCCTGACACCATAACAACCATGGTGCCAGGATGATTGAAGCGCTAACACCAGGTGTTTGGAGTATCTTTATCTGCTGATTATTAAACTTTCTGGAATTCACATATTTCTATTGTGGTGTAGGGTCTGGGCCTTCTGTCCCGCCATCCCTCTTTCTTTCCTTCCTTCTCTCTCCTTCTCTCTATCTCTTTCTTTCTTTCTCTCCCTCCCTCTTTCTCCCTTTCTTTCTCCTTTTCTTTCTCCCTCCATCATCTCAGACTCTAAGCACATCCACTTTGAGCCACGCCCCTTTAAGCCACAACCAATATTCCGCTTAAACCACGCCCATTTTCACTGCGGTGCACTGAGCCACCTGGGCGGTTGTCTGGGTGGACAGGTGTTATGTTGCCCCAGACTGCTGGGCCGGAAGCCTGAGGCCTATCCAGGAGCAGGAGAAGCAGCGTAGGGTTGGAACTGCAGGATTGGAGTCCAACCAAGTTGTGAAGGTTCAGCCGGACAAGGGAACCAGTTGTGGTCGGAGGTAAAAGGGAAGCAGTCGCCACTAAGGGACCATCCACCTTGTTACCGCAGATTACTGTGAGTAAGCTTGAGCAAGCACCAGAGCAGTCTTCTCACCAGCGGGGGACGGTAAAGAAGAGGGAAAGCTCAGCGAGTGCCAAGTCAGGGACCCAGCAGGTTAGCGGGGGTGACGTTTAAGGAGTGTACAGCAGGATAGCTGTGGAAGAGCTCAGGAGATCCAGTGATGATTGGATCTGGAAGTCTAGTAAGAGCACTGAGTGAAGATCTAAAGTGGGATACTGTGAGCTAAGAGAAGAACTATTCCGTGTTACCAAGAGTTATGTGCAAATACCTTTAGTGACTGTTACAAGTACAATTGCCATAGGAGACAGCGGTCCTACCTATACAGATGTGGCATCCAGATGGAGGTCTTTCCCTGTATAGCTGTCTACTTATAGAATGGTGGCAGTGCTGAACAAGCGCCTCCCCTGTGGTCACTTTGCAGAATTGCAGCCACTCAGCCCTGGACGACTACTTCTATCACTGTAGTGGCGCTGAGCTATATATCCCAAAAGATGGTTTAAAGGGCAGCTCAGAGGGTCTCACATCTTAACCTTGTGGTAGGGTCACCACTCTCTAAGTTGCACCGTATAATCCAAAGAACCATAGGCACAAAAGCCTCCACATAGTGTTAAACTGAAAAAGGATGATTTATTTTAAAAAGGTAGAACATTTACATTATATTGGAAGTAAAAACGCCTGTTAAATTATCCAACAGGAATAGTACACGGACATGTAGCACACCATGGCCTGGAAAGGACTCGAGCCAACACGTTTCGTCCACTTAGACATCATCTGTAGTCCTTTTGACATTCCCGTTTATCCTGTTTCTTTTCTAAGTGCAGGTTATAAAACCAAAGAAATATTGGGATTGGTTAATAGAAGGAACTTAGACAGAGCTTTCTGAACCCCAATAAATGTGACTCTTTCTTCTGCTTTAGCAGCTATTACCAGCCATCCATCCTTCAGGTCTGATCCTGATCTCTGCTGATCATTCATATCTAATCATGAATATGAGACACGACAAGCATGCAAACCAATCAAAAGCTCATGAAAAGCTACTTTTTAGCCAGTCATAGATAGATTAAAATTCTACCAGTTAAGCAAGGATCAGATGAATTTCGTTCCATGTATAGCCATCTCCGTTCAAGGGAAGTCGATTGTTAGATTGAACAGAAATGTTGGAAAACTTTTCTCGATCAACAGATGCAGCCAATCGGCTACAGCAGGGCAAGGACAAGGGGCTGGGTAGGAGGGCCAGCTGCCCTGGGCACCCGCAAGGAGATTGGGGTTGAGATTTATGTTGGGAGGGGGAATTTGGGGGGTGACAGGGGATATAAATTGTTCTAGGAGGTAAAATTTGGAGGGGGGATAGAAGTTGTGATTTGGGGGGGATTTTTTGTTGGAAGGTGGGGATGGAGGAAAGAGGATTTGTGCTAGAAGGGGAGATTTAGGGGGTTGGTGCTAGAAGAGATGATATGGTGGAGGGGACGGGATTTGTGCTATGAGTGGTTTTTATTTTGGGGGGAGAGGGGAATTTGTGCTGTGAGGGGGATTTGGAGTGGGGGGCGAGGATGTGCACTGGGAGGGGAAATTTGAGGGGGTAGAGGATTTGTGCTAGGAGGAGTGATTTTTTTTTGGAGGTCGATTTGTGAGGGGGTGGGGAATTTAAGCTTGGAGGGGGTGGAGGGGCAAAGATTTGTGCTGGGAGCGGGGATTTCAGCAGGGGGATGGATTTGTCCTGGAAGGAGGAGGAAGGTATGCTTAGGAGATCATGCTGATAGAATAAAAAAAAAAAAAAAAAAAAAGTCATCTATAGACACCATCACTTGCAACTGATAAAAATACAGGATTGTTTCCCTTTAACTGATTGTCACACGAAATAATGTCCCCGCTATTACAAGTGCAGAAGAGGTTTCTGAGCATTAACAGACGGTGCAAGAGATTAAGATTAAATACAAAGCAGCTTGTTTTTAAGTGGTCGTCGGTCTAATACCGCAGGCACCATCCACAGCCTCACTACTAACCTTCACCTATCGGAGATCCTCACCTGAGTGGAATTTTATGGATGATCACAATCACCCGTGGCAGACTACAGAGAGACCAAATATCTTTTTTTAAATTTTAATAATAACCCGTCAAAGTTTTTTTTTTTTTTTCCGCCACCTGTGTCCCATTGGGGAGATTCCCTTCACTTCCTGTCTCATAGTCAAAACAGGAAATGAGAGGAAATCCCTCCAAAGTGAGGGAATCTCCAGGTGTCACCAGAGCTAGTGTCCCCTATTGGAAGATTTCCCTCTATTAATGTTCTGGTCACAACCCAAAATTTCGGATTTTCTTTAATTTTCACTCTAAAGCCGTGTACACATGATCGGTTTTACCGATGAAAACAGTCCGATGGACTTTTGTCATCAGACAAACCGATCGTGTATGGGCCCCATCGGTCTATTTTCCATCGGTGTGAAAAAATAGAACCTGTTTTAAATTTATCCGATGGAAAACAAACCAATAGCAAATTCCGATTGTCTGTGGGGAACTCCATCGGATAAAAAACCCACGCATGTTCAGACTGAATTATGAGACGGGAGCGCTCGTTCTGGTAAAACTAGCATTCGTAATGGAGATAGCACATCATGCTGTAACGGACTGAAAAGCACAGAGACTGAAAAGCGCAAATCGGCTCTCGCCAAACTTTTACTAACACGCAGTAACACAAAATCAGCAAAAGCCCAAAGAGTGGCGCCGTTGGATTTGAACTTCCGCTTTATAGTGCCGTCGTACGTCACGGCATTTTGGACGATTGTTTTTTTTGACTGATGGTGTGTAGGCAAGACTGATGCCCCATACACACGATCGTTTTTCATGCCGTTTAAAATGCCATTTTTAAAAATGGGCATTAAAACCGATCGTGTGTATTCTCCAGAGCATTTTTAACGACGTGAAAAACGGCCATTAAAAATTTCGAACATGCTCTATTTTTCACGTCGTTTTTCATGTTCGTTTTTTTAACGACGTGAAAAACGATCGTGTGTAGGCTTTTACGAGGTGAAAAAAAAACGCGCATGCTCAGAATCAAGTATGAGACGGGAGCGCTCGTTCTGGTAAAACTAGCGTTCGTAATGGAGATAGCACATTCGTCACGCTGTAACAGACTGAAAAGCACGAGGCTGAAAAGTGCGAATCGTCGCTTAACAAACTTTACTAACATGAAGGGTGGCGCCATCCGAACGGAACTTCCCCTTTATAGTGCCGTCGTACGTGTTGTACGTCACTGCGCCTTGCTTGAACGTTTTTTAAAATGATCGTGTGTATGCAAGACAGGCTTGAGAGGAAACATGAAAAAAAACGACGAGAAAAACGTCGGTTTAAAAAATGGCATGAAAAACGATCGTGTGTACGCCGCATGATGGAAAAATCCATCGGATTAGAATCCATAGGAAAACCGATCGTGTGTACAGGGCTTAAGTGTTCACAGTAAACATGACCAATAGAGAGGTGGAATCTTCCTAACGAGGAATAAAAACATGACAGGGGTTTTAATCCCTCTCCACTCTTTCCAAAATTAAAACAATAAAGGTTTGGCCTTTAGTTGTACTTTAACCACTTTAGCTCCGGAAGATTTACCCCGCTTTCTGACAAGGCTATTTTTTGCGATACGGCACTGCATTAATCTAATTGACAACTGTGCGGTCATGCGACGCTGTACCCCAAAAAAATGTATGTCCTTTTTTCCCCACAAATAGAGCTTTCTTTTAATGGTATTTGACCATTTCTGTATTTATTTATTTTTACTTTCTGCTATAAAACACATTCAATAAATAAAAATAAAAAAATCAAATTTCTTCATCAATTTGTATTAATCAATTTACCAATATGTATTCTGCTACATATTTTTGGTAAAACAAATCCCAATAAGCCTATATTGATTGGTTTGCGCAAAAGTTATAGGGTCTACAAACTACGCAATATCTTTATGGAATTTTTTTTTTCTTACTAGTGATGGCGGCGATCAGCAACTTATTCTGGGACTGCGATATTGCAGCGGGCAATCGGACACTAACTGACACTTTTGGCACTTTTTTGGGAACCAGTGACACTAATACAGTGATCATTCCTAAAAATATGCACTGTCACTGTACTAATGACACTGGCTGGGAAGGGGTTAACATTGGGGCAATCAAAGGGTTAACTGTGTGCCTAGACAGTGTTTTTTTTTTACAGTGTGGGAGGTGCTTTTCCTAGGGGAACCACTGACCTGTGGTTGCAGAAAAGAAAATTACATCATCTATGGCTTGCTTAACCCCTTAGTGACTGAGGGCAAAACAAATGTTAAAGTGAAGCTTTAACCCAAAAGTGGAAGCTCCGCTTCTTTGTTCCCCCCCAACCGCTGCCACATTTGGCACCTTTCGGCAGGGAGCGGGTACCTGTTTTGACAGGTACCCATCCGCACTTCTGAGTGACCTCACCGCGGCGAGGTCCCCCTTCTCCTTCCCCTGTCGCCAGGCCAGTCACAAAGCGCAGTAGGGAACTGTCTGAGAAGCCGCAAGGCTTCACTGCCGGTTTCCCTTACAAGCAATGGCGGTAGCAGCACCCGAGAGCCGGTTGAAAAATCTGCTGGGGTGCCGACATTGTGGGATTCCTGGACAGGTAAGTGTCCTAATATTAAAAGTCAGCAGGTCGCTTTAATGCCTGAACACAATTTTGCAACTTCGACACGTGTTAGTAAAACTGCACATATCATTGCAACCAGGGCCGTTTGAAGGAATTTGGGGGCCCCAAGCAAAATGGACATGGAGGCCCCCCCAAACCCCCCTCCCCCCGCACTCACGCAAAGCCTACAGGAACCACAGCATAGCGATACAGTTTAAGCTCACCCACACTTTATATAAATAAAAAAGGTTTACAGTGCAAATACTGCTGTTGCATATAATCCAACATACTTAAAACACATACACACTCACATTAACATTAAGATGCTGTTTAGGACTGTTTATGGACAGTGGGGTGGACAGGGGGACAGTGGGATGGACAGGGGGACAGTGGGATGGACAGGGGGACAGTGGGATGGACAGGGGGACTCCGCACTGTAATATCCACATCATCTCCCCCACTTTAATATCCACATCATCTCCCCCACTGTAATGTCCACATCTCCCCCCTGTAATGTCCACATCTCCCCACATCTCACCTCGGCCGCTGCCGTCGGGTGTACCAAGATGGCCGCCGCTCCGGAGCTAGGCCAAAGCCGCGGCCTTTACTATGGCCACAATCCGCGGATCGGCTCAGGGCGGAAATCCAGGACAGTGACAGGCAGCAGGCAGGCACCCTAGGCTGGGGCCCCAAGCCAGCTCGGGGCCCCAAGCAATTGCTTGTTTTGCCTGTCCTGTTCCAACGGCCCTGATTGCAACTACTTTGTGCATCCAGGTGTATTATACCTTGTTTTTTCCAGGACAGATTAGGCTTTCATTTAGTGGTAAATGGTAAAAGATAGCTCCTGATTTTTTTTGTATTATTATTCTCAAAGGAAAAGTGACCCAAAATAGTAAATTATTTTTTGTTTTTAATTTAGCTGTATATTTCTTGCTATTACAGTAACGTGCCACCAAAGAACAACCCAAAATACATTCTCCTGCTCCTGACATTCGCAATGATACCACATATGTGTATGTTAGTTGTTGTTTGTACCCGTAGTAGGGCCCAGAAACAATACTGTAGTGCACATTTTGTTTTGTTTTTATCCTACCTAAAACACACACCGACACTGAAACTAACTGACACTGATACTAATTTCAATATTATAATATATTTTTAAATCCTATTCAAAATATACTGTCCCTGACAATTGACCCTGACATTGACATTTAAAGGAGAAGTCCAGCCTGAGCTTATTTGGCTGGGCTTCTCCTATGGATCACAGGAGTGCAATTTGTTTTTGCACTCCTGTGACCCATTTTAAGCAGAGAGCGGGCAAAGAAATCAGACGTCACAGAAATCAGTCCAGACACAGCGTCATCACGACAATAAAATCTGGATCCGCCAGGTACCTGGACCGACACCCCTCTCAGCCTCTCATTGAGCCGATGAGAGCCTGAGATGGCCCGCTCCACCCCCTCCACAGCCCAGCGCTCATCTCGGGAGATGGGCCTTGGCGCCATTTGCAGACACGGCTGTGGTGAGACCATGTGCCCTGCACGCTCCTGGTACAGTTACCGGCGTCTAACAGAAATTTTCCGTTCCGTTCACTTCTTGCAATCGGGAGCTTTCCGATCATGTGACCGATCTGACAGCCAATCACGGTGGTCAAATGATCATAAGCCCTGCCCCACTTCCCAACATCCTAAACATCTTAAAGGGCCGGCAGGGGCTGGTGTCAAGAGCTTCCCCCATCTGATCTACATCCATTCCCCCGATCCTATCTGGGCTCCAGCCACCACCCCGATCCCATCCCTGCTCCATCCACCACCCTGATCCAATCCCAGCTCAGTCCATCCCCCGATTCCATCCCAACTCTATCCATTCCCCCCCATTCCTAATCCATTCCGGCTCCATCCGTTCCCCCAATCCCATTCCGACTCCATCCGCCGATCCCACCCCAACTCTATCCATCTGCAAGTTTAATGTACATAGAAATCATCACAGACCTCAGAACAGCCGCGTTGTGGCAGAGTGGTGTGCTGCTCCCCATCTCCTACTCTGTGTACAGGAAAATACAGGAGGTGGGGGGGGGGGGGGGGGGTTCAGTGTCTGTGTCTGTCTGTGTGTCAGAGGCAGCCAGGGAGAGATGCCGACTGGCATTCAAAAACAATGTAGCTTGCGGCGTGCGGGAAACCGAGAAGCCCAGCACACGCTGCAGGCTTTCTGGGACTTAGCCCTGATTCGCTGGGACTAGGGTGACCACATTTCCAAACTACCATTCAGGGACACCCCCCCTTCCCAAAAATCAGCTTGTGCTGTAACGAATCACAGCACAGTCATTGGACACAAGATGCGGGATTTATGATTTCTCCAATCACAAGCAGGGGGCGGGGATTGTGCTCCTTCAGGTATTCCCGGCCAGGATGAGTACTGTCAGTGAGTAAAGCGGTGATGTGGCAGCCTTTTTTGGGGGCATCAGATTGGCCCGGGGGGTGGCTGTGTCAGTTTACACTGTATTGTCCTGGAATGAAGGTGCCCAGGACAGACCTGCAAAATGCGGGACTGTGCCGGGCAATCCGGGACATGTCGTCACCCTAGCTGGGACCCCAGGACATTGATTAAATTCCAGGACGGTCCCAGTGAATCAGGGATGGTTAGGAGGTATGTGCAGCCCACTCCTGGCTCTCTCCCCCTCTAAAGATTTGGCCTGTCACTTTCCACGCTAAGCTGACAGGAGTAGTGAAGCCGCTGGTACTAACCCTGTCAGCTTGTAGCATCAGAAACTCTCCATGTGGCATTCCTCCCACACATCACATAATATCAGCATCCAGGGCAGCCGCCCCTCCTGCCCCCCTTCCTTGTTCCTGCCCTGGGTATGAGCTAGGAGCTGGAGGAAGTCCTCAGGAGCCTGACATTGCACTTGCTATCCTCTTGGTCCACTGAACATGGGTGCAATGCTTTGGAGGCTCCTGTGTAAAAAAAATATGTGCATTTTCTATTATTATTTTTTTTAAGGTGAACCTAGCCTTTAATCTTGAAGAGTTTCAGGTTCAACAGGTTCCAAACGCTGCCAGGAAATACCATGTATTCCCTATCTGGCTCAGCATTTTCAGATTATTCAAGTTATTAAACATTTTTTAACTGTTCACATCACTGCTTCAAATGTTTCAAATATTTGTTTAGCATGTGAATGATTCTGAATGCTAAGCATAATGTTTATGACCCTGTCACATTATGGAGTTTCATAGTAAGCCTTGAGAAAACTCCCACAGATGGAGAAAATCTTTCTAAGCAGCCGATGAGATAGCCCTACCCTTTCTCCCAGAATAATGGCTCTCTGTACTCATTAAACACTGCGCTCTTGTTTCCTGTCTTCCTAATTACAGGAATGATCAGCACAGCATATCCAGGGTCCCGATCAATCCTGAACGCTGGCAGATTAGTGCCATGAGTTTCCATACTGGAAAACATAATTTCATCTGTAACGCATGGGTACCTTTGTATTCACACCTGAGAGGGCCAACAGATTTCGGCATCTCCAGAGAGAACAGTAGTCAAATATTCGATCATGCAAACAATTGTTCTTATATCTCTGAGATGGTTCTGAACTATAGGCAATATACTGTATCTGGATGGGTGCCAGGTATCCCTGACTACCCGGGACAGTCTGCATTTAACTCGGCTCCTCGCAGGGGGAGAAAGGCACACCGCTCTATCAGCCCGTACCCTCTTGTGCAAAAGGTTGAGCGGTGTTATTGTTGGGTCTTGTCTGCAGCTAGGGCCGGAATCCCCCCGAGAATGATTCTCGCCTCTACCGTGAGTAGAGGCAAGTCCTTAACTTCCCCAGTAATATGAATGTCCACACCAGCTGAAACTCCAACTTAAGATTTATTCTCGAGGGGGCGTGGCCTGACGAGGCAGGAAGATGGACGCTTAATCTCTGTGCTCTAGCCACCATGGAACAAAACGAGCCTGTGAGGAGGTTTACTAACCCTCAGACCTCGCTCCAAATATGCGGACTGCCTCCCGGTCCTCATCCGCCTCTAGATCCCGCTCTCCGAGAGAGCAATCCACCGGACTAAGCCAGAACATCCCTGAAATGTTCCGGACCCCCAGAGAAAATATGGCGTCTTCTCGCCACGGACGCTCGCAAACCTCTACGCCTGCTTTGATTGACTCGCCTACCTCGCTACCGCTGATCACCAACCTGGAGCTAACCGGAATAGAGATCTCACCTCAACCCCAACTTAATATACAAGATCTGCGGACCATCACCGCAGACATCAAGGACACCCTGTCTGCCGCCATCGCCGACCTGAGGCTAGAGCTCCGCTCGCTGAATGACAGGGTCCTGTCTGTGGAGAAGGTGACCGGCCGCCATGATGTGACCATCGGCAAAGCCACCTCACGCATTGACTCTCATACCAGACAGATGAGAGACATGCAGCGGCATCTCGAAGACCTCAAGAACCAAAGCCGACGCCACAACATACGGATCAGGAACGTCCCCGAAGCGATCGAGGGTGACCGACTATCCCCCACAATTGTGAGCATTTTCAATGATCTGCTCGGCCGCCCTCCTCAAGCAGCCATAAAGATTGACAGATTACACCGTGCCTTGAGGCCAAAAGGCAGAGACACTGATCCCCTGAGGGACATTATTTGCCATGTAGTTGATTTCACTCTCAGGGAGGACATCATGAGACACGCAAGAGGCAGGCCCCAAATTCTTTTTGAGGGACACACCATACAAGTATACCAGGATCTATCTGGTATCACACTTCAGCACCGCCGGGACCTGAAGCCCATACTGAATGTCCTCCACGCCAGGAGCCTTCAGTACAAGTGGAAGTTCCCGTTTTGTCTTTCCGCCTCCACACATGGACGCACGGCCCTACTCAAAGTACCCGAAGACCTGCCGCACTTTTGTGGAATTTTGGGCATACCGCCTGTGGAAGTACCGAACTGGTATGCGGATTTCCGCCATTTCCTGTCAAAAAAGGACATGGTGCGGACCGAGCCCATGGAAGCTCAAGACAGCGGAGGCAGAAGGAGATGCTCCCCTACACCTATCGGGCGTCACCATTCATCCCGCTACCCACCTCGAGATACGAGCCCTTCTAGTTCCCCCAGGGCGAGAACGACCCGCCGAGATTACTGACTCCAGATTAGACATGTGCAATTCGTTTCGTTCCGAATTCGTTTTTTAACGAATTTCGACAAATTCGTTAATTCGGAAATATCCGAATTAACGAAAACTCATTTAACGAATTTTAACGAATATTCGTAAATTCAAATTTACGAATGTACGAATTTACGAATATACGAATTTACCAATGCACGAATTTACGAATGTACAACTATCCGGAAATTCGTAAATTTGAATTTACGAATTTCCGAATATTCGTACATTCGTAAATTTGTACATTCGTACAATCGTAAATTAGTAAATTCGGAAATCTGAAATAATAATTAACTAATAACTTAACTATTACTAACTATTCAATTATAGGTATTGTAATTTCCTTTCAAATTTGGCTGTTAGTGAACTTAACGAAGTTACGAATTGTTTTCCGACATAATGAATGCCGTATCTAAACGAATGGAACGTAATGAATTAATAATAATAATAAATAACAATAATAATAATAAAAACGTTTTATTATTATTATTATTAATTTGTTCCGTTCCATTTGTTTAGATGCGGCATTTGTTATTTCAGGTTATGCGTAACTTCAGATAAATTTGTATTCGTTACGTTCGCTAACAGCCAAATTTGAAAGGAAATTACAACTATAATTTAATAGTTATTTTTTCAGATTTTCAAATTTTCGGGTTTTCGAAAATATCGAATTTCCAAATTTCCAAAATTACGAATGTATAAATTTACGAATGTATAAATTTACGAATGTACGAATTTACGAATGTATAAATTTACGAATGTACAAATTTACGAATGTACAAATTTACGAATGTACAAATTTACGAATGTATAAATTTACGAATGTACAAATTTACGAATGTACAAATTTACGAATGTATAAATTTACGAATGTACAAATTTACGAATTTACGAATTGAGATCATAACGAATGACCCGAAAAACGAAAAAAAAAAAAAAACGAATGAAACGAAAACGAAAACTAACGAATTTTTTGGCAGTGCACATGTCTACTCCAGATTACTTCTTTCGGACATTCAGTCATCCGTTTTGGCCATGGTCAGGCCCTATTGACTTTGCTTTACTTATGTTTGGTTTATTGTTTGTTTGCAAGCATATCAATTTACGGCCTGTTTCGCTTACACCACCTGCCGCAAGGGGTTTAAGACTTCACCTTTATTGACACTAGGCTATGCCCAAGATCGCGGATGAACAGACTTCCTTATCCTACAAGCTGTTCTCAGTGGACACTTTATTCTCAGGACAACTGCAAGCATCTTCAAGCTTAAAGGTCCACACAAGGCTAGCTAAACTACAATTCCCACTCTGCAGCGCGGCCAGAATCCGATGACGCGCCTCCCCCTTGTGACTTGCGGCATCTCGCGATCCCGTGCTCACGCTCTGCCTGGACTTCCGCTCACCCCTTACTTACCATACGCCTACTCAGCCGTCGACCCGAAAGACCTCTTCTGCACCCACAGTGCTGCATCAGACACATCTACCATCCTAGGCTGCCTGGCAAGCATTGGTGTCTTAGCTAGTTAGCGTCCATTGCCGCTACAAAGAACACACCATGGGACAACCGCAAAGCAAGTATGCAACTCGGGTATTGTACCTCCTCACCATACACCCAACAGCCTCTAATGTGAATGTTTTTGTATGCCATAAGCTTCATTACAGGCAACACGTATTGAAGGATGCATTATAATTCAGTTTCTATGTTCTGACTTGGCCTTTACAACTGTTCTGCATATGCAAATTACAAGTTTATGTTCGCAGCGTGGCTCCTCCTGTTCTCAGCTCACAGCCATCACCCATCCCTCTGCACAGATGAGCCTCTTTCTAACTGGAGGCGACCCCGCAGGGATCTTACACATCCTATCTTGCTGGGGCTGTGGGCTGATCACAGGCGCTCTAGTGGCCTGGTCTCAGTTTTAATAGTTAGTTTATGTTTCCCTCCTTACGGTTAGTTTAGAGACCGTTATCTGTTACTCCCTCCACTTTCCAGAATGCTGACTTGCCCTTGAGCAGTTTTCCCCTGATACGACACTTGTAAGCCTCCTCCTCCTCCTCTTGAACACCCGTGGTGGCAGACCCTTCTCTGTTGATAGTACACCTTCTCAGCCCCGTACTGCCAACCCCCACACGGTTGAAGAATGGAGTGCTGTTACTCTTTCAGAGTGACACACACTGTTCGGACACTGTACCTCACTGATTGTTGATTCTCCTGAGACTGTTTGGACAGTTCCCTACAGCCTCATCGGTTCTACTCCAGTGACATACGAACGTCAATAAGCTAATCTCTCATGTTTTAAATTCCTCTCCCCTCTCCCCCCCCCATTTCCCTACTTACCATCATGGCGGACGACTCTGCCCCTCGAACCGTGGCCCCGGGCCAACAGCCCCACCCTTCCGCACTCAAAATCTACTCGGTCAACATACAAGGTCTTAATACTCCTGAAAAAAAGTCACAGCTATTACTCTCCTTGCAACAAGCCAAAGCACACATTGCCCTCATACAAGAAACACACTTCAGATCTAACAACATCCCCAAATTGAGCAATTCCTACTTCCCTACTGTATACCACGCTTCTAACATTGAAGCCAAATCCAAGGGTGTCTCGATCCTCATCTCAAAGCACTGCCCCTTTCAAGTATCTGATGTCCAGAGAGACACGCAGGGAAGGTTCCTTTTCATTAAAGGGACCCTTCATCACAGACCCATCACAATTGCAAATATATACTGTATGCTCCGAACACCCAACAAGTCGCTTTCTTCCGAAACACGTTTGACCACCTAACCAGCTTCCAATCAGGCACCCCACTGGTGGGTGGCGATTTCAACATGGCACTGACACCTGCCCTGGACGTCTCCAATGGCTCGTCCTCCCTTACATACAGAGCCCTCCGTGCCATAAAACTTCAACTCAGCAATCTTTTGCTCCACGACTCCTGGCGCACACTTAACCCCTCTGTGAAAGACTTCACTTACTTTTCCTCCCCACACAATAAGTATACGAGATTGGACTACCTGTTTCTCTCCCAAAATGACCTTACACACCTGTCCAAAGCCACGATTGAACCCATGCTACTCTCTGATCACAATCCTATCGCCATGACTCTTACCCTCCCACCGACTAGTATGAAATCCAATATCTGGAGACTCGACAACTCCCTCCTTACTGACCCCGACAACATTCAAACCATTTCGCTCAGCCTATCCAACTACTTTGCTGAAAATGTCTCAGAGGACGTTCCCCCCTCTACGCTCTGGGCTGCACATAAGTGTGTAATCCGTGGAGACTTCCTCTCTCTAGCTGCTAAAAGGTCCCGGCTTAAAAAGGCTCGAATTGCCGAACTGACCGCACGCATACGCCGGCTCAAACAGATGCACAAATCGTCTCTGGCCACGAGCACCCTGACGGAACTATTGCAGGCCAGTGAGGAACTCCTAGGAGAACTCAATCATGTGCTCAAACGTAAGTTTGCTATGACTCAAAAGCTTTTCTACGAATTTAGTAATAAATCAGGTAAACTCCTAGCTAGGGCTCTTCAAGCTAAAAGGGCAGCTCATACCATCCACAACATAAAGACCCCCTCCGGGGACTCCCTTGTCAAACCAGAAGACATCTCCGACCAATTTGTTAGCTACTTTACCAAACTATACAACCTCCCTACTGATCGCACTACCGACGCACCCTCGGACAGAAGCTCGGCGATATCAGACTTCCTAGCACAATACAGCCCAACTCCCCTTTCATCGGACGATTCTGCAAATTTAGACCTTCCACTCTCTACAGAAGAAACATTGTCAGCCTTAAACCAAATGAAACCAGGCAAAAGCCCTGGCCCAGATGGTCTAACAGTTAGTTACTACAAATCCTTCCCAGACATTCTGCTGCCCCATCTTGTTAAAGCTTTTAACACACTGTCACCTCACTCCGACACCAGTAAGGAGTTTCTCGAAGCCCACATCACACTTATCCCAAAACCGGGCAAAGACCCTGCGTTGGTCTCTTACTATTGCCCGATTTCTCTCCTTAACATAGATCTGAAACTGTACGCCAAAGCCTTAGCAAACCGTATTCTCCCCCTGCTTCACAAGTTGATTTCCCTAGATCAAGTTGGTTTTGTCCCTGGTAGGGAAGCCAGGGATAACACCATCAAAGCCCTTGATGTTCATCACTGGCTGTCCAAAACGTCAACCCAGGGGTTCTTCCTATCTCTGGATGCCGAGAAGGCGTTTGACAGAGTGGTCTGGGACTACATGGAGGCTACACTCCGGGTGATGGGTTTCCCTCCCCGTTTTCTTCAACTGATAATGTCTCTTTACGCTAACCCATCTGCAAAACTTCAAATCAATGGCCGCCTGTCGAACGCCTTCTCCATCGCAAACGGTACCCGTCAGGAATGTCCACTATCCCCCATAATTTTCATCCTTACCACGGAGCCCATGCTTCGCAAATCAAGAGACAACCCGAATATTAAGGGCATTGAAGTCCGAAACGCACAATACAAAATAGCCGCTTATGCGGACGACATCCTTCTTTTCCTGCGGGACCCCATCACCACTATCCCGAACCTTCTTGCGGATTTCTCATTATTCAAAACATTGTCCAATCTGCAAATTAACTTTACTAAATCGAAAGCTCTGAACGTCACCCTACCTCCGGCTTTAGTCGCACAATGTAAACTCAACTTCCCCTTCGGTTGGGAATCTTCTGCACTTACGTATCTGGGTATCAAAATCCCGACGAATCTAGCTGACCTTTATGCTTAAAACTTCCTACCAGCACTCCACGCGATTCAAGGAGACTTACACAAATGGCACTTCGGCACCTTTTCCTGGCTGGGCAGAATAGCCATATTGAAAATGAATGTCCTACCCAGACTCCTCTACCTTCTCCAGGCCATCCCAATCACGCTACCCCCCTCGTTCTTCACTTCCTACAAATGTATGTGCAGGACATTTATTTGGGCCTCCAAATCCCCTAGATTAAGCTGGGACAGATTAACGCTCCCCAAACCCGACATCCAAAAATATCACTGGGCGTGTCACCTGACTAGGATTGTGGACTGGCACGTCCATAATCGCGACAAGGCTTGGATCGCACTAGAAAACGCAGCTACGAATATTCCGTTAACACACCTCCCCTGGATCACACTCAAATCTATCCCCACTGATGGCTCTAAGCACCCCCTCATTGGAGCCTCTCTGTCATGTTTCACTAGAACCTGCAATCACTTAATGTTCGCTCCCGCCTCCGAGCCGATGACCCCACTAAATCATAACCCCGACTTTTCCCCAGGCCTGGCCTCTCGTGACACTGCCAATATGCCCGACATCACCCCTCATAGAGCGCAAGGCTTCTTCCGCAATGACAACCTTTTGTCCTACCCGGAGCTATCCGAATTGCTCCTCGAACACTGCATCACTTTTTTCAACTATCTACAAATCAGGCATTATTTAGAATTAGCTAAATTACCCAACACCTGGACACGAGCCCTCACACCTCTTGAAACACTCTGTAACAATGGCGAACCCCAACGCCACCTGATATCGACCTTATACGCTCTCCTTTTCTCCGCACACAAAATCGAAGATGATAAACTGGTCCGACAATGGGAATCGGACCTGTCATTACAACTCTCCACAGCTGACTGGGAACGCATTTTCATGCACATGCATAAGGGATCTATTAACGTAACTACTCAGGAAAACAGATACAAAATTTTCTCCAAATGGTATAGGACTCCTTACAAACTCCACAAGTACTACCCTCAACTCCCCCCGACATGCTGGAGATGCAGCGCAGGCACTGGTTCACTACTCCACATATGGTGGGAATGCCCCCTCATCCAACCTTTCTGGACCGACATCCACCGCCTCATTTCTCAGATCACCACATTCACCCCAGACTTCATATGTGAGGTAGTGTTTCGCGCTACTCAAGAGTAATAAAATAGTGACTGGAGTAACTATCAATGGCTGCAAAATAAATCTGTGTTCACTTAACACATAAACAGTAATATAAAGAAAAAGGGGGGGATTTTGCACTAAAGAAAAAAATTATTACACAAAAAACACTTCTATGTCTCATAAATCTAATGGTAAAAAGATATATAATGGTAAAAAATACCTAGTGATATAATGTGCATATATAATAAATACTATAGTGCAATCACCAGAATAAAGTGCAAGTGCATATATAAACACAATAGTGCAGAAAGTTCAATATTGCAATGGTTGCTGTTCAGGAAAGTTCAAATGGGTATTTAATCAATGGTTAATTCCAAGATTCTAGATGTTCCAAAATTGTAGATGTCTTCAAATGTTTCAAATGATAAACGAATTGAAGTATTGAACCTGCGGTGAATCCTACACCTGTCTCCCAATGTTCTCACCTCAACAACTTGGATCACTGGCATATAGTTTCACTGTTAGGGACTATGGTCTTATGTCTCCTCTATTTCTCCTATTTCTTCTCCACTCTTAAATGATATTTGGATAGTATCCTCTACCAATCACGCTCTCTATGAAAGAGACAAGCGGGTGGGAGGGAAAGGGAGGGGGAGAGAAGGAGACCAAGCTCCAATCGGTGCAGCCAGGAGAGGGACAGGGAATGAAGCCTCCAATAGTGTAGTATTTCAATACGCAAAAGGCTTTATTAGGTTAAAAAATGGACTCTTACATCAATTAAAAAATAAACAGCGTGTAGGAGATAATCGGCGTGTAGCCGCTATCTTACTGTTATCCTGCTGTCTTACGATCCGTCCGTATGATGCCGCTATCCTCCCTACGGCGTTACGTCACGCACCTCGTGACTTCTTCACGAGGTGCGTGACGTAACGCCATAGGGAGGATAGCGGCATCATACGGACGGATCGTAAGACAGCAGGATAACAGTAAGATAGCGGCTACACGCCGATTATCTCCTACACGCTGTTTATTTTTTAATTGATGTAAGAGTCCATTTTTTAACCTAATAAAGCCTTTTGCGTATTGAAATACTACACTATTGGAGGCTTCATTCCCTGTCCCTCTCCTGGCTGCACCGATTGGAGCTTGGTCTCCTTCTCTCCCCCTCCCTTTCCCTCCCACCCGCTTGTCTCTTTCATAGAGAGCGTGATTGGTAGAGGATACTATCCAAATATCATTTAAGAGTGGAGAAGAAATAGGAGAAATAGAGGAGACATAAGACCATAGTCCATAACAGTGAAACTATATGCCAGTGATCCAAGTTGTTGAGGTGAGAACATTGGGAGACAGGTGTAGGATTCACCGCAGGTTCAATACTTCAATTCGTTTATCATTTGAAACATTTGAAGAGTAGACATCTACAATTTTGGAACATCTAGAATCTTGGAATTAACCATTGATTAAATACCCATTTGAACTTTCCTGAACAGCAACCATTGCAATATTGAACTTTCTGCACTATTGTGTTTATATATGCACTTGCACTTTATTCTGGTGATTGCACTATAGTATTTATTATATATGCACATTATATCACTAGGTATTTTTTACCATTATATATCTTTTTACCATTAGATTTATGAGACATAGAAGTGTTTTTTGTGTAATAATTTTTTTCTTTAGCGCAAAATCCACCCCAGACTTCACCCCCGCCCAATTCCTACTTCATCACTCCTCCATGCCCCTCTCTAGCTACAAAAAATCACTGTGCTTGCACCTCATAAATGCAGCCAATTCATGTATACCCGTTCACTGGAGATGCTCCACCCCCCCTTACGATCGCAGAGTGGCACCAAAGGGTTGACAGAACGGCAGAAATGGAAAAACTCATATTTCAAGCCCACGACAACCCTACAAAATTCACTGACACATGGGCCTGTTGGACACACTATAGAGACCCTACCACACAAACACACCCACACCCACCTGACGGATCCTCCCCGAGTGACATTACCCCATAGACCACGCCAACCCTTCCGCTCCCCCTTACCCACACTTCCATTAGTTCTCACACTCATAGGATTTCTCGTAGATCTGTTTCCCAAACTATAGCCATCATCTGACATACGCCTGATCGAGTACATGAATGCCTCTGACCACTGGGACCCCTCCCCCTTGCGGAAGCAATGCTACTTTCCCTACCAGGACTCCCCTTAATACCCTAATATACCACATCTGTTCGCCATATCTACTCACTCTAATGTAGCCCCCGCCCACTCACAGCTAGATCCCGTTAGGGGGTGAGATGGTCGGAGGCTGGCCCTCGCTGGTATTCTCCACACAACCATAGGGATCATACCTCAGATGTGCTCCCTCTCCCCTCTTGTTAGGGAAATCTTTAAGCCCCATCACATGCTCTGTATGTGTCTCACATACTTTAAGGCCAGCGGTTGGACCTAGACGATCGTCATACTGTCTTAGTATCTGTAGACAAGATTAAATCTATACTGCATTTTATCTGTTATTATCTTGTTACGGTTGATTACCTGCCAACTGCCTTGATGTATTTTCCTAACCCTGTATCCAACATACGTCAACGTCAATGTTTATGATTTTCTGTAAACCTGTAAAATCTAATAAACGTATTAAAAAAAAAAAAAAAAGCCTCTTGGATAGGAAAAAGGTTGGAGCAAAGGAACAGAACAGCTCAAGGTGTGGAGGAGGTCCAGGCACAAACCTAGCTCTTCACTGTACTACTCAGATTCTCAAGCAGTATACTAGGCGCACAGTCTCTGCCACAGACCATGAGTTTGGACTCTGCCACAGACCCGGTGAATAAGGCCACTGCCACTGACCTGTTGAACGTGAACTTCCTTCTTAGAGCATGGCCCCTATCAAGGAGAAGATTCCCCCCTAGAGAATCAACAGACCCTATCTTCACCGTGACTCCTGCATCGGTCCTTCGGAATGATCCTCCCTTCTCTGAGAGTGCGGGTCCCCTCGCAAGGTGGCACCCTGGACTCCTCAATCCTTAGCGGACCCCAGCCGAAGGTGCTGGGCCCCGGGCCTTCTCCGCATCCCCTGGGTCTTCATACCCAGGCGAACAGGACAGCAGGGTAGTACCTCATCCCAGGCCAAAGGTGCCTGAGATGGAACAGGAACACAGCCTCCTGGCCTAGGGCACCCGGAGATGAACCGCACTCACTCCCAGGCTGAAGGTGCCTGGGGGTGGACCCCGATCAGGAGATGTCTGCCCCTTTTATATCCTCCCCTGGCATGCACAGCAGGTTCCCTGCCCCACCGTACAGCTGCCGAGAGGGGACACAAAAGGCACAGCACTACGCTCGTGGTTCAACCCCCGCCCAGAATGGCGGTGCCACCCGCAGGCCACAGGGAACTCATCACCAGCATTATCCCCTGAAGACAAAAATGGTCCATAGCCACTAACAAATCAAGGTGTCTGAGCCTAATTACCACTCAGAGACTCCCCCTAAATTGACCACCCCGCTACATATATATAGTTCAGAACTAAAAATTTTAAAAATAAATAAGATGAATAAAACTTATAAATAAATCATATTTAGCACAAATAGCCAGTAGGGCCCTGATGCCCCCACATCTAGCCCTTTAGTTCTTGCCATGCGGCCCTTGGACCCCAGCAGTTAACAGTGGGGGTGAGGATTTTGTAATGGGAATGTAGTGGCATTGATATCTAGCAATCTTATGTGTAGGGAGGTGCAGTGTGGTGCGGCCGCAGTAAACACTCAGAGTCCAGTTGCAGGGAATAGAATTTGTTTTAACGTTACAGTTCAGCAATTCACAAGCCTGGAGGGAAGTGCCCGACTGGGAACACTAACAGTATGCAACAGCGGTGTGTAGCAAAGCAGGTCTTGGATGTGTCGACAGCGTCTGCCTGGATGGGCGGAATGCGACCTGGTCGGTCCATACCGGAATTGCAGTATGGCGACTGGCACATAGCATCGCTCATAGAAATGCGCATAGGTGCACTGCTAATAGAAAAAAGCATGGGCACATTACTAACAGAAATGTGCATGCGCGCACATATGTGCATGCGTGCGGGATCGTGCCCACAGTTTCTGTCGCCAGACAGGCTATTTAAGGAATGATCTTGCTCACTGTCAGTGCTGACTGGTCTTCAGCTTTCCCTGTGTCCTGAGTGTATCCTGTATCTGACTGTATCTGTTGATGACCTTGTTACTGACCTGATCCTGGACTCTGCTTGTACCTCTGCTTGTACCTCTGCCCACCTGTTCCTGACTTTGGCTTCGCTCCTGACCATGCTTCCGCCTACGCTCCTGTACCTCGTTGCCCACCTGCTGCTGACCTCGGCTACCTCTGTGACCTCACTCCTGCTTCCAACTTAGCTTCATACCACTTCTGAGTGTCTGCTTTAGCTGGCCCTCATAACCACTCCAGTCATTGCACTGTGTTCTTGCCTAAAGCTTGCTGAGAGCTTCAACAAGCCACGCTTCCAGAATCTGCAGTACATGCAGAGTGCCCCTTTAACCTCAGCTGGTCCAGCGTGCATCACATCTGCTCCTGGCCTGATGCCCTGCCTGACTTCTCAAGCTTGCATCTCCTACTGCAAGTTCTGCTATCAACACCTGCCGGTATTTGTGTTCCTCCTGTCCCTTGGCACCATCTGTTCCACCTTCAGTGGGGCCTGGGTTGGAGATAGAAGAGAGGTCAACCTCGTCAATTAAGTCTTCTACCAGGTATGTGACAGTATCCAAATGAGGAGGTCTCCAAGAAATATAATATGTCCCTATTCTTTCCCTACTCGTCTGGAACCTCTCCTTACCACTAAAGCGTTTGATAAAGTTCCCCACACACGGCACATTTGTAAGGTAAAGTCTACAGGATTGGAAATATCAGTTTGTAAATGGATAGAAAACTGGCTAAAAGACAGAATTCAGAGAGTCGTGGTTAATGATTCTTACTCTGAATGGTCTAAGGTTATCAGTGATGTACCCCAAGGTTCAGTGCTGGGACCCTTACTTTTTAATATCTTTATAAATGATATTGGGTCTGGGATCAAAAGTAACATTTCTGTCTTTGCAGATGACACCAAGCTATGCAGTGGAATAACGTCCTTACAGGATATCTCCGATTTACAAGCCGACCTCAATGCTCTGTCTATTTGGGCGACTATGTGGCAGATGAGGTTTAATGTTGATAAATGTAAAGTTATGCACTTGGGGGCTAAGAATATGCATGCATCATACATACTAGGGGGAGTACAACTGGGGGGATCCTTAGTGGGTTTTGGTAGATCATAAGCTCAATAATAGCATGCAATGCCAAGCTGCGGTTTCCAAAGCAAGCAAAGTCCTTTCTTGTATTAAGAGAGAAAATTGAGTACTGTCCGTGATACTTTTTTTATTTGCACTAACATACAATTTTTCGAAAAATTGTATGTTAGTGCAAATAAAAAAAGTATCACGGACAGTACTCAATTTTCTCTGTCACAATTGCACTAATACGGCTACAATTACGTTTTGTATTAAGAGTAGGGATGAGCTTCGTGTTCGAGTCGAACATACGTTCCACTCGAACATCGGCTGTTCGATCATTCGACGAAGATCGAACGATTTGGGCCGTTCGCGCCAAATTCGAGTGACGCGAACGGCCCACAATGCACTACGCCATCGCAGTGTCATCCAGGCGCTGTGATTGGCCAAGCATGCACTGTGACCCCGCATGCTTGGCCAATCACAGCGCCGGCAGCGAGGAGAGCAATGATTGGCCACAGGCAGGATGCCTGTGGCCAATTATTGCTGAGGGGGTTTAGTACACGCCCCATACTATAAAAGGCCGCCAGCGCGGCGGCCTTGTGTAGTGTGTTCCGGAGCAGGGAAAGAGAAGCATAGGCAGGGACAGTGTCATTTTTTTCCTTTACTAATCCTGGATTCCTTGTGTTTAGGGACAAATAAGGATAGGTAGGGAGAGTGTCAGTGTGTTATTCTGTGCTAAACCTTGTTTGTAGGGACAGAGAGGTACAGTGAGGGAAAGTGTCAGTGTGCTATTCTGTGCTAAATCTTGTTTGTAGGGACAGAGTAGGACAGTGAGTGAAACTGACAGTGTGCTATTCTGTTCTAAACCAATCTTGCTGAACCATATTTGAAATCCTTGAGTTTAGGGACAGAGAGGTACAGTGAGGGAAACTATCAGTGTGCTATTCTGTGCTAAATCTTGTTTGTAGGGACAGAGTAGGACAGTGAGGGAAAGTGTCAGTGTGCTATTCTGTTCTAAACCAATTTTGCTGTTCCATATTTGAAATCCTTGAGTTTAGGGACAGAGAAGGACACTCGTGGAAACTATCAGTGTGCTATTCTGTGCTAAATCTTGTTTGTAGGGAGGGACAGAGTAGGACAGTGAGGGAAAGTGTCAGTGTGCTATTCTGTTCTAAACCAATTTTGCTGTTCCATATTTGAAATCCTTGAGTTTAGGGACAGAGAAGGACACTCGTGGAAACTATCAGTGTGCTATTCTGTGCTAAATCTTGTTTGTAGGGAGGGACAGAGTAGGACAGTGAGGGAAAGTGTCAGTGTGCTATTCTGTTCTAAACCAATTTTTCTGAACCATATTTGAAATCCTTGAGTTTAGGGACAGAGAGGTACAGTGAGTGAAACTGACAGTGTGCTATTCTGTTCTAAACCAATTTTGCTGTTCCATATTTGAAATCCTTGAGTTTAGGGACAGAGAAGGACACTCGTGGAAACTATCAGTGTGCTATTCTGTGCTAAATCTTGTTTGTAGGGAGGGACAGAGTAGGACAGTGAGGGAAAGTGTCAGTGTGCTATTCTGTTCTAAACCAATTTTGCTGTTCCATATTTGAAATCCTTGAGTTTAGGGACAGAGAAGGACACTCGTGGAAACTATCAGTGTGCTATTCTGTGCTAAATCTTGTTTGTAGGGAGGGACAGAGTAGGACAGTGAGGGAAAGTGTCAGTGTGCTATTCTGTTCTAAACCAATTTTGCTGTTCCATATTTGAAATCCTTGAGTTTAGGGACAGAGAAGGACACTCGTGGAAACTATCAGTGTGCTATTCTGTGCTAAATCTTGTTTGTAGGGAGGGACAGAGTAGGACAGTGAGGGAAAGTGTCAGTGTGCTATTCTGTTCTAAACCAATTTTGCTGTTCCATATTTGAAATCCTTGAGTTTAGGGACAGAGAAGGACACTCGTGGAAACTATCAGTGTGCTATTCTGTGCTAAATCTTGTTTGTAGGGAGGGACAGAGTAGGACAGTGAGGGAAAGTGTCAGTGTGCTATTCTGTTCTAAACCAATTTCGCTGTTCCATATTTGAAATCCTTGAGTTTAGGGACAGAGAAGGACACTTGTGGAAACTATCAGTGTGCTATTCTGTGCTAAATCTTGTTTGTAGGGAGGGACAGAGTAGGACAGTGAGGGAAAGTGTCAGTGTGCTATTCTGTTCTAAACCAATTTTGCTGAACCATATTTGAAATCCTTGAGTTTAGGGACAGAGAGGTACAGTGAGTGAAACTGACAGTGTGCTATTCTGTTCTAAACCAATTTTGCTGTTCCATATTTGAAATCCTTGAGTTTAGGGACAGAGAAGGACACTCGTGGAAACTATCAGTGTGCTATTCTGTGCTAAATCTTGTTTGTAGGGAGGGACAGAGTAGGACAGTGAGGGAAAGTGTCAGTGTGCTATTCTGTTCTAAACCAATTTTGCTGTTCCATATTTGAAGTCCTTGAGTTTAGGGACAGAGAAGGACACTCGTGGAAACTATCAGTGTGCTATTTTGTGCTAAATTTTGTTTGTAGGGAGGGACAGAGTAGGACAGTGAGGGAAAGTGTCAGTGTGCTATTCTGTTCTAAACCAATTTTGCTGAACCATATTTGAAATCCTTGAGTTTAGGGACAGAGAGGTACAGTGAGTGAAACTGACAGTGTGCTATTCTGTTCTAAACCAATTTTGCTGTTCCATATTTGAAATCCTTGAGTTTAGGGACAGAGAAGGACACTCGTGGAAACTATCAGTGTGCTATTCTGTGCTAAATCTTGTTTGTAGGGAGGGACAGAGTAGGACAGTGAGGGAAAGTGTCAGTGTGCTATTCTGTTCTAAACCAATTTTGCTGAACCATATTTGAAATCCTTGAGTTTAGGGACAGAGAAGGACACTCGTGGAAACTATCAGTGTGCTATTCTGTGCTAAATCTTGTTTGTAGGGACAGAGAAGGACAGTGAGGGAAACTGTCAGTGTGCTGTTCTGTGCTAAACCAATCTTGCTGAAAAAATCCTTGTATTTAGGGACAGAGAAGGATAGGCAGGGGACAGTGTCAGTGTCATTGTTGCTAAGCCTCCTGCACAGTATACACCTGAAGGTAGCCCTTATTGCTGTTTTTCCCATCTCCCTGCAGGCCATTCATTAAAATGTCTGGAAGGCAAACAAGGAGAGGCAGACAGTCAGGAGGCAAAAAAAGAGGGCAAGCAGGCTCTGTGTCTGGGGGCAACAGTGCTGGTCGTGGATGCGGTGCATTGTCATCAGCACATGGCCATGGGACACGCTTGTCCTTCTTTTCGGCAGCTGGACATGTTGAGCCACATCATGCCGAAGACTTGGTAGAGTGGATGACCAAGCCCACCTCATCCTCCTTATCCTCTCTCACCCAGGCTCAGGGTACTGGCAAAGCAGCTGCCAAAGCGTCCTCTTCTCTGGTATCATTATCTTCATTAGTCAATCCTTCCCTAGACCCACCATGTCCTCCTCCTGAGGAGTCCCCCGAACTGTTTGAGCACAGTGTTGGGTACATGCTCCAGGAGGATGCCCAGCGTTTCAAAGTATCTGATGATGATACCCAGCTAGAGGAAGGCAGTAGCGTGAGAGCAGAGAGAGGGGATGCTCAAGAAGGACACCAATCTGGCAGTCATGCTCCAGCAGCTGCAGCATACTGCCAGATTGGCTCCAGTGATGAGGAGGGAGGGGATGATGAGGTCACTGACTCCATGTGGGTGCCTAATAGGAGAGAGGAGGAGGAGGAGGATGAGGAGGAGGCACATCTCCAACGAGGCAGGATGCCCTTGAGTGGCCAGCGTATGGGCAGCACACCGACGGAATCACACCGCAGAGCTCCGCCTGTGCAGGGCGCTGCCTCTGCCCATCATTCAAAAAGTTCTTTGGTGTGGGCCTTTTTTGAGGCGAGTGCATCAGATCGCACAGCTGCTGTTTGCAACATATGTCTCAAGCGTATATCGCGTGGCCAAAACATCAGCCGCTTGGGCACCACATGCTTGATCAGACATATGTTGACCTGCCATGCAGCTCGTTGGCAAGCCTACCTTAAAGAACCACACCAAAGAACAAAGCTGACCTCTTCTTGCACCGCATCAGCTGGGATCTCCAACCCCAGTATACCTTCAGTCCTCTCTGAAACCTGCTCTGAGAGGAATGAAGGTGTAGAATTAGGTGTGTCACAGCCAAGTACTTGCGGGCACTCTGCTAGCAGTACACCAACGTCCGATTCTAGCAGGCAAATTTCCCTGCCCCAGCTGCTGGACCGTCGAAAGAAGTTCACTCCCAGCCATCCACATGCCCAGCGGTTGAATGCTAGCTTGGCTAAATTGCTAGCGCTTCAACTGCTGCCTTTTCAGTTGGTAGACTCGGCCCCCTTCCGTGAGTTTGTGCAATGTGCGGTTCCTCAGTGGCAGGTTCCCAAACGCCACTTTTTCGCACGGAAGGCGATTCCGGCTCTCTACAGGCATGTGGAAGGCAATGTCTTGGCCTCGCTGGACAGGGCGGTCAGCGGTAAGGTGCATATTACCGCTGACTCATGGTCCAGCAGGCATGGACAGGGACGTTACCTTTCTTTCACGGCCCATTGGGTCACTCTTTTGGCAGCTGGGAAGGATGCAGGACAAGGTGCAGTAGTGTTGGAGGTTGTTCCACCGCCACGCCTCCAAAATGCTACTACTCGTTGTGACACACCTCTCTCCTCCACCCCCTCCTCTTCTTCTTCCTCCATGGCCTCTTCCTGTGGTTTGTCCTCGGAACCAGCGGTGCTCCGTAGGCGTTCAAGGGGCTACGCAAGTACGCAGGCAAAAAGATGCCATGCCGTGCTTGCGCTGGTGTGTTTGGGGGACAGGAGCCACACTGGGGCAGAGGTCCTGTCTGCTCTGCAGGGGCAGGCCGAGAGGTGGTTGACGCCACGCCAGCTTAAGCCAGGAATGGTGGTTTGCGACAATGGCACCAACCTCCTCTCCGCCCTCCGACAGGGACAACTGACCCATGTGCCCTGTATGGCTCACGTCCTTAACCTGGTGGTGCAGCGGTTCTTGGGCAGGTACCCGGGCTTACAGGATGTCCTGAGGCAGGCCAGGAAAGTCTGTGTGCATTTCCGCAGATCTTATAATGCCAGTGCTCGCCTGGCTGAGCTGCAAAAGGAGTTGAACCTGCCCAAGAACCGCCTTATATGTGACATGCCCACCAGGTGGAACTCAACGTTGGCCATGCTGCAGCGGCTGCACACGCAGCAGAGGGCCATCAATGAGTACCTGTGCGACTACGGCACCAGGACAGGGTCAGGGGAGCTCGGGTTTTTTTCACCACGCCAGTGGGGCATGATCAGGGATGCATGCACTGTCCTGGCACCATTTGAGGAGGCCACGAGGATGGTGAGCAGTGACAGTGCATGCATCAGTGACACTGTACCTCTTGTCCACCTGTTGGAGCACACGCTGCGTGGAATAATGAACAGGGCACTTGAGGCAGAACAGAGGCAGGAAGAGGAGGACTTCCTTGCCTCTCAAGGCCCCCTTTACCCAGACAGTGTTCCTTCTGTCCCACCCATCGCACAGGAAGAGGAGGAGGAGGAGGAGGATTGTGTCAGCATGGAGGTGGAGGCTGGCACTCAGCATCATCAGCAGCAGTCTTTTAGGGATGATTTACAGTCCCAAGAAACCAGTGGACTTGTACGTGGCTGGGAGGAGGTGGCTGCGGATCATGTCGTCCTTAGTGACCCAGAGGACTCCGGACTGAATGCCTCAGCTAACCTACGCTGCATGGCCTCCCTGATCCTGCAAAGTCTGCGGAAGGATCCTCGTATTCTTCGGATCAAGGAGAGGGACCATTACTGGCTGGCCACTCTCCTTGATCCACGGTACAAGGGTAAGGTTGCGGACCTTATCTTACCGTCGCAGAGGGAGCAGAGGATGAGACAACTCCGGGAGGCCTTGCAGAAAGGTCTGTGCAACGCGTTCCCAGAGACTGGGAGGTTACAAACTCCTGGTCCTGGACAACGAGTTGCTGAGGCTTCGGGCAGTCAAAGAAGGAGCGGTGGGGAAGGTGGCCGTCTGACCGATGCGTTCAGACAATTCTTTAGTCCGCAGCCCCAAAGTATGATCGGTTCCAGCAACCATCGCCAGCGTCTGATATACATGGTCCAGGAATACCTAGGGGCAAGGTCAGACTTGGACACCTTCCCCACCGAAAATCCTCTGGCTTACTGGGTCTTGAGGATGGATCACTGGCCAGAGCTTGCACAGTATGCAATTGAGCTACTGGCCTGTCCTGCATCCAGCGTTCTTTCAGAACGCACATTCAGTGCTGCTGGAGGATTTGTCACGGATCACAGGGTGCGCATGTCCACCGACTCGGTTGATCGACTGACTTTCATCAAGATGAACCAGTCTTGGATCACCACCAGCTACCACACACCTGATGCTGATATAACAGACTAATTGATTTTAAAATGTCACATCCCTTCAAGACTGATGCTGATGCTGAGTGCCTGTGCTGTTATGTTGACTGGCTATCCTCCTCCTCCTCCTCAATGATACGATTAATGATGATAGCTTGGAAGATCATTTTGGTTTATGGGTGACGCCACCAGTGGCTAAGGCCCAATTTTTCAGCCCCTGTTTAACAGGGGCGTGTAATTAAAATTTTGGATGCAATACTTTGCAACAGGCCTCATTGCTGTGCTCCAAGTACAGTATCTGTGAGGGGTTGCAGTGTTGTGCCACCAGTGCCTAAGGCCCAATTTTTCAGCCCCTGTTCAACAGGGGCATGCAATTATAATTATTGATCTAATAATTCACAGCAGGGCCCATTGCTGCGCCCACCAAGAGTAACTGTCAGGCCTTACAGTGTTGTGGCACCAGCACCACCATCACCACCACCACCACCACCAAAGGCCCAATTTTTCAGCCCCTGTTCAACAGGGGCATGCAATTATAATTATTGATCGAATAATTCACAGCAGGGCCCATTGCTGCGCCCACCAAGAGTAACTGTCAGGCCTTACAGTGTTGTGGCACCAGCACCACCATCACCACCACCACCACCACCAAAGGCCCAATTTTTCAGCCCCTATTCAACAGGGGCATGCAATTATAATTATTGATCGAATAATTCACAGCAGGGCCCATTGCTGCGCCCACCAAGAGTAACTGTCAGGCCTTACAGTGTTGTGGCACCAGCACCACCATCACCACCACCACCACCACCAAAGGCCCAATTTTTCAGCCCCTATTCAACAGGGGCATGCAATTATAATTATTGATCTAATAATTCACAGCAGGGCCCATTGCTGCGCCCACCAAGAGTAACTGTCAGGCCTTACAGTGTTGTGGCACCAGCAAGGGGTCCATATAGTGAACTTGGTGTTGAGTTATTCACTTTACGGTCAACACAAAGGACAAGGGGGGCACTCTTTATGTCTAGAGGAAAAGAGATTTCACCTCCAAATATGGAAAGGTTTCTTCACAGTAAGAGCTGTGAAAATGTGGAATAGGCTCCCTGCAGAGGTGGTTCTGGCCAGCTCAGTAGATTGCTTTAAGAAGGGCCTGGATTCTTTCCTAAATGTACATAATATAACTGGGTACTAACATTTATAGGTAAAGTTGATCCAGGGAAAATCAGATTGCCTCTCGGGGGATCAGGAAGGATTTTTCTTCCCCTACTGTAGGGTTTTCGCCTTCTTCTGGATCAACTGTGGGTATAGAATTGGGTATATGGGATTGTATGATATTTTTTATTTATTTATTTATTTATTTTTTATGGACTTGTGTCTTTTTTCAACCTGACTAACTATGTAACTATGTAATCACTGTCCCTGTCAGATAGGTGACCTATCCTTACACAACTGACATGTGAAGTGCACGCCAAACCTGGGAGCCAGGGTCTTAAATAGGCTCTTCCTGATCCAAGATGGCTATTAGGGTTGCATGGGGCAGCAGCATCCAATCGGATAGCTTCTCCAGTGACCCAGGAAACCATAAAGGAACCATGTTCCTCTTGACTTCCCCTCTAACTGCAATGCCGCTGCAGTTCAGCGCCACCTTCAGTGTAGAAATAAACCGCACCTGGCTACATATATAACAGGTTCCTAGTCTATTACTGTCTCCATTATCACCTATGGCATGTCCATGTCCCTTCTGACCATATAACAATCTTCTGTAGCATATACAGTGCCTTGAAAAAGTATTCATACCCTTTTAAAATTTCCAAATTTTATCATGTTACAACCAAAAACATACAGTAAATGTATTTTATTGGGATTTTATGTGATAGACAAACACAAAGTGGCACATAATTGTGAAGTGGAAGGAAAATGATTAATAGTTTTCATTTTTTTTTACAAATGAATATCTGAAAAGTGTGGCGTACATTTGTATTCAGCCCCCTTTACTCTGATACACCTAACAAAAATCTAGTGGAACCAATTTCCTTCAGAAGTCACCTAATTAGTAAATAGAGTTCACCAGTGTGTAATTTAATCTCTGTATAAATACAGCTGTTCTGTGAAGCCCTTGGAGGTTTGTTAGAGAACCTTAGTGAACAAACAGCATCATAAAGGCGAAGGAACACATCAGACAGGTCAGGGATAAAGTTGTGGAGAAGTTTAAAGCAGGGTTTGGTTATAAAAAAATATTCCAAGCTTTGAAGATCTCACGGAGCTCTGTTCAATCCATCATCCGAAAATGGAAAGAGTATGGCACAACTGCAAACCTACCAAGACATGGCCGTCCACCTAAACTGACAGGCCGGGCAAGGAGAGCATTCATCCGAGATGCAGCTAAGAGGCCCATGGTAACTCTGGAGGAGCTGCAGAGATCCACAGCTCAGGTGGGAGAATCTGTCCACAGGACAACTATTAATCATGCACTCCACAAATCTGAAAAGAAAACCAAATCTGAAAAGAAAAAAAGCCATAAGAAGTCCCATTTGCAGTTTGTGAGAAGCCATGTGGGGGACACAGCAAACATGTGGAAGAAGGTGCTCTGGTCAGATGAGACCAAAATGTAACTTTTTGGCCTAAAAGTAAATCAATATATGTGGCGGAAAACTAACACTTCACATCGCCCTGAACACACCATCCCCACCGGGAAACATGGTGGTGGCAGCATCATGTTGTGGGGATACTTTTCTTCATCAGGGACAGGGAAGCTGGTCAGAGTGAATGGGAAGATGGATGTAGCCAAATACATGTCAATCTTAGAAGAAAACCTGTTAGAGTCTGCAAAAGGCTTGAGACGGGGGCAGAGGTTCACCTTTCAGCAGGACAACGACCCTAAACATACAGCCAGAGCTACAATAGAATGGATTAGATCAAAGCATATTCATGTGTTAGAATAGTCCAGTCAAAGTCCAGACCAAAATCCAATTGAGAATCTGTGGCAAGAATCGAAAACTGCTGTTCACAGATGCTCTCCATCCAATCTGACAGAGCTTGAGCTATTTTCCAAAGAACAATGGGTAAAAATGTCACTCTCTAGTTGTGCAAAGCTGGTAGACCTACCCAAAAAACATGTGCATCTGTAATTGCAGCAAAAGGTGGTTCTACAAAGTATTCACTCAGGGGGGCTGAATACAAATGCATGCCACACTTTTCACATATTTATTTGTAAAAACATTTGAAAACCATTTGTCATTTTCCTTCCACTTCACAATTAGGTGCCACTTTGTGTTGGTCTATCACTTAACCACTTAAGCCCCGGACCATTTTGTAGCTAAAGGACCAGAGGTGTTTTCAGAATTTGGCACTGCACTGCTTTAACTGGAAATTGTGCGGACATGCAATGTTGTACCCAAACAAAATTTGTGTCCTTTTCTTCCCACAAATAGAGCTTTCTTTTAATGGTATTTGATTGCCTCTGCGATTTATTTTTTTTGCGATATAAACGGAAAAAGACTGAAAATTTTGAAAAAAAATGATATTTTACTACTTTTTGTTATAAGAAAAATCGAATAAACTCAATTTTAGTCATACATTTAGGCCAAAATGTATTCAGCCACATGTCTTCAGTAAAAAAAAAGTAAATAGGCGTATATTTATTGATTTGCGCAAAAGTTATAGCGTCTACAAACTAGGGTACATTTTCTGGAATTTACACAGCTTTTAATTTATGACTGCCTATCTCATTTCTTGAGGTGCTAAAATGGCAGAGCAGTACAAAAACCCCTCTAAATGACGCCATTTTGGAAAGTAGACACCCCAAGGAAATTGCTGAGAGGCATGTTGAGCCCATTGAATATTTTTTTTTTTGTCCCAAGTGATTGAATAATGACTAAAAAAATTACAAAAAGTTGTCACTAAGGCTACTTTCACACTGGATGCGCTGGCGGTATAGCGGCGCTATTTTTAGCGCCGCTATACCGGTTTTTTGGCCGCGATTTGCAGGCGCTAGCGGGGGTATTTTAACCCCTGCTAGCGGCCGAAAAAGGGTTAAAAACGCCCGCAATAACGCCTCTTTGAGGCGTTTTGCGGGCGTATTAGAGGCGCTACCTCATTGATTTCAATGGGCAGGGGCGCTATAGGAGCGCTATTTTTAGCGCTCCTATTGCGCCTCAAAGATGCGGCTTGCAGGAGTTTTTTGAGCCTCCTGCAAGCGCAACGCTCCAGTGTGAAAGCCCTCGGGATTTCACATTGGATAGTATTGAGAGGCTTTTTTGGGGCGCATTGCAGGCGCTATTTAGAGCGCAATAGCGCCTGCAAAGCGCCTCAGTGTGAAAGGGGCCTAAATGATATATTGCTCACAGATGCCATGGTTATATGTGGAATTTCACCCCAAAATACATTTTGCTGCTTCTCCTGAGTACGGAGATACCACATGTGTGGGACTTTTTAGGAGCCTAGCCGCGTACGGGCCCCCGAAAACCAAGCACCGCCTTCAGGATTTCTAAGGGCGCAAATTTTTGATTTCACTTCTTACTACCGATCACAGTTTCGAAGGCCATAAAATGCCAAAATAGCACAAACCCCCCCCAAATGACCCCATTTTGGAAAGTAGACACCCCAAGCTATTTACTGAGAGGCATGTTGAGTCCATGGAATATTTAATATTTTGACACAAGTTGCGGGAATATGACAACCTTTTTTTTTTTGCACAAAGTTGTCACTAAATGATATATTGCTCACACATGCCATGGGCATATGTGAAATTACACCCCAAAATACATTCTGGTGGTTCTCCTGAGTACGGGGATACCACATGTGTGAGACTTTTTGGGAGCCTAGCCGCATACGGGGCCCCAAAACCCAAGCACCGCCTTCAGGATTTCTAAGGGCGTAAATTTTTGATTTCACTCCTCACTACCTATCACAGTTTTGAAGGCCATAAAATGCCAAGATAGCACAAAACCCCCACAAATGACCCCATTTTGGAAAGTAGACACCCCAAGCTATTTGCTGAGAGGCATGGTGAGTATTTTTTTTACAGCTCTCACTTGTTTTTGAAAATGAAGAAAGAACATTTTTTTTTTTTTTCAATTTTCAAAACTTTGTGACAAAAAGCGAGATCTGCAAAATACTCAACATACCTCTCAGCAAATAGCTTGGGGTGTCTACTTTCCATAATGGGGTCATTTGGGGGGGTTTTGTGCCATCTGGGCATTCCATGGCCTCCGAAACTGTGATAGGCAGTGAGGAGTGAAATCAAAAATTTACACCCTTAGAAAGCCTGAAGGCGGTGCTTAGTTTTCGGGGTCCTGTACGCGGCTAGGCTCCCAAAATGTCTCACACATGTGGTATCCCCGTACTCAGGAGAAGCAACAGAATGTATTTTGGGGTGCAATTCCACATATAACCATGGCATGTTTGAGCAATATATCATTTAGTGACAACTTTTTGTACTTTTTTTTTTGTCATTATTCAATCACTTGGGACAAAAAAATAAAAATATTCAATGGGCTCAACATGCATCTCAGCAAATAGCTTGGGGTGTCTACTTTCTAAAATGGGGTCATTTGTGGGGGGGGGGGGGTTGAACTGTCCTGGCATTTTATGCACAACATTAGGAAGCTTATGTCACACATCATCCACTCTTCTAACCACTTGAAGACAAAGCCCTTTCTGACACTTTTTGTTTACATGAAATTTTTTTATTTTTTTTTCCAAGAAAATTACGCTGAACTGCCAAACATTATATATATTTTTAAAGCAAAGGCCCTACAGATTAAAATAGTGGGTGTTGCATTTTTTTTTCCACACAGTATTTGCGCAGCGATTTTTCAAACGCATTTTTTGGGGAAAAAACACACTTTTTTTATTTTTAATGCACTAAAACACACTATATTGCCCAAATGTTTGATGAAATAAAAAAGATGATCTTAGGCCGAGTACATGGATACCAAACACAACATGCTTTAAAATTGCGCACAAATGCGCAGCGGTGACAAACTACATACATTTTTAAAAGCTTTTAAAAGCCTTTACAGTTTATCACATTAGATTTACAGAGGAGGTCTACTGCTAAAATTACTGCCCTCGATCTGACCTTCGCGGTGATACCTCACATGCATGGTGCAATTGCTGTTTACATATGACGCTAGACCGACGCTTGCGTTCGCCTTTGCGCAAGAGCAGGGGGGGACAGGGGTGATTTTTTTTTTTTTATTATTTATTTTGCTTTTTGATTTTATTTTTAAACTGTTCCTTCCATATTTTTTTTTTACCATTTTTATTGTTATCTTAGGGAATGTAAATGTCCCCTATGATAGCAATAGGTAGTGACAGGTACTCTTTTTTTGAAAAAAATTGGGGGGTTAGACCCTAGATCTTTCCTCTGCCCTCAAAGCATCTGACCACACCAAGATCGGTGTGATAAAATGCTTTCCCAATTTCCCAATGGCGCCGTTTATATCCGGTAGGGGGATTCCCTCCCACTGCTTGTAAAAGCAGTCTAGAGGCTAATTATCTGCTAGGATTGCTTTTACATGAAAGCCGGCCGCTGGCTGAAAAGAATGATACCAAGATGATACCTAAACCCACAGGCATCAATCTGGTATAACCATTCAAATTCCAGCAACATACCAGTACGTTGCTGGTCCTTGTTGGACATGTATTGTAATCTTTTTTTCATGCAGCCTGTTGGCTGAACGAAAAAAAGAGATTGATCGGTGGGTATGCCCACCATTAGAATACCTCCCTTCATCCACCCACTTCTAATGATGGGCATACATGCACCATTTATATATGCCGAAGCATGGGGGCATCCTCCCGCAAAAAAGTTATGCCGCGTACACACGGTCGGACTTTTCCACGGACAAGCCTCCGTCGGAATTTCGACCATATGTACGCGGCATAAAAGGTTATGCCGTGTACACACAGTCTGACTTTTCCACGGGCAAGCCTCCGTCGGAATTTCGACCGTATGTACGCGGCATTAGGAGCAAAATCGCTCCTCCGCCACTGCTGCCCCCATGCTTCGGCATATATGCTCTTTTTTTTTAACTGTGGTGGTGAAATCACCTCCTACAGCGTTGGAGTCACGGCTTTAAGTATTGTGGGAGCAAACGCTGTTGCTGTCAAGATAAATAGATCCGTGCTGCAACTGAATGGCGTACCTGCTAAGCAAATGATGGTTAACATTAAAACAAAGTAACATTACAGTACAACAGTTATGCCGCGTACACACGATCATTATTCACGGCGGTTAAAAAACCACAGTGAATAATGACAGGAAAAACGAGGAAACCGCTTGGTTCCCTACACACGGTCGTTTTTCCCGTCATTTTTTCTCTTGATGAGAAAAACGACCGTCTGTGGGTTCTGCGGCAGTGTCTCCCTATGGGAAAACTGCCGCGGAAAAAAATGCTGGAAAAAACGATGAGAAAATTTAGAACATGTTCTAATTTTTCTCGTCGTTTTTTATGCCGTTTTTCTCAACGAGAAAAACGACATAAAGCCCACAGACGATCGTTTTTCTCGGCGAAAAAAAAAAATGCAGTTTTTCTCGTCGAGAAAAGCGGTCGTGTGTACGCGGCATAAGACCTTACCATACCATACCTGCAAAGCAAATACCAAAAAAAAAAATAGTAAAAGATAAAACATTTTTTTAACGCAACCTGTGCCTAAAATATATATATGCCGAAGCATGGGGGCATCCTCCCGCAACAAAGTTATGCCGCGTGTAACGGCACCCCAAATACGAAAGGGGGTAACGCCGTTTAGATATCTTCCCTCTCCTGGACACAAATTCACTGTCGATCCTCCACAGTCAGACGACCCCTTCCCATAGGAATTACTCCTTCTGGAAGAACGAGACGCACTCTGTATCTTCCTAGGATCGAATGCCTTTATTGAGAAAAACATTGAAACTTTTATACCCATCCAATACTGCATTAACCTAAAATGAACAATGGTCCAGCTCCACCCACAACATAACAAGAGCCAATACACATTATTTTGACGTCAGCTAGGAGACAACAGGTTCTAATCCCCTTTATGTTTAAATAACTATGCATGACCTTTATATTCACCAGACTGTCTGGTACTTTACAATACACACAAGGACAGACTTAATTTCCCCAATCCACATCACCACAAACAATGAACAGGTCTTCTAGAAGCTGGAATTCATTAGCATTACACTAGGCAAACAGGTGATTGAGGCTGAACACCTCAGTATCTCGCAATTAACCTGTTAAGTTCAGAATAAAACAATATTGTGGACTAATATTACTATTTCAATTTCAAGAAATCCAAGCCATATTCTTAATGTCCATGGTTTCCTGGCTCACCCTGTGTCCAACGTGACCCTCCTGTCACACATCTCCCCTTTCGGCAGGAGACTAACACAGGAGGTGACCCCAGATGGGTTGACTCCGAAGTTAGTCCATAGGTCCATTCTTCTAATGCCGGCATTCGCACAGTACCCCAAATACATTGCTCCAAACAGGGCATTACTTACTCAGCCAACCTCTGCCTCTCTCCGAGAACATACCCGCCGCTGGGGAGAAGACAGGGTGACTGGGCTCAGTCCGTCATGCTGTTGGGGATCTGGGCCAACTGCCCAGCATCCCTGGGGTATACAAGTGGAGACTGAAGTCCCATCCCCTTGTGGTAGGTGAAAATCCCCCAGTGCTTGCAAAGCAAGGCTGACATCCTCCTGTCCCAGTGCCACACCATTTTCTGGGGTTGTGTCAGTGAGGACCGAAGTCCCATCCAGTACAATAGGAACTCCCTCTTCCGTTAGTTGAGAGCAGAGGCCCGCGGCACTCTGCTCTGTTGCCAGCTCTTCCGCTGGGTTGCTGTGAGTGGAGACATCTGCTCAAGTTGCAGTTGTGTGCAGCGGCCAGTAGTATTCTGCCCTGCTGCCAGTGATTCGGCTGGGGGTAAAAGCTTTACCACCTCAGCTTGTTGCTGGAGAGAGGGGCCAACTGCCCCGGCTCCCTGAAACTCCACAGTTGCTTCAAGTGCTGGGCAGAGGTTGCTATCACTCTGCCCTGTTGCCAGCACTTCTGCTGGGGACTTCACACCATCTGCTCTGGCTAACTGTTGGGGAGGAAAAAGGGCTGCTTCTCCCCCCTGCATCTCTGAAATCCCCTGGGAAAGAGGAACCATCACCTTCTCACCTCGGGCCTCCAAAACTGCCACGGGTGTAGAGCAGCGGTCTGCAGTACTCTGTCCTGCTGCCAGTACTTGGGCAGGCGATGCATAATCCATAACATCCTCTGAACAGTCCCTTAAGTCCATACCTTCTGTAATTTGTGGCTGGGGAGATGAGCCAAGTGCCCTAGCTCCCTGGAACTCCATATCATCCACTTCGGCTTTAGGGATGGCAATCTTTAGATTTTCCACTGCCGATTTTTCAGCCAGGCTAGCTCCCTGGAACTCCATATCATCCACTTCGGCTTTAGGGGTGGCAATCTTCAGATTTTCCACTGCCGATTCTTCAGCCAGGCTAGCTCCCTGGAACTCCATATCATCCACTTCGGCTTTAGGGATGGCAATCTTCAGATTTTCCACTGCCGATTCTTCAGCCAGGCTAGCTCCCTGGAACTCCATATCATCCACTTCGGCTTTAGGGATGGCAATCTTCAGATTTTCCACTGCCGATTCTTCAGCCAGGCTAGCTCCCTGGAACTCCATATCATCCACTTCGGCTTTAGGGATGGCAATCTCCAGATTTTCCACTGCCGATTCTCTGGAATGCTGCTGAACGCATTCTAGCAGTTTCCTGTATCCCCTTTCCAGATGCTGTTCCTTCCTTAACAAATAGTCTAGATCAGGTTTAAGCTCTGAGACCCCTGAAAGACCAAGCGTAGCCTCTCTGTATTCTCGCAGGTCCTCAAGGGTAGGTTCCCATTCATCGCCAAACACAAAACAATCTGTAAGGCTCTCCCACAGCAATCCAGGGCCGCCAAAGTCATATCCCTCCAGAGAGCATTCTGTTGTCTCTCTTAAATATCCCTGCTCTGCGTGCCATTGCAAAGCCCGATAACGACTGTCCAGGTCTATCTCCTGCTGGACCAGCCTGTCCAACTCAGTCACCCATTGCTCCTGGGGCCGCTCTCCCAGGAATGCCATCCGCAATGCCTGTTGGTCACTGGCCCGTTGTTCAGGGGTTGGAAAGCATTTGCCCTGTTTTATACCAGCGAGCTGGAGGGCTCCAATCCAGAGCTCCACCCGAATCAGCTGCCTGAGCTCCAGGTATTCATCCGCAGACACAGTCCTGGTGTATGCTGAAAGGACGATTTGCAGCAGCCCCGGGAACTCTGATGCCAGATCCATATCTCCGCTGGTGTGACCAAAGTCTGCTTATCCTGATCTTGGATCCAGGTGGAGGTTTGAATGTCCCAGACTGCAGGAAGCATCCCACTGCTGCCAACCAATGTAATGGCACCCCAAATACGAAAGGGGGTAACGCCGTTTAGATATCTTCCCTCTCCTGGACACAAATTCACTGTCGATCCTCCACAGTCAGACGACCCCTTCCCATAGGAATTACTCCTTCTGGAAGAACGAGACACACTCTGTATCTTCCTAGGATCGAATGCCTTTATTGAGAAAAACATTGAAACTTTTATACCCATCCAATACTGCATTAACCTAAAATGAACAATGGTCCAGCTCCACCCACAACATAACAAGAGCCAATACACATTATTTTGACGTCTGCTAGGAGACAACAGGTTCTAATCCCCTTTATGTTTAAATAACTATGCATGACCTTTATATTCACCAGACTGTCTGGTACTTTACAATACACACAAGGACAGACTTAATTTCCCCAATCCACATCACCACAAACAATGAACAGGTCTTCTAGAAGCTGGAATTCATTAGCATTACACTAGGCAAACAGGTGATTGAGGCTGAACACCTCAGTATCTCTCAATTAACCTGTTAAGTTCAGAATAAAACAATATTGTGGACTAATATTACTACTTCAATTTCAAGCAATCCAAGCCATATTCTTAATGTCCATGGTTTCCTGGCTCACCCTGTGTCCAACGTGACCCTCCTGTCACACCGCGTACACACGGTCGGACTTTTCCACGGGCGGGCAAGCCTCTGTCGGAATTTCGACCGTATGTACGTGGCATAAAAGGTTATGCCGCGTACACGCGGTCTGACTTTTCCACGGGCAAGCCTCCGTCGGAATTTTGACCGTATATACGCGGCATTAGGAGCAAAATCGCTCCTCCGCCCCTGCTGCCCCCATGCTTCGGCATATATGCTCTTTTTTTTAACTGTGGTGGTGAAATCACCTCTTACAGCACTGGAATCGCAGGGATCAGGCCTGTCTCTGTGAACGCTGCAGTTATGTGTGTTGTGTTTTGTAAGTGACAGTGATCGATCGATACTGCACTTGGGTGGGCTGGGCTGGACAGAAGGGCAAAACGCAGGTGCTAGCAGGTATCTGGGCTGATCCCGCTAACAATGCGTTTTTGGAACCCTAAACTGCTGGGAACGCTAGTATAGATCTGATCAGATCAGATATTGATCTGTTCAGATACTATACCACTAAGGAAGGTGTATGCTTCACGCGTGGGTGTTAGCGTTACTGGCAATAACCTGACGCTGCCTGGGGCGATGCAGACCCTCTCTGATGCTAAAACCTAATTGATATCACCCGCCGGGCGATCAGGGGGTTAAACCTTTATTGGGTTATATACGGCGGGTGCCCTGATGCTATAAAAAGCAAACTAACTAACCAGCGTCACCCGTAACACTTATACGGTGATCACTGGTGAAAGGGTTAACTAGGGGCAATCAGGGGGTTAAAACCTTTATTAGGTTGTATATGGGGGTACCTGATGCTATAAAAACCTGGTGGCGAACCTAAAAAAATAACTGGCTAGCTAGCGGCACCAGCGACACTAATACAGTGATCAGAAAAACGAGTGCTTAGTGACACTGGCGATAGGGGGTGAAAGAGTTACCTGGGGGGCGATCAAGGGGTTAAACCTTTATTAGGGGGGGTTAGGGGGCTACCCTGGACCTAAAGGGACCTAAACCTAACTGCCCTGCAACTTTTTACTGTCACAAATGACACTGATTGCAGTGATCAGTAAAAAAATTACCACTGCAAACGGTGCACTGTGACTGGGGGTACTGAGGGTGATCTGGGGGTGACTGGGGGGTGAAAAATGTGCCTACATGTACTGGTGTCAGTGGGCTGTTGGTGCACTTACTGTGAGATGTCTTCTCTCCTCGCGCCGGATCGAAAAGACCGCCACGAGGAGAGATGACATCACTTCCTCTGCCTGTGTTCACATTACACAGGCAGAGGAAGGTTTTCATTCACCGGGAGCGATCGCGAGGGGGTGGCCGGAATCGAACGGCCGTCCCCTCATCACGGATTGCTCCCGAACAAATAACCACCGCTCACTGCATAGAAGGGGGGTCCAGAAGGACCCCCCAACTATACGAAGGCAGTCACGTACCGGCATGTGATTGTGCCTGTCTGTGCCATTCTGCCGACGTATATTTACAGTGGGCGGTCGTTAAGTGGTTAAAATCCCAATAAAATACATTTATGTTTTTGGTTGTAACATGACAAAATGTGGAAGATTTCAAGGGGTATGAATACTTTTTCAACGCACTGTAGTAAATGTTATGGGAGGCTCTTTGGCGATGTCAGGAGCCACAGCTAAGGACCCCTAAAACTTGTAACTTGACAACCACCGCAGTACATGGCACTTTTCAGGCAAAACATCAGATTTCTAAAGGCTCATAATTTGTCTGGCTTCTAGCAATTGGGAGATCAGATTCTTCACATTGTATAATATGTCACACACAAGGAATCCAGAAAGAATGGGTTAAAGGCCCTGGAACATCCCTCATTGTGTGCAGCAAAAATATATAAACTGGAGTGCTGTCTACGTAAGGGTACTTTCATTCATGAAGAGGCTTCTGGAATGTGTTTTGGACAAAATACAAGAGGTTTAACAAATAAAGAACGCCACATAAGTGCTTGAGAGTTTGAATAGTTTAACTCGCCATAGCATAATCAAAAGAAGCTTAAAAGTTAGAAAAATGACATGGTGGTACACTATACCCTCTGACACATACATGACCTCTATAAAACAAATACCTATCTGGATACAGGGCCGGTGCTACCACTAGGCAAACTAGGCAGCCACCTAGGGCGCACTGCTTCCTAGGGGGCACCCAGCCACTGGTGTTCCTACTTTCTTCTCTCTGCAGCAAGAAACTAAGTCTCGGCAGGCAGCCGCTGCTCCGTTTGCACATAGTGTCAGAGGCGCAGCAGTGGCGGAGGACTGTGTCTGTTGTGTTACACTATGTGATTATTCTTGCTCTGTGTCTTTAAGATCTGTCCCCTTCTTTCTAGCTGAACTCTCTCTCTCACCGTAGTTCTTTATATATCTCCTCCACTTCCTGATTCTGGTCATTACTCCTGTATATCTTCCATGCTAAACATCTTACATGTGGCTTACAACTGCAACGTTTTTCTACCTATGAATATCCATCATTAAACGGAACATTCGAAAGGATTTATCGTCTGTCGTCCTAACTGTGAGTTTATTCATTGAGTTAAACTGCCTGTATCGATGCAAGGGATGAATATCAAACCAGCTTGAGTAAGGCCTACTTAAACCTGGAGATGAACTTTATCGCTTTGTAGTTGAGACAGAACAGTAGAAAAACGGAGTTTCACAGCCTAATTACAAGATTTCTGCATGTCAGTACTGAAACAGACAAGATTTACTGCCCTCATAGCAAGACAGAAGGGACAGAGCAGCACATGGCAGCCTTATAGCCTGAGACAATCTGCACAGTGTCATATTTCAGCACACAGATCCTGCCTGCTTTCACAGTCAGTCTGCTATCATGAGTGACCAAGCTTCTGCATGTGAACTCACATCTACCTCCCCACAAGTTCCTGAAGAAACTGAGTTACCCAAACGCTCAGTTAAACCACTTGGAAAGTAATGGAGAATTATGAAGCTTCAAGGACTGAATTGTCAAATAGCTTGGAATTAGTCTGGGAGAAAATCCTTGCTGAAGCCAATACAGTGTCTGTTGAACGTGAACTACTGACACTAGAGGGCGCCATTAAACAACTTTCTGCCTCATATGAGCTTTATCAGCTTACCAGCATCAAATTCACTAATGTCTTACAAAACATGAAGTCAGAAAATGCGATGATGCAATTAAAGCGCGTCAATGCTCTCAATATTGAAAGAGACAGTTTTATCCAGCAAACCAGATTAAAGGCAGAAGCAAAAATAAAGCTGTTACAGGACACTGCATCTCACAGATCTGTTTCCACCAGACGTTCTAAAAACTCGTCAAGATCCCATAGTTCAAGATACTCAACACTCAGTGAGCGACTTATTAATGCCCGCGCTGAAGTGGAAGCCAGCAAAGTGCAGGTGGCATATGCAGAAAAAAGAGCAGAGTTGGAAGTGCAGTCAGCACGTCAAAGAGCAGAGTTGGAAGCTCAGAGAGCAGAGTCGGAAGCGCAGTCAGCACGTCAAAGGGCAGAGTTGGAAGCGCAGTCAGCACGTCAAAGGGCAGAGTTGGAAGCACAGTCAGCACGACAAAGAGCAACAATGGAAACCTTAAATGAACAGTGTAAACATGACGCAGCTATGGCAAAGCTAAGGGTCCTACAGCAAGCTATCAGTGCAGACAAAGGTGCAAGTGAGAAAGACAGCATTAACCTAAACATAGCAGATATGGAAGACCCCCTCAAACGCACTAAAGACTATGTCCTAAGCCACTGCAGTGCACACTCCATTGTCTCCAATGCTGCCGACTACATAGAGACTCCTTCACAGCTTCAAGTTAAAGAGGTTCCAGCAACTTCCTGCACTCAAAATCACTCCACTGCATTTCCTACCTGCCTACTTTGCCTGCCTTCATACGTCACAGAGCATCAGCGCAAGCTTCAAGCAAGTCATCAATCTCCAGTCATTGGTACAGCCTTGAATCAACGTACCATTGGAACAACTGACTTCAAGCAAGCAACTCACCTGGATGCATCTGCTGCACCATATTTCCCTATGTCCTTTAACAACAATGCCAAAGATAACGCAATCAGCACCATACAGCCAACAGCATCTCACATAAAGGCGGAGACAACTGAGACAGAAGAGTTTGTGAGGTACATGCTTCGCAGAGAGCTCACAAAGACTGGTCTTACAAGTTTTGATGACCAACCTGAGAACTACAGAAGTTGGAAATGTGCCTTCAGAACTACAATCAGCAATATTGGCATTACAGCTGATCAAGAATTGAATCTGCTGATCAAATGGCTTGGTCCTCTATCTGCTGCACGTGTTAAGCCATTAAGATCGGTTTTCATGGACAATCCTACTGCAGGCCTCACAGCTGCATGGGACCGACTAGAGCAAAGTTATGGCAGTCCAGAAGCTATAGTAAATGCTTTGTTCATGCGTCTGGAAACTTTCCCAAAGATATCAGGTAAGGACAACAAGGAGTTCCAGAGACTGAGTGACCTTCTCCTTGAGCTTCAGCTAGCCAAGACAGACCCAAAACTACCTGGACTCAGTTACCTTGACACTCCAAGAGGGGTAAACCCAATTGTCTCCAAGCTCCCGTATGGTTTGCAAGAGAAATGGACTGCACTAGGGTCATCATACAAAAGAGAGGTTTCCTTCCCTCCATTCTCTTTCTTCTGTGAATTCATCAGGAAAATTGCAGAGACCAAGAACGATCCAAGTTTTTCCTACGGTGAGTACAGCCTCTTCTCACCCTTTCCTAAGAGTACCAGTCTTCAGGGCAACTATAGAAACCATAGAGGCCCAGTGTCCGTGAAAAAGACTGACATCCTTCCCACTCCTACCACAGTTCTGGCCACGAACAAACAGAGTAGGAAGATTGAAAACCCTAACAGAGAGTGTCCCATACACAAGAAGCCACACCCCCTCAATAAATGTATCGGCTTTAGGAAAAAGCCTCTGGAAGAGCGCAAGGAGCTTTTAAAGACATTTAGGGTATGTTTCAGGTGCTGTGCTTCTACAGAACATTTTGCAAGGGACTGTAATGTGTCCATCAAGTGCATAGAGTGTGGCTCTGAAGAACATGTGCAAGCCCTCCATCCTCTTGAGCCCAGCTCTGCACAACCTGCCAACACTCCTCCCAGGTTAACGCATGGCAGGGAGAATACAGACCAAGTGCCTAATTCTACCATCATTTCTTCATCCTGCACTGAAGTTTGTGGAGAAGACCGCTGTGGTCAGTCCTGTGCTAAGATATGCTTGGTGAACATATACCACAAGGATCAACCAGAAAAGTCTCTAAAGGCATATGCTATCTTAGACAATCAGAGCAATCGATCACTTGCAAAATCGGAATTGTTCAATCTATTTGAAATAAAAGGTGAAGCTCATCCTTACACCTTGGGTACCTGTAGTGGAACTATAGAGGTTTCTGGAAGAAGGGCTCATGGACTCATGGTATCTTCTCTCAAAGGTAACTTGCAATTACCCTTACCTACACTTGTTGAGTGCAATCAGATACCTGCTAACAGGGAAGAAATCCCTACTCCAGCTGCTGCTTTCCATCACCCTCACCTCAAGGTAATAGCAAATGAGATACCGCCGCTTGACAAAGATGCTCAGATCCTTCTTCTGTTAGGAAGAGACATTCTAAGAGTTCACAAGGTACACAGACAAGTCAGTGGACCCCCAGATGCCCCATTTGCCCAGCGCACGGATCTAGGGTGGGTCATCATAGGCAATGTCTGCATAGGCAAAATGAAAAGACCTACCAACATTTCGTCATTCAAGACAAATGTTCTGCCAAATGGCCGAAATACTTACTTTGAGCCATGCCCACATCACTACTCGGTGAAAGAGAAGATAGCCAGCCACGAATGGCAACATGGTATCTCAGGTGACACAAGCCCTTTCTCCTGCCATGATGGCGACTTCGGTTCTACAGTGTTTATTGCAACCAGTGAAGATGACATACTGGCTCCTTCAATGGAAGACAAAGAATTCATCAAGGTAATGGACAATGAGTTCTTTCAAGATGACTCCAATAACTGGGTAGCACCCCTACCCTTTCGTCTCCCAAGAGAGAGATTGCCCAACAACTTACAGCAGGCCATCAGTAGATTCTCCTCCTTAAAGCGAAACTTAAGCAGGAAACCAGAGATGCAAAAGCACTTTGTGGACTTTATGCAAAATGTATTTGACAGAGATCTTGCAGAGCCTGCTCCCCCACTAAAGGAGGGAGAAGAATGCTGGTACCTTCCATCCTTTGGCGTGTATCACCCACGCAAACCAGACCAAATCAGAGTTGTCTTTGATTCCAGTGCTCAGCACGAAGGTGTTTCTCTTAACAACATGCTCCTTACTGGACCCAACTTGAACAACAGTCTAATAGGAGTCTTGATTCGTTTCAGACAAGAGCCTGTAGCAGTAATGGCCGACATTCAACAGATGTTTCACTGCTTCATCGTCAGAGAAGACAACAGAAACTACCTCAGGTTTCTATGGCACAAGGACAATGACCTCAACAAGGAAGTTATAGATTATCGCATGAAGGTACATGTCTTCGGTAACAGTCCTTCCCCAGCAGTGGCAACTTATGGGCTAAGGAAAACAGCTCAGACTGGAGAAGTTGAATATGGATCTGATGCCCGTCAATTTGTTGAAAGAAAGTTCTACGTTGACGACGCACTTAAGTCCTTTCCAACTGCTAAAGAAGCAATTGATCTTCTCACCAGAACAAAGGAGATGCTGTCTGTAGCAAACCTTAGGCTGCACAAGATTATATCCAACAGCCAGGAACTTATGAATGCCTTTCACTCTGAGGACTATGCCACTAGTCTAAAAAACCTTGACTTAGGTACAGATGTGCCTCCTGTACAGCGAAGTCTGGGTTTGTTGTGGAACATCAAGCAAGACAAATTCACCTTCCAAGTGTCAACTTGTGACAAACCCTTCACTAAGAGAGGAGTCCTGTCCGTGGTGAATAGCATCTATGACCCACTGGATTTCCTTGCTCCAGTTACCATTCAAGGTAAGATTTTACTCAGACAGTTGTCTACTGAGAACATAGACTGGGATACTCCCTTGCCTAGTGAGAATCAACACAAGTGGGAAAGGTGGAGATATTCTTTGAAGTCACTAGAAAAACTTCAGATTCCCTGTTGCTATGTTACAGGTTCCACTTCAACTGCTAACCGGAGAGAGATTCATATTTTCTCTGATGCATCAGTTGAAGCTATTGCTGCAGTAGCCTATTTGAAGACCTCTGAACTGAATGGAGAATCACACTGTAGTTTTGTCCTAGGCAAGGCAAAACTCACTCCCAAGCTTGCACATACCATACCAAGACTTGAACTTTGTGCAGCTGTGCTAGCAGTAGAAATTGCAGAGGTCATACGAAGTGAAATGGACACTAAAATTGATTCTTTCACCTTCTATACAGACAGTAAGGTAGTACTTGGTTACATAAACAACCAAACAAAACAATTTTATGTGTACGTCAGCAACAGGGTTGAACGTATCAAGAGATTCTCTCTACCAAGTCAATGGCATCACGTTCCCACTGAACTCAACCCAGCTGACTGTGGGACCAGAGCCGTGTCACCTGCCGCTCTTCAGGACAGCTTATGGCTGTCACCTCCAAGGTTTCTGTGTGAGGACTCCCACTCACCCACTATCGACACCACCTATGGACTAGTAAGCCCTGAAGATGATAAGGAAATAAGAACTGTGAACACCTCACTCCACACTTCTGTAAGTACAAAACAGAAGCTGCGGTCACACCATTACGAGCATCAATGGAAGTAGGTGCAGCATCTAGCCAATGTGTTCTGGCATCGCTGGAAGAAAAAGTATCTTCACCACCTTCAAGGTCGTAACAAATGGCAAGCATCTAAGCCGAATCTTAAGGTTGGAGACCTCATCCTTCTAAAAGACAAGAATGAGTGGCCTATGGGTCTTATTACTAAAGTTATGCCCAGCGACGATAACAAAGTCCGGAAGGTAGAAGTCAAGGTAACCAAGGGAGGATCGACATGAACCTTTAGTCGACCAATTACAGAGTTAGTACTCCTTTTGCCAGGTGAGTGAGTTGTGCAAGGACTAGCCATGCTGTCGGCACGGCGGGGAGTACATTGCTGCCATCTACAGGTTCTACTCAGAACTTTGGAATTATTTGAAGACATCATACTGTGACTTTATGTTCTTCATCCTGTTGAACTTACGTTTATTATTTGCTTGTTGCATGTTTTTCATTACAGGTTCCAGGACATTCGTCAGTATTGGACTTTTTGAAAATATATATATTAGTTTAAGGTTATGAAATCTAAAGATTTCAGACGGGGAGTGTTGTGTTACACTATGTGATTATTCTTGCTCTGTGTCTTTAAGATCTGTCCCCTTCTTTCTAGCTGAACTCTCTCTCTCACCGTAGTTCTTTATATATCTCCTCCACTTCCTGATTCTGGTCATTACTCCTGTATATCTTCCATGCTAAACATCTTACATGTGGCTTACAACTGCAACGTTTTTCTACCTATGAATATCCATCATTAAACGGAACATTCAAAAGGATTCATCGTCTGTCGTCCTAACTGTGAGTTTATTAATTGAGTTAAACTGCCTGTATCAATGCAAGGGATGAATATCAAACCAGCTTGTGTAAGGCCTACTTAAACCTGGAGATGAACTTTATCGCTTTGTAGTTGAGACAGAACAGTGTCTGTGTCCCGACTCCCGAATGAATGGCGGCAAAATAAGGTTTTGCCTAGGGTGTCAAAAATCCTTGCACCAGCCCTGTCTGGATAATGTTGTTTTTCACAAATGTCATGCTCTTGTAAACTGTACCAACATGCCTTCAATAAAAGTTAATTGAACAAGAAAAGTAAAAAATGGTATGGGTACCTGTAGTTTTAGCAGTTGATTCAAGTAAACTTCAACAAAATGTTGAATAATTGTAAATGAAATGGGTCAAAAGGTGGCTTCAGCTCCTGTTCTCCACCTTTTGAAAACCCCTGACATGTTTTGCCCTTTTCAGGGCTTAATCGTAGAAGTAAAATGCTTCTAAAGAGTTCTCTACATGTGGAGAACAGGAGCTGAAGCCATCTTTTACCCATCACATTCACATTTATGCAACAGGGAGTCAGTGTCTATGTGCACACGACCACCATTTTGTTTACGTCTACTGGAGCCTGAGGAGTCGATCATGTCTGTCTTGCACCAGTCTATTCCCATGCTGATCCGACTAACACAAGTTTAGAGGGGCATTCGAGTGGTACTATTTTCATTGTTTTAGGCTACATATGTAAGTTGTCACCATATAAATTGTATATATACTTTTTATACTTTTAAAGACATACTAATATTATTATTATTATTCAGGATTTATATAGCGCCAACAGTTTGCGCAGCGCTTTACAAAATAAGGGCAAACAGTACAGTTACAATACAATTCAATACACAAGGAATCAGAAGGCCCTGCTCGTTAGAGCTTACAATCTAGAAGGGAGGGTCAAGTGAAACAAAAGGTAATAACTGTGGGGGATGAGCTGATGGAGAAAATAGACATACAGTTGTTAGGTGTGGGTAGGATAGGCTTCTCTGAAGAGGAGGGTTTTCAGGGATTGTTTAAAAGATAATAGAGTAGCAGATAATCGGACTGATTGGGGTAAGGAGTACCATAGGATTGGAGAGGCTCTGGAAAAATCCTGGAGGCGAGTATGGGAGGAGGTGACAAGGGAGCTAGAGAGCAGGAGGTCTTGAGAGGAACGAAGAGAACGATTAGGTTGGTATTTTGAGACTAGGCTAGTGATGTAATTGGGGGCTAAATTGTGGATGGCTTTGTAAATTGTTGTCAGTATTTTGAATTAAATTGTTGGGTGAGCAGAAGCCAGTGGAGGGATTGACAGAGAGGAGTAGCAGATACTGAGCGGTTGGTAAGGTGGATGAGTCTGGCAGCAGCAGCATTCATGATGGACTGAAGGGGGGATAGACTATGTAAAGTAGGGATGAGCTTCGAGTTCAAGTCAAACCCATGTTCGACTCGAACATCGCCTGTTCGGCTGTTTGCCGAATTTGGAACATTATGGGCCGTTCGCACCAAATTCGAGTGGCGCGTCACGGCCAATAATTCACTGCGGCATCGCAGTGCATTGCTGGATGTTGATTGGCATGGTACGATATTTAAAGGAATTTTTCACTTCTTTTTTTTTTTTCACTTTATGCATCATTAAAATCACTGCTCCCGAAAAAACTGCAGTTTTTAAAACTTATTTTTGCATTGATACATGTCCCCTGGGGCAGGACCCGGGTCCCCAAACCCTTTTTAGGACAATAACTTGCATATTAGCCTTTAAAATTAGCACTTTTCCTTTCGAACGTTCGAGTCCCACAGACTTTAATAGGGTTCAAAAGTTTGCGTGAACTTTCGGTCCGTTCGCAGGTTCTGGTGCGAACCGAACCGGGGGGTTGTTCGACTCATCCCTAATGTAGAGGTAAGCCAATAAGAAGGGAGTTGCAGTAGTCGAGGCGAGAGATGACCAGGGAGTGAATTAAGAGCTTTGTTGTATCATTGGTTAGAAAGGGGCATTTTTGGAGATGTTGCAGAGATTGAGGCAGCAAGATTTGGACAGTGATTGGACGTGGGGCTTAAAGGAGAGTTCAGAGTCCAGGTCTACACTTAGGACCTTGGCATGCGGGGATGGGCTTATAGTTGTGCCACCGATTTTGACAGATAGAGATCAGGAGAAGGGGCATGTGGGGGAGGAAAAATTATAAATTCAGTTTTGGATAGATTGAGTTTGAGGAAGTGGTATGACATCCAGACTGATTTATATGTTAGTATATTAGTGATACTTGAGGAGATGGAGGGAGTGAGCTGAGGGGTAGAGAAATAGATTTGGGTGTCATAGAGGTGTCGTGTAGATGGTATTGGAAGCCATCGGATGCTATCAGCTGACCCAGGGAGGAGGTGTAGATTGAAAGTTCGAGAGGTCCAGGAACAGAACCTTGAGGGACCCCAACAGAGAAAAGAAGAGGAGAAGAGCTAGTAGAATTGTAAGTAACGCTAAAGGTGCGGTTGGATAAGTAGGAAGAGAACCAACAAAGAGTGCAGTCATGGATACCTAATATTTCCTTCCTTCTCTCTCCTGGAGTCACCAGAGCAAAGGAAGGGTTAGAGCACCACACCAAATAATCAGTCCATAATAAGGTTTTAATCCACATAAAATGTCATAATTTTTCACGGACTCAAAACTCAAAAGCCTTCAAAATGGACAGTCTGTTCATTTCAGGTCCCTGTACAGTGTTGTACATACAGTGCCTTGAAAAAGTATTCATACCCCTTGACAATTTCCACATTTTGTCATGTTACAACCAAAAACGTAAATGTATTTTATTGGGATTTTATGTGATAGACCAACACAAAGTGGCACATAATTGTGAAGTGGAAGGAAAATGATAAATGGTTTTCAACATTTTTTACAAATAAATATCTAAAAAGTGTAAAGTGCATTTGTATTCAGCGGCCAAGAGGCCAAGAGGCCCATGGTAACTCTGGAGGAACTGCAGAGATCCACAGCTCAGGTGGGAGAATCCAGCAGGACAACGACCCTAAACATACAGCCAGAGCTACAATGGAATGGTTTAGATCAAAGCATATGCATGTGTTAGAATGGACCAGTCAAATTATAGATCCAAATCTAATTAAGAATCTATGGCAAGACTTGAAAATTGCTTTTCACAGACGCGCTACCTCCAATCTGATAGAGCTTGAGCTATTTTGCAAAGAAGAATAGGCAAATATTTTACTCTCTAGATGTGCAAAGCTGGTAGAGACATCCCCAAAAAGACTTGCATCAGAGAAAGGTGGTTCTACAAAGTATTGTAGAATACAAACGCACACCCTACTTTTCAGATATTTATTTGTAAAAAATGTTGAAAACCATTTATCTTTTCCACTTCACAATTATGTGCCACTTTGTGTTGGTTTATCACATAAAATCCCAATAAAATACATTTATGTTTTTGGTTGTGTAGCGGGTGGTTACATTTAGGGGAGGCATCTGAGTGATAAATGGTTTAGATGCAGCAATTGTTAGGGTTCATGGACCAATTTATGCCAGTGGAGGATGCAAGGGTGTCCAGTTCCCTGCGGCCTGTAGGTGGCGCTGTCGCCATAGGCCGGGGTTGGACCTAGGGTTGCCACCTCATCCCTTTAAACCCGAACATATGTGAATTACACAGGTTCTGAGACTAATTTAATGCAGATAAGGCACCAAGTGAGTTTAATTACCACCTTAATCAGCCTCAGAACCTGTGTAATTCATATGTGTTCGGGTTTAAAGGGCTGAGGTGGCAACGCTGGTTGAACCACCATTGTAAGTCTGTACCCTTTTTTGTCCTCTCGCAGCAGTAGTACAGCGGGGCGGGGAACCTGCTGTGCATGCTGGGAGAGGGGATAAAAGGGGCGGACATCTTCCGCTCGGGGTCCACGCCCAGGCACCTTCAGCCTGGGTGTGCGTGCTGGTGGTCTCCGGGCGCCCTCGGCCCGGAGATGGAGCTGCGATTCCACCCCAGACACATTTAGTCTGGGGTGAGGTACTCTCTGGAGGCCTGGGGCCCAGTACCTTCGAATGGGTCCCGCAAGGGATGGAGGATTCCTAGGGTGTCCTCCGGTATTGGACACCCGAATCTCGGGCGAGGGGGACCAGAGAAGTGACCTTCCCGGAGATCCAGCGCAACATTGGCTGGTGACGGCGGAGGCCTCTGGTGACCGTCCAGATGGATGACTCCCCTGACAGGGGCCGCATCTCAAGAAGGTAGTCCACGTTCTCATGGTCGGTGGCAGCGACCCAACTGAAACCCAGGTCGGTGGCAGAGACCTCAAATTCTATTTCACCCGGTCGGTGGCAGCGACCACCCTCACAGTCGATGGCCAAGCCTGTTTGCGCATACCGAAACAGGAGAGTAACAAGTTCATGTTTGTGCCTGGACCTTCCTCACCACCTTGTCTGTTCGTTGTCTAACCAGTCTGCTCTCAAAGGACTATTTATTGTTCTAAAAGAATAAATAAGTGTTGGACTTTCTATGGTGTGGAACTTGGCTTTCTGGGAGTTAAAGGATCATCCTCAAGGGGAGCTTTGGCTCTGGACAAGGGCACAGGTAATTGGTTATAGCTCACACCTCTATACACTGGAGGATACGAGCTGGTGGTGCGTCACACTCTCCTCCCTGGTCCCCTAGACGAGAGCCATTGACATTGACAGAGAAGGAGGGAGTGAGAGGTGAGGTCGCTACAGTTGTAACATGACAAAATGTGGAAAATTTCAAGGGGTATGAATACTTATTCAAGGCACTGTACCTATTTTTTCCACTCAATTCACAGTTCATGATGCTTTGGAGCCCCAAAACACATTGGAGTTTTATGTCCAATATGAAGAACTAAATAAATTGGTGTGGCATTGTCATCCTTTTTTTTTTTGCTAAGCGATCTCCTTAGGGGGTCTTTCGGAATACTCCTACTAATAGAGAGCAGTAACCCAAGCCCTTTGTATCAAACACTACGGCCAATGTTATCACTTCTGAGATCAATGCTCCTACACCATATTATCCTCCCTCCTAGGGGACCGGTTTGGATTAAATTGAAGCTGGCAATATACTAATAGATTTGAAAAATAAAATTTGCAAGAAAATTCTCAGTACATTCAATGGCTTGCCAAATGTCATTTGAAAGTAGTTCCAAATTTTGCATGCTTTTAACTTCCAAATTTTGTATGCTTATAACTTTACATTTTGGAGTGAATGGACTTTAGTGAATGAAAATCCACATTCCCTAATTTGTTAATTCAATAAATATTTTTACCCCGCTCCTTCAAATTTTCTTGTCACTAAGGTTGAAAGTAAACATTGATTTGACCACACAAAGGATTAGAAAATGTAACAATTATTCTTTAATAGAAAAAACTCTACTAGTGTATAACAAGCTTTAGTTAAAGCAGAGGTCCGCCAAATTATTATTTTTTTAAAGTCAGCAGCTACAAATACTGCAGCTGCTGACTTTTAAAATAAGGACACTTACCTGTCCAGGGCCCCCGCGATGTCGGCACCCGAGGCCGACCCGTCCCTCAGTCCTCGGATGCTGCCGCCGCCATCTTCGTTAAGGGAAGGGTGCAAATACCTGTATGATACAGGTATCTGCACCCCCCTCCCCCCTGAAAAGGTGCCAAATGTGACACCGGAGGGGGGGGGGCTCCGAAAAGCGGAAGTTCAATTTTTGTGTGGACCTCCGCTTTAAACACAGAGTGCCTTTAAGGATTTCGTAAGTGATAGGCAATCTTATCAGAAACTGAAAACTGAGCATCACGGATGAACCCAAAGTCAAATTGGTAATTGTTAAAGTTATAAATCAAATTAAAAAAAAATATATAAAATATCAATATTTAAACTTTGAAGACACCACAGTCTTGAAACTTAAAACAGAAAAAATGGGTCTGATCCTAGAAATCATCTATCAGTAACTTTAAAGCAGTTTTAAACCCAAAAGCAAACACGTATTATATTGCAGCTTCCCAACTCTTATGCCGCGTACACACGGCCGTTTTTCTCGTCGAGAAAAACTTCATTTTTTCCTTTCGACGAGAAAAACGATCGTCTGTGGGCTTTATGTCGTTTTTCTCGACGAAAAAAACGGCATTAAAAACGACGAGAAAAATTAGAACATGTTCTAATTTTTCTCGTCGTTTTTGTCCGACATTTTTTTCCGCGGCAGTTTTCCCATAGGGAAACACTGCCGCGGAGCCCACAGACGGTCGTTTTTCTCGACAAGAGAAAAAACGACGTGAAAAACGACCGTGTGTGGGGAACAAGCCGTTCCCTCGTTTTTAATGACATTATTCACGGCGGTTTTTTAACCGTCGTGAATAATGATCGTGTGTACGCGGCATTATGCCACGTACACACGACCATTTTCTCGTCGGGAAAAATTTAATTTTTTCTCTTTGACGAGAAAAACGACCATGTGTGGGCTTTTAGTCATTTTTCCTGACGAGAAAAACGGCATTAATCACGACGAGAAAAATTAAAACATGCTCTAATTTTTCTCATCGTGATTCACAGCATTTTTTTCTGCGGCAGTTTTCCCATAGGGAAACACTGCCGGGGAGCCTACACACGGTAGTTTTTCTCGACCAAGAGAAAAAATGTCGGGAAAAACGGCCGTGTGCAGGGGAACAAGCCGTTCCTCGGTGTTTTCACCGTCGAGAAAATCAATCATGTGTACGCGGCATTAGATGTGATGGCTGCAATAGTTTTATTTTTTTGGGCTGGGTTCACACTGTTTCGAATTGGATGTGGTATCCAATTCGCATAGCTGGAGATTGTGACCGGCTCTCTATGGTTCACACATCTCCGCAACGGCTCCTAAATGATTTGCACAGGAGCCCTGTGCGTCTTTTGATCCTTTTCAGGTCCGAATTCAGCCAAAAATTTGGGCTGGATTTGGATCTGAAACAGTGAATGGGGATGCACCGGACTCCTGCTGTGAGCCTGAGCGTGCTGCGGTGTAAAACCAGCCTAATGCCCTGTACACACGATCGGATTTTCCGATGAAAAAGGAAATTCCGATCGTGTGTGGGCCCCATCTGACTTTTTTCCATCAGAGTAAAAAAATAGAACATGTTTTAAAAAATCCGATGGGAAATTCCGATCGTCTGTGTGGATTTCCATCTGAGAAAAATCCATGCTTGCTCAGAAACAAGTCAATGCATGCTAGGAAGCATTGAACTTCATTTTTCTTGGCTCGTCGTAGTGTTTTACGTCACAGCGTTTTGGACGGTCGGAATTTAGTCTGATGGTGTGTATGCAAGACTGATGGAAGTCAGCTTCATCGGAATTCCGACGGAAAATTCCATCGGATTTTATTCCATCGGAAATCCGATCGTGTGTACAGGGCATACGGCTTTCTTTCCTTTATTTTCACCCGGTGATCTGACCTCTAAGTCTGCTTTATTTCAACAGAACAAGCTTTCCTGCAGATGTAGCAGTTACAGGGTTGAGACAAACCATTTACCACTGACAAGGGTGCTTACAATGACCGACTTTTATTTATTTATATAACATTTTTATCCCAAAAGGAAAAAAATAAAGTTTGCTGTAACTACTTAGTAGAGTTAGCTGGAGTACATCTAACCCTACCTTCCCCCCAGACTGAAAATGCTGCTGTCCAAAGGTGTCTCTGTTGCTCCTTCATCCAGAGTGTAGGCATTCTAATATAAGAGGCATGTTACTGGCCAGATCACCAGGTTAAAATATAGGGGAAAAAGCCTGGGAAAGAAAAACTAATGCAGCCACCACATCTAATGACTAAGCTGCAATATATAACATTTTTGGTTTTGACTTACCTTAAAGTGGATGTAAACCCACTCTCATCCTTTCTAAACTACTGCCATAGTGCTGATCTATAAGGATATAGATTCCTCTTGCATGTATCCTTACCTGTCAAATGTCTCCCCTCTGTCTGTTATGAGACCTGAAAAACTGCAGATTCTGTGGGTGGATCTGTTGTCTGGAGCTCGGTGGGTGGAGTCGTGATGTCAGTAGACTCCCCGCCCACCTCTACACTCCCCTTGTCAGCATGCATTTTCTCCTGTGTATTCCTTCTTCTATGATCACTAACATCCAGTCAAAATCCAGAAAAGTAACCACATGACTTCAGAAAAGGAGTGGGGGTGGGAATTAAAAAATAATGCTAGTGCACGAGATATGTAAATAACCTGTCACTCAAAGCAAGGGGGCGGAACGGACAAAGGTAACTCTGTTTGTCCGTTTTATCTTACTGAACAATAAAAGATGATTGCTCAGAGCTGGATTAACTCTTTGTGGCAAGACCTGGCACAAATGATAGGAAATCTTATACACTATATTGTGACAGCAAAAAATAAAAATTCGGGTTTACATCCACTTTAGGTAAGATTTTTTTTATCAGTTCCCTAGGCTACAGGCCTCCTTTAGTACATTAAATACCATTTATGAGACCCCAGGGGTTTATGGCATAGAACTCATATGATCATATCACCCTGTGCAGATGATAAATCAGGTTAATTAGCATGTGGATAAACCTGTAGGGACAGTGGAATGGTAAAGCATTCCAGAACGCGTGACACACCATTTACCGAGAACATTTTGGAAGAATGCCGGATCAGTAAATCAATAAGTTAGCTATTAACTGAAGCAAAGCATACGGGTTGTGAGTCAGCCCCTCTGATTTATTTAAGATTTAGGTGTGTAATTCAAGCCAGGGTGTTTCTGCCAGCTACAAAATAAGCGGTACAATATCAACAGTGCTGATTCTTTGTGTTTTCAAATAACCAAAAAAAAAAAAAAAAGCATTCATAATTGAATTAAACCCATTATCATTTTTTTTCCAGCCTATCTACTAAAGGCAGATAGACTGTTCACTTTGCAAGGGAGTTGCACTTTACAAGAGAATTGTCCCCAGATCTTAGTGAATGTGGTGAAATCTCACTTTCCAAGGCATACCCAATCACGTGGAAGAAAAATTAAAAAACTAAATTTTCTTGCAAATGATTGAATGCTGCTAGCCAGTAGAGCTTCACTTCAAGCTCTGGGGAAAATCTCTGTGCAAAGTGCAACTTCCCTAGCAAAGTGATTTTTTATTTGCCTTTAGTAAATCAACCCCATAGTTATTTTATAAAATGAGCAGCTGTACAAGTCTCACTATGACATTTGTGTTCATAATACCATAAGACATTGTTCTCAGTGCCTATAGCATCATGGTAAAATGGACCAGCACATCATTTTATATTTCTATTTTTCCCTCTCTTTTACATTTTGCCTGCAACAGCAAAACTTGGAACGAACATCAATGAGAATCCTAAACTCCAAACTTAAAGTGTTACTAAACCCACAACAGTAAAATCAGTCTGTATACGCAGTAAAGAATGCTTGTTATAATTAGGGTTGAGCGAACCCGAACTTTAAAGTTCGGGTTCGTACCGAACTTTAAAGTTCGGGTTCGTACCGAACTTTTGGATTTTTGGGTCCCGGACCCGAACCCGAACAATTGACTGTATGTTCGGGTTCGGGTTCGGGTCCGGTGTTCGGCGATGTAATGGCGCATTTCTAAAAGCTGCAGGGCAGCCAATAAACTTTTGTTTAACTGGTGTGCCCTTAGAAGCCATCACAGCCATGCCTACTAATGGCATGGCTCTGATTGGCCAGTGCAGCATGTGACCCAGCCTCTATATAAGCTAGAGGCACACAGCACAGCACGTCACGGTCACTCTGCTTTAGACAGTATAGGGAAAGGATCCTGGCTACTGTTGCTGTGAGGAAGAGAATGAAATGATAGGAGTTAGTCCTGATTCTGCAATCCACTGAGAGAAAAGATAGAGACAGTGTAGGGCAAGGTTCCTGTTGCTGCTTTCAGGGAGAGAGATTTATCTAGGAGTCCAGATTCAGAGATCTAATAACTCAGCGATCTGCATAGATTTACCTGGTTGAGCCCAGTGCCAGAGAAAATCTAACTTTTATCTGCAAGCTCAGTGCACCAGCACTGCATATGTTACTGTGAGATACACCCTGTACATACTGTGGGTGTATTCTGATCTTCCAAAGCACCCATTTAGGGCAAAAATAAATAATTTGCAGTGTTTTTGTGAGATAAACAATTTATATATTTTTCTTCTATTGTGCTATTCTAAAAAAATAATTTTAGGACAAAAACATTTTTTTTGAATAGCATTTTCTGCAGTTCTGTAGGTGTGAGATACACCGTTTACATACTGTGGGTGTATTCTGCTCTTCCAAAAACATAGTAACAGGGCACCTCACGGGCTCGCTTCCCTCGCCACGCTTCGGGCACGGCCTCACTTGGCTCGGCTTGAACCTCGGATGGTGTGGCTTGAACCTGGACTCATCGCGCAGGCGCTGTTCGTCTTCGGAGATTTTCGAAATCCCCTTGTACTACGTACTGATCAAGCGCAGTACACTATCCGACGGGGGACAGAATTTTACACATTACCGGCCTTACCCAGCCATTGTTGTATTTTTGAACCAGTGTTGGCTACCTCGTCCTCCTTCACCGCCTCTTCCACCTACACAGCCACATCCACCGCCACCTCAACCTCCTACTCCATATGGACCTCGTCCTCCTAGGTCAAGATTATAATTTTTTTTTTTTTTTTATTTCAAAGTATTTTATTTTCCCACTAGCTTATCCATTAAATTGAAAAAAAAAATTTCCAGAAAGGGCGTATTTTGGGGCATTCCCACCATATGTGTGGCATCGTGCCGTTGAGTGTCTGAGGTTCTTAATGACTTCTTGTACCTCTTCTGCTGAGAAGAGGGTCTCCAGCATATTATTATTTATTTATTTTTTTATGTTATTTTAAGTTATTTCCCTATCCACATTTGTTTGCAGAGCACTTACCATGCTCTTAACAACATTTGGCTGCCATTTGCAGCCCTCTAGCCCTTTCCATTACTTTTTTAGGGCCATTTTAGTCCTCAGAAGTTCGGGTCCCTATTGACTTCAATGGGGTTTGGGTTCGGGGTCAAGTTTGGGTTAAGTTCGGTCCCGAATTCGAACTTTTTTCCGAAGTTCGGCCGAACCCGTCGAACCCGTACATCCAGGTGTCCGCTCAACTCTAGTTATAATCACTATGGAACCTAAGGGGTTAATCCTCTGCATTGTGTAAAAATGCTATTTGATCCTGTCTTCACTGATCCTCTCCATATTCCAGAGTCCCCAATCTCCTGATAGAACAGAGGCTAGGGGACAAGTTGCACATGCTCAGTTTGGTGTGTATTGCTAGAGAGTTTTTTTTTTCTTGGGAGAGTGCATGTGATCAGCACAGGACCAATCAGCACTGTCCAGACAGAGGGTCAGGGGTCCTGCATCCTGATAGAACAGGCAAAGGAGAATGAAAACTCTTCCTACATGCTCTAAGCAGACACTGATAGAAGTCACAAGACTGCTATATACTGCTGATGAGATTCCATGCTGATTTCCATTTTCTGTGTACTGTGGGAAACCAGATATAGTGAATGCGGGGTCCTGGGTTTAGTAACACTTTAAAAAAAAACAAAGTCCACAATACTCACCTTCCCTCCAGCATTGCAATAAATGTCTGTGAGCTCACTCGCAGAAGCCATCATCCTTGTCTGGTCTTTTTCTGGTTTCAGAATCAATGGCCATTCTGACAGTATGGCCCAGAATTAATAACAAGTATTGCCTGTAGGCTACCTGAAGCTGAACTTTCCCCAGAACCAACTTATTATGCCTTATTTCATTGTCTATCTCTGTGTTAAGATGGCCATTTTGGCAGTGGAGCAGGACTTGGTTTACACAGGTCAGATTAGACCCCTGAAAACTGATTATCCAATGAAAGGATGAATAGGGAATGTATGTCTGGTGGTGGGGAGGGAGAAATAGTCAGTAAGAAAGGTGAAAAACACAGACAATAATAGAAGTAGGAGTAAGGAGATTCGTGCACTGCAGGTCCCCAGGTACACCTTCCTTTCCAGAATGTCCTCAAAACAGTAATGAGCCGTAGTGCCACCAGAGACAGGAGTGGGCATGACCTGTCTTAGATAATTATTTACTGAAGATATAAAGCAGCAGGACAGGGGAGCCTAGGCAAAGTAACATACCAGGAATAGGGATGGGCGAACAGTTTGACCCGAGCATCAGTTTGGGCCGAACATTTGCTAATTTGCCCATTCAGCTGTTTGCAGAACACCCGAATTTGCAGGGTGTTTGCCAGGTGTTTGCCCCGACAAACACCCTGCAATACACTGAGTGCTGCACAGTGCATTTTGTGCCATGATTGGGCAAAGCTTTGCCCAATCAGGGCGCAGTGTACGCTGGTTGTTAAGGAGTGGCATCCTTAACAACCGATTTGTCATCAGCTGTCAATGGGTTTCCCCGCTGACAGCTGAAAAAATAAATAAAAGTGCTAGTAAAAAATAAAGAAAAAAACTAAGTGGGGGTCCCCCCCAGTCCATACCAGGCGAGTCTGGTATGGATTTGGAGGGGAACCCCATGCCAAAATCTTTTAAAAAAACAGCGTGGGGTCCCCCAAATCCATACCCTTATCCAGGTATGCAGATGGCAGGCCAGGAAAGGGGAGGACGAGCAAGCGCCCCCCTTCCTGAACCATACCAGGCCACATGCCCTCAACATGGGGGGGTGGGTGCTCCCCCTCTGAATTCCCCCCCCACCCCAAAGCAGCTTGTCCCCATGTTGATGGGGACAAGGGCCTCATCTCCACAACTGTGGCCGATGGTTGTTGGAGTTGGGCGGCTTATCGAAATCTGGAAGCCCTTTTTAACAAAGGGGCCCCCAGATTCCGCCCTCCTATGTGATTGAGTATCAGGATTTTTTTATATTTTGGGTCGGTGGGCAACGTGATTGGCGATATATTTACATCAAGGGACACTTATTTTATTTATTTTTTTAACCAAGGGATTTGTCAAAAACTGTCTCTTGTGTTTATTACATTTAGACACTTTTTTGGTGCATGGGTAGGGCTAATTCAAGTTGATTGTACCTGATACTCATTCACATAGGGAGCTTCCAGATTCCGATAAGCACCCTGCCCACAGACCCAAACAACCACAGCTCAGGGTTGTCGTGAAGAGGCCCTTGTCCCCATTAATATGGGGACAAAATGCTTGGGGATGTGGGGGGGGGCACAAAAGCACCCACCCTCCATGTTGAGATGATGAGGCCTGGTATGGTTTAGGAGGGGGGGGGTTATTTCTCATCCCCCTTCCTTTCCTGTCCTGCCAGGCTGCATGCCCGGATAAGGGTCTGGTATGGATTTTGGGGGTGACCCTACGCTGTTTCTTTTTTACATTTTGGCATAGAGTTCCCCTCCAAATCCACACCAGTCCCATTCCCGAAGGGAAAGGTGAAAGGGCTTTGCTTCCTTACAGCAGAGCTTCCAGCAAAAGAGAACAGTGATCAGCAAAATAGCAAAAATACCAAATCTCACTCCAATTCTCCGGAGACCAGCAGTCAGAGGCAGAAGTGCCTTAGATCTCACATCTAAGGCTGTGGGCACAGGAGTGCCTAGGCACACTGACATACCTGGAGGAATACTGCTATTTTTTTTAGAAGGAATTCCAGACAAAAGGTAAATATTTCAGAGTACTACTTAGGGACAATTAAAATTTCTTGGCGTTCCCTATAACATAGCAAATCTTTACTTTTTGAGTTCACTTTTCACTTTAAGTTGATTGTAAATTTGTAGCCTGGAATGCCAGCAATGCGGTAAGCAGCTAACAGAGATATAAGCAGATAGCTGTAGGCTTTACAATAGTAAGGAACCCCGCTGTGTCCTATGACATTGATCATTATCATGCTATAATGTGCAGCAACATCAACAAGGGCAGATGTGCCAACATAATAAATGAATTTCTAGGACACATTGTCCACTTACCTGGTGTACTTAAGCTGATCCTGTAAAGTATTGTCTGGAACTATGATAGATTCATAGATAACAGTGACATTTTAATAAGCTTGGAATACAAACACTTATTTTGTATTTTTAATTCAACGCTTCACTGCTTAGGTTTCCAATACAAACCCTGCACTGACCTGTTACCTGACTGATGCATTCATTAACATCTCGGTGGCACTGGCTACACGTTATAGAGCTGTGTTAATTCTCCTTCCCGCCGAGTGTACGCATATATGCGGCCACGGCTTTAGGGGGTTATACCGGGATGATGCCCGCAGCTGCAGGCATCATCTTGGTACCGTTTTTTAATGTGGGCGGATGGCTCTTCAGGGATACCAACCGATGCAGCTAAAAGCCACTTGGCTGTTATACTGGAGGAGCAAGAGGGGACGTCCACCCCTCCCATTGCCTTCCGCTGCTCTTCCCGGGCCTCCCGTCCCACCGGGAGACCCGAGACACGATCTGGCACTTCTGCCGGCTAGAGAGAGACTGTACCGAAGCCGGAAACAGCTTAGTTCCAGTCTTCTTTCTGTAAACATGGAAGCGACTACACTTCCGGTTTACTCGGCTGCCAATGGGGCCGGTTTTAAAAAAAATTACATTATTCAGAATCTTAATACTTTGAAGTGCAAAGGAGGGATTTGTGGTCTTTAAGACCCCCGATCCCTCCATAAAGAGTACCTGTCACCACCTATTACTGTCATAAGAGATGTTTACATTCCTTGTGACAGCAATAAAAGTGATCAAATCATTTTTTTTCTAAAAGTGACAATGTAAAATAAAAAAATAAGAAAAAAAAGTTTAAAGCATGCCTGTCCCCGTGAGCTCGCGCTGCAAAGAAAACGCACACGTAAGTCGCGCCCGCATATGTAAACGGTGTTCAAATCACACATGTGAGGTATCACCACGATCGTCAGAGCGAGCGCAATACTTTTAGCATTAGACCTCCTCTGTAACTCTAACCTGGTAACCATAATTTTTTTTTTAAAACACCACCTATGGAGATTTTTAGGTACCATAGTTTGTTGCCATTCCACGAGTGTGCGCAATTTCAAAGCATGACATGTTGGGTATCTATTTACTCGGCATAACATCATCTTTCACATTATATAAAAAAATTGGGTTAAGTTTACTGCTTAGTTTTTTTTTAATTCATGAAAGTATCTTTTTGCCTTAAAAATTGCGTTTGAAAGACCGCTGCACAAATACAGTGTGACATAAAATATTGCAACGACCACCATGTTATTCTCTAGATTCTCTGCTAAAAATTGATTTATAATGTTTGGGGGTTCTAAGTAATTTTCTAGCAAAAAATACGGATTTTAACTTGAAAGCAACAAATGTCAGAAATAGGCTTAGTCATGAAAGGGTTAAAGGAAAATGTATGTATATGGGAGCTACTTAGCCTGCCAAAGGATTTGTACTTCCGTCCATTCAGGCTTGTGGTTTTATGCAGCTCTGCTACACAGTTCAGTCCTGTTTGGCAGGGGAGGAGACCTGGTTTTTCTTCCAGCAGTCCAGTAACATTTACAGGTCTTCTCCCTTTCCCCGTCTGTGACTGGACAGGGAAAGAAGAAACAGCAGACTGATGAGCTCAGCTTTCTGTCATGCTGCTCTCTCCTCCTATGAGAATGCCACTTCCAATTAAACACAACTTATTGGCTGCTTTTTCCTCCATCAGTCTTACCTCCGCTGTGCAGAGACAAGAAGCTGATACCAAGTCAAATTTAGACTTACGCTGCTTGCATTTAAAAATACATTTACTATCACATTGTAGTATAGGTATGATAGTGCAAATGTTGGCATGCATCTCCCCTTTACCTTTTGCTTTATTTTTTACAATGGTTGTAAACAAACCAAAAACTAAGAATAGCAATCAAACAGAATTGTCCTGACCGCCAATGGGAAACTCCAAAAATACCAGGGGAAAAAAAAAAAGGAGGAGTGGGGGAAAGAAGAAGGAAAGTAGGGAGTGGTGGATGCAGGGCTTCTGTTAGAAATAACGGGGCCCCGTACAGCCTACCTGGCAGGGCCCCCCCCCCAATATATCAAGACCACATTTTCACAAAAAATACACTAAAATCATTAGTGGACACAAATATAACAGAGAACCTGTGTGAATTAGCCCTTTTTTATTTGTTTTTTACAAGAAAAAAATATATATTCACAGTGACAAGGGGGGGGGGGTCAGAAGCAGGCAGAACAGGGAGGGAAATCAGTGTCGGGAAGAAATTACAGGAATGATGCCCTGTGTCTGTGTCTCTCCCTGCAGCAGCTGAAACCCGGCAGGAGGGGGAGAAACTGGCTTTCAGCTGCTGCAGATAGCTGCACAGGGCATCCTTCTGTAACTGCCCCTCCGCCAAACCAAACTAATTCCCCCTGCTGTTTGGGCCCCTCTAAGTGCCCGGGCCCCCTACAGGAGGACTGGTGGCCCCCCCTATCAGCGGCCCTGGGTGGATGGTAGGGGAGAGTTAAGAGCAGGAGAGGAGGTACCTGTCCTCCACTCCAATAGCAGACTGGTCTCTGATTGTTGCAGGATAGATTTGTACTCATCGGAGAACATAAATTTGTGCCAATAAAGCCAATCTGCCCAAAATTTTCATGAGACCCTTGATCCGTCAAAATGAGGTCCTCCCTTCTATTCACTTCCTCGACCTTAGCCAACCACATAGCAACAGTGGGGACCTCTGTCAGCTTTTACTGTTTTCAGTAGCCTATACTGGTAACATTGTTGTCCTCAAGAAAGATTATAAGGGGAAATCTCCAACAGGGTCTCAGCAGGAATAAGAACAGGGTGGGTACAGTAAAGTAGCAAACTTACAATTAGGGACACCTAAAACCCACAGGAAGTGATCTCATCAATAAAACCACAATAAGCAATAAAAACTCAACAAAGTTTATACTTCTTTACCACTCCATCCAAAACCAAAATAAAAAGACCGTTTTGGCTGAAGCTTTACATTAGGGTTTTAAAGCCTTATACATTCTCACTGCAATAATAAATCTAGATGGATGAGTCCAGCAGAAACAAGTCAGCATTTAGAATAAGTTGACCCAAAAGGCCTCTGGTATCGCCTGCCTCTCCAGCAGTTTGGGGAAAAACCCAGCTTGTCTAACACAGGTTAGAAGATCTATCTCCACCATACAGTTGTATGATTGTGGCACTTCTCACCGTCTGCTGCTTTATGTTCAATCTGTTTATTACGTTCTTTAGAGTAAGCATAATCCAAAAAGAATGCACATTCACCATACAATCTTCAAGGTATCCATAAAGGTATGTCAGTAGAAATAGATGATCAACAGCATATATAATATCACTAAAAGTGAACACAAACTTTGCTATGTCATATAATTGTAGCGGCCTCACCCCGACCTCTTTAGCTAGGGGTATGTCGAGCGACAGAGTGAGGTGCGCTACGGCCCATGTCCTCCCCATGCATGTGGGTGAGGTGAAGGCCAGTATCAATCTTTTCCTCGGGCCAAATGTGTGCTGGTTATGAGGGTCAGTCCTTCCGTGCCGGAATCTCCCTTTGCTCCCATCAACAGAGTCCATACACCCATCAAAGTCCAAACTCAGGTTTATTGCGTATCTCCACATACAGTCAAATGCAACGGCATGATACGATGGGGAAGCAGGTCGAGGCACTGTACAGGTTCTTAGTCCCTACACTCCCTGTGCTATGACCAGGGGTTGCAGGAGTCTTGATGGAAGCTCCTCCGCTGCACTGAAGCCCATGTCAGGGGAAGATGTCCTCCAAGGGAGTTACTGAAGGCCCATCCGTCACCGGGTTGACGCTATACCGGGTCTTCGGACGGGTGACCCCCCCAGCCTCCTCACCTCAGATGCGGGTCCCCTCGCAAGGGGCGCCCTGGAGCAACTTCACCCTCGCAGGACCCAGTCAGAGTCACCGGGTCCCAGGCCTCCTTAATAGTACCTCACCCCAGGCTGAAGGTGCCTGGGATGGACTCCATCCTCGTTCCGGCCAGGCCTTGGGCGCCTAGGCCGGAACCTTGAACCGCCCGCACCCAGGCCTAAGGTGCCTGGGTGCATGAAGGGATGATCTCCCCCCGAAAGACGACGACGACGACCTCCTCGTGGCAAGGGCGTCTCCCCCTTTTATCTCCTCCCATCGACACCACGGCGGGTTCCCCGCCCCAGCCGTACCATCTCCAGGAAGGGACAAAGAAGGGTAGCACTGTGGTAGTGATTCTACCTCGAGCCAATAGGTACACTGACTCCCACTGGTCAAAGAGAATATTACACCACCCAATCCTCCACGAATAAGAAAAAGGGGTCTAATCCCTGACATAATTACACACCTGGGTCTCTCTACCCCCAGGTGCATCCCACTAACTTTGAATACCCCGCTACACACTCCCCCTGGTGATTTGACGCTGGTCCCCAGCGTCGGGTGCACACCCATGTCTCCCAAGGAGTGGTGACATGAAGTGGGCCCCAGAGGCTATCCCTCAATTTTTTTTTTTGATACTGTATGTGCCAAGACCTGCTCAACAGAAAAGGAACTATAAAACATTAAAACTTTTTGTATAAAACATCTGTCATGTACACATATACAATCCCTCCCGTCACTGTCTAAGAACCACCCCATACTCAGTAGTCTTGACCGACGAATCTCCTGCAGAAGGGAAACAAAAAAAACAACATCCTAACACTCTGTGTTAACTTGCCATGAGTGGGTCCGTCAGCCGAGAGACCCACTCACTCCAATAAGTAAGTAATGCATGTGTAACATTTTCAAACAACCGTTGCACAACACTGCCACCTGGTGACAGCGCTGCGGTAATGACACTTGGTTAGATCTTCATTCTTCCTGCTTTCCTACTCTAACTCTACCCCAAAAGTCTCTGCCTTTGGCACATGAAGAAAAGGGAGAAAAAAAACAACAGCTCCCAAATCTCCAGTGAGTAAAAGAAAAGCCCAAATCAAAACAAAAGTAGGGCACAGTTCTAGGCGTCTGGGAATGTCTCTTCCAGAAAGTTTCAATAGCAACAAGATAGGAGCTCACTTTTCCTATAAGTAGAACCTTGGATCCGGCAGAAACAGGGGCTTCAGGCGCCCGTCAAACACTTCCACCGAATACTCGACATCCTCTCCATCTTTCCTGCAGATGAGCACCTTATCGGCATGAATATGGCGCCCAAGCCTCCAATCAGCTCTGCAGTCCTTGAACTTTTTAGACACAGGCGGCGAACATGACAGGTATCGCCTGGCATGGGGTACTTTAAGTTTTTCCCATACAAACTCGTCATACCACCTTGGTCGCAGGACCTCGACTTCATACAATAAGTCCCGAGGCAAGTAGGGGTACTCCCACCCATATTCACGGGCGACTCTCTGGGAGAAAAGTCTCTGCAACCTGGCTAGAGGCGGCATCACATCTCGCTCACCTTCTCCTGGCTGTACGATGGCCTCCGGGTGCCGAGGTACCTTCACCATCTCGGGTTTCTTTGTCTTTGGTGCCCGCAACGAAGCACGCTGCATCCCCACCATCAGAGCGGGTGAGGTAGTTGAATGCGGAAAGTTGGTCGGAGGACTAGATTTCCTCGGGAACTCCGGGGCCTTCACCCGGAGCGTACTGTCTTCTATGGACATGGGGGAATCCTGCGGTTTACTCAGCACAGGTAGTGGGCGTCTGTCCCAGCCCTTGCGGTGAAACAGTTTGTCTATCTCTCCGTCATCCCCACAGTCTGACAATGACTCTAAGTCGGAGGTGTCATACATCTCCGCGGGAAGGTAGTCTCTAGTAGACGGAAGGCTACCTTCCCCTGCGGGCTCCACCGACTGGGAACCCCCGACACCTCCAACCAACACCACAGTCCCAGCCCCTGGCTCACCTGGACCTTCTGAAGAACTGGGATGTCCGGGACTCTCTTCTCTACCGGCGCCATCCAGGCCAGGCAAGCGGCGGGGTGAAGCTCGACCACGGCCATAAGATGCCTGTACCAGACCGACTTTCCTCTTCGGAGGTGGGAGCAGGGAGTCTGTAGTGACCGAAGCAGTGTCCTCGGATTTTTCTCTCTCAGTCTCTGGTTGGGCAGTCACTTCGCCCTGGTCAGCGCGCACGGGAAACTCCGCAAAGGCTTTGATCTCTCCCTCCGGAGTGGCGGTTCCTGTGATGCAGTTGAGGCGTAGGGCCCGGGGCCTTTCCGTGTGTGGTTCAACCTCAAAAAGAAACTCCTTGCATGCTTCGCATCGCCCGAATGGCTTTAGTTGGACCACCAGTCCCGAGCATCCGGGACAGATCACACCGAGGGCCTCTGTGTCTTTGCATGAATACAGAGCCAACTGGGGCCTGAGCCTTATCCCCGTGTCTGTAATGGATGCAGCAAATGCAGTCATCTTGAAAGGATAAGGTACCGGCATCCACGGGGAGCCTGAGTTCACTCCGACCACTTGCTGCTCCATCACGTGCTGACCTCGCGCCAGAGTCTCCACGTGTATCTCCACACGTGGCCAGACTCCTCCCACGACTTGCACGTTTTCGCGGGCTTCCTTCAGTCTCCTCCCACGAATTGCGCAGTCATGGGGTGCCTCGTGGCGCAGTGCAGCAAAAGTCCCCACATGTAGTTCGTCACACGGCTGGACTCCTCCCTCTTCCCGCTCTTTCTGCATGGGCCTCTCCCGGTTTTTCAGGGAAATTTCCACGACTTCGAGCACAGGGATGCACTTTGGCCAATCACATGGCCGACCTGCTCGGACCTCCTCCGGGCAGCAAAGTTCAAACACAGCCGTTCCAAACCTCAGGGTTAACACACATTTCATCCCGGACTCACGAGCCCCCACGTGTAGCGGCCTCACCCCGACCTCTTTAGCTAGGGGTATGTCGAGCGACAGAGTGAGGTGCGCTACGGCCCATGTCCTCCCCATGCATGTGGGTGAGGTGAAGGCCAGTATCAATCTTTTCCTCGGGCCAAATGTGTGCTGGTTATGAGGGTCAGTCCTTCCGTGCCGGAATCTCCCTTTGCTCCCATCAACAGAGTCCATACACCCATCAAAGTCCAAACTCAGGTTTATTGCGTATCTCCACATACAGTCAAATGCAACGGCATGATACGATGGGGAAGCAGGTCGAGGCACTGTACAGGTTCTTAGTCCCTACACTCCCTGTGCTATGACCAGGGGTTGCAGGAGTCTTGATGGAAGCTCCTCCGCTGCACTGAAGCCCATGTCAGGGGAAGATGTCCTCCAAGGGAGTTACTGAAGGCCCATCCGTCACCGGGTTGACGCTATACCGGGTCTTCGGACGGGTGACCCCCCCCAGCCTCCTCACCTCAGATGCGGGTCCCCTCGCAAGGGGCGCCCTGGAGCAACTTCACCCTCGCGGGACCCAGTCGGAGTCACCGGGTCCCAGGCCTCCTTAATAGTACCTCACCCCAGGCTGAAGGTGCCTGGGATGGACTCCATCCTCGTTCCGGCCAGGCCTTGGGCGCCTAGGCCGGAACCTTGAACCGCCCGCACCCAGGCCTAAGGTGCCTGGGTGCGTGAAGGGATGATCTCCCCCCGAAAGACGACGACGACGACCTCCTCGTGGCAAGGGCGTCTCCCCCTTTTATCTCCTCCCATCGACACCACGGCGGGTTCCCCGCCCCAGCCGTACCATCTCCAGGAAGGGACAAAGAAGGGTAGCACTGTGGTAGTGATTCTACCTCGAGCCAATAGGTACACTGACACCCACTGGTCAAAGAGAATATTACACCACCCAATCCTCCACGAATAAGAAAAAGGGGTCTAATCCCTGACATAATTACACACCTGGGTCTCTCTACCCCCAGGTGCATCCCACTAACTTTGAAGACCCCGCTACATAATAAAAATAAAATTGCTGTGAAAATACCTCGAGTAAACAGTCATTATTAGCCCAATTTAAAATTGTCTTTCTTATCAAGCATAGGGTGAAGTTGACACATCGTAAACGGTAAGTTATAACACTCATGTTTACTATATGTAAATAAGAGAACATCATTAGAAATTAAAAGGCAACATATCAGCCTATAATTTTTAAAAAGATGAAGTTAGAAAATAAAAAAAGAAGTGAAACAAAATAAGAGCAGCCAGGTTTATGCCTCCCAAGCCTCACTTGACCCTCTGCTGCTTTAAAAAGGTGCAGTTAGTTTGCAAAAAATACTATACTACAGATACTGTAGCTGCTGACTTTTAATAAAAGAACACTTAGCTGTCCAGGGATTAAATGCTGTCCTCACTTGGACTAGTTCCTCTCTGGTCTTGCTGCTGACATGTCTACTGTGGGGAGCCAGCTGTGACTCCTTGCGGCTTCATAGCCAGCTTTCCACTGCGCATTCACAAGCCATGCTGCACTTTGTGAATGGTCCTGCAGCCTCCTGGGACCTGTGACATGTCCAAAGATGTTGCGGACAGGGGTGGGGGTGGATAAGGGGGGTCAGAGAGAACTTCTGGTGAAATTTCCTAGGCGATTCCAATGGAAGTGGGAGGGGGTACCTGCCAAAACTAGGCTAAATACCGTATTTTTCGGACTATAAGACACACTTTTTTCCCCCAGAAATATGGGGGAAAATGTCCCTGCGTCTTATAGTGCGAATATATGACAGGCCCCGCCCTCCGGCATGGTCACTCATGGTCACTCTGCATTTCTATGGCATGGTCACTCATGGCCACTCTGCATTTCTATGGCACGGTCACTCTGCATTTACTATGGCATGGTCACTCATGGTCACTCTGCATTTCTATGGTATGGTCACTCTGCGTTTATTGTGGCATGGTCACTCTGCGTTTACTGTGGCATGGTCACTCTGCATTTACTATGGCAATGGTCACTCTGCATTTACTATGGCAATGGTCACTCTGCATTTACTATGGCAATGGTCAGGCTGCATTTCATTGGCACTAGAAAATATTTTAGTACACCATTTGGTTCAGAATATTTTTTTTCTTGTTTTCCTCCTCTAAAACCTAGGTTCGTCTTATGGTCAGGTGCGTCTTATGGTGCGAAAAACATGGTATGTGGTTCTGCGTAGGAGAAAACCAAAATAGATCTGTTGTTTAATAGTTGTACATCAATTTAATTTAACAAGCAGAAGTAACACTTGAAGTTGTTGGAAAGACCCCAGTAGACAAAAACTTGACGTAGGAGACATAGGACTTGATCAATGTGCCAAGTCATACATGACACAACGTAACAAGCAGTTGTCAAGGGTAGAACATGTTCATGTGGGGGAAAATTACTATTCAATCAAATCTAAAGACCTTTTCCATCTATGTTCCTTTAAATAAATGTGTAGCTTCTCCTGGAGAAGATCAAACAAGGCCATGATCTGTTTATTTGTAGCTAAGTCTACAAACTTAGGGATGAAGCCTGGCTGTCTAACAGAGTTTCTCAACTAGGGTTCCTCCAAACAAGGTTGCTAGGGGTTTCTTGAGCAATAAGCAATTTCTGCCTCTAAGATACGTTCTCACTGAGTGTAAGGAGCAGCCTTCCCACTGACCATCACACTAATGTATCATGAGCTCTAGATATAATAATTTTTAGCAGGGGTTCCCTGAGCTCAGAAAATTATTTCAAGGGTTCCTTTGTACTGAAAAGGTTGAGAAAAGCTGGTCTAACAGCATAGTAAGGTGGACAAGTACTAAAGTATATTCTAAGTAGTATTCTATACTGTTAGTTGAACTTTCTTCAATGGGTGAAAGGTACATATAAGAATAAAAAATCCTTTGGAGGCCTTAGCTCTTTTCTGCTCTATGTCCCCTTGGTGAGACTTTCTTAAACTTTCTTTGTGGTTCCAGGTCCTGGGGCAGAAAATAAAGGTAACATTTCTCAAACATTGTGTTCCAGTCTTCAGTCTTCAAATAGAGAATCCCATGTAATGATTGCAATAGGTAGGTGGAGCTGGGAACCCAAATACAGGTATCTATCATGAGTTTCTAAGAAGTTGTCGAATAAATTATTTTTGCCTCAATCTATCTAGAATTAGGTAGGTGTAGTAAGTAAGTAAGTAAGGTACAGGTATAAAAATGATGATATTCCTGGGCTATAATGAGTTGATGGATAATTCAGTCCACTTACATCCAATCAAAACTGAAATAGGCAAAGTTTTTTTGATCATAGCATTTTTCACACTTGATTGAAAATCCTTCTACCTGAGCACTCCTGTATTAACCTTCCACCTTTTTTATTAGCAAAGGGAAGTGCATATAGTAAAGTAACAAATTTACAAGCCCATAGCAAACTCAGTCGTAACACCATAGCCATTCATTAGTGATTAATGATTAATTAATTAATTAACAATCTCTGCCATACATTACTAGGATGAGAATGTAAAAAGTCCTCATACCTTCTTTCCATGAGCCGCTCCCATGCTACGAGGGGCAGGAAGCCTAACTTCCCCCCTCGGTTAACGACGCAGAGCTTCACAATTAGATCCTTGACTTTCTGAGAGCTGGCACTTTGTACAGTGCGTATTGTCCACCCCGACTCCAGAAAGGCACAAGCTGCATGAAGAGCACACAGCCGCTGGCACACTGACAGGTCCAGTGTATTATGCCCAGCTGGAGGAAGAAATCAGCGGCATCTTAAAGGAGATGAGCTGGGAATTTTCACTTGTCTTTTGCCATAAGAGGAAGCAATCTCTCCCTTAGTGGAGTGTTCTTGCCATGCACAATAGTACCTTTCATGCAGGCTCGGCTGTTAAGCTGGGCTCCTGATTCAGAAAGGCTGCACAAGATTAGAGTAATTGCTCCTGACAGGCCAACATGTCACTGAATGCCAAGCAGTTTTCTAAGAGATTCAGGAAGCATTTGTAGAAGAGGCTGGGCTCAGGAGGGTTTTACCTGGATTCAAAGACATTGTTTTGATATAACCTGGACACAGACAAAGCTACACACCTCTAACAAAAAAATAATTTGGGACCTCCTCATTAAAAGGAGCCTTTCCTTTTTCTTCCCTTTACCTTCCCTTTCCCTTTTCCTTCCCTCTCTTTTTCCTTTCCTTTTGAATTTTCTTTCCATGTTCCTTCCTTATTTCTTTACTTTTTCTATTCCTTTCCCGTTCCTTTTTTTTCTTTTTTTTTTCCCCTTTTTCATTTTCTTTCCTTTCCCCAAATGTTTTTTTTCCCTTTTCCTTTCCTTTCCCTGCTCCTTTCTTTTTCTATTCCTTTTCTTTTTCCTTGTTCCTTTTTTCATGTACTTCTACCTTTTCTCTTACCTGGTCTTTTCTTTTTCCCTTTCCTTTCCATTCCCTTTTCCTTCCTTTTTTCTATTCCTTTCCTTTTTCAGTTCTTTTTTTTTCTTCTTTCCATTTCCCTTTCTTTTCCTTCGCCCATTCCTTTATTATTTATTTTCCCCATTCTTTTATTTTTTCGTTTCCTTTTTTCTTTTCTGTTCCTTGTTCTTTTCCTTTTTTCTTTTCCTTCCCCAATAGTTTCCTTTACTTTCTTTTCCTTTCCTTTCCATTTTTCTTCCCTTTTTCCTTTCTTACTTCCTCTCTTTTCCCCCTTGTTTTAATTTTCTTTTTTCTTATCCTTTAGTTTTCCTTAGTTTCCAGTGAAACATAACAGAAATTGCAACATGTGTATTTAAAGTATAACTAAAGGCAAAACTTTTTTAAAGTTTTGGATAGAATAGAGAGGGATTATAACCCCTGTCAGTTTTTATTGCTGTCTGTGCCCCTATTAAGGAGATTCACCCTCTCTATTTGTCCTGTTTACCATTATAATTGAAAATAAAAGTAAAAGAAAACCATACATTTTGGGTTGTCCCCAGAAAAGTAATAGAGGGGAAATCTTCCAAAGGAAACACTAGTTCTGGTGACCTGGAGGTCCCTAGGAGATTCCCTTAATTTGCAGGAATATCCTCTTACTTTCTGTTTAGCTATGGGACAGGAAGTGAAGGGAAATCCCTAAAATAGGACAAAGATGACTGGAAAAATCTGACAGGGGTTATAAGGAGTTTACATAATGAATAAAATCTGACCATTGTAAGTACCCCAGTCAAACAAACCAAAAATAGTTTATCTCTACACTCTACATACCTCCCAACTTTTTGAGATGAAAATGAGGGACACGTATTAGCAAAAGCATATAGGCATAGGACACACACCCCTGCCATGCCCCCTTAAAGAAGAATTATAATAAAAATGATTTGTTAAACCCACAAGTGCTTTTTTTTCTACCACTACTATTCCTTTATATTTTCTTTTGAAATTTGCAAATGCAGCAATTGAAAAATTGTATGAAAGCTTTAGCACTGAGAAACACTTTTTGAAAGATAAAAATTTCATTTTATATACAACTACATAGATCAGACCAAAATGAGGGACAAATGAGGAGGAAAGAGGGACTTTTTTCCAAATCAGGGACAGTCCCTCGAAATCAGGGACAAGTGGGAGCTATGCACTCTATCTTCCACAGACCAAGCTTGCCAGCTTGGTCTGTGATAGAAACTGAAAAATAACAGACTTATTGACTGGATAACCTGGTGAAAACAAAGGAAACAAGCCTATAAAAAGTTTACTACTGCTTTAACTCTGACTTTCCAGATCTGAATACTTGGTTTTGGGTCTGCTATTCAGAAAATATTGAAAGCTAAAAGATCATAATAATTGCCAAGCATCTAGCATTTTCAGGTCAGTAATGGCAGTCTTCACATTTCGCTTAGAAAAGGTTTACTTTCAGTAAAAAGATCATAAATTTACTCTAGAGGGCATCACTTCTGAAATACTATGCAGCCCTGGAATGGCAGCTTTAATGTAAAGCTAATATACCCCCCCCCCCCTTCTAGTTAGGCTGCTATGTTCAATTTAGTTTTTGGCCTTACTTTAATCAGTGGTGCAGTCATTGATTTTTTTTGTCTGGCCAGAGTTTTCAAGCTAGGGTATTTGATTTATCTCACCTGTCTCTGAAAGAAACTTCCAGAATATAGGACATGTAAGCAGGTGCTTCCAAAGAGTTAAACATTTTTCTCCTGTACTGACTCATGTTTTGCCTTTACCTGGGTCAGCTATGCTGTTTTTCAAGTAAACTGTTGCAATGTTAATGTGTGCACTGAGGTTGACCCGTTGGACTGGTGGATCTGAGAGGAAGGTGTTACGTTTTCCCACCATTTTTCTGAGATCCACTGGCCCCCTGCAGGTCATCCCATATAAAATGGGACTTCTCAGTGCCCCAGGGACCTGCTGCTAGAACAGTGCCACAAGGTAGGCCGTTACTCTTATGGTCTGTGCTCCCATTAGGGGGGGTTTGCTGGCAGTTGGAGTTCCCTATGGGGCTGGGAACCTAAAAACTCTTGACGACTCTCCAAGTGGAACTTTAGGCTAGCAAGTAAAAATAGGCGAACAGGCAGGATTTATAATGCAGAAGAAACATGCTTTGTCTTTCCTGCATTAAAGCTACTCACCTGGAGCTGGAGCTAAGGTGAGTATTGTTCCACTTTAACTACCAGTTATGAACTCATTGCCTTTGTGGATCACTGTCAGTCATGGACTTTAAGGTTAAGACTTAGAATTTGCTACTTCTTGGACTGTCTATGGACTTGACATCATCCTAAGTTACAGTCACTTTATGGGGCACTTAGAGAACTCTGCACAAGAATGTATGTGAATTTGCTTTGGAAGAACTGTTCCTGATAAGAAAAATAATTAGTGACTAGAGGTCACAAGCCTCGGGACTTTAAAGGTGTTATATGTGAAGATATAGAGTCACTGATACAACTTATAAAATATAGAAATTTTATTACAAAAAGATAAAAAACATGAGACAGCTTTGCATTTTTATCGCAGAATCATTTGTTCCATTAAAGCATATTGAACAGACAATACCACTCTCTCAACATGTTTCGCTAGACAGAGCTTCCTCAGGAGATTTTTTGGAGTGGCGTCTATTATTGGGCTATAAACAACAGAAGATGAAATAAGTGCTCATGTTGAAATATGGTATACATACAAAATATACAAATTGGCATCAATAGAAGAATGCATTGAACAAGTAAATATATTATGAATATCAAAAATAGGGCATAGAAACATTTATTGTCAATTTGATATTCATAATATATTTACTTGTTCAATGCATTCTTCTATTGATGCCAATTTGTATATTTTGCATGTATACCATATTTCAACATGAGCACTTATGTCATCTTCTGTTGTTTATAGCCTAATAGGCTCCACACCAAAAATCTCCTGAGGAAGCTCTGTCGAGCGAAACATGTTGAGAGAGTGGTATTGTCTGTTCAATGTGCTTTAATGGAACCACTGATTCTGCGATAAAAATAAAATTTCTATATTTTATATGTTGTATCAGTGACTCTATATCTTTACATATAACACCTTTAAAGTCCAGAGGCTTGTGACCTTTAGTCCCTAATTATTTTTCTATATATAGTGGGATGTGGTGTTCAATTTGAATCTTCTGTCTTATTCTGTCCCTAACTGTTCCTGTATGTTCTACACTACTTCAGTAAATACTGTTTGTTGTTTCTTCTAATACCTGGTCTGAAGTCACTCAAAGGAGTGAAATGCATTGTGTATCCAAAGAACAGGGCTTACATCAGGGGACTGCAGGTTAGAACAGATACAGTACATTAGGTCCAGCATAGGGATGCTGTCTAGGATAGGCTATATTGTCATTGCAACAGTGTATGTATCATGTTCTGAATTCAGCCAACCAGCCAGAGAATGGGTGACTGGCAGGGGTGACAGTTACTCAGGTAGTGAAGGGGTGTTATGCTTGGCCCCTTCCTCACATACTGGGACCGGAACAAAGGCACAGTATACCTAGGGACCTAGCCTGGGAGCCACAAGTGAGAGTTGTAGAGGGGCCCCTGAGACGAGAACAAGCATTTCGTTGAAGCAAAGTGCATTTCCTGTATCCAGCAAAAGCAGTCGGACACTGGGAGTGAGGTGACAGGAATTGCTGTGTTGGTGGAGACAGGTACAGGCTCTGTGGTACTGGTTCCTAAATGCTGCACACCTGGGAAGTGGTGGTCTATAACTGTAGAGGTGTCTAGAGTCCTAACTGTTAACAGTGTAACAAGTTAGCCACTGGTTAATAGAGGGTTAACTGTGTTAGCTTCTGCTCGCATCTAAGTCTATAGTTGTGCCTTAATGTTGATTTCACATAATTGAAAACTCCTGCCTAATGATTAGGCAAATAGCGAGTGTAGTTTCTTAACCACTTCCCTACTCAGCCATAGTAATATGACGTCCACAGATGGGATCTCCCATCCTGGGTGGACGTCATATGACGTCCTGGGTTTTGTGGGGGGATATCTGAATGATGCCTGCAGCTAGAGGCATCATTCAGAGATATCCTTCTATTCTGCGGGTGATTCTGCGCACCATAAGAATGATCATAGCGGCAGGTTTTGCCGCTTGATTGTTCTTATAGGCGGCGGGAGGGGACCCCCCTCCCGCCGCCATCCGGTGCATCTCCGGGCTCTCCCGTGCCATCAGGGGACCGGAGAATGAATCGTCTGGTGCCGGAGGTGAATTATAGAGATGACTGTTGACCAGATGGACGGAAATCCGATGAAGATGACTTCCATCAGTCTTGCCTACACACCATCAGTCCAAAATCCGACCGTCCCAAACGCCATGACGTAAAACACTCCGAAGAGCCCAAAAAAATGAAGTTCAATGCTTCTGAGCATGCGTCGACTTGATTCTGAGTATGCATGGGTTTTTTCTCCGATGGAGTTCCCCACAGACGATCGGAATTTGCTATCGTTTTTTTCCATCTGTAAAATTTAAAACATGTTCTATTTTTTTATACCGATGGAAAAAAGACTGATGGGGCCCACACACGATCGGTTTGTCCGATGAAAAAAGTTCATCTGTCTTTTTTTATCAGAAAAAACGATCGTGTGTACGCGGCATTAGTCTGCCTGTAAAGTGGCACATCTGTAGCATGTATAGAACATGCTGCAGTAAAAATAAAATTTCTAAAGAAAAAAAATGAATATAATGACATTTAAAGTGGTTGTAAACCCACTTTTTCAACTTGCACCTACAGGTAAGCCTAGATTAAGGCTTACCTGTAGGTGCAAGAAATATCTCCTAAACCTACACGGTTTAGGAGATATTTACTAAAATGACAAGCGCCGCTATCTACGGCGCATGCGCGCCGTAGACAACGGCGCATTTATGGGGTTAATCCCATTCACATACTCGGCTACTTCCCAGCAATCGCTGGGCGTAGCCGAGTGGGACGCCTCCCGCGCGCATGCACAGAGTGACGTCTCTGCCGCTCCAGCCAATCACAGCGCCGGAGCGGCACTGTGATTGGCTGGTGCGGCGATACCCGGAAGTAACACTCCGGCTATCGCCGCAGTGATGTCTGCGGCTGGACAGAGGGACGAGGACGGCTTCGGGGGCCCCGATCTAAGGTAAGTGGAACATAATGAGCTATTATGCTAGTCATAATAGCTCATTATGCCTTTCTCTTGCAGGTGGGCCAAAAAAAAAAAAAAGTGTGTTTACAACCACTTTAAATTGCAGAAAAATAAAATACCATTGCCGGCAATAGAAAAATGTTAAAAAAAATAATGGTGTGTGGCCCCTCCTCCCCAGTCCTGGTATGGATTTTAAGGGGAACCCCATGCTAGAATGCAGAAAGAAAACAGTGTGGAGTCCCTCCCAAAATCCATAGCAGACCCTTATCCAAGCTCGAACCCCCCCTCCTGAACCATACCAGATCACATGCCCTCTACATGGGACAAGGGCCTCATTCCCACAACCCTGTGCTGTGGTTGTGGGGGTCTGTGGGCAGATCCAGCCCTCCCCATTCACCAAAGAAGTGTCAAAAAGCAATAAAAACACACAGACAGTTTTTGACAATTCCTTTGTTAAATAAAAAACAGTGTCCCGATGTAGATCCAGGACTCATTCACATGGGGGGGGGGGGTGAGGATGAGGCACTTGTCCCCATCAACATGGGGACAAGGTGCTTAAGGGTAGGAGGCAGAGCACCCTCCCTGCTCTAAAGCACCCACCCCTCCATGTTGAGGGGATATGGCTTGGTATGGTTCAGGAGGGGGGTGCATGCTCGGATAAGGGTCTGGTATGGAATTTGGGGGGACCCTACGCCATTTTTTTACATTTTTGGTGTGGGGCTCCCCTTAAAATCTATACCCCAGACTCAAAGGGCCTGGCATGGACAGGGGAGAGGACCTCACGCTGTTTCTTTTTTTTCACTTTTTTATTGCCGACAATGTTTTTTTTTAATTCAGCTGTCAGCGGGAAAGCCCATTGACAGCTGACTACTCATTGGTTGTTATGGATACCATGGGTCGGCTTCCCAGCCCGCTCCTTAACAACCAGCTATTTACTGCACCCTGATTCAGCTTAGAATGCACTGTGCAGCACGCAGTGCATTGCAGGGCGTTCGGCGGGGTAAACACCCGCCGAACGTCCTGCAAATTCGGGTGTTCGCTGAGCAGGCGATCAGGCGATGTTTGGGCCAAACGTTTGCTCGACCTGAACCATCCACCCAACTCTACTCTTTAAGTGCCAGATGATGCTATACTGTATGAACTTGGACAGCTCTTACCCAGATAACAAGCAATTGTGCTGCAAATTTGAAAATGACTTGTTAAGCTGTTGCAAGACTTGCCAGGCTTTACAAGTTTGTTAGAGCCTATATACTATTGTCAGAGACCTGGGTATATTCTCAGCGGCCCCTTCGAGTGTGAGCTCTACACTTCCCATGCAGGTTTTTTACTTTCTGACAGCTTTTATAAATGATAGATTCATTTAGAATATGTGGCCCAACTCTCAAATTGTGCTGCCACAGCAGCCTGTTTAATTTGATGTCTTGTGCATTTCAAGTGTTCCTCTGTTTCCTCTGTTGATTTGCTGCCAGTTAGATACTTTCAGCCTCCTAATTCTTGAGTTGGTTTCAGCTTACCCTTCTGAGAGACAGGAGGCTCATCTGCAACAAAAACACAGAAAACCATCTTGTTGAGTCAGGTGCCACGCTGTCCATACACTGATCAATAAAAATCTTTTAGAAGGTCTTGAAAATAAGTATTTAGGCTTTTAGGAGTACTTAAAATGGTATTTAACCTAAAAAGAAAAATATATTATATTGCAGCTTACCACTTTGTAGATGTGGTTGCTGCATTTGTTATTTTTTATCCTTTATCTTCACCAGGTGATCCTGCCAGGAAGTATTTTATTTTTTCAAGTTCCTTAAAGTGTCATTAAACCCAGACTATGAAAAACTCTCATTGTTATACTGTATAACAGAGTGTGCATGCTCACAACGAGACTAAAGCATTTGTTTTGTGTAGAGTGAAATATGCCTGATTGTCTCTGCTTTCAACTGTCCCTCACATTTTCTCTGTGTCCCCAACACAGCCTAATGCTGGCCATACACTATATGAAAAATCGGGCGAAAATCGGTCGTTCAGACAGTTCTTTCGTTTTTCGAACAGTTAATGGGCACAAAATCGATAATCTTTGGGACGTTTTTGAGCCGAAAAAACGAAGGACAAGTTTGGAAATTTTCTGCCGAACGAACGATAAATCGGAAGGTTAATGTGTTTCCCGTCCGAACTTTCTGCACTAGGTATATGTAAAAAAAAAAAAATGTTTTTTTTATTTATGTCCACTGAACGATTTATCGGTCATTACATGATGGCACTATCGTTTGCACTCACGAACAAACTTTCATTTTTCGAAAGATCGTTCGGACGATTTTTTGTATAGTGTATGGCCAGCATTAGATTGTGTAGACCAGCTGTTGTCATCTACTGAGCATGCTCCAGTTTTAGTTCTCTTCTAAACTCTTTCTTTTCCTCCTTTTCTTATATCTGCTGCCCAAATGACTATAAAGTCACACATGGTGTTGTATACTCAGTGGTAAATGATCCTCCTCTCCCTCCCTCCTCCTCCATGTTCTCCTATTGCTAAACACCATGGGCATGGGATATAGTATGCAGATTGAATGCATTCACTAAGAAACTAAAAAACAACAACTTTAGTTTGAACATAAACCAGTATTAAATATATCAAATGTATTTGCTAATACCTGGAAAGTAAAAAAAAGCCTTGGATGCAGATGCCACCTGAACAAAATGTAAGCTAGTGTCAATCATCTTTGACCCCGCCGGCACCATATTAACCCTTTCTCACCCACGATATAGCTGAAAGACAGCCACAGCGTGGCTCTCCAGTTCAGGGAGGGTGTCCATGGATGTCCTTCTAGAAACGCACATCCCGTGTGCCCCCTGGGGACACAGTTGATTAGAGATTAGAGTATAGGGCCAATCACAGTGTCCCTTTACCATGTGATCAGCTATGTCCAATCACAGCTGGTCTCATGTTAGCAGACCTGCCGGGTATCAGCAGTCCCTTCCTCAAACGCTGTCTCTGTCCAAGCAAAAGAGGATCAATAACTGTCAAGGCTGACGGGTCACAGTGAGTACATTCTTTACTCTGATAATCAGGGCACTGATCATTAGTGCCTTGATTATCAGTGCCAATCAGGGAAGATCAGTGCAGCTTATCAGTGCACATCAGTGCAGACTCATCAGTGCCCATTAATGCAGCCTTATCAGTACCCATCAGTGCAGCCTCATCAATGTACATCAGTGCAAGCCCTATCAGTGCCCATTAATGCAGCCTCATCAGTGCACAAGTGAAGAAGAAAAATCAATTATTTGCAAAATTTTATAACAGAAACTATTATTTTTCAAAATTTTCTTTTTTATATATGTATATTTTGTTTGTTTAGAAAAAAAAAAAAAAAACACCAAAATAAAGCGCTATCTGTCTAAAAAAATTATAACAATTTCATTTGGGTACAGTATTCCATGACCATGCAACTGTCATTCAAATTGTGACAGCGCTGAATGCTGAAAATTGGCCTGGGCAGGAAGGGAGTAAAAGTGCCCGGTATTGAATATGTTAAGGCTCAAAAACTACACATTTAATGCTTAAAGTGATCGTATGGGTTCGGTTTTTTATTTTTATTTTAAAATAACAAACATGTTATACTTACCTCCACTGTGCAGTTTGTTTTACACAGAGTGGCTCCAATCCTGCTGTTCTCGGGTCCCTCGGCGGCTCTCGCGGTTCCTCCCCGCAATAGCTAACCCCCTCTCTGGGAAGCTCTATCCCGAGGGGGTTAGCTTGCGGGCGCGCTCCCTGTCATACACGACAGACTGTGTCTATGGATGCAACGTCCATAGACACAGAGTGTATGACTCGGTCGCGTCATTGGATGTGACTGACAGCAGCGTGAGCCAATGGCTGCGCTGCTATCAATCTATTCAATCTAGCCAATCAACGGCCAGACTCCGTGGAGAAGAGGACGCCGGGGGATGCGCACAACAGGTGAACGGGCTCAGGAAAGTAAACAGGGGGGGGGCTAGGGGGGGCCGTCACTGCCAGGTGTTTTTTCACCTTAATGCAAAACCTTTACAACCCCTTTGATAAAGATTTATTGGGAGCTGTAAAACAGTTTTTTGATATTTAGAATTTAATTTGAATTGCTCTTCTGAAACAAATTACATATTTTTTTAGTCATTTAGTCACAGCACCAATCAGGGCTGTGCAGAGTTTGTGCGCACAGTGCGCTCCCAGCACTGAGACCAGGCTCTCACCGAGTCTAAAGATCGGGACCCAGGACTCCCGAGTTTCAGGTCATCTGATTGCTGTAATAGCCTCTGTTTGGCTTTCACAGTGATCAGTCAATGTGAGCCTGCCCATGTGTTTACGTCCTCCTGTGTTTACATTGTACATACAGTATATGCACAAACAAAAGTGTGTGAAAAACATTTTTTTAATAAAGAATAAAAAATAGAAAGAAAAAAAACAACAAAATCAAGAATTGCCAGGGTTAGCGTTAGAGTCAAGGTCGGGGTCAAAGGTCAAGGTCAGCATATTTTGGGTAGAATTTTTTTTTAAATTAGTGTCAGTGTCGGTGTGTTTTAGGCAGGATAAAAAAAAAAATCAAAATGCGCACCATTGTTTCTGGGCCCTTCTAAAGGTACAAACAACAAATAACATACACACATGTGGTATCGCTGCGATCTTCAGGAGCAGAAAAAAATATTTTGGGTTGTTCTTTGGTGGTAAATTATGGTAATAACAAGAAATATACAGCTACATTAAAAAAAAATATATATATATTATTTATTTGTTAGTTTTCCATTGACAATAAAAAACAAGAATATCAGGAGATATCAGTTATCATTTACCACTAAAATAAAGCCCAATTTGTCCTGAAGAAAACAAGGTATAATTCACCTGGATACACAAAGTAGTAGGCGATATATGCAGTTTTACTAACACATGTCAAAGTTGCAAAATTGTGCTTAAGCATTAGCATTTGTTTTACTGTTAGGCAGTTAGGGAAATAAACTAAGCTGTCCGGCAAAAGTGGCAGTTAGACAAACCATTTACCACTAGTGATGAGCCGAACACCCCCGGGTTCGGTTCGCACCAGAACCCGCGAACGGACCGAAAGTTCGAACGAACATTAGAACCCTATTAAATACAATGGATGCGAACGTTCGAATTCTAAAGTGCTAATTATAACAACTATTATGCATGTTATTGTCATAAATAGGGTTTGGGAACCCGGGTTGTGCACCAGGGGACATGTATCAATGCAAAAAGAAGTTTTAAAAACGGTCGTTTTTCGGGAGCAGTCATTTTAATGATGCATAAAGTGAAAAAAAAAAAGTCAAATATTCCTTTAAATATCGTACCTGGGGGGTGTCTAAAGTATGCCTGTGAAGTGCCACGTGTTTCCCGTGTTTAGAACTGTCCCTGCACAAAATGACACTTCTAAAGGAAAAAAAAGCCATTTAAAACTGCTTGCGGCTTTAATGTAATGTCTGGTCCCGGTAATATGGATGAAATTCTTTAAGAAAAATGGCATAGCTACCCCATGACCCCCCCCCTACCCCAGCCCATTACCAGCCCCTTTGGGTCTTGTATGGATATTAAGGGGAACCCCGCACATAAAATAAAAAAGGCCCTATATACTCTGAACAGCCGTATACAGGCGGTGCATACAAGACAGGGACTGTAGGTTTGTTCTTATGTAGAATCTGTTTGTAATTTTGAACAGGTACATTGTTGAAGTGTAGCTCCAGCCCAAAAATCTATTTTTAAACTTTTTGGGAAACATAGGTAAGGGTTATCACCCCTGTAACATTTGTTTTGCTGTCTGTGCCCCTGTTCAGAACATTTCACCTCACTTTCCGTCCCAATGACAACTGTTTTTGAAATGCGGTGTTTTTCTTGAAACAAGGATTGCTGATAAAGCATCAGTACAGATGAGACCCCTTTCTCCCATATTTATTCTTACAGGAGAGAATTTTCCTTTCTAGGGGTAGATTTCCTCTCACTTCCTGTTGTCTTCTTTCGTTTGCAAGTAGGAGTCGTTTGTAAGTTGGATGTTTGAAAGTAGGGACCTGCCGTATATACTCTGCAGAAATAGGCCCCTTAGTTGTTGGTGTTGGCACAACACTGTAAGCACTCACAGTTACTCTTGGTTGGTGCTGGAACGCCCTGCTGTCAACTATTATATCAGGAATTTTAATTACATATAATTGTTGAACAGTGGTAGTAAAAATTGGGGCTTTGATGGTGGTGCTGGTGCCACAACACTGTAAGCCCTGACAGTTACTCTTGGTGGGTGCAGCAATGGGCCCTGCTGTGAATTATTAGATCAAGAATTGTAATTACATGCCCCTTTTGAACAGGGGCTGAAAAATTGGGCCTTTCGTGGTGGTGGTGGTGGTGGCGTTGCCACAAGACTGTAAGCCCTCAGAGTTACTCTTGGTGGGTGCAGCAATGGACCCTGCTGTGAATTATTAGATCAAGAATTGTAATTGCATGCCCCTGTTGAACAGGGGCTGAAAAATTGGGCCTTAGGCACTGGTGGCACAACACTACAACCCCTCACAGATACTGTACTTGGAGCACAGCAATGAGCCCTGTTGCAAAGTATTGCTTCAAAAATTGTAATGACACGCCCCTGTTAAACAGGGGCTGAAAAATTGGGCCTTAGGCACTGGTGCCACAACACTCCAACCCCTCACAGATACTGTACTTGGAGCACAGCAATGAGCCCTATGGCAAATTATTGCTAAAAAAATTGTAATTACACGCCCCTGTAAAACAGGGGCTGAAAAATTGGGCCTTAGCCACTGGTGGCGGCACCCATAAACAAAAATGATCTTCCAAGCTATCATCATCAATCGTATCATTGAGGACTCGGAGGAGGAGGATAGCCAGTCAACATAACAGCACAGGCACTCAGCATCAGCATCAGTCTTGAAGGGATGTGACATGTTAAAATCAATTAGTCTGTTATATCAGCATCAGGTGTGTGGTAGCTGGTGGTGATCCAAGACTGGTTCATCTTGATGAAAGTCAGTCGATCAACCGAGTCGGTGGACAGGCGCACCCTGTGATCCGTGACAAATCCTCCAGCAGCACTGAATGTGCGTTCCGAAAGAACGCTGGATGCAGGACAGGCCAGTAGCTCAATTGCATACTGTGCAAGCTCTGGCCAGTGATCCATCCTCAAGACCCAGTAAGCCAGAGGATTTTCGGTGGGGAAGGTGTCCAAGTCTGACCTTGCCCCTAGATATTCCTGCACCATGTTTATCAGACGCTGGCGATGGTTGCTGGAACCGATCATACTTTGGGGCTGCGGACTAAAGAATTGTCTGAACGCATCGGTCAGACGGCCACCTTCCCCACCGCTCCTTCTTTGACTGGCCGAAGCCTCAGCAACTCGTTGTCCAGGACCAGGAGTTTGTAACCTCCCAGTCTCTGGGAACGCGTTGCACAGACCTTTCTGCAAGGCCTCCCGGAGTTGTCTCATCCTCTGCTCCCTCTGCGACGGTAACATAAGGTCCGCAACCTTACCCTTGTACCGTGGATCAAGGAGAGTGGCCAGCCAGTAATGGTCCCTCTCCTTGATCCGAAGAATACGAGGATCCTTCCGCAGACTTTGCAGGATCAGGGAGGCCATGCAGCGTAGGTTTGCTGAGGCATTCGCTCCGGAGTCCTCTGGGTCACTAAGGACGACATGATCCGCAGCCACCTCCTCCCAGCCACGTACAAGTCCACTGGTTTCTTGGGACTGTAAATCATCCCTAAAAGACTGCTGCTGATGATGCTGAGTGCCAGCCTCCACCTCCATGCTGACACAATCCTCCTCCTCCTCCTCCTCCTCCTCTTCCTGTGCGATGGGTGGGACAGAAGGAACACTGTCTGGGTAAAGGGGGCCTTGAGAGGCAAGGAAGTCCTCCTCTTCCTGCCTCTGTTCTGCCTCAAGTGCCCTGTCCATTATTCCACGCAGCGTGTGCTCCAACAGGTGGACAAGAGGTACAGTGTCACTGATGCATGCACTGTCACTGCTCACCATCCTCGTGGCCTCCTCAAATGGTGCCAGGACAGTGCATGCATCCCTGATCATGCCCCACTGGCGTGGAGAAAAAAAACCAAGCTCCCCTGACCCTGTCCTGGTGCCGTAGTCGCACAGGTACTCATTGATGGCCCTCTGCTGCGTGTGCAGCCGCTGCAGCATGGCCAACGTTGAGTTCCACCTGGTGGGCATGTCACATATAAGGCGGTTCTTGGGCAGGTTCAACTCCTTTTGCAGCTCAGCCAGGCGAGCACTGGCATTATAAGATCTGCGGAAATGCACACAGACTTTCCTGGCCTGCCTCAGGACATCCTGTAAGCCCGGGTACCTGCCCAAGAACCGCTGCACCACCAGGTTAAGGACGTGAGCCACACAGGGCACATGGGTCAGTTGTCCCTGTCGGAGGGCGGAGAGGAGGTTGGTGCCATTGTCGCAAACCACCATTCCTGGCTTAAGCTGGCATGGCGTCAACCACCTCTCGGCCTGGCCCTGCAGAGCAGACAGGACCTCTGCCCCAGTGTGGCTTCTGTCCCCCAAACACACCAGCGCAAGCACGGCATGGCATCTTTTTGCCTGCGTACTTGCGTAGCCCCGTGAACGGCTACGGAGCACCGCTGGTTCATAGGACAAACCACAGGAAGAGGCCATGGAGGAAGAAGAAGAGGAGGGGGTGGAGGAGAGAGGTGTGTCACAACCAGTAGTAGCATTTTGGAGGCGTGGCGGTGGGACAACCTCCAACACTACTGCACCTTGTCCTGCATCCTTCCCAGCTGCCAAAAGAGTGACCCAATGGGCCGTGAAAGAAAGGTAACGTCCCTGTCCATGCCTGCTGGACCATGAGTCAGCGGTAATATGCACCTTACCGCTGACCGCCCTGTCCAGCGAGGCCAAGACATTGCCTTCCACATGCCGGTAGAGAGCCGGAATAGCCTTCCGTGAGAAAAAGTGGCGTTTGGGAACCTGCCACTGAGGAACCGCACATTGCACAAACTCACGGAAGGGGGCCGAGTCTACCAACTGAAAAGGCAGCAGTTGAAGCGCTAGCAATTTAGCCAAGCTAGCATTCAACCGCTGGGCATGTGGATGGCTGGGAGTGAACTTCTTTCGACGGTCCAGCAGCTGGGGCAGGGAAATTTGCCTGCTAGAATCGGACGTCGGTGTACTGCTAGCAGAGTGGCCGCAAGTACTTGGCTGTGACACACCTAATTCTACACCTTCATTCCTCTCAGTGCATGTTTCAGAGAGGACTGAAGTTATAGTGGGGTTGGAGATCCCAGCTGATGCGGTGCAAGGAGAGGTCCGCTTTGTTCTTTGGTGTGGGTCTTTGAGGTAGGCTTGCCAACGAGCTGCATGGCAGGTCAACATATGTCTGGTCAGGCATGTGGTACCCAAGCGGCTGATGTTTTGGCCACGCGATATACGCTTGAGACATATGTTGCAAACAGCAGCTGTGCGATCTGATGCACTAGCCTCAAAAAAGGCCCACACCAAAGAACTTTTTGAATGACGGGCAGAGGCAGCGCCCTGCACAGGCGGAGCTCTGCGGTGTGATTCCGTCGGTGTACTGCCCTTACGCTGGCCACCAAAGGGCATCCTGCCTCGTTGGAGATGTGCCTCCTCCTCATCCTCCTCCTCCTCCTCTCTCCTATTAGGCACCCACGTGGAGTCAGTGACCTCATCATCACCTCCCTCCTCATCACTGGAGGCAATCTGGCAGTATGCTGCAGCTGCTGGAACATGACTGCCAGATTGGTGCCCTTCTTGAGCATCCCCTCTGTCTGCTCTCACGCTACTGCCTTCCTCTAGCTGGGTTTCATCATCAGACCCTTCGAAACGCTGGGCATCCTCCTGGAGCATGTACCCAACACTGTGCTGAAACAGTTCGGGGGACTCCTCAGGAGGAGGACATGGTGGGTCTAGGGAAGGAGTGACTGATGATGAGTCTGACATTGATACCAGGGAAGAGGACGCTTTGGCAGCTGCTTTTCCAGTACCCTGAGCCTGGGTGAGAGAGGATGAGGAGGAGGAGGAGGGCTTGGTCATCCACTCTACCAAGTCTTCGGCATGATGTGGCTCAACATGTCCAGCTGCCGAAAAGAAGGACAAGCGTGTCCCATGGCCATGTGCTGATGACAATGCACCGCGTCCACGACCAGCACTGTTGCCCCCAGACACAGAGCCTGCTTGCCCTCTTTTATTGCCTCCTGACTGTCTGCCTCTCCTTGTTTGCCTTCCAGACATTCTAATAGATGGCCTGCAGGGAGATGGGAAAAAAGCAATAAGGGCTACCTTCAGGTGTCCTTCTCTGTCCCTTGAAACAAGGACTTTGACAGTGAAAGAAACTGACACACTCTCCCTACCTACAGTTTTCTGTCCCTAGAAAAAAAATTTTTTTAAAGCACAATTTAGCACAAGGAGAATTCACTCACTGTCCTTCCAGGTCCCTGGAAACAAGGACTTTGACAGTGAAAGAAACTGACACACTCTCCCTACCTACAGTTTTCTGTCCCTAGAAAAAATGTTTTTTTTAAGCACAATTTAGCACAAGGAGAATTACCTCACTGTCCTTCCAGGTCCCTGGAAACAAGGACTTTGACAGTGAAAGAAACTGACACACTCTCCCTACCTACAGTTTTCTGTCCCTAGAAAAAATGTTTTTTTTAAGCACAATTTAGCACAAGGAGAATTACCTCACTGTCCTTCCAGGTCCCTGGAAACAAGGACTTTGACAGTGAAAGAAACTGACACACTCTCCCTACCTACAGTTTTCTGTCCCTAGAAAAAATGTTTTTTTTAAGCACAATTTAGCACAAGGAGAATTACCTCACTGTCCTTCCAGGTCCCTGGAAACAAGGACTTTGACAGTGAAAGAAACTGACACACTCTCCCTACCTACAGTTTTCTGTCCCTAGAAAAAATGTTTTTTTTAAGCACAATTTAGCACAAGGAGAATTACCTCACTGTCCTTCCAGGTCCCTGGAAACAAGGACTTTGGCAGTGAAAGAAACTGACACACTCTCCCTACCTACAGTTTTCTGTCCCTAGAAAAAATGTTTTTTTTAAGCACAATTTAGCACAAGGAGAATTACCTCACTGTCCTTCCAGGTCCCTGGAAACAAGGACTTTGACAGTGAAAGAAACTGACACACTCTCCCTACCTACAGTTTTCTGTCCCTAGAAAAAATTTTTTTTTAAAGCACAATTTAGCACAAGGAGAATTCACTCACTGTCCTTCCAGGTCCCTGGAAACAAGGACTTTGACAGTGAAAGAAACTGACACACTCTCCCTACCTACAGTTTTCTGTCCCTCGAAAAAATGTTTTTTTTAAGCACAATTTAGCACAAGGAGAATTACCTCACTGTCCTTCCAGGTCCCTGGAAACAAGGACTTTGACAGTGAAAGAAACTGACACACTCTCCCTACCTACAGTTTTCTGTCCCTAGAAAAAATGTTTTTTTTAAGCACAATTTAGCACAAGGAGAATTACCTCACTGTCCTTCCAGGTCCCTGGAAACAAGGACTTTGACAGTGAAAGAAACTGACACACTCTCCCTACCTACAGTTTTCTGTCCCTAGAAAAAATGTTTTTTTTAAGCACAATTTAGCACAAGGAGAATTACCTCACTGTCCTTCCAGGTCCCTGGAAACAAGGACTTTGGCAGTGAAAGAAACTGACACACTCTCCCTACCTACAGTTTTCTGTCCCTAGAAAAAATGTTTTTTTTAAGCACAATTTAGCACAAGGAGAATTACCTCACTGTCCTTCCAGGTCCCTGGAAACAAGGACTTTGACAGTGAAAGAAACTGACACACTCTCCCTACCTACAGTTTTCTGTCCCTAGAAAAAAAATTTTTTTTAAGCACAATTTAGCACAAGGAGAATTACCTCACTGTCCTTCCAGGTCCCTGGAAACAAGGACTTTGGCAGTGAAAGAAACTGACACACTCTCCCTACCTACAGTTTTCTGTCCCTAGAAAAAATGTTTTTTTTAAGCACAATTTAGCACAAGGAGAATTACCTCACTGTCCTTCCAGGTCCCTGGAAACAAGGACTTTGACAGTGAAAGAAACTGACACACTCTCCCTACCTACAGTTTTCTGTCCCTAGAAAAAATGTTTTTTTTAAGCACAATTTAGCACAAGGAGAATTACCTCACTGTCCTTCCAGGTCCCTGGAAACAAGGACTTTGACAGTGAAAGAAACTGACACACTCTCCCTACCTACAGTTTTCTGTCCCTAGAAAAAATGTTTTTTTTAAGCACAATATAGCACAAGGAGAATTCACTCACTGTCCTTCCAGGTCCCTGGAAACAAGGACTTTGACAGTGAAAGAAACTGACACACTCTCCCTACCTACAGTTTTCTGTCCCTAGAAAAAATGTTTTTTTTAAGCACAATATAGCACAAGGAGAATTCACTCACTGTCCTTCCAGGTCCCTGGAAACAAGGACTTTGACAGTGAAAGAAACTGACACACTCTCCCTACCTACAGTTTTCTGTCCCTAGAAAAAATGTTTTTTTTAAGCACAATTTAGCACAAGGAGAATTACCTCACTGTCCTTCCAGGTCCCTGGAAACAAGGTCTTTGACAGTGAAAGAAACTGACACACTCTCCCTACCTACAGTTTTCTGTCCCTAGAAAAAATGTTTTTTTTAAGCACAATTTAGCACAAGGAGAATTACCTCACTGTCCTTCCAGGTCCCTGGAAACAAGGACTTTCACAGTGAAAGAAACTGACACACTCTCCCTACCTACAGTTTTCTGTCCCTAGAAAAAATGTTTTTTTTAAGCACAATTTAGCACAAGGAGAATTACCTCACTGTCCTTCCAGGTCCCTGGAAACAAGGACTTTGACAGTGAAAGAAACTGACACACTCTCCCTACCTACAGTTTTCTGTCCCTAGAAAAAATGTTTTTTTTAAGCACAATTTAGCACAAGGAGAATTACCTCACTGTCCTTCCAGGTCCCTGGAAACAAGGACTTTGACAGTGAAAGAAACTGACACACTCTCCCTACCTACAGTTTTCTGTCCCTAGAAAAAATGTTTTTTTTAAGCACAATTTAGCACAAGGAGAATTACCTCACTGTCCTTCCAGGTCCCTGGAAACAAGGACTTTGACAGTGAAAGAAACTGACACACTCTCCCTACCTACAGTTTTCTGTCCCTAGAAAAAATGTTTTTTTTAAGCACAATTTAGCACAAGGAGAATTACCTCACTGTCCTTCCAGGTCCCTGGAAACAAGGACTTTGACAGTGAAAGAAACTGACACACTCTCCCTACCTACAGTTTTCTGTCCCTAGAAAAAATGTTTTTTTTAAGCACAATTTAGCACAAGGAGAATTACCTCACTGTCCTTCCAGGTCCCTGGAAACAAGGACTTTGACAGTGAAAGAAACTGACACACTCTCCCTACCTACAGTTTTCTGTCCCTAGAAAAAATGTTTTTTTTAAGCACAATTTAGCACAAGGAGAATTACCTCACTGTCCTTCCAGGTCCCTGGAAACAAGGACTTTGACAGTGAAAGAAACTGACACACTCTCCCTACCTACAGTTTTCTGTCCCTAGAAAAAATGTTTTTTTTAAGCACAATTTAGCACAAGGAGAATTACCTCACTGTCCTTCCAGGTCCCTGGAAACAAGGACTTTGGCAGTGAAAGAAACTGACACACTCTCCCTACCTACAGTTTTCTGTCCCTAGAAAAAATGTTTTTTTTAAGCACAATTTAGCACAAGGAGAATTACCTCACTGTCCTTCCAGGTCCCTGGAAACAAGGACTTTGACAGTGAAAGAAACTGACACACTCTCCCTACCTACAGTTTTCTGTCCCTAGAAATTTTTTTTTTTTAAAGCACAATTTAGCACAAGGAGAATTCACTCACTGTCCTTCCAGGTCCCTGGAAACAAGGACTTTGACAGTGAAAGAAACTGACACACTCTCCCTACCTACAGTTTTCTGTCCCTAGAAAAAATGTTTTTTTTAAGCACAATTTAGCACAAGGAGAATTACCTCACTGTCCTTCCAGGTCCCTGGAAACAAGGACTTTGACAGTGAAAGAAACTGACACACTCTCCCTACCTACAGTTTTCTGTCCCTAGAAAAAATGTTTTTTTTAAGCACAATTTAGCACAAGGAGAATTACCTCACTGTCCTTCCAGGTCCCTGGAAACAAGGACTTTGACAGTGAAAGAAACTGACACACTCTCCCTACCTACAGTTTTCTGTCCCTAGAAAAAATGTTTTTTTTAAGCACAATTTAGCACAAGGAGAATTACCTCACTGTCCTTCCAGGTCCCTGGAAACAAGGACTTTGACAGTGAAAGAAACTGACACACTCTCCCTACCTACAGTTTTCTGTCCCTAGAAAAAATGTTTTTTTTAAGCACAATTTAGCACAAGGAGAATTACCTCACTGTCCTTCCAGGTCCCTGGAAACAAGGACTTTGGCAGTGAAAGAAACTGACACACTCTCCCTACCTACAGTTTTCTGTCCCTAGAAAAAATGTTTTTTTTAAGCACAATTTAGCACAAGGAGAATTACCTCACTGTCCTTCCAGGTCCCTGGAAACAAGGACTTTGACAGTGAAAGAAACTGACACACTCTCCCTACCTACAGTTTTCTGTCCCTAGAAAAAATGTTTTTTTTAAGCACAATATAGCACAAGGAGAATTCACTCACTGTCCTTCCAGGTCCCTGGAAACAAGGACTTTGACAGTGAAAGAAACTGACACACTCTCCCTACCTACAGTTTTCTGTCCCTAGAAAAAATGTTTTTTTTAAGCACAATATAGCACAAGGAGAATTCACTCACTGTCCTTCCAGGTCCCTGGAAACAAGGACTTTGACAGTGAAAGAAACTGACACACTCTCCCTACCTACAGTTTTCTGTCCCTAGAAAAAATGTTTTTTTTAAGCACAATTTAGCACAAGGAGAATTACCTCACTGTCCTTCCAGGTCCCTGGAAACAAGGTCTTTGACAGTGAAAGAAACTGACACACTCTCCCTACCTACAGTTTTCTGTCCCTAGAAAAAATGTTTTTTTTAAGCACAATTTAGTACAAGGAGAATTACCTCACTGTCCTTCCAGGTCCCTGGAAACAAGGACTTTGACAGTGAAAGAAACTGACACACTCTCCCTACCTACAGTTTTCTGTCCCTAGAAAAAATGTTTTTTTTAAGCACAATTTAGCACAAGGAGAATTACCTCACTGTCCTTCCAGGTCCCTGGAAACAAGGACTTTGACAGTGAAAGAAACTGACACACTCTCCCTACCTACAGTTTTCTGTCCCTAGAAAAAATGTTTTTTTTAAGCACAATTTAGCACAAGGAGAATTACCTCACTGTCCTTCCAGGTCCCTGGAAACAAGGACTTTGACAGTGAAAGAAACTGACACACTCTCCCTACCTACAGTTTTCTGTCCCTAGAAAAAATGTTTTTTTTAAGCACAATTTAGCACAAGGAGAATTACCTCACTGTCCTTCCAGGTCCCTGGAAACAAGGACTTTGGCAGTGAAAGAAACTGACACACTCTCCCTACCTACAGTTTCTGTCCCTAGAAAAAATGTTTTTTTTAAGCACAATTTAGCACAAGGAGAATTACCTCACTGTCCTTCCAGGTCCCTGGAAACAAGGACTTTGACAGTGAAAGAAACTGACACACTCTCCCTACCTACAGTTTTCTGTCCCTAGAAAAAATTTTTTTTTTAAGCACAATTTAGCACAAGGAGAATTACCTCACTGTCCTTCCAGGTCCCTGGAAACAAGGACTTTGGCAGTGAAAGAAACTGACACACTCTCCCTACCTACAGTTTTCTGTCCCTAGAAAAAATGTTTTTTTTAAGCACAATTTAGCACAAGGAGAATTACCTCACTGTCCTTCCAGGTCCCTGGAAACAAGGACTTTGACAGTGAAAGAAACTGACACACTCTCCCTACCTACAGTTTTCTGTCCCTAGAAAAAATGTTTTTTTTAAGCACAATTTAGCACAAGGAGAATTACCTCACTGTCCTTCCAGGTCCCTGGAAACAAGGACTTTGACAGTGAAAGAAACTGACACACTCTCCCTACCTACAGTTTTCTGTCCCTAGAAAAAATGTTTTTTTTAAGCACAATATAGCACAAGGAGAATTCACTCACTGTCCTTCCAGGTCCCTGGAAACAAGGACTTTGACAGTGAAAGAAACTGACACACTCTCCCTACCTACAGTTTTCTGTCCCTAGAAAAAATGTTTTTTTTAAGCACAATATAGCACAAGGAGAATTCACTCACTGTCCTTCCAGGTCCCTGGAAACAAGGACTTTGACAGTGAAAGAAACTGACACACTCTCCCTACCTACAGTTTTCTGTCCCTAGAAAAAATGTTTTTTTTAAGCACAATTTAGCACAAGGAGAATTACCTCACTGTCCTTCCAGGTCCCTGGAAACAAGGTCTTTGACAGTGAAAGAAACTGACACACTCTCCCTACCTACAGTTTTCTGTCCCTAGAAAAAATGTTTTTTTTAAGCACAATTTAGCACAAGGAGAATGACCTCACTGTCCTTCCAGGTCCCTGGAAACAAGGACTTTCACAGTGAAAGAAACTGACACACTCTCCCTACCTACAGTTTTCTGTCCCTAGAAAAAATGTTTTTTTTAAGCACAATTTAGCACAAGGAGAATTACCTCACTGTCCTTCCAGGTCCCTGGAAACAAGGACTTTGACAGTGAAAGAAACTGACACACTCTCCCTACCTACAGTTTTCTGTCCCTAGAAAAAATGTTTTTTTTAAGCACAATTTAGCACAAGGAGAATTACCTCACTGTCCTTCCAGGTCCCTGGAAACAAGGACTTTGACAGTGAAAGAAACTGACACACTCTCCCTACCTACAGTTTTCTGTCCCTAGAAAAAATGTTTTTTTTAAGCACAATTTAGCACAAGGAGAATTACCTCACTGTCCTTCCAGGTCCCTGGAAACAAGGACTTTGACAGTGAAAGAAACTGACACACTCTCCCTACCTACAGTTTTCTGTCCCTAGAAAAAATGTTTTTTTTAAGCACAATTTAGCACAAGGAGAATTACCTCACTGTCCTTCCAGGTCCCTGGAAACAAGGACTTTGACAGTGAAAGAAACTGACACACTCTCCCTACCTACAGTTTTCTGTCCCTAGAAAAAATGTTTTTTTTAACCACAATTTAGCACAAGGAGAATTACCTCACTGTCCTTCCAGGTCCCTGGAAACAAGGACTTTGACAGTGAAAGAAACTGACACACTCTCCCTACCTACAGTTTTCTGTCCCTAGAAAAAATGTTTTTTTTAAGCACAATTTAGCACAAGGAGAATTACCTCACTGTCCTTCCAGGTCCCTGGAAACAAGGACTTTGACAGTGAAAGAAACTGACACACTCTCCCTACCTACAGTTTTCTGTCCCTAGAAAAAATGTTTTTTTTAAGCACAATTTAGCACAAGGAGAATTACCTCACTGTCCTTCCAGGTCCCTGGAAACAAGGACTTTGGCAGTGAAAGAAACTGACACACTCTCCCTACCTACAGTTTTCTGTCCCTAGAAAAAATGTTTTTTTTAAGCACAATTTAGCACAAGGAGAATTACCTCACTGTCCTTCCAGGTCCCTGGAAACAAGGACTTTGACAGTGAAAGAAACTGACACACTCTCCCTACCTACAGTTTTCTGTCCCTAGAAAAAATGTTTTTTTTAAGCACAATTTAGTACAAGGAGAATTACCTCACTGTCCTTCCAGGTCCCTGGAAACAAGGACTTTCACAGTGAAAGAAACTGACACACTCTCCCTACCTACAGTTTTCTGTCCCTAGAAAAAATGTTTTTTTTAAGCACAATTTAGCACAAGGAGAATTACCTCACTGTCCTTCCAGGTCCCTGGAAACAAGGACTTTGACAGTGAAAGAAACTGACACACTCTCCCTTCCTTCAGTTTTCTGTCCCTAGAAAAAATGTTTTTTTTAAGCACAATTTAGCACAAGGAGAATTACCTCACTGTCCTTCCAGGTCCCTGGAAACAAGGACTTTGACAGTGAAAGAAACTGACACACTCTCCCTACCTACAGTTTTCTGTCCCTAGAAAAAATGTTTTTTTTAAGCACAATTTAGCACAAGGAGAATTACCTCACTGTCCTTCCAGGTCCCTGGAAACAAGGACTTTGACAGTGAAAGAAACTGACACACTCTCCCTACCTACAGTTTTCTGTCCCTAGAAAAAATGTTTTTTTTAAGCACAATTTAGCACAAGGAGAATTACCTCACTGTCCTTCCAGGTCCCTGGAAACAAGGACTTTGACAGTGAAAGAAACTGACACACTCTCCCTACCTACAGTTTTCTGTCCCTAGAAAAAATGTTTTTTTTAAGCACAATTTAGCACAAGGAGAATTACCTCACTGTCCTTCCAGGTCCCTGGAAACAAGGACTTTGACAGTGAAAGAAACTGACACACTCTCCCTACCTACAGTTTTCTGTCCCTAGAAAAAATGTTTTTTTTAAGCACAATTTAGCACAAGGAGAATTACCTCACTGTCCTTCCAGGTCCCTGGAAACAAGGACTTTGACAGTGAAAGAAACTGACACACTCTCCCTACCTACAGTTTTCTGTCCCTAGAAAAAATGTTTTTTTTAAGCACAATTTAGCACAAGGAGAATTACCTCACTGTCCTTCCAGGTCCCTGGAAACAAGGACTTTGACAGTGAAAGAAACTGACACACTCTCCCTACCTACAGTTTTCTGTCCCTAGAAAAAATGTTTTTTTTAAGCACAATATAGCACAAGGAGAATTCACTCACTGTCCTTCCAGGTCCCTGGAAACAAGGACTTTGACAGTGAAAGAAACTGACACACTCTCCCTACCTACAGTTTTCTGTCCCTAGAAAAAATGTTTTTTTTAAGCACAATTTAGCACAAGGAGAATTACCTCACTGTCCTTCCAGGTCCCTGGAAACAAGGACTTTGACAGTGAAAGAAACTGACACACTCTCCCTACCTACAGTTTTCTGTCCCTAGAAAAAATGTTTTTTTTTAAGCACAATTTAGCACAAGGAGAATTACCTCACTGTCCTTCCAGGTCCCTGGAAACAAGGACTTTGACAGTGAAAGAAACTGACACACTCTCCCTACCTACAGTTTTCTGTCCCTAGAAAAAATGTTTTTTTTAAGCACAATTTAGCACAAGGAGAATTACCTCACTGTCCTTCCAGGTCCCTGGAAACAAGGACTTTGACAGTGAAAGAAACTGACACACTCTCCCTACCTACAGTTTTCTGTCCCTAGAAAAAATGTTTTTTTTAAGCACAATTTAGCACAAGGAGAATTACCTCACTGTCCTTCCAGGTCCCTGGAAACAAGGACTTTGACAGTGAAAGAAACTGACACACTCTCCCTACCTACAGTTTTCTGTCCCTAGAAAAAATGTTTTTTTTAAGCACAATTTAGCACAAGGAGAATTACCTCACTGTCCTTCCAGGTCCCTGGAAACAAGGACTTTGACAGTGAAAGAAACTGACACACTCTCCCTACCTACAGTTTTCTGTCCCTAGAAAAAATGTTTTTTTTAAGCACAATTTAGCACAAGGAGAATTACCTCACTGTCCTTCCAGGTCCCTGGAAACAAGGACTTTGACAGTGAAAGAAACTGACACACTCTCCCTACCTACAGTTTTCTGTCCCTAGAAAAAATGTTTTTTTTAAGCACAATATAGCACAAGGAGAATTCACTCACTGTCCTTCCAGGTCCCTGGAAACAAGGACTTTGACAGTGAAAGAAACTGACACACTCTCCCTACCTACAGTTTTCTGTCCCTAGAAAAAATGTTTTTTTTAAGCACAATTTAGCACAAGGAGAATTACCTCACTGTCCTTCCAGGTCCCTGGAAACAAGGACTTTGACAGTGAAAGAAACTGACACACTCTCCCTACCTACAGTTTTCTGTCCCTAGAAAAAATGTTTTTTTTAAGCACAATATAGCACAAGCACAAAACACACTGACACTCTCCCTACCTATCCTTCTCTTTCCCTAAACTAAAGGAATCCAGGTTAAGCAAGAAAGAAATAAAAGTCACTGTCCCTGCCTATGCTGCTCTATCCCTGCTCCGGAACACACTACACTAGGCCGCCGTGCTGGCGGCCTTTTATAGTGTGGGGCGTGTACTAAACCCCCTCAGCAATAATTGGCCACAGGCATCCTGCCTGTGGCCAATCATTGCTCTCCTCGCTGCCGGCGCTGTGATTGGCCAAGCATGCGGGGTCACAGTGCATGCTTGGCCAATCACAGCGCCTGGATGACACTGCGATGGCGTAGTGCATTGTGGGCCGTTCGCGTCACTCGAATTTGGCGCGAACGGCCCAAATCGTTCGATCTTCGTCGAACGATCGAACAGCCGATGTTCGAGTCGAACGTATGTTCGACTCGAACACGAAGCTCATCCCTATTTACCACTGACAGGGGTGCTTACTGTTGCTGTAACTGCTTAAAACTGTTAGCTGGAGTTTGACTTTATTTGGTTAGTCAAACCTGAAGGTACATCTCCTCAGATTATCAGTGCTGCTGTCCAAAGACGTGTCTGTTGCTGCCCCATCCAGAGTGGAGACTGTGTTACTGGTCAAATCATAAGGAAAAAATGAATGCAGCCACCACATGTAAAGATTGATAATATTGCAATATTTATTTTGTTTTTGGGTTAACCACCTTTTTAACCTCTTCCCGACCACAATATAGCCAAAAGACGCCTACAGTACGGTTGTCCAGTTCTGGGAAGACATCCGGCGCGCTCTGTGATCGTTGTGTCCTTCAGACACAGCTGATCACAGATCAGGGTAAAGGGCCAATCACAGTGGCCCTTTACCATGTGATCTGTTGTGTCCAATCAACCTAAAGAGGGCCGTCTTTAACGCGGGGCAAACGAACCAGCTGCCCCAGGCCCAATCTTTGTTGGGGGGCCCAAAGCAGCTGTCTCTTGACCTTGCGCTGCCTGCAAATTGGGACCCCTCAATGATAGCATTGCAGAGCAGACGTCGCATGGAGGACACGGGAGGCAACATTGTATTCAATAGCCAGATAGCAGACAGGAGGTGAGACGGGGCCGGGAGCTCCACTGATGCTCTGATCCAGCCCCATGCAGCCTGTATGCTTGGGATGGAGCGGCTGTAGAGAGAGCAGAGATAGGATTGTGAGCCCTGCCCCCGGACCTCTGAAAGTGTATGTGAGCCCGGCTGGTTCACATACCCCTCAATGGGGGTATGTCCTTACCCCCATAGAATCCCTGCCTGCTCCCCTAAAACTTTGAGCTGTGTTATTCAACTGTAAACCGTCTCTTATAGTATATCTGCAGTTTCTGACAGTCTCGTGTAATATGTCCGCAGTCTCTGACAGTCTCCTGTGCTATGTCCGCAGTCTCTGGTCATCTCCTGCATCATGTCTGCAGTCTCTGGTCATCTCCTGCATCATGTTTGCAATCTCTGACTTTTTCCTGTAGTATATTTGCAGTCTCTGACCCTCACCTGACCTTTTAAAACACAATTTAATAATGTAAAAAAAAATAAGAAAAAAAAATGTTTAAAGCACCCCCTGTCCCCGCGAGCTCGCGCAGCAAAGAAAACGCATACGGAAGTTGCACCCGCATATGTAAACAGTGTTCAAATCTCACATGCATGTGAGGTATCGCCGCGATCGTCAGAGCGAGAGCAATAATTCTAGCCCTGGACCTCCTCTGTAACTCTAACCTGGTAACCGTAAAAAAAATTGTAAAGTGTCGCCTATGGAGATTTTTAGGTACCGTAGTTTGTCGCCATTCCACAAGTGCATGCAATTATAAAGCATGACATGTTTGGTATCTATTTACTTGGTGTAACATCATCTTTCACATTATACAAAAAAATTGGGCTAACTTTACTTTTTCATTTTTTTTAATTCATGAAAGTTAATTTTTCCCAAAAAAGTTACGTTTAAAACACCGCTGCACTAATACCGTGTGGCATAAAATATTGCAACAATCGCCATTTTATTCTCTAGATTCTCTGATAAAAATGTATATATAATGTTTGGGGGTTTTAAGTAATTTTATAGCAAAAATGCGGATTTTAACTTGTAAACACCAAATGTCAGAAATAGGCTTAGTCATGAAAGGGTTAAAACCCCCAAAAAACGAAATAAATAAACAGGATTTACCATAGCAATACCATGAGGGTATCTGGCATACATCTAATTGTCAGGAGGCATTTTTACTAAAGATCAGATATCCATCTTTTCTTGCTTTTTTATAGTTATTGTGAAAATATTGCCATCTAGTGACAGTAATTGTAATTGCAAGCAGTTTGCGCACTTCAGCTAAGAAGTTTATCACATTCTTTCCTTTTTCTTGTCCTAATAAGAAAAGCTGTCATTAATGTGTTATGGTATATTCGCCAGCCAAAGCTAAAGATTAAAAACGAATACAATAGGTGAATCCCTCATACATTTTATATCTCTTTGATAGTACTGGGAAAGCTCCATAGTGAATAACCTGGCTCACCTAGATATGAAGTCTGATTCTGTCTAATGCCCTGTACACACGATCGGAATTTTCGATGGGATAAAATCCAATGGAATTTTCCGTCCAAATTCCGTTCAAGCTGTCTTGCATACACACTGTCAGACCAAATTCCGACCGTCCGAAGCGTGGTGACGTAAAACACTACGACGAGCCGACAAAAATTAAGTTCAATGCTTCCGAGCATGCGTCGACTTGATTTTGAGCATGCGTTTTTTTTTCTTTGTCGGAGTTCCACATAGACGATCGGAATTTCTGATAGGATTTTTTTCCATCGGAAAAAAATAAAACATGTTCTATTTCTAAACTCCGATGGAAAAAAGTCCGATGGGGGCCCACACACGGTCGGAATATCAGATGAAAAAATTCCGTCTGACTTTTTTCATCGCAAATTCCGATCGTGTGTACAAGGCATAAGGCTCCATTTACACTTATATGGCTCCAAGGTCACGCAACTTTGGTGCAAATTTGATGCACAACTTTTGATGGGTGCGACTTGGATGTGACTTGTTGTCCCTCTGCAAGGTTGGACCCACTGTTATATGTAAAATATTCAGCTACAATTTTCATGCAACTTTTGAGGGTTAACATTGAAGCCTCAAGTTCCATGAAAGTTGGATCAAGGTAGTGCATGTCGCATATATATGAATGGTTATCATCGGAAAACATGGGGTACAACTTGTTATGTGACTATTATGCGAGTTGGGGATGGAGAATGCAGGGGGGGGGGGGCATGTCAGCAAGAGGTATTCCCAGTGATTAGCTGTGGGAGGGGCGTTGTCTCGTCAGTACAAGTCTGACCCATGGAAGGCTGTGCTCTCAAGTAGAATACAAAGAATGAAACAGACCATACTGGGATGGCTGTGCTTCCATGTCTAGTGTGGTCAGTTTGAAACAGGGAAGCAGAGGAACTGAAAGGCTCATCAGGTATTTCTCATAGAGGAAGCAATGCAGAGAAAACAGGATACTTTCTAATACAAGTACATGGTACAACAGACACATTTCAGGAATTTGACCAAATCTAGGGGGTCCCATCACCCACATTTAGGGGCTGGTCTAAGCAGTAGTTAGGCTCAGACCGTTATCATTCTTAGGCTGTGCTACTTTATTCTGCAGGTGGTATACTGGTGTGCAGTTCCCTGTGGCCTGTAGGTGGCACTGTCATGACAGGCCAGGGTTGAACCACCAGTAACAGTGCTGTGCCTTGGGTGTCCTCTCTCGGTAGCGGTACAGTGGGCGGGTCGGCCTGCTGTGCATGCTGGGAGAGGATACAAAAGGGGCAGACGCCACCTGGAAAGGGGTGTCGGGTTCGTGTTCTAGTTCTGGGAGGTCGGTTCCGGCGCGTGGCTCTCCAGGCCATGGGGCCACGTGTGCTTCAGTCCCAGGCACCTTTAGTCCTGGGGCTGCAACTTCAGCCCTGGGCCCAGCGCCTTTAGCTGGAGCCCACTTTGGGGAAGAGGAGTCCCAGGGTGCTGCTTTGTGAGGGGACCCGCATCTAAGAAGAAGAGGCCGGGGGAGAACCTTTCCGAAGGACCGGTGAGAGATCACGGTGAAGGAAGGGGCCCGGTAACTCTCTGGAGGGATGTCATCTATCCGTCAAGGGCTTAATAATGCAACAGTCAAGAGGTTCGAGATATTATGGATTCTGTGGCAGGGGATCTACCGATCGCATCTAAGAAGGAACCTGATTAAGTATCCGAGCATCATTCCGGCTTCTAGGATCCACTTTACTGGAGACTATCCGGGTGAGCTGAACCCACTTGGGAACAGAGTGGTGAGAGTAGTGTTTGCTTGTGCCTGGACTTATCTCCCAAAACCTTGCTGTCCTGTCTTCTATCCACCCTTTCCTATCTGCTAACTATAAGAAGAAAATAAACTCAACGTTGGAGTTTAGAATGGTGTGGACATTTGAATTACTTGGGAGAAACAGAGACTTGTTTCTATATCCTAGGGATGAGAACCAACTGATGGAGGAACTCCGCTGTAGGACCCATAAAATTGACACCGCTCAACCTCTTCACACAGGAGAGTATACAGGTCCTTCTAAGAAAATTAGCATATTGTGATAAAGTTCATTATTTTCTGTAATGTACTGATAAACATTAGACTTTCATATATTTTAGATTCATTACACACAACTGAAGTAGTTCAAGGCTTTTCTTGTTTTAATATTGATGATTTTGGCATACAGCTCATGACAACCCAAAAATCCTATCTCAAAAAATTAGCATATCATGAAAAGGTTCTCTAAACGAGCTATTAACCTAATCATCTGAATCAACTAATTAACTCTAAACACCTGCAAAAGATTCCTGAGGCTTTTAAAAACTCCAAGCCTGGTTCATTACTCAAAACCGCAATCATGGGTAAGACTGCCGACCTGACTGCTGTCCAGAAGGCCATCATTGACACCCTCAAGCAAGAGGGTAAGACACAGAAAGAAATTTCTGAACGAATAGGCTGTTCCCAGAGTTCTGTATCAAGGCACCTCAGTGGGAAGTCTGTGGGAAGGAAAAAGTGTGGCAGAAAACGCTGCACAACGAGAAGAGGTGACCGGACCCTGAAGAAGATTGTGGAGAAGGACCGATTCCAGACCTTGGAGGACCTGCGGAAGCAGTGGACTGAGTCTGGAGTAGAAACATCCAGAGCCACCACCGTGAACAGGCGTGTGCAGGAAATGGGCTACAGGTGCCGCATTCCCCAGGTCAAGCCACTTTTGAACCAGAAACAGCGGCAGAAGCACCTGACCTGGGCTACAGAGAAGCAGCACTGGACTGTTGCTCAGTGGTCCAAAGTACTTTTTTCGGATGAAAGCAAATTTTGCATGTCATTCGGAAATCAAGGTACCAGAGTCTGGAGGAAGACTGGGGAGAGGGAAATGCCAAAATGCCTGAAGTCCAGTGTCAAGTACCCACAGTCAGTGATGGTCTGGGGTGCCATGTCAGCTGCTGGTGTTGGTCCACTGTGTTTTATCAAGGGCGGGGTCAATGCAGCTAGCTATCAGGAGATTTTGGAGCACTTCATGCTTCCATCTGCTGAAAAGCTTTATGGAGATGAAGATTTCATTTTTCAGCACGACCTGGCACCTGCTCACAGTGCTAAAACCACTGGTAAATGGTTTACTGACCATGGTATTACTGTGCTCAATTGGCCTGCCAACTCTCCTGACCTGAACCCCATAGAGAATCTGTGGGATATTGGGAAGAGAAAGTTGAGAGACGCAAGACCCAACACTCTGGATGAGCTTAAGGCCGCTATCGAAGCATCCTGGGCCTCCATAACACCTCAGCAGTGCCACAGGCTGGTTGCCTCCATGCCACGCCGCATTGAAGCAGTCATTTCTGCAAAAGGATTCCCGACCAAGTATTGAGTGCATAACTGAACATAATTATTTGAAGGTTGACTTTTTTTGTATTAAAAACACTTTTCTTTTATTGGTCGGATGAAATATGCTAATTTTTTGAGATAGGATTTTTGGGTTTTCATGAGCTGTATGCCAAAATCATCAATATTAAAACAAGAAAAGCCTTGAACTACTTCAGTTGTGTGTAATGAATCTAAAATATATGAAAGTCTAATGTTTATCAGTACATTACAGAAAATAATGAACTTTATAACAATATGCTAATTTTTTGAGAAGGACCTGTATAGTACGGTGTGCCCTTTTCCTACAAGTGAGCCAAAGATAGGGAAAAAGGGTCCGCGTGCTACAGAAACATTAAGGTAACATACATTTAAATGATGAACTGCTGTAGCACCAGGTTGAGAACGTGTGTTAGGCAACGTACATGTGTGAATTTTCCCTGGTAAAGTGTGTCCAGCAGGGTAGTGCTCATGTCACAAACTTGACCTCGCTAAAGAAGGCCTGAAGTCTGCCGCCTTTCAGCCTTTCAGCCTTTGGCTTGCAGAGCAGCAAGAAAATCTGGCTCAGTATTAAGTGGACTGGTGTCTCTTTATTATACAAGCAACTGCCAGTTCTAAGAGCCACTTGTCAAACCCAAGATGATGCAGCCCATGTAAGTGCCATAAATATTCCAGTATAATTCTTCATATCACTTAAAAGTCTTTTTGAAATGATTATTGGTTAAAAGCATCAATTCTACTGGACCTATCTGACATTTTGCTTTGCTGCCCAGGAGAAGAGTGCTGGTCAGAGACTGCTGCTGCCATTATACCCTGTGGCATGCTACCTGTAATAGGACCTGGATCCTGAGAACCTACACCAATATCTGGTGTGCCACTTGCTGGATGACCTAGTAGACCCCTGGCTGATAGGAAAGACTACCAGCTACTGGGGCTGGGCACTGCTTCAGAGGGCAGACCCTTTCACCAGCCCATGTGGGACCACCCAGAATCTAAAGACCGCCTACTGTAGTGGGAAGCCTTTTGGCCAGTATCTTTCCTTGTTTCCGAGTTGAAAGACTTCTTCTCCAGTGGGATTGCCTTAATGATTAATCACTCCTTTGTATCGGAACAATGCAGTGCCCCTTTGGATTACAAAGGCTTTGTTATGGAGCAATCCAACACGTAGTATAAGGGCCCCAATATTGGCAGGACCCCAACGTTGTATCCTGGCCTAGGCCAACAAGGCCCAGGCCTAGGGCAGCACTTTGCAGAGTGGCGGCACAAAAAGAGTCCCCGCCGGCTTGCGATACACTTTATGGGACGGACTTGGCTGAGCAGAAAATTAGTCTAGCACCCCCATAAAGTGGCAGCACTGATTCCGGTATGCGGGCGGCCAGCATTCCGCAAAGGTGGGGGGGGAGAGGGAGGGTGCCGCTTCTAATTTTGACTGTCCTATCATTGTGGACCACAAACCTTCCTCACTGTGCTATGTTTTCTGCTGCACCATTGGCATGGTTATATCTTCTTAGTCCTCTCCATAAAATTATCAGAAATTTGTGCTTAAAGTAGAACTATAAGCAACACTTTTTTTTTTCATTTTGGATAGAGTAAGGGAGGGTTATAGCCCCGGTCAGTTAATTTTTAACAATCCCTGTCCCATTGCAGAGATTTCCCTTCACTTCCTGTCCTATAGCCAAAGAGGAAGTGAGAGGAAATCTATGCAAATTAAGGAAATCCATTCCCCCCCCCCCCAGGCCCTCAGAACTAGTGTCCCCACTCGAAAATTTCAGGGCGGGTCTTAAACAGCAAGGGGTGTGGCCTTGACAGGAAGGGGTGGGTCATATTTAAATTAGCGGGTGCACGAGTTTAGTCAGGCCTAGGGCAGCACAAAACCAAAATACACTACTGCAGGACCCTATGTAGCACTACCGGTCAGTAGTATAGAGATTGACTCTGGTTTCTGTAGTTAGAACTGTTGGAGGACTTTGCAGCTCGCTTTAAAGCAACATTATACAGCATATTAGCCATCATTTGATGGTTATTTTGCTGTGTTTTCTTATATAGAGTTGCCATTGCCTACACATTTGCAGGCTGGTTGGTTTACACCTTTAAAATTACTATTTTTCTTTTCATTAAAACCTAATATACTCCATAAAATGTGTTAATGTGTCATGGGTCAGATTTGGGCTGATCATCACCGAAGCAGGAGAGAAGAACCTGAATAACAGAGAAGCTCCTTTAAGGGTTGAGTGCTACATATGTACATGGGTCAGCCATATTTGCTCACTACATTACAAGTTCTGTTCCCTACATACTAGTTAAGCACCATGATCGTGCCTTGCTGAAGTTTTAGAGTTTGTCAAAGACTACTTTTGTATCCCATACTAAAGTACAGTTATCCTTTAAACTATTGTTTTTTTTGTTTTGTTTTTTGCTATGTACAATCTTGCTTTTACTTTAACATGACAAATGATTCCTCGAGAACTATGGGTTGAGACAGCAAAAGCTGCTTTGAGGCTCACTTTGACTGAAACCTCAGACGCTGCCATCCAGTAACAAATGATTTACTCGTGTCTGTAAATTTCAATATCAAATGAGCAGTTGACTTCTGTAAACAACTAAAGTTTTTTCATCAGAGGAGCTAAGGAACACAGCAAAACACGTGAAAAGGAGCTTAAAGTTGAACTATAGCCTTATACATACGATCAGATTTTTTCCTTCGGGATAAACTCAGATTTTTCCGATGGAATTCCGTTCAAGCTGTCTTGCATACACACTGTCACACCAAATTCTGACCGTCAAGAATGCAGTGTCGTACAACACTACGACGAGCCAGGAAAAATTAAGTTCAATGCTTCCGAGCATGCGTCGACTTGATTCTGAGCATGCATGTTTTTTTTCTCCGTCGGAGTTCCATACAGACGAACGTAATTTCCGATATAAATTTTTTTCGGCGGAAAAAAACAGATTGTGTTCTCTTTCTAACTCAGTCGGAATGGGGCACACACACGGTCGGAATATCCGATGAAAAAAATCCGTCTGACTTTTCTTATCGGAACTTCCGACCGTGTGTACGCGGCATTAGTCATGCAAAGGTCCACAGACTTCTGAAAGTGCTGAAATTGCTTACTCTGATTTTACTGCACACTGTAGGCTTCTCACATGCATTAGAAGCTTCAGCAGGTCAGATAGAACCTGTCTCATATCCTGGATGAAGGACCTCCAGCCAGGAAATTTGAGCACCAGCCGCCACTGCCCAGGGCCATCTGCAGACTGACATCCCATCAGGGCATTTTGGTATTTGCACAATTTCTTCCAAGTGCAAACCCACGGTATGCATTAGGGATGAGGACCATTGAGAAGAGTACTGCGGCAGAGTGTGGCAATGTTTTCAGGAAGCCTGCTCTCCTCCCACCAACCATGATCTGCCTGCATTGAGTAGGAGCAGCACAGAGACCTAATGATGACATAACTGGGTCTAAAATCAGAAAACAACATCTCTAAGGAACAGCCAACATAAACATCAATCTAATTACCGCTTGCCGACCGTGTCCTGCACATATACGTCGGCAGAATGGCACGGCTGCGCAAAGTGATGTATATATACACGTCACTTTGAATTTTGCGCCATACGGCACGCATGCGCGCCCCTGCCGCAAGCTCCGTGACCGTGCCCGCGGGACCCACAGACTCGATGTCCGCCGGTGTATCGCCATCGGGTCACAGAGCTGCAGAACGGGGAGAGGCCAGTGTAAACAAGGCATCTTCCTGTTCTGCCTAGTGACACAGCACTGATCGTCTGCTCCCTCTCATCGGGAGCAGCGATCAGTGTCATGTCACAGTAAGCCCCGCCCCTCACACAGTTATAATCACTCCCTAGGACACACATAACCCCTTCCTAGCCAGTCACATTTATACAGTAATCAGTGCATTTTTAAAGCACTGATCGCTGTATAAACGTGAATGGTCCCAAAATAGCGCCAAAAGTGTCTGACGTGTCCGCCATAATGTCGCAGTCACGATAAAAATCGCTGATCACCGCCATTACTAGTAAAAAAAATAATTATAAATAAAAATGCCATAAAACTATCCCCTATTTTGTAGACGCTATAATTTTTGCGCAAACCAATCAATAAACGCTTATTGAAATTTTTTTAACCAAAAATATGTAGAAGAATACGTATCGGTTTAAACTGAGGAAAAAAAAAAATCATATATTTTTTGGGGATATTTATTATAGCAAAAAGTAAAAAATATATATTTTTTTCAAAATTGTCGCTCTATTTTTGTTTATAGCGCAAAAAATAAAAACTGCAGGGGTGATCAAATACCAACAAAATAAAGCTCTATTTGTGGGAAAAAAAGGAAGTCAATTTTGTTTGAGAGCCACGTCGCACGACCGCGCAATTGTCAGTTAAAGCGACGCAGTGCCGAATCGCAAAAAGTGGTCCGGTCATTTGGCAGCCAAATGGTCTGGGGCTGAAGTGGTTAAACCACAGTACCAGGCACCTACACAAGCCTGGGTGACTCAGTGCCTACACAGACAATGCTATAATTAATCAGAGATCCCAACCCAGCTCAGACTGTCTGGCACCAGTCTACCACCCAGGATACACAAGACATTATCATTCATAAGCATAAACAGATAACATCCTACAATGGTTCGATAACAAGGTAAAGTGTACACAATTTTAATCACATCTCCAAGAAATGAGCAGACAGACAGAAACAATAGGTGGCTCAATTAACAATGCAATGGGAAATCGCACCTAGGAGACACACCATGGGAGAGACATACTTGATAATAAACACATAACACCTTAATAAACAGGCTATAGCAGAACACCCCAGTATCATATTGCTTTGAGCTGATTAGATCAACATCTACTCTGAGTCTCACAGTCTATAACAGTCATTGCTGGATGGGCACAAAGGATCCAAATATGTATCCTGGGCCTAGATTTCTAGAGTCTGCATGTTTCGGGGAGACAATCCCGAACCTGAAGCAAGTTCAAGGGTCCCCCAGGCACACACCTCCCAAAGAGTAGTGCTCCCTTAAAAGACTGGACCCATAGTCAGTAGGCAAGACACTACCCTGCCGTCCCCTCCAAAAACCCATGTCCTGGTTGGGTCTGTCACAGTATGCAAAATTGTGTCATTACCATCCCATCCTGTCCAGCAGCTCCTACAGGGGTAACACTGCAAATAAAAGTTGATCATTGTAAGCACCCCTGTCAGTGGTATATGGTTTATCTTAACACTCTAACTACGACATCTGCAGGATATCTTGTTCTGTTGAAAACAACAGACTTATTGGCTGAATCACCAGGTGAAAATAAAGGAAAGTCTAAAAAACAAAACAAATGTAGCCATCACATCTAAGAATTGGTAAGCTGCAATACAATAAACATTTGCTTTAAGGTTTAATACAACTTTAAGTGTCAGTCAACCTCGTTTTAATAATTTTTATTGAAAGCTTTTCACAAAAAAAGGGGTTCAGCCAAAACAGGTAGATCGTCAATTTTCAGAAGAAGAAGCAAGTTATGCCGCGTAAACCTGATCGGTTTTCCCTTCAGAAAAAGTCGGATGTGAGCTTTTGAACGGAAATTCCGACCGTGTGTAGGCTCCATTGGACTTTTTCTGTCAGAATTTCCACGAGCAAAAGTCTGAGAGCAGGTTCTCTATTTTTCCGACAGAAAAAAATCCTATCAGAAATTCCAATCGTTATTTATTATTTTATTTATATATATATATATATATATATATATTTTAGATAGGGGAGGGGATTAGAAGGGGAGAAGAGAAGGGGGAAATGGGAGGGGAGGGAAGGAGGGAAAAAAAAAAGGGGGGGAGTAAGATATATCACAGAGGCCATGTAGGTAAACCAAAAGAGGTAGAAGAGAGGGGAGAAGAGTAAACGATGTTGAGGGAATGACCCATTGTTTGTTGTAAGTGTATGTTTAGTATATTGTTTCTTTGTAATGTACATATGTAGACTGGCAATGACATAAAATATAGATGTATGTATGTACTGTATGTATAAAAATCTTTGAATAAAAATATGTTTAAAAAAAAAAAGAAATTCCAATCGTCTGTATGCAATTCTGACGGGGAAAAAAACACGCATGTTCGGAAACAATTCGACGCATGCTCGAAAGCATTGAACTTCTTTTTCTCGCCTTGTCGTAGTGTTGTACGTCACCGCTTTCTTAACGCTCGAAAGTTTCGAGAAATTTTGTGTGACCGTGTGTATGCAAGCCAAGCTTGAGTGGAATTCCGTCGGAAAAACCATCCAACTTTTTTCCAACGGAAATTCCGCTCGTATGTACGCGGCATAAGAGTCCGCAACACAGGCAGAGTATATTTCCAACTAAAAAGTAGAAGCAGCAATGGCAAAATGTAATTACAACAAATGGGACAATTCCCAAGCACGAGGTACCAAGTGCCCTCTAAAGCCTGGTACACACGATCGGATTTTCCGCGGACAAAGCGTAGGACTTTTGTCCGAAGGGTGTTGGCCGTGAACTTGTCTTGCATACAAACGACAAAGAATTGTCGGATAATCCAATCGAGTGTATGAGGCTTAAGGCTCAAAGAGCATAACCTGCTGAAAAATAAAAAAAAGTCTTGTACAGTGAATAGTTGGCACCACCTAAAAGGTACAGGAAGAAGAAGAAATGCAAGAGAAAGGAAAAAAATAAGATGAAAAAAGTAGGGAGAGAAAAGAAAGGGGAGAAAAACAATGACCCATCCAGCCACCACTCCTGGTCATATCTATAGCAGCTGTCACACCAGTCAACTCCAGGCAATCCGTCTCTGATGCTGTACCATAAACACATTTTTTTTTTATAAAAACAGTGATGATAAAATTAAAGAGATTCACCGAATTTTGTTTTGCCAGTTTTATTTATTTTATAATATTGAAACAAACGAGTCAAATACAAATACAAATTTCTTCTTTAATGTGTATTGGGCTCAATAGGGCTAAGACCCCTTTCACACTGGGGCGGGCATATACAGTGGCGGTATAGCGGCACGATTTTCAGCACCGCTATACCGTTGTGTTTACTGCGATATTCGGCCGCTAGCGGTGCGGTTTTAACCCCCGCTAGCGGCCGAAAAAGGGTTAATACCGCCCGCAAACGCGGGCGGTATTACCGCGGTGTGCCATTGATTTCAGTGGCAAGGAGCGGTAAAGGAGCGGTATACACACTGCTCCTTCACCGCTCCAAAGATACGGCTTGCAGGAGATTTTTTTTTCTCCTGCCAGCGCACCGCCTCAGTGTGAAAGCCCTCGGGCTTTCACATTAAGAATGCTGGGGGCAGGATTATTTCAGGCGTTTTTTATGCGCTATTTGTAGCGCAAAAATGCCTGAAATACGCCTCAGTGTGAAAGGGGCCTTACTGTAACATAGCAGACACTTTATACATGGTAAGTGACGACCCCCACCATGCCAACATCCAAATATATAAAATAAGTATTGAGAAAATGGAAAAAAAAATGTGTTTTCTATGTTTTTTTTAATCTTTTTGTAATAAAATATATAACGTATATATCAAGGTTTCCTCTCATTATGTGTCCACAAAATCCACCTTTTTTTTAGTTTTCTCAATCCTTATCTACTTTATACATGGTCTTATTTATTAACCACTTGCTTACTGGGCACCTAAACGCCCTTCCTGCCCAGGCCAATTTTCAGCTTTCAGCGCTGTCACGCTTTGAATGACAATTGCGCGGTAATGCGATGTGGCTCCCAAACAAAATTGACGTCCTTATTTTCCCACAAATAGAGCTTTCTTTTGGTGGTATTTGATCATCTCTGCGGTTTTTATTTTTTGCGCTATACACAAAAAAAGAGCGATGATTTTGAAAAAAACACAATATTTTTTACTTTTTGCTATAATAAATATCCCAATTTATTTATTTTTTTAAAATATTTTTTTCCTCAGTTTAGACCGATACGTATTCTTCTACATATTTTTGGTAAAAAAAAAAAAAATCGTAATAAGCGTTTATTGATTGGTTTGCGCAAAAGTTATAGCGTCTACAAAATAGGGCATAGTTTTATAGCATTTTTATTAATATTTTTTTTTTTTTACCAGTAATGGCAGTGATCAGCAATTTTTATTGTGACTGCGACATTATGGCGGACGCATCGGATACTTTTGACACCATTTTGGGACCATTGTCATTTTTACAGCGATCAGTGCTATAAAAATCCACTGGTTACTGTAAAAATGACACTGGCAGGGAAGGGGTTAACACTAGGGGGCGAGGAAGGGGTTAAATGTGTGCCCTGGGAGTGATTACTACTGTGTGGGGGAGGGGACTGACTGGGGGAGGTGACCGATCTGTGTCCCTATGTACAAGGGACACAGCATCGGTCTCCTCTCCCTGACAGGACATGGATCTCTGTGTTTACACACAGAGATCCACATCCTTGTCTGTGTACCGGCCGATCGCGGGTGCCTGGCGGACATCGCGGCTGCTAGGCACGTGCAACGGCATCTCAGTGACGCGCCGGGTGCGCGCGTGCCGCCGGCGGCGCTCGCGCGCCCCCCAGTGGCCGGAATAGCCGAGGCCGTCTATTGACGGCCTCCCGGATTTGTAGAGCCACCTTGAGGCCGTCATTTGTATATGGCCCGGCTCTCAAGTAGTTAAAGTTCCTTCAGGAATAAATTGTTAAATCTCCTATACAACACCAGGACAATAAAAGGGAACATCGGAATGGTTTAAAATTTTATGGAACACAAAAAAAAAAAAAAAGGTTTGTTGACAAGGTATTGCAGGTTACACCGATCTGAACTTCATTTCTGTGATTTTATAAGAATAATGTTGTCCCTTGCCGGTCTCCCAAATAACTCCATTGGCATAACTCTCATGTGCTCCCCTCAAATACAGCCCATTCAGGTTGGAGTTATGGCAGCCTCCATACCACCAAGCACCTTTAAAATCTGCTGCACAGTTGGTGCCATGTTCATCATTGTCCCTATCCTTTGTAGTAAAGGGACGATTGTTATGGTATCCAAGAGAGTCACCTGCAAATGAAAAAAAAATACAGTTCATTGGCTTTATTCCATCTGCAAACTTCTGCTGAAGTCTTTTCAGGTTGCCTGGTGTTGGTAATGGGATTACCAGCAGACAATCTTATAGCTAACAATATGTTTATATAAACTCGAATGCAATAGTGAGGGTGGTTCATACCAAAGTTCTAGATAAAAAATTTCCAGTTGTGAATAAAAATGCAAGATCTTGCAATATAGTAGTCCTGCTCTTAAAGTAACATTAAAGCTTAATTTTAAAAAAAATTAAATAATAAATGGTATATTTACCTGCTATGTGCAATGATTTTGTACAAAGCAGTCCTGATGCTTCGCACTCCTGGCTCCTCCTCTTCACTGAGTGCCCCCATAGTCAGCCACTTTCTATGGGGGCATCCGTGCAGGCTCATTCCCGAGCTGCCTTGTCTGTGTCTATTTACACAAATACGTGGCTTGGCACCGCCTCCTGCTCCCTTGTCACAGCATTTGATTGACAGAAGCAGCCCACTGTTATCAATCTCCCCAGTAAAAAGGGAGACAGCAGCAAGAGCCGCTGCTCTCGTGCACATCGCTGGATCGGGCTCAGGTAAGTATAAATGGGGACTGGGGTTATTCTGCAGCACAGGCGGCTTTTACCTTAATGCATTGAATGCATCAAGGTACAAAAACCTTAAAGAGGAATTGCAGTCTGCTCACATAATTTGTAATTAAAACATCTTTGCCATTACGAAGCTTCCCTTCAACCACTTTGCATTATTTTATATATATATATATATATATTGTGATTCTGTACTTGCCAAATATGCTGCAGAAACCTCCACTGAGTCTGGCTGCAGCCATTTCAACTGTGGGCAGCTGAAGCTGCTGCCTTTTCACTTCCTGGATTTACACAGACACACAGGAGGTACACCTCCAGCTCTGCAGCCCTACAGCTCTCATTGGCCCTCTTATGACTTATCCCCCCTCCCTTCATGGCAAACTCTAACGAGAGTGAGAGAGTGAGTTGTGCATGATGTCATAAGACTAGGCTTTTTCACAAGACAAGTGTAGCGCCCCTTTACTTTTCAGGGGTGCTATGCGCCTAAATTTAGGGGTTGGTCTGAGCTGGAAGCCAGGCTCAGACCACTTTGATTGTTAGGCATTTGCTTCTGCCTATGTGATGCTGCCTGGTGTATGGTTCCCTGTGGCCTGTAGGAGGCGCTGCCATATCAGGTCAGGGATGAACCATGGGTGACATTGCAACGCCTTAGGGTGTCCTCTCTCGGCAGCAGTACAGTGGGCGTGGTCAACCTGCTGTGCATTCCGGGAGAGGGTACATAAGGGGCAGACGCCATCTTTCAGGGTGGCGTGGAGTGGAGGAGGAGAGTGAGAGAGACATGTACCCCACCTTCGGTGGCCCTCATGGCCAGGGGTGCGTGTAATCAGGCCCAGGCACCTTTAGCCTGGGGCTGCAATTCTACCAGTAGGCCCAGCACCTTAAGCTAGGGCCTACCCCCGAAAAAGAGTCCCAGGGTGCTCGGGAGAGGGTGACCCGTTCTTGACGAGAGGGAACCAGGAGTTTTGGTGAAAGGAGTCGCCGCCTCGGATGAGGCGTAGTTACCTGCTAGAGGGATTCAAAGATCCGCCACAGGCCTTGTGACGTGCTTCAGTTGCACCTTGATCTACTGTTGCAAGCGCCGGGAAGTTCGGGACTTGGAACTGTTCCTGATCGTATCCCAAGGAAACTTAAGTGAATATTTGAGCATCACTCCTGCTGCTAGGACTGTGAGAGAGGACTATCCAGGTGGGCTAAACCCACTCGGGATCGAGTGGTGACAATTCTACTAGTTTGTGCCTGGACCTAATCCCCCAAGTTTGCTATTCTTTCTCTCATCAACTTCTTCCTGTCTACTAAGCAATAATAGAAAATAAACTCATCATTAGAGTTAAAGTGGTGTGGACATTGGCCTTCTTGGGAAGAAATAGAGACTTGTCCCTATACACTGGGGATGAGAACCAGTGGAAAGAGGTAACTCGCTGCAGAACCCAAAATAGTGAACACCGCCTGACCTCTAATACAGAGGACGCGGGCTTGTGGCATGGTGTGCCTTACTCTGCAAGTGGAGCCAAGCGGAAAAAAAGGGTCTGTGTGCTACACAAGAAACAGAAAGTGGGCTGTATAAGGTATTTACTGGTAGGAAAAAAAAAATGTTTTACTAACCAAAGTTAAAACAACAAGGGCATCATAGATGGAAAGTTGAAAAAATGACTTAAGGTCCCTTTAAGGGCTCATTTACACTTTCTTCGACTTTAACACACATTAAAGCGCTTACCGCTTCATAATGCTTTTTTGATGTGTTTTTGATGCTTCTGTGATGCTTCGATAATGGTCCAGTAGTGCATCAATGATGCTTCAGTGCGGAGGGAAAGTACAATACAAGTGAATGGGGGACAGAGAGACTTTAACCACTTAAGCCCCGGACCATTTCGGGCCATTAGGACCAGGCCTGTTTTTGGGATTCGGCACTGCGCTGCTTTAACTGTAAATTGTGCGGACATGCAATGTTGTACCCAAATGAAATTTGCGTCCTTTTCTTCCCACAAATAGAGCTTTCTTTTAATGGTATTTGATTGCCTCTGCGATTTTTATTTTTTGCGATATAAACGGAAAAAGACCGAAAATTTTGAAAAAAAATGATATTTTCTACTTTTTGTTATAAGAAAAATCGAATAAACTCAATTTTAGTCAGACATTTAGGCCAAAATGTATTCAGCCACATGTCTTTAGTTAAAAAAATGTCAATAAACGTATATTTATTGGTTTGCGCAAAAGTTATAGCGTTTACAAACTAGGGTACATTTTCTGAAATTTACACAGCTTTAAATTTATGACTGCCTATCTCATTTCTTGAGGTGCTAAAATGGCAGGGCAGTACAAAACCCCCCCAAATGACCCCATTTTGGAAAGTAGACACCCCAAGGAAATTGCTGAGAGGCATGTTGAGCCCATTGAATATTTTTTTTTTTTGTCCCAAGTGATTGAATAATGACAAAAAAAAAAAAAAAAAAAAAAAAATTACAAAAAGTTGTCACTAAATGATATATTGCTCACACATGCCATGGTTATATGTGGAATTGCACCCCAAAATACATTTTGCTGCTTCTCCTGAGTACGGGGATACCACATGTGTGGGACTTTTTAGGAGCCTGGCCACGTACGGGACCCCGGAAACCAAGCACCGCCTTCAGGATTTCTAAGGGCGCAAATTTTTGATTTCATTCCTCACTACCTATCACAGTTTCGAAGGCCATAAAATGCCAAAATAGCACAAAACCCCCCCAAATGACCCCATTTTAGAAAGTAGACACCCCAAGGAAATTGCTGAGAGGCCTGTTGAGCCCGTTGAATATTTTTTTTTTTTGTCCCAAGTGATTGAATAATGACAAAAAATAAAAATAAAAAATAAATTACAAAAAGTTGTCACTAAATGATATATTGCTCACACATGCCATGGTTATATGTGGAATTGCACCCCAAAATACATTTTGCTGCTTCTCCTGAGTACAGGGATACCACATGTGTGGGACTTTTTAGGAGCCTAGCCGCGTACGGGACCCCGAAAACCAAGCACCGCCTTCAGGATTTCTAGGCACAAATTTTTGATTTCACTCCTCACTACCTATCACAGTTTCTAAGGCCATAAAATGCCAAAATAGCACAAAACCCCCCCAAATGACCCCATTTTGGAAAGTAGACACCCCAAGCTATTTGCTGAGGAGGCATGGTGAGTATTTTACAGCTCTCATTTGTTTTTGAAAATGAAGAAAGAAAATTTTTTTTTTTTTTTTTTTTTTTTCAATTTTCAAAACTTTGTGACAAAAAGCGAGATCTGCAAAATACTCACAATACCTCTCAGCAAATAGCTTGGGGTGTCTACTTTCCAAAATGGGGTCATTTGGGGGGGTTTTGTGCCATCTGGGCATTCCATGGCCTCCGAAACTGTGATAGGCAGTGAGAAGTAAAATCAAAAATTTACACCCTTAGAAAGCCTGAAGGCGGTGCTTTGTTTTTGGGGTCCCGTACGCGGCTAGGCTCCCAAAAAGTCTCACACATGTGATATCCCTGTACTCAGGAGAAGCAACAGAATTTATTTTGGGGTGTAATTCCACATATGCCCATGGCATGTTTGAGCAATATATCATTTAGTGACAACTTTGTGCAAAAAAAAAATTAAAAAAAAAAAATTGTCTTTTTTCCGCAACTTGTGTCAACATATAAAATATTCCATGGACTCGACATGCCTCTCAGTATATAGCTTGGGGTGTCTACTTTCCAAAATGGGGTCATTTGGGGGGGTTTTGAACTGTTCTGGCATTTTATACACAACATTAGGAAGCTTACATCCACTCTTCTAACCACTTGCAGACAAAGCCCTTTTTGACACTTTTTGTTTACATGAAAACATATTTTTTTTTTGCAAGAAAATTATGTTGAACCCCCAAACATTATATATATTTTTAAAGCAAAGGCCCTACAGATTAAAATGGTGGGTGTTGCATTTTTTTTTTCTACACAGTATTTGCGCAGCGATTTTTCAAACGCATTTTTTGGGGAAAAAATACACTTTTTTTAATTTTAATGCACTAAAACACACTATATTGCCCAAATGTTTGATGAAATAATAAAGATGATCTTAGGCCGAGTACATAGATACCAAACACGACATGCTTTAAAATTTCGCACAAACGCGCATTGGCGACAAACTACATACATTTTTAAAAGCCTTTAAAAGCCTTTACAGATTACCCAGTTAGATTTACAGAGGAGGTCTACTGCTAAAATGACTGCCCTCGATCTGACCTTCGCGGTGATACCTCACATGCATGGTGCAATTGCTGTTTACATATGACGCCAGACCGACGCTTGCGTTCGCCATTGGGCAAGAGCAGGGCAGGACAGGGGTGCTTTTTTTTTTTTTTTTTTTTTTTTTATTATTAATTTTGCTTTTTTATTTTATTTTTAAATTGTTCCTTACATATATTTTTTTTTTTATAATTTTTATTGTTATCTCAGGGAATGTAAATATCCCCTATGATAGCAATAGGTAGTGACAGGTACTCTTTTTTTGAAAAAACTGGGGTCTTCTAGACCCTAGATCTTTCCTCTGCCCTCAAAGCATCTGACCACACCAAGATCGGTGTGATAAAATGCTTTCTCAATTTCCCAATGGCGCTTTTTATATCCGGGGGGGGGGGACATTCCCTCCCACTGCTTGTAAAAGCAGTCCAGAGGCTAATTAGCCGCTGTGATTGCTTTTACATGAAAGCCGGCCGCTGGCTGAAAAGAATGATACCAAGATGATGCCTAAACCCGCAGGCATCAATCTGGTATAACCATTCAAAGTCCAGCAACATACCAGTACGTTGCTGGTCCTTGTTGGACATGTATTGTAATCTTTTTTTTTCATGCAGCCTGTTGGCTGAACGAAAAAAGAGATTGATCGGTGGGTATGCCCACCATTAGAATACCGCCCTTCATCCACCCACTTCTAATGATGGGCATACATGCACCATTTATATATGCCGAAGCATGGGGGCATCCTCCCGCAAAAAAGTTATGCCGCACACACATGGTCAAACGTTTCCACGGGCAAGCCTCCGTCGGAATTTCGACCGTATGTATGCGGCATTAGGAGCAAAATTGCTCCTCCGCCCTGCTGCCCCTGCTGCCCCCATGCTTCGGCATATATGCTTTTTTTTTTTTAACTGTGGTGGTGAAATCACCTCCTACAGCACTGGAGTCGCAGGGATCAGGCCTGTCTCTGCGAACGCTGCAGTTATGTGTGTTGTGTTTTGTAAGTGACAGTGATCGATCGATACTGCACTTGGGTGGCCTGGGCTGGACGGAGGGGCAAAACGCAGGTGCTAGCAGGTATCTGGGCTGATCCCGCTAACACTGCGTTTTTGGGAACCCTAAACCGCTGGTATAGATCTGATCAGATCAGATATTGATCTGTTCAGATACTATACCACTAAGGGGGGTGTATGCTTTACGCGTGGGTGTTAGCGTTACTGGCACTAACCTGACGCTGCCTGGGGTGTGACGCAGACCCTCTCTGACGCTAAAACCTAATTGATATCACCCACCGGGCGATCAGGGGGTTAAACCTTTATTGGGTTATATACGGCGGGTGCCCTGACACTATAAAAAGCAAACTAACTAACCAGCGTCACCCGTAACACTTATATGGTGATCACTGGTGAAAGGGTTAACTAGGGGCAATTAGGGGGTTAAAACCTTTATTAGATCATATTTGGGGGTACCTGACGCTATAAAAACCTGCGGCGAACCTAAAAAAAATGACTGGCTACCGATTGGCATCACCGACACGAAGACAGCGATCAGAAAAACGATCGCTTAGTGACAGTGGTGATAGGGGGTGAAAGGGTTACCTGGGGGGCGATCAAGGGGGTTAAACCTTTATTAGATAATATATTGGGGTACCCGACGCTATAAAAACCTGCGGCGAACCTAAAAAAAATTACTGGCTACCGATCGCCATCACTGATGCTAAGACAGCCATCAGAAAAATGATCGCATAGCGACAGCGGTGATAGGGGGTGAAAGGGTTACCTGGGGGGCGATCAAGGGGGTTTAACCTTTATTAGATAATATATTGGGGTACCTGACGCTATAAAAACCTGCGGCGAACCTAAAAAAAATTACTGGCTACCGATCGCCATCACTGATGCTAAGACAGCATCAGAAAAACGATCGATTAGCGACAGCGGTGATAGGGGGTGAAAGGGTTACCTGGGGGGCGATCAAGGGGGTTAAACCTTTATTAGATAATATATTGGGGTACCCGACGCTATAAAAACCTGCGGCGAACCTAAAAAAAATTACTGGCTACCGATCGCCATCACTGATGCTAAGACAGCCATCAGAAAAATGATCGCATAGCGACAGCGGTGATAGGGGGTGAAAGGGTTACCTGGGGGGCGATCAAGGGGGTTTAACCTTTATTAGATAATATATTGGGGTACCTGACGCTATAAAAACCTGCGGCGAACCTAAAAAAAATTACTGGCTACCGATCGCCATCACTGATGCTAAGACAGCATCAGAAAAACGATCGATTAGCGACAGCGGTGATAGGGGGTGAAAGGGTTACCTGGGGGGCGATCAAGGGGGTTGAACCTTTATTAGATAATATATTGGGGTACCCGACGCTATAAAAACCTGCGGCGAACCTAAAAAAAATTACTGGCTACCGATCGCCATCACTGATGCTAAGACAGCCATCAGAAAAATGATCGCATAGCGACAGCGGTGATAGGGGGTGAAAGGGTTATCTGGGGGGTGATCAGGGGGTTAAACCTTTATTAGGGGGGGTTAGGGGGCTACACTGGACCTAAAACTAAATGTACTGACACTTTCACAGTCACAAATGTCACTGATTGCAGTGATCACTAAATAAATGGTCACTGCAATCAGTGACACTGTGACTGGGGGCTGGGGGGTGATCTGGGGGGGTCTGGGGGTCCTGGGGGGGGCGATTAGTGTTCCTATGTGTCCTGGTGTCAGTGTAGTGTTGTGCTCACTGACCTGATGTCTTCTCTTGTACGGCGCTCGGTATATGTGAGCGCCGCACAGGAGATGACATCACTTCCTCCTGCCTCCTCTGTCTGAAACAGACAGAGGAGGCATTTCCATTCGCCGGGAGCGATCGCGAGGGGGGGGCCGGAATCGAAAGGCCGCCCCCTCATCTGGGATCGCTCCCGGTGAAGTAACGACCGCTCACGGCACAGAAGGGGGGTCCGGATGGACCCCCCAACTGTACAAAGGCAGTCACGTAGATCTACGTGATTCTGCCTGTCCGTGCCATTCTGCCGACGTAAATCGGCGGTGGGCGGTCGTTAAGTGGTTAAACTACAAGAATCAGGATTTAGAGACACAGAGGAGGAGAGACAGGTCCGTGTTTTCCCAGGCAAAATAAGAATGCTGGTCATCTTTTGGGGAAGCCAAGCCGAAAAGACCTGCTGCAGGATGGGAGGTGCCACCACGGTATGGGAGAAGAAGTGCCACATAGAGGGTCTTACCGCCTAAGCCTGTCTGCTTGCACCAGAGGGAGTATAGTCCCACTGCTGCAGCTTGCCAGAGACTACATGTGGGTGAGCCAGGGCTGAGAGAATGAGCCTTTCAAGACCTGCTGTCTGGAACCACCAAGCGTGTGGATCGGGACCTGTTGCCTGCTAGGAGTGGTGAGAGGAGATACTGCACTTAACCCCTTGCTGCACCCAGTCCCACTTAGACTGCTTGCCACTTAGTAGCCCAGCAGCTATCTATCACGTACTCCTAAAAAGACAGACTCTTGTGCACCTGTGACAGAAGGGCCCCACCGCAAACCAGCCAATGCTAGAGTATAAGCGTCAGGCACGTGAGACACCACTATCTAGGGGTACTCCGCTAAGGAACACTTATAACTGTGGTATGCTAATGGAGTGCACTCAATAATGGTATCCTTGCATTAACTGAGTTTAGTTTTGCTCATTAATAGTTCTCAGTTTATACTTGCTTTAACACTGCCACAGTTCAGTTAGTCTTTCCTGTTATAGGCCAGTGTTCACCTTATTCATTTCTGCAACTTTGAATTTTTTCCATTGCTTGATGCCAAGATTTGTACTGTTCATCTACTTTACATAATACATTTTCTTAACCTGCCATCTGGTAATCTGTGGTCTAATTTCTGTGCATTATTATATATTTTGTGACTCACTAACGCTTAAGTTATCCAGGTGTGAGTGGCTCTCTAAAGCCTCGTACACACGATCGGACTTCCATCGGACTTTTCCGTGTTTTTTTGTCCGAACAAAGTTGGTCGGGAACACCCATAGCATACACACGCTCTGACTTTTCTGCAAACTTTCCCAAAACTTCTTACAACATCGCGTGGTTTTTCTGCTCTTTACTGCCACCCTTTGGTCAACTTCTGCTATTGTTGGTTGATTTTAACATGATTTGTTTTGTCCATCGGACAAAAGTCCGATGGTTTTCTGTACACACGGTCGGACTTTGCTCCATCTGACTTTTGTTGGGCAAAAGTTTGTCCGTTTGCAGACCTAACTCTTGTCCGATGAAATCCAAAACCAAACGAAAAAAGTTTGTCCGATGGAGCGTACACACGGTCGGATTGTTGGTCCAACTTGCTCAAAATGAAGTTTGTTGGCCAAAAGTCTGACCGTGTGTACGGGGCTTAACTCTGACTGGGTGTGTCAGTGAGGACGGAGCGGTTCTAAGAGCAGTGGCAGAATAGAAGAGCCATCATCACTAGTGGCTCCTGCGGGGGTAAGTACTACATATAACATGTGCACACATGAAGAGGATTGGAGCATGCTCATCTATACATCGGAAGAGCTTTAAATGTTGGAATCGACACAAATTATTACCAAACACTCCTTGTTCTCTAAAAGTCCTATTGAACTTTAAAATTAACTAAATACATCCAGCAGCAACAAAATTAAAAGTTGTGCAAAGTTTTACAGTTTATTTTCTTTAGAAAGCCACACCTAACCTTCTCCTGTTCCCCCAACTAGCACCTTATCAATGATTATACTGACCCATCCAAGAACACGAGCTTTCATTTTGTCAAACGTTTAAGACCATCACAACTATATAATATGTTTTTTTTTTCTGTAAACTTTATTATACAGGATTTATCTAGAGCCAACGGTTTGCGCAGTGCTTACATTATAAAAATGTAGCCGATTGTGTTCTAAGCTTTGTATTTGTGCATTCAATTGTTTTAATACCACCTTTAGAACAACCTACATTTTATATTTTTACTTATTTTTTTGGTTTCCAATTAAAAGGGTATTTACCTGCACTGCCTCCAGTATAAGCTCCAATTTTTAGCTGGTAATTGTCCTTTTCTCCCAAAATGGCAAACGAAGCATAGGCAGCAAAACTGAAATTATTTTCATAATCGATCAGGTCAACCCGAAACTCATGTGTTCCTGCAGGGAAATATATAAAAAGAAATAAATAAAAACATAGTTGTTCAGCGAGAGCAAACATGGGTACATTTTCTTAAAAGCATCTATGCACAGGTAGAAGATAATTCACTTTTCTCCCAGTCCTGGAATTCACAGAACAGTTCTAAATTCCTAGTAGGTGAGCATTCGTTTGAAGTGGGTGGGGTTCCAGTGGATTCAAGACAATTGGCAAAAAATTTACTGCAGTATTGGTATATATGCAACTGTCACTTTTGTTAGACTACAATATCTAATAATTAAAAAATGTGCATCTGTGCTAAAAAAAAAAAAATTGTTTTTTTTTTTAGTAGGTTGAAAAATGTTAACTGTAGAAATCCTGTAGTAAGCTATCTTCTCTGATATTGCTGGTCTGGGCACAGCCTTCTTGTTTTAAAAGATCTTTCCTGAGAAGGGCATAGGGGCATATCCTAAGACATTTGTCTCATAAAAGATCTAGGAACAAATAATGGGCACACATTAATGCAGCGTTGTAAAGATTAATACAGTGCCTTGAAAAAGTATTCATACCCCTTCAAATTTTCCACATTTTTTCATGTTACAACCAAAAATGTAAATGTATTTTATTGGACTTTTATGTGATAGACCAACATAAAGTGGCACATAATTGCGAAGTGGAAGGAAAATGATAAATATTTTTCCAAGTTTTTTACAAATAAATATATGAAAAGTGTGGAGTACATTTGTATTTAACCCCCCCTGAGTCTATACTTTGTAGAACCACCTTTCAGTGCAATTACAGCTGCAAGTCTTTTTGGGGATGTCTCTACCAGCTTTGCACATCTAGAGAGTGACATTGTTGCCCATTCTTCTTTGCAAAATAGCTCAAGCTCTGTCAGATTGGATGAAGAGCGTCTGTGAACAGCAATTTTCAAGTCTTGCCACAGATTCTCAATTGGATATAAGTCTGGACCTTGACTGGGCCATTCTAACACATGAATATGCTTTGATCTAAACCATTCCATTGTAGCTCTGGCTGTATGTTTAGGGTCATTGTCCTGCTGGAAGGTGAACCTCCGCCCCAGTCTCAAGTCTTTTGCAGACTCTAATGCCCCATACACACGATCGTTTTTCATGCAGTTAAAAATGCCATTTTTAAAAATGGGCATTAAAACCGATCGTGTGTATTCTCCAGAGCATTTTTAACGACGTGAAAAACGGCCATTAAAAATTTCGAACATGCTCTATTTTTTCACGTCGTTTTTCATGTCGTTTTTTTTTAACGACGTGAAAAACTATGGTGTGTATGCTTTGACGAGGTGAAAAAAAACGTGCATGCTCAGAATCAAGTATGAGACGGGAGCGCACGTTCTGGTAAAACTAGCATTTGTAATGGAGATAGCACATTCGTCACGCTGTAACGGACTGAAAAGCAGGAGGCTGAAAAGCGCGAATCGTCGCTCAACAAACTTTACTTACATGAAGGGTGGCGCCATCCGAACGGAACTTCCCCTTTATAGTGCCGTCGTACGTGTTGTACGACACTGCGCTTTGCTTGAACGTTTTTTAAAATGATCGTGTGTACGCAAGACAGGCTTGAGAGGAAACATGAAAAAAACGACGAGAAAAACGTTGGTTTAAAAAATGGCATGAAAAACGATTGTGTGTACGCCGCATTAACAGGTTTTCTTCTAAGATTGCCCTTCGATCTTCCCATCAACTCTTACCACCTTCCCTATTCCCGCTGAAGAAAAGAATCCCCACAACATGATGCGCCACCACCATGTTTCACGTGGGAATGGTGTGTTCTGGGTAATGTGCAGTGCTAGTTTTCAGCCACACATAGCATTTTGCTTTAACGCCAAAAATTTAAATTTTGATTACTGTGCTTTGCTGCATTTAATTTTTAGTTAGATTTTAGGATGGATTGACTCTATAACCCATTCCATGAGTCTCTGAAAGAGACAAAAAGGAAATTGCGCAGACTTATGACCTTGAATAGGAAACAAATTCTGCAAAAGTGACTACAGAGCTCAATCTCAGTCCCATGAAGACAGGACTGCAGCAACAGTACCGTAATTGTTTTCTTATTCCGGGTCACAATCCTGCGCAATGTCCTTTTGTCACTTTCAGTCAGTTGATCATGTTGACCGTGCGTATGCTTATCAGACGAAGTTTTCCCAGAAACTGTATATGCCGTCATAACCTTTGATACTGTACCTCACGACACGGCAAAAAAACTGGCAACTTATCAAACACTAGATAAGAGTGTCTAGATTGCAGGAAAAAGAGATGAGGTTTAGAATGTAAGAGTACACATAATTACCAGATGATGTGAGCAGATGGATATTATCATTTCCCAGCCAGAATTCACTCAGCTGATTGCCAAACCCTCTCTTGTAGTCCTTCCAGTCTCTAAAAAAATTCACTGTGCCATCATATCGCCTCTGGAATACCTGAAGGTTGAAATAGATTGCAAGGTGAAATGATGATGGTGCTAATGGCATTTGCCAGAATAGTAGAAAGATGACAGATGATGAATAAGGTAAGCTAATTTAGCTAAGCTAGTAGTAGTTACAGTTGACTACTACTAGTTATGCCATCACCTGGATACAAAAGAACCTTCACAATTCTATTCTGGGTGAATAGTCTGGAATAAATATGTAGCGACCTCACCTCTGCCTCCCTCTTCTCTTCTCTTCTCAGTCAATGGCTCTCGTCTAGGGGACCAGGGAGGATAGTGTGGCGCACCACCAGCTCGTAACCTCTTGTGTGCAGAGGTGTGAGCTATAACCTTTTACCTTCGGGCCTGTGTCCCTGTCCAGAGCCAACACTTCCCTTGAGGATGATTCCCCCCCTCCACGCAAGTGGAGGTAGGACCAACACTTATTTATTCTTCAGAGCAATAAATAGTCCTTTAAGAGCGACTGGTTAGACATAGAACAGTTCAGAACAAAGTAGGGAGGAGGTCCAGGCACAAACTTGAACTTGGTTTCTCTCCTGTTCGGTTATAGCGCGAACAGGCTTGGCGCACAGTTGCTGCCACCGACCGTGAGGGGGTCTCTGCCACAGACCAGATGAATAAGGCCTCAGACCTGGTTGTTGGGTCTCTGCCACCAACCTGATTCACGATGGGTCCCTGCCACAGACCATGAGAACGTGGACTACCTTCTGTAGGAAATGGCCCTTGTCAGGGAAAGGACATCCATCCGGATAGCTACCAGAGGCCCCGCCGTCACCAGCAAATGCTGTGCTGGATCTTCGGAAGGGTCACCTCCCTTGCCTCCTCGTCCTAGATTCGGGCGTCCACACCGGAGGACACCCTAGGAGCCCTCGATCCCTTGCGGGACCCAGTCGAAGGTACTGGGCCCCAGACCTCCGGAGAGTACCTCACCCCAGACCAAAGGTGTCTGGGGTGGAACCAAAACTCCGTCCCCGGGCCTAGGGCACCCGGGACGACACGCACATGCACCCAGGCTGAAGGTGCCTGGGCGCGGACCTCGTGCGGAAGATGTCTGCCCCCTTTATACCCTCTCCCAGCATGCACAGCGGTTTCCCCGCCCCACTGTACTATGGCCGCGAGAGGACACAAAGGGCACAGCCCTCCAATGGTGGTTCAACCCCAGCCTATGGCAACAGCGCCACCTATAGGCCACAGGGAACTGAACACCACTGATATCCTCCACTGGCATAAATGGGTCCAGGAATCCTAACAATTGCTGCATCTGAGCCTGGTATCACTCAGATGCATCCCCTACAAATAGCTCTGTAATGTTACAGTATAGCAGTGTATTAGATGTGTACAATAACATTTAATTTCAATTTGTAATATAATGATATGTGTCATTATTGTCATACACAATGTAGAAACACCAACCTCCATATTATCATATACTGTATTTATTGGCGTAAAACACTCACTTCTTTACCCTGAAAATAGAGGGTAAACTGTGCCTGCGTGTTATATGCAGGGGGCTGTGGAAAGTTTTTGTCCTGAAACTTCCCTCTTAAAGTTAGGGTGCGTGTTATACGCCGAGAAATACGGTATTGTATATGACGGGATTAAAAAAGTTCTAATCAGATTTAAGACACACCAGAGACTACTTCCACTCTTAGGACTGACCCGGCCAGCATTATGAGAAGTTCTATGAGGTCACTCCTGGCCAGCACACTGATTGATGTTGTATGTCAAAGATCACCTAAAATCTGTTGAGGTTATACATTTAAAAAAAAAAAGTATCTGCCATAGATCTCTCCAGTTGTAGGTTGTTCCGTTTAGCCATTCAGCAGCACCAGCAGTTTATCAATTGATCAGAATCCAGGTAAAACACAAACACTTGGAGGGTTTTGTGTAGGCTCCATCATGAATTGGATTGGCTGAATCAACAGTATAGTAAAGTATATAAATCTGTTTGTCTGATATATCACATTTTGGACCAGTTGTACTGAAACTGTTTTCCTGCCAATGGAAAAAAAGAAAAAAACACAATTCCATTCAATTAGATCTGTGATCCAATCCAAAAGCCAACCTGGATGTGATGTTAGCAACTCAAGCAGCTGTCACTGTGACAGACTGTCACGGTACAGCTTCCTCCACTCTGGACCCAGGAATCAGATATTATAGCTGAATATTGCACTCAAGAAATAGATGACACACTACAGTGCCTTGAAAAAGTATTCATACCTGTGACAGGAGTCATTTTGGGTGGGGGGGGGGGGGGGTTTGTGGACCTCAGCTTATCCTGAAATGCTCTGGAAACTCTGTGTCCAGCTTCCCCGACCCCTCTTATGTGTAAATCACCCTGATTCTCTAATAGGGGCACAGGGTGAATGAGAACCCCACTATGATCTGTGCTAGTCAGACTCAATGTTGCATATATGTATATACTGTGTGTTGTCTCATACTGTTGTGGACTCTTTGCTGTGATCGTTTGGGGTGTGACTGTATTCTATTGTTCTATTGTGGCTGTCTGCCTCAACTATTATGGGATGTGTAAGTGTGTTTGCTGTGAGGAAAGAGGGAGGGGGATTTCTCCAGCAGCCCCCCTGCTGATAAGACTGTTTACTGATGAGAAGTTTGAACACACCTGTGTGTCCATTGTCATTGGACAGTTTAATCCGCCCTGTTTCCAAGGGTGGAGTTATTTATCTGTTGTGTCCATGTGTGATAATAAATCAGTTTGTTGTTTGCCACTCTACACTGTGCTGCAGCTGGTGACTGGGTGGGCTAAAGAGTCTTGGATAAAGCTGGTTCTGGACAAAGGAAGCATTGACGGCGGACATAGTCCGGTTTGAGGACGAGGGTTCGTCACAATACCCCTTGAAACTTTCCACATTTTGTCATGGTGCAACCAAAACATACATTTATTTTTTGGGGATTTTATTTGATAGACCAACACAAAATGGCACATAATTGCGAAGTGGCAGGAAAATGAGAAATGTTTTTCACATTTATTTACAAATAAATATCTGAAAAGTGTGGCATGCATTTGTATTCAACCCCTTTACTCTGATACTTCTGTGAAGCCCTCAGAGGTTTGTTAGAGAAACTTAGTGGACAAACAGCATCATGAAGGCCAAGGAACACACCAGACAGGTCAGGGATAAAGTTGGAGAAGTTTAAACCAGGGTTAGGTTATAAAAAAATCCCAAGCTTTGAACATCTCACGGAGCACTGTTCAATCCATCATCCGAAAATAAAAGTATGGCATAACTTTAAACCTACCAAGACATGGCCGTCCACCTAAACTGACAGGTCAGGCAAGGAGGGCATTAATCAGAGAAGCAGCCAAAAGTCCCATGATGACTCTGGAGGAGCTGTAGAGATCCACAGCTCAGGTGGGAGAATCCGTATACAGGACAACTATTAGTCGTGCACTCTACAAATCTGGCCTTTATGGAAGAGTGGCAAGAAGAAAGCCATTGTTGAAAGAAAGCCATAAAAAGTCCCATTTTCAGTTTTTGAGAAGCCATGTGGGGGACACAGCAAACATGTGGAAGAAGGTGCTCTGGTCAGATGAGACCAAAATGGAACTTTTTGGGCTAAAACCAAAACGCTACGTGTAGCAGAAAACTAACACTGCACATCACCCTGAACACACCATTCCCACCGTAAAACATGATGGTAGCAGCATCATGTTGTGGGGATGCTTTTCTTCAGCTGGGACAGGGAAGCTAGTCAGAGTTGATAGGAAGATGAATGGAGCCAAATACAGGGCAATCTTTGAAGAAAACCTGTTAGAGTCAGCAAAAGACTTAAAACTGGGGCGGAAGTTTACCTTCCAGCAGGACAATGACCCATAACATACAGCCAGAGCTACAATGGAAGGGTTTAGATCAAAGCATTTTCATGAGTTAGAATGGTCAGGTCAAAGTCCAGACCTAAATCCAATTGAGAATCTGTGGCAAGACTTGAAAATCGCTGTTCACAGAGGCTCTCCATCCAATCTGACACAGCTTGAGCTATTTTGCAAAGAAGAATGGGCAAAAAGACATACCCAAAAAGACTTACAGCTGTAAATGCAGCAAAAGGTGGTTCTACAAAATATTGACTCAGGGAGGCTGAATACAAATGCACGCCACACTTTTCAGATATTTATTTGTAAAAAAAATTGAAAACCGACCATTTATCATTTTCCTTCCACTTCACAATTATGTGTCACTTTGTGTTGGTCTATCACAAAAAAAATCCCTAACACAATGGTTAGATAATGAGGTAAAGTTGACACAAGACTAAAGCCTCGTACACATGGCCGGTTTTCTCGGCAAGAAAACTGCTGGCAGAGCTCTTTGCCGAGAAAACCGGTCGTGTGTATGTTTTCTCGTAGAGAAAACTGGCGGGAATCTCGACGAGAAAAATAGAAAACCTGCTCTCTATTTTCTCGTCGGCCTGTTTCCAGACGAGAAAACTGCATGTGTGTGTATGCAGCTACAAGCTTACCTGTCCTTCCGGTAAGCCTGCGCATGCTCGATGAGACTTTGACACATGCGCAGTAGCTTACAAGGGTAGTGTAGGGTGAAGCAAGATGGCGGCGACAGTATCGAATGTGACGAGCGCATGCTCGTCGTAGTCGATGACGTCACCGCATTCTTGCCATTCAAAAGAAAGGCAGTTCTTTTGAATGGCCATCTGTATGCATGGCTTGGCAAGAAAAGCTTGCCAGGAATCTCGTCAGGAAAAACAAAGTTTTTTTCCTGACGGGATTCTCGGCCGTGTGTACAGGGCTTAATCCTATCATGTAGGAACCTCCAAGAGGATTAGCCAACAGACAGAAACAATAGGTGACTCAATTAACTATTAATTGATTAACCACTTCTCTACTGTGCACGAAAACCCCCTTCCTGCCCAAGCCATTTTTCAGCTTTCAGCGCTGTCACACTTTGAATGACAATTGCGCGGTCGTGCGACGTGGCTCCCAAACGAAATTTGTGTCCTTTTTTTCCCACAAATAGAGCTTTCTTTTGGTGGTATTTGATCACCTCTGCGTTTTTTATTTTTTGCGCTATAAACAAAAGAAGAGCGCCCAGTTTGGAAAAAAAACACTATTTTTTACTTTTTGCTAAAATAAATACCCATTTTTTTTTTTTAATAAAATTTTCCTCAGTTTAGGCCGATACGTATTCTTCTACATATTTTTGGTAAAAAAAAAAATCGCAATAAGCGCGTATTGATTGGTTTGCGCAAAAGTTATAGCGTGTACAAAATAGGGGATAGATTTATAGCATTTTTATTTTTTTATTTTTTTATTAGTAATGGCGGCGATCTGCGATTTTTTTATTGTGACTGCGATATTGCGGCGGACACATCGGACACTTTTGACACATTTTTGGGACCATTCACATTTTATACAGCGATCCCTGCTATAAAAATGCATTGATTACTGTATAAATGTGATTGGCAGGGAAGGGGTTAACCACTAGGGGGCGGGAAGGGGTTAAATATGTTCCCTCAAAGTGTTCTTACTGTGGGGGGAGGGGACTGACTGGGGGAGGTGACCGATGGTTGTCCCTATGTACAAGGGACACACCATCGGTCCCCTCTCCCTCACAGGACGTGGATCTCTGTGTTTACACACAGAGATCCACTTTCCTGCTCGTTTCCCGGGCAATCGCGGGTGCCCGGCGGCAATCGCGGCCGCCGGGCACGCGCACCGGGGCCTTGTGAACGCGGCGGCGCGCGCGCCTCCTAGCTCGTTTTAAAGGGAGGACGTCATATGACGTCCTCCCAGAACGAGAGTATCCTCCGCCCGCCGCCAATTGACAGTGGGCGGGGGACAAGTGGTTAATGAACTCACACCTAGGAAGCACACAATGGGAGAAACCCACTTAAAGCGAAGGTCCACCAAAAAAAAAAAAATATGAAAGTCAGCAGCTACAAATACTGCAGCTGCTGACTTTAATATATGGACACTTACCTGTCCATAGCGCCTGCGATGTCGGCACCCGAAGCCGATCTGTCGCTCGGCTCTTGGGTGCTGCTGTCGCCATCTTCGGTAAGGGAATCAGGAAGTGAAGCCTTGCGGCTTCACTTCCTAGTTCCCTACTGCGCATGCGCGAGTCGTGCTGAGCTATCCCACAGGTCCCTGCTGTCTTCTGGGGCCTGTGCGTCTCCCAGAAGACAGCGGGGGGGGGGGGGGTGGAATAGGCGCCGGACGTGGCGTAGGTCACCTCGATCACTGAGGTGATCTATGCCCGGAAAGTGGGAGCAAATACCTGTATTACACAGGTATCTGCTCCCTCCTCCCCCCCTGAAAGGTGCCAAATGTGACACCAGAGGGGGGGGGGGGGGAGGATTCCAAAAAGCGGAAGTTCCATTTTTGGGTGGAACTCCGCTTTAACAATAAAAACGTATCGCCTTAATAAACAGATTATAGCAGGAGACCCCATCATCAGGTTGTTTTGAGCTGATTATATTAACATCTGCTCTGAGTCTAGTAGGGGCTGAAGCAGTCAATGCTGGTTTGGGCATAGAGGCCCCAGCTCTTTATCCGGGTCCTCCAGTTCCCAGAGTCTGTGTGTTTCGGGGAGACATGGACTTGAATCTGAAGTAAACCTACTCCAAACGTCCCCCAGGCACACACCTCAAAGAATAGAGCCCCCTCAAATGCCAGGGCCCATAGTTAGTAGGCAAGAGGCTAGCCTGCAGTCCTCTCCAAAAGCCCTTGTCCCGGTTGAGTCTATCACAGTCACTTTATATTATTTACTTTTTGCTCCTCCCCTGGCAGCAACATAAAAGTGGGTAGGGAGATGAGGATAGGAGGAGGAACTGGGTCAGCACAGACAGTATGCAAATGCATAGGGTTCTAAGCATGAATGCCACTTGGTATGGCGTTCAGCCTCATGCAGCTGCAGCTTGCCATAAACTTTGACAAGCTGCAGGCAGCAGGGCTGGACTTTTTCACCCGGGCGCACTAAAACACCAGGAGGGACTTGCAACAGCTAGTTGTCCCAAGTGGTCTAAAATCTACCAGTGTTCAAAATACTACTCAAATCTGTACTGTATCATCTTGATGAAAATCTGTCATCTCGTGGTAAATCTGTTGCAGACTTGTACAAATCTGTCTCAGTTGGCTGCCCAGGATTAGAGGCGTAAGGGTTACAAAAAAAACATAGGAAAGACTTTACTAACAGACCAGCCTGATTTGGGTCTAAATTAGTCCCAGATTTGCTTGATAAATGTCCCTTGTTCATGTTGATTGTAAAATGGGGTTTCTCTGTCATATAAAAACTTACGATCCATCCTCCTCCTTCTGTATCCATGTCACAGAAAACGGTTAGTGACTTTTCTCCATCAGGATATATGGTGTACCAGCCACTGAAGATAGTGCCCAGGTTGAGTAGTTCTTTGCAGTTCCGTGCAGCTACAGGAGAAATACAATCGTGTGAGTGAGTGCAGCTTAGGGTAAGAAAAGGAATACAGAGAATGAAGAGTTTTTCAATACCTGATATACAGTGGCATGTTTATTAAAGAGTACCTAAAGCCAAAGCTTCTATAGTTAAGTATGGAATGGGGAGTATCTAAAACTTGCATCACTTATTTTGTTTTATTTTGTATGTGTCCCCTTAGGAAGATTTCCCTTCACTTCCTGTCTTGGAGGCATAACAGGAAGTACGAGTAAATATCTCTAAAGTGAGAGGAAGTCCTCTCTTATATGGTTGTCACCAGAGTGTACCTTTGGATGTTTTGCCCTCGCCGCTTGTTCTGGTGAAAACTGTAAAACTTTGGATTTATTAGCAATTTCTGTTCCAGTGACAGTCACCAGGACAAACAATGATGGTGACTCTCTCCAGCGGGGACACGGACAGTAATAACATTTTGATTCAGGTTCTAATTTACTTTGCATCTCTCCTAAAGGTTTAGGCTTTAGGTTTAGGAAGATAAAAAAAAAACCTGGCCAGGGTTTGCTACAATACAAAAACATATTTGGGGTACTTTGTCGCAGTTTGTGGGCTTAGCACTATATGACCATATAGTGTGACCAAACCCCCGTATATATTTGTATGTATACGTTCAAGTGTTTTTAACTAGCCTTGCAGGATAAATCTCATTCTTGAATGTGTGCGCTATAATCTGTTTTGTACTGTTTTTGGTCTTATAGCTGCACCATCTTGAATTTAAACACATTTCAGGGTGTGCCCCCCAAATATGTTTTTGTTTTTTTACAAATTATTGCATGTCTGTAGTCATGACATTTTATATTTTTTATGGGTCCATGCACTCTAGGGGTAGAAAAACTGCCAAAACCACCGATGTATCCGCATTTCCGAATTACAATATTAACGAATTTAAATTAATTTGAAATAATGAAATGAAAATTCGGATAGTTTTCAAATCAAAAAATTCGGATAGATTTCAAATCTAAATTCAAATTAGAATTTCAGAAGAGAATAAAATAGAATAGAAAATAAAGGAATCGAATAGAAAAATAATATAATAGAATGGAAAATAAAAGAATAGAATAGAGTAAAACAGAACAGAATAGAAAATAAAATGGAAGAGTAGAATATAAAAAAGGGATAAAATAAAAAATAAAGGAATAGAATAGAAAATAACAGAATAGAATAGAGCAAAACAGAACAAAATAGAATAGAAAATGAAAGAACATAATACAATAGAATATAATAAAAAAAGAATAGAATAAAATAGAAGGAATATAACCTTCTTCTGAAATTCGAATTTCAAATAGAATAAATTTGAATTCAAATAGAATAGAAAAAAATAGATTAGAATAGAACAGAAAATAAAAGAACAGAACAGAAAAGAATGAAATAGAAAGAATATAACCATCTTCCAGAATTAAAATTTTGAATAGAATAAATTTGAATTTGAATAGAATATTTTTTCAATTTTTAACTTTCCCTTTCATAGCCCTAAGATTTTTCTGCTATAAAACATATCCAATAAAAAAATGAAAACATCACATTTCTTCATGAATTTCGGCCAATATGTATTCTGCTACATGTCTTTGGTAAAATAAAAATCCCAATAAGTGTGTGTGTGTATATATATATATATATATATATATATATATAAATGAATATTAAAGAATAGAATATAAAAGAATAGAATTGAAAATGAAATCAAAGAAAAGAATAGAGTAGAAAAATAGAATAGAAAAGAACGAATATAATAATATAACCATCTTCCAAAATTCAAATAGAATTCATTCGAATTCAAATAGAAAAAAATGAACAGAAAAGAATGGAATAGAAAAAATAATAAAATAGAATGAAATAGAAAGAATATAATCTTCTAAACTTCAAATTTCGAATAGAAGAAATTTGACTTCGAATGAAATTAGAATTTTCCAAATTCTGTCGAATTGAGTTAGAAAAACGAAACAACTTTAGCTAAACTAATTTATGTAAATAATGAAAACAAAACAAATTCCTTTGTTGTGAACATGTCTAGCAGGCAGACAATGATGGCCACCATCTTCTTACTTTAGAAGGAGCCACCAGTGGCAATATCATCACCTTCCCACATGGTGAGGATGGCCCTTGTGGTGAAGCAGTATATGCATAGAGAGAAGAATACCAAACAGTTTGTAGTCTCCCGAAGTAATATTCCCATGACTCACCATAGCCTCGGTCTGGAGTTCCCATGTCTCCTTTCTCTCCTAGTGAAGACAGAATTTAGTGAGTTGGGTGCAAAGTTCTTGGTGTACACTATGGCGTATTGCTCAATTAAAAAAAAAAAATGAAATAACAAACATGTTATACTTACTTGCCCTGTGCAATGGTTTTGCACAGAGCAACCCTGATCCTCCTTTTCTCGAGTCCTCTGCCGGCGCTCTTGTCTCCTCCCCCACCTAGTGCTCACATAAAAAGCCGCTTGCTATGGGGGAATTTGTGAGCCCCCGCTCCCGAGCCAGCTCTGTATTTGCATTGACACATGGAGCGCAGCTTGGTCCCGCCCTCAGCTCCCTTCTCACTGGCTGTGATTGACAGCAACTGGAGCCAATGAGGAGGTATAGAGCTGGGAGAGCATCTGCTCACGAGCACATCACTGGATCAAGATCGGCTCAGGTAAGTATTTGGGGGGGGGGCTGGGAGCTGCATGCTGAAGATTTTTTACCTTCATGCAAAAACATTCAGTTTTTACAACCACTTTAAGTGAATGTAGCCAACACTTTTTTTTTTTTGAATAGAGAAGGTAAGGGTAAGGGTCATTTTTGCTGTCTGTGTACCATTGTTGAAATTTCCCTTCACTTCCTGTCCCAGAGACGCAACAGGAAGTCAGTTTCAATTTTCCAACGTCAAAGGGAATTCCCTTTTTAGACAGCTGTCCCCATTGAAAGATTTCCCTTCACCTCTTGTTCTGGGGCCAACTCAAAAATGTTGGATTTCCCCTCACTTTTTTTCTTGGTGACCATGGTCACCAGGACAAGGGGGTGAATACCCTCAATGGGGACACAGCGAGCAATCAAAACTTCAAAGGGTCTAACCTTGAAATAATAAAAAAGACTTAAAGCGGAGGTTCACCTTACATAGAAACGTTATATTCCCAATATCTTAACACTATTTACATTAGTATGTCACTTACCTTTTTTAATTTCGGAGGCTCTAATTGTAGATAAGCAGCTGTGTTCCGTTCCACTTCCTGGTCTTCCTCCCGCGGGAGTAGGCGGGTCTTTCTGTTTCCCCGGCGGCGCTAAGTGTGCTGGGATGTCGGCGCAATGTCTCCTGGGAGCAAAGTGTCATGCTTCCCAGGAGACGCCGTCCAGCGAAATCACGTGACTCATATACCCCGTCATACGCGCATTCACCGCTACCCGGAAGTCTGGCGGAAGTCTATGCTTGTGGGCTTCACGATGCCCACAAGCAAAATGGAAAAGACAGGAACACTTTTTATAAATCTTTCTTTTTACCGAAAACGGACGTGGGACGATTGAAAGCGCAGGACAAGTGAGTACTTATTAGTCATCTGTAACCACATGTAGTAGACATATAAAAAAAAAAAGTATGGACCGCGGAACCTCCGCTTTAATGTCTAGAGATACTTTTACTAGTCCCAGATGGGAACTTGGAATACAGGGCTCTCCGGAATTAATATGTCAAGTGTTGGCTTGTTTGATACATGCGGCTGTAGGGTTTGGAGGAAAGATCTATCTATAGACAACGCTGCCTGGTCAGTAGGGATGAATCTGTTGAAAATAATGAAAATAATTAAATTCTCTGTAGGGATATAGTAATTGTACAGTAATTACTTAGTCCACTTCCAACAGGGCTGTGCAATGAGCATGTGAGCCTGTAATGTCATGGCCTGACCACTGAACTGTAGGCACGCAGGGCAAATATCAGGAGCTACTGTGTATGTATGTCAATGCTAAAGATCTGTCGCAGGTCTGAACCCACATTGCTGAATCCAAACCACATTAAAGTCAAAGGGAGCCCAGATTTAACCACTTCCCTACCCAGCCATAGTCAAATGACGTCCACAGATGGGATCCCCCATCCTGGGTGGATGTCATATGATGTCCTGGGCTTTGTAGGGGGATATCTGAATGATGCCTGCAGCTAGAGGCATCATTCAGATATCCTTTTGTTGTGCCGGCGATTCTGTGCACCATAAGAACGATCATAGCGACGTGATGACGTCACACCCGGGTCCTCAGATGTAAACAAAGCCGCCATTGCGGCTAGTAAACATGAGATCAGTGAAATTTTTTTCACGATCTCATGCTTTCCAGCCTGGAGGAGAGATGTGGGGTCTTATTGACCCCGCATCTCTCAATAAAGAGAACCTGTCACACACATTCCTATTACAAGGGATGTTTACATTCCTTGTAATAGGAATAAAAGTGATAAAAAAAAACAGTAAAATAAGTTTAAAATAAAAAAAGTAAAATAAAAAAAATAATAATAAAAAAAAAAAAAACGCCCCTGTCCCCGGTAGCTCGCGATCAGAAGCGAACGCACACACAAGTCCCACTCGCATATGTAAACACTGTTCAAACCACATATGTGAGGTATCGCCGCGTGCGTTAGAGCGCGTGCAACAATTCTAGCACTAGACCTCCTCTGTAACTCTAACCTGGTAACCTGTAAAAAAAATTAAAGTGTCGCCTATGGAGATTTTTAAGTACCGAAGTTTGCCGCCATTCCATGAGTGTGCGCAATTTTAAAGAGTGACATGTTAGGTATCTATTTACTCGGGGTAACATCATCTTTAATATTTTCCAAAAAAATTGGGCTAACTTTACTGTTTTGTTATTTTTTAATTCATGAAACCATTTTTTTCCCCAAAAAAAGGCGTTTGAAAAATTATTGCGCAAATACCGTGCAAGAAAAAAAGTTGCAATGACCGTCATATTATTCCCTAGGGTGTCTGCTAAAAAAACATATATAATGTTTGGGGGTTCTGAGTAATTTTCTAGCAAAAGAATGATGATTTGTACATGTAGGAGAGAAGTGCCAGAATAGGCCCGGTATTGATGTGGTAAAAAAAGCCCGGTGTTGAAGTGGTTAAAAAAAATTGTCTATGCCAGTAGTCAAGGGATTGTCAAACAAACAATATGGGGTCTGGGCACAATCCTGGGGGATATCTACCAAAGCAAAAATTAAAAATTAAAAACCCTGTATGGTGGGGATCAGTGAGCTTAATAATACTTAAAAGGCAATAATAACATTGCTTTAACAGACATCCCAACCTGCAAAAACTAATTTCAGTTAGGCGGCAAACTAATTTCAGGGAGGTGGGAGTGGCTTAAACCGTGCTACATATTGGGTGTGGCTTAAATGGGGTGTGGTTTAATAGAGTCTGAGATGACTTGCATAGTGCAGAATGTAGTAATGTTAAATAGGGAATATACAGTGCGGAGTGTATGGCGGTGGGTAGTATGCTCATGTGAGGAGTGTGGAGTGTACAGCGGTGAGTAGTATGTGCAGGATGGTGTCAGTAGGGAAGTGGACGGTGTCTGTAGATCTTTATTGATATTATTTTTTTACCATTTACTTTTTTAATTTTAATTTTTTCACAATTGTGGGTGGGGGTAGTAAACAGTGTCAGTAGAGCAGTGTGTCAGCTCTACAGGGAGATCGGTGTTCACAGCTGTCCCTCTGCTGTACCGATCATCCTGACTGAACCAGGGGACCATCCAGTCAGGGCCGATCCTAGGGTCACAGACGCCTGGGTGCAGAAATATTTCTGGCGCCCCCACATGGGCGTGGTCATCTTACCAACCCCTCCCCTTTACAAATGTTTCTATGGCAACGACTCAAACACAGAGGTGCTCCCCTAAGAAGTCTTTGTTACCCGGGGATCCTCCCATGATCTTTTAACAAGAAAATACAGGAAGAGTACACTAATGAGACCTGGGGGGAGTCTCTCTGATGCACACAGAGAGGGCTTCTGTTAGAAAGAGCCCCTAGACATAATACAAGAGATGGTCAGAGACTGCAGACATGATACAAGAGATGGTCAGAGACTGCAGACATGATACAAGAGATGGTCAGAGACTGCAGACATGATACAAGAGACAGTCAGAGACTGCAGACATGATACAAGAGACGGTCAGAGACTGCAGACATGATACAAGAGATGGTCAGAGACTGCAGACATGCTACAGGAGATAATGGCCGATTGGCCCTCTCACCTGACCCAGTGATACAGCAACAACGGTTCCTCTGATCAGGAGTCAGCTCACTCTGAATTGCACGTGGCGACTTCGCTGGGTAGAGCCCAGATCTGTATTCTGGCAATGACTCCATTCCTAGGGATGGTGCTAGACTGTGTGTCTTTCCCTCTGATGGCGCAGGGCAGTGGGGTTCCCTCTCTGATGGTGTTCCCTCAGCACTGTCCTCTCCCTCTGGAGTCCTAGGTGCACTTCCCAGAAAGCTTTCTTGGGCTCCTGGCTCTCTCTCTCTCCCATTCAGCTGAGCATGCTGTGTAGGCTGCAGATTCCGTGTTACAGTGGGGCTGCCAGTCCTCTGGACTACATGTCCCACAATCCTCTTCTCTGCTCCTTTTTTTATTCTATTTCTTCCCTGGCCAAAATGAAGGTGGAGGAAGAAACATAGTGGGCGGCTGTGCTGGCAAGCGCTGCTCACTAGTACAGCAGCGCAAGGAGAGGGAGGGGGGAAGAGGAGCCTGCGGCTGCAGTGGCGTCACTAGGGTTGGTGTCATCCAGTGCAGTAAAACATGGTGTCACCCCCCACCAACTATAGTTGCCCCTCAGTACAGACCCCCCTCCACTAAGTATAGACCCCCCTCCGTCAGTGCAGACCCCCCAGGACAAACCACCCACCCTATTAGTACAGACCCCCCCTGGACAAACCACCCCCCCTATTAGTACAGACCCCCCAAAACCCCCATTAGTACAGACCCCCCGGACAAACCACCCCCCCCATTAGTACAGACCCCCAGGACAAACCACCCCCCTGCATTAGTAAAGACCACCCACAAACCACCCCCCATTAATATAGACACCCCTCAGGACAAACCCCCCCTCCATTAGTACAGACCTCCCCCACAAACCACCCCCCCATTAGTACAGACCCCCAGGACAAACCACCCCCCTCCATTAGTACAGACCCCCCACAAACCACCCCCCTTTCATTAGTACAGACCCCCCACAAACCACCACCCCTTCATTAGTACAGACCCCCCCACAAACCATGCCCCTCCATTAGTACAGACCCCCCATTAGTACAGACCCCCACAAACCACCCCCCATTACTACAGACCCCCCTCAGGACAAACCACCCCCCATTAGTACAGACCCCCCCTTCCATTAGTACAGACCCCCCACAAACCACCCCCCATTAGTACAGACCCCTCACAAACCACCCCCTCCATTAGTACAGATGCCCCCACAAACAACCCCCCCTTCATTACTATAGACCCCCCACAAACCACCCCCCCTTCATTAGTACAGACCCCCCCACAAACTACGCCCCTCCATTAGTACAGACCTCCCTTCATTAGTACAGACCCCCCACAGACCACCCTTCATTAGTACAAACCACCCTTCATTAGTACAGACCCCCCATTATTACAGACCCCCCACAAACCACCCCCCCATTAGGGTACATAAAAACACCCGGGTGGCAGCTGGAGAGGAGAGGACAGTGTGCAGCCGTGCCGCTCGGGTGGAGAAGATCGTGACAGAGAGGAGGAGAACACGTCACATGTCAGGCGACGTCACTGAGCGACGTCACTGCGACAGCCGCTCGGATCTCAAGCTCTGACAGGAGGGGAGATGGGCATGGGCAGGAAACACAGCAGCGGCAGTGACCTGCGGAGAGAGCGGCCTCTGGACAAGGAGAGGGAGGGAGGGGAGCACTCTGGCGCTTCAGCGCCCCCACCTCTGTGGCGCCCGGGTGCACTGCACCCACCTAGGATCGGCTCTGCATCCAGGATCAGCCCACAGCCGGGATATCGAGCAGCACTTGTGGGTGTCCGGGATCCGCCCCCGAAATGCAGAAGGCTCCCGCACCTCGCGGGAGACTTGGGATTCTTCTTTAAATACCATGCCTGGGGACATCCTTTCTGTGAAGTGGCATATCCATGCGATGTATACTGGCTACTACAGCAAAACTGACATTTACCAAGGAAAAAAAGTGTGTTTGAATTGCCGGAAAAATGGCAGCTTCAGATGATTTGAGAACGGCCAGGGATTCCCTTCATTTATATCAGATCTTTTTTGTAGATATAAAGGTTAATGGGAGACCCCCACAAAAAAGAGAATCCCCCTGGCAAAGTCCCTTATCCATGTTGATGAGGATGGGGGCCACTTCCCCACCACCCTAGATGAGTGGTTGTGGAGGTCTGCAGGTTCTGGGCTTATCAAAATTTGGAAGCCTCATTTGACAATAAGGGGGCACCCATGTGAATGAGTATAGGGTGCAAAGTATTCTTATAAAGTGAAACAAACACACAGTATTTGAGAAGTCCTTTACTAAAAATCAAAAAAAAATGTCCTATGATGTATATTCACCGTCAATCACATTATCCAGTGATGCAGATCAATGTCAATCACAAAGCCTGACACCTGTCAACCGGTGAAAAAAAAAAAAAACCTAAAAGGGTCTGGTATAATTTTTTTTTTTTTTTTTTTGCCCTTAGGGGGCTGGAATGAATCATGAGAATATTATTTTTCAAACTCCCGTCTCCTTTGTTTACCGCCACTTCCTTAATAACCACTGACATCAGAAGAAGGAAGCTGTCATATATAGTAATGGGAGAAAAGCCCACTACTATTTATGATGTTCAGCTACTGTAAAGCCTCGTACACACGGTCGGACTTCAAACAAACTTTTCCGTTGATTTTTGTCCGAAGGGAGTTGGTCGGGAACACCCATAGCATACACACGCTCGGACTTTTCTGCAAACTTTCCCAAAACTTTTCCAACATCACATGGTTTTTCTGCTCTTTTCTGCTCTTTACCGCCACCCTTTGGTCAACTTCTGCTATTGTTGGTTGATTTAAACATTGGTTCTGGGCATGCTTATTTGTCCATCGGACAAAAGTCAGATGGATTTCTGTACACGGTCGGACTTTGCTCCATCGGACCTTTGTTGGCAAAAAGTTTGTCCGTTTGCAGACCGAACATTTGTCCAATGAAAACCAAAAAAGTTTCTCCGATGGAGCGTACACACGGTCGGATTTTTGGTCAAACTTGCTCAAAATTACGTTTGTTGGCAAAAAGTCCAACCGTGTGTACGGGGCTTAAGACAGAAATATGAACAAAGTTTGGTCCGAAACTGTGCTCAGACCTAACTGGGAGCTCATTTCTATTGGGAAGGTGTTACATATCTGGCACCTTTCCTGCCTCATGGTCTTATTTTCCAAAATGTTGGTGCTGTAGAAATGCATGCAATAAATACATCAGTTATTCTAGACAATAGTAATGAATAAAGTCCTTACCTTTTTGTCCCTTAGCTCCTGGAACACCATCTACCCCTGTACCAAAACCAAACAAAATAAAATATAATGAATATAAAAATAGGTTTCATGGACATTCACTTTTTTGCGGTAGACCAGGGACATCTGTGCCTTCCTTAAAGCAAAACTACACTGGTGTTAATTCTTAATATTAAATAATGTATCAATGTAAGTTAATGTTTAAAAAATGTTGTTACTGAGATTCTGATGATGCCCAGTGGTAGGGGCGAAATGCATTAAGCTATCTGTGAAGGCTGTGTATATGCCAAGGCAGCAATCTCTGCATGATTTTATCTTTTTGATGTAAATAAATAGCAGTATTACACTATATGCTCTCTCCTCCGTTTTGTTAAAACCATATCTTTGCTAATTGTTGCTGATTGAGGGAACCTGAGGGATCTGGCTCACCGGGAGGAGACCAGCAGACACCCATACTTTGAGGCACACTCCAAGGCCAACCATAACCGCATAATCCGTGGACGGACACCACCATCCTAATACAGGCACACCTAGCATTTCATTCTGGTGAGTGGGGACCCAGGAGGGGAGCACTGGAAGTCACCTGAATATATAAATTTGTCACCAGCTCAACATCCCATAGTTTATGGACTATATTGATTGCATTTATTGTGCGCTATTGGCACTGAGCACATTTGTTTACAGAGACTTTATACATATTGCAGTTTATAGGAGCAGCGCTAAGTTAATTTTCAGTTTCACTGTGTATACTGAATAGACATTTATGTGTGAGCAGCCATCTTCATTTAGTATGTAAGCTCTGCTTCCTGCTCAGTAGTACTTCACTGTGATTGTGCTTTACTTTTTCCTTTCTCTTTTAGCACAATTCTACAGTCTAAGATGATAGTCTAAGACAATAGTCTCCAAGCTTTCTAAACAATGGGCCAGTTCACTGTCCTTCAAACTTTAGTGGGGCCAGATTGTGGCCAATGGGAGTAGAAAATGTCCTGGTATCACGTACCTGGTGGGTGAGCCTGACGTGTAGAGGAAGGCCTCTCGTACAGCTCCGGCTCATGAGCCACTGATAGTGAGACGGCAGGCTCAGGAGCAAAGTGGGGTAAGAGTGCCTATGATCAGTCCAGATATCTGTGCAAGTAGAAGCTGGACTCAGCAGGTAGGAGGCAAATGGGATGGCAGATAGGCTGGCAGACTTGGCAAGAGACAAGCAGAGATGCACCACAGGAAGCAGGAGCTGTAGCAGGCTGGACGGCTGGAAGCAGGGTCAGATGAGCCGGGTTGACAACAGGCAGACAGATCAGGCAAAAGCAGCAGGCAGAAGCGTAGTCAGATCACAGGCAGGTTTTGGCAACAGACGGGCAGATCAGGCAAGAACAGCAGGCATAAGCGTAGTTGGGTCACAGTCAGGTTTGGGCAACAGATGCTGGGTAAGAGGAACTGGAGGCAGAGATCAGGGCAGGAAGCAGACAGGGGTAATCGGGAGCAAGCCGGATCAGTATCAGAAGTCAACACACAGGAATCAGGATTCAGGTAAACGCTGTAGAGTGTAGACCAAGCAGCAATCAGTCAGCGTTGAAGCTCCGTTTAAATAAGTCGACTGGCGCCAGTTCTGGTGACAGGCGCGCGCAATGCCCAATCATTGGTGTCAGTGAGAAAACTAGTACCCCATTATTGGTGTCAGTTGGAGGAATAGTGCCCCATCATTGGGGTCAGTGAGAGGAATCGTGCCCCATCATTGGGGTCAGTGTGAGAAACAGCACCCCATTATTGGTGTCAGTGGGAAAATAGTGTCCCATCATTGGTGTCAGTTGGAGGAATAGTACCCCACTATTGGTGTCAGTGAGAGGAGTAGAGCCCTATTACTGGTGTCAGTGGGAGGAATAGTGCTTCATTGTTGGTGTCAGTGAAAGGAATAGTGCCCACTGTTGGTGTTAGTGGGAGGAATAGTGCTGCAGGGGCTGGATAAAGGCAAACAAAGGGCCACATCTGGCCCCCGGGCCACAGTTTAAAGACCACTGGTCTAAGATATATACTTAGAGGGATTTAGCAAGCGTGACAGGGGCTGTAAAAGGCCAAATACAAATGTAAATGCTAAATTATGATTGTGGTAGCTTATTACATCATATAAATTAATAATTGTAAGGTGAAACCCTACTTCCCAAACATATGGAAAGGATAAGGCATTCTTTTATTGGGTTCTTCATCATCCTTCAACAGGACAGACACTAAATTAAGTGTGTGTATACTAAATGAAAAACTTTTTTTAGATTTGGATAGGATGGTGAGGGGTTAGATCCACTGTCCCGTTTAAATGTCTACCTATGTCCCTATAAGGAAGATGCGCTTTCCCTGTTCTTATCACCAATGACTCCAGAAACGAAAGTGAGGCTAGATACAAAACTTTAAGTTGCCACCAGAACAGTAATAGAGGGGAAATCATCTAATGGGGATATTTGTTCCCATGACAACTAAGAGGGGTTCTCTCACTTCCTGTTGAGTCTACGGGACAGGACATGAAGATAATCACTCTAATGGGGCTCGGGTGGCGAAACCAAAAAACACCTTAAAGCGGAGGTTCCGCGACAAATCGGTTTCTTTTTTTTTTTGGTTGTATTTTTAGATCACCAATTAGTACTCACGTGTTTGGTGACTTCAAACCTCCCCTGTCTGTTTTCGGGCAAAAGATGAACTTTTAAAATCAGCTATAGGAATTTTCCATTTTGCTTGTGGGCATTGTGAAGCCCACAAGCACTGACTTCCTGGAAGCGGTGGACGGTGTTCTGCCGAAGAAGGTCTCCCCGGTGGATAAGGACCCCCCTGTACTGCGCAGGCACGGCACGAACCTTCACAGAGTTTCCGAAAGCCGAACATGTAAAGCTGCGAGTTAGCTCTACACTGCGCCTGCGCAATGACTAGGAGCCGTGTAGAGCTGACTGCGCAGGCGCCGTGTAGAGCTAACTCGCAGCTCTACATGTTCGGCTGTTTTCGGAAACTCCGTTGAGGTTCGTGCTGCGCCTGCGCAGTACAGGGGGGTCCTTATCCGCCGGGGGAACTTTTTCGGCAGGACATGACACATCTGGGCGAACTCCCATATTACATTGCGCCTCAGAATAGAAACGCCTACTCCCGCGGGAGTGAGTACCCGGAAGCCGAAATTGCCATAATATGTTATGTACAACAGAAAAAAAAAATGATGTGGCTACTGGACATGTTGGTAGTGTAAGGAGTGTACTCGTATATAGATGTTATTTTGGGTGACACTCCACTTTATGGAACATCTTCAAAACCAAGCAGTTGTCTGACAGATGAAATCAAAGTGTTTGGTCTGATATACAAAAGGTGTGGCAAAGACACCTAAAACCATACCTGGCGACCCGGCAGGTCCAGCTTTCCCAGGTTCTCCCTTTGGCCCTGGCAGGAAAGAGTTGCAATAATATTTAGCTTCATTTTTCCATTGGTCCAGTAACCACAATGATAATGAAACCATGTCTGGCTTTACCATGCTAGTCTATACCCAGAGCCTACATTTTCTGAGAGCTCATGCATTCAACCAGAGCAAACATTATAGGATTAACTAAACTTACTTAAACTGTTTATTACACCTTATTTCTCTACCCTTATACTTAAAGGATAAGTTCACCTTTTGAACGTGTTACACCCATATTTAGGGTGTAACATGTTCTGCAGCCCACACCCCCAAACCCCTGGCTCCCCATGACAGAGGGCGGGGTTTCTGCAGAGATCGGTAAATAAAAATCCTATCTTCCACCACGGCAGACTTACTTGTAGTTCTTAATGATCAGCATTCTCATAGTTCATTGACATTCCCTCCAGCTTTCTAACTGAAAGCCTGAATGGAGATTTGGGCAGAAAGTAAGAAGGAAATGGTAGAGTGTGCAGGAGCCTGACATTGCACCCATCATCCACTCAGGTGCCTGAGTTATAAATAATACAGTAAAACCTTGGTTTGAGAGCTTTTGCAAGACAAGCAAAATTTTTAAATAAATTTTGACTTGATATACAAGTGATGTCTTGATATACAAGTGAATAATAAATGTGATATTGGAAGCTGGAGCAGTGAAGGAGATCGCTCTAACTGAGCTGAACTGTGGCTATCTATGCACAATCTTATCTACGGTCACGTGAGTGTAAGCGCCTAATGTAAAATCATTGCTGGTAGGATACACAGCATTGCGCAATGATTTTTATTTTACTTTTTTAAATGTATTTTTTCCTTTTCTTTTCCCTATGATTCATCCGTTATGAGCTCACCACTCAGACTGCTCAAGTCAGAAATCTAAACAGCCGTCCCAGCCCCTGATCAGCTGGATGAGAGGGACATATCAAGGAGTAAGAAAAACCTGCAAGAAAACTGATAGTGTGTATGGGGCTTTAAGCCCCATACACACTATCAGTTTTCTTGCAGGTTTTTCTCTTCAGGTTTACCAAAACCATCTAATATGAGGTCAAACCTTAAGAGTTTCAATTCGTATGCAATCAGGCAGGCCCTTGCACTACATGGTTTTGGTAAACCTGAAGAGAAAAACCTGCAAGAAAACTGATAGTGTGTATGGGGCTTTAAGAACTATTGTGTGTGTATATCTCACAGAGCTGCTGAGAAACAGCAATATTAGTAGTGTTTGAGGCTGTATATGCTGCACTGGATTGCACTTATCTGGGTGTTTTGGATCATTTTTTGCACTGTTGCACTTGTAGTTTGCACATATTTGCAGTTTGCATTTTTGGCTTTTTATTGCTACCTATATTTTATAATGGTCTATCTGTAACATTTCAGTTAGGGTTGATTTTTTAGCGCATCAATATCACATTTATTATTCACATTTTAGTATTAGAATTACTTTGATTGCAGCTTTAATCATTTAGTTTTCCTTAGTTGATTGGTTTCACATTTTTTTTACACTTTATTGTGCACCATTTTAGCGCTTCAGTAATTTATTGTATTGAGATACAAGTAGCGTCATGTCACAACTGAGTATAAAAGAGAAGAGAGGCGCCTCTAAGTGTAGCAATAAGGTTACATTTAATGACGGTACAACATTTAGCAACATATTGCTTCACTTCGAGGTGCCTCTCTGCTGGATTTTTCTTCTAATCCCCTTGTGGGGGCTGTCATTTGTGGATGGACATTTTAGGATTACACAACCTGGTCACATTGCTATAATCTTTTTATATAGACTATAGACTGAAGGACCTATGAATAGTTGTATGTGGAACGAATTATTTGAGTTTCCATTATTTCTTATGGGGAAATTTGCTTTGGTATACAAGTGCTTTGGATTACAAGCATGTTTCTGGAACGAATTATGCTCGCAATCAAAGGTTTTACTGTAAATGCACATTTTCTTAGTCACTGAGGAGGCTTGCTTTGGTACTTTGGACTCCCACGGTGGGAGTCCAAAGTACAAGACCCTGTGTACATGTACTGATAAGATAACAAAGGAGATTTCAGGAGCAGTTGAAAAAATGCCCAACTGCTTCTAAGCGTCCGTTTACCAACAGCAGTGTACATGAGGCCTTAAAAAAGTTAAACACTCATAAACACTGATAAAACGTAAAAAACGCTCAAAAACATGTCTCAAAAAAAAAAAACGCTAAAAACCACTAACGTGGAAAAAGGCTAATAAACGCTATTGCAAAAACATTACAAAACTTTGAAAGACTCACTGCAAAGCTACTGGCATTTTTATAATGTTATTTTAACGTCCAGTGTGCATGGAGCCTAAGAAAGGTCCTGTGTATATTCTATGTGAGAATTCATATACAGTCAACTATCCACTAACCTTTCTCTGAGGGAGCACCGGGTTCACCTTTCTGGCCTGGAGGTCCAGGCAGCCCAGGACATCCACGAAGTATAGCCAACTTGTCAGAGCCTTCAATTCCAACAAGTTTTACATCTGTAGGGAAATATAATTTAGGGGAACAGAATATACAGTAAGACAACATTGATATTATTTAACATAATTCACTAATACATGAAAAGATTCTGTGCATTAGTCCTCTTCTATATGTACCTTCAAAGCAACCTATGAAATCCATTTTTTGGTATTCTAAAGACACTTTTCCATAACACCCCTATCACATTAGTGGGCCGATCGGGTGCGCCTGTCAGTTTTTCATGGAACACGACCTCCGGGCCAGATCTAGGCCTAGGCCGCCTAGACCCCCGAAACAAACCACCGTCGTCAGGCTGAAGGTGCCTGGGACTCGAACCCCGTGACAAAGATGTCCGCCCCCTTTATACCCTCTCCCAGCAAGCACGGTGGGTTCCTCGCCCCGCCGTACAACTGCCGAGAGAGGCCAAAAAGAGGTACGGCCCGCAGCAATGGTTCAACCCCAGCCCAAGGCGACAGCGCCACCTGCTGGGCTGCAGGGAACTGCACATCACTGGTGTCTCTGCCAGTTTTAAATATACTTGGAAAGTATATACCCGCAACACTAGCATATTTGCGCAAAAGTTATAGCGTCTACACACTAAGGGATATATATATATGGGATTTTTATTTACTTAACTTTTTTACTGTTAATGGTGGTGATCAGCGACTAATGCCCCATACACACGATCGTTTTTCATGCTGTTAAAAATGCCGTTTTAAAAAATGGCCATTAAAAATGAACGTGTGTATGCTCCAGAGCATTTTTAACGACGTGAAAAACGGGCATTAAAAATTTCGAACATGCTCTCTTTTTTCACGTCGTTTTTCATGTCGTTTTTTTTAACATCGTGAAAAACGGTAGTGTGTATGCTTTTACGAGGGGAAAAAAAACGCGCATGCTCAGAATCAAGTATGAGACGGGAGCGCTCGTTCTGGTAAAACTAGCGTTCGTAATGGAGATAGCACATTCGTCACGCTGTAATGGACTGAAAAGCACGAGGCTGAAAAGCGCGAATCGTCTCTCACCAAACTTTTACTAACACGCGGTAACACTGAATTAGCAAAAGCGTCCCAAAGGGTAGCGTCATTGGAACGGAACTTCCCCTTTATAGTGCCGTCGTACGTGGTATAAGTCACTGCGCTTTGCTTGAACGTTTTTTAAAATGATCGTGTGTACGCAAGACAGGCTTGAGAGGAAACATGAAAAAAAACGACGTGAAAAACGTCGGTAAAAAAAATGGCATGAAAAACGATCGTGTGTACGCCGCATTATAGTGGGACTGCAATATTGCGGCGGACACATCGGACACTAACTGACGCTTTCGACACTTTTTGGGGACCAGTGACACTAATACAGTGCTAACAATTTGCACTGTCACTGTACTAATGACACTGCCTGGGAAGGGGTTAACATCAGGGGCGATCAAAGAGTTAACTGTGTGCCTAGACAGTGCGTGTGTGCTGCTGGTGAGGTGCTTTTTCTAGGGGAAGGCATTGATGCTTTGCAGGAACACATGATCAATGCCTTTTATACTGACAGAACGGCAATCTGCCTTGTTTACATAGGCAAATTGCCATTCTGGCTCTCTGACTAATGATTGGCGGGTGCCGGCAGACACTGAGTTTGTGGTACCAACAGATCAGCTCCTACTGTGTATAATCACAGTGGGAGCAGGTCGGTGGCAGCGCGCATGCACGCCCCAGACCCGGAAGTGCAGGATCACATACTAGGTATGTGATTCTGCGCAGGAGAGCCGCCTTGCCACTGTATATGTAAGTTATACGGTCGGCAAGCAGTTAACATCATTAACCTGTGACTTGCTTATCTCCCAACTTTGAGATGAGAACGAGGGACACCTATTAGCAAAAATTAGGAAGGCATAGGACCCACCCCCTGCCACGCCCCTTAAAGGAGAATTGTACCAAAAAGGATTAGATAAACCCACAATGCATTTTTTTTAAACTACTATTATTCCTTTATATTGGCTTTTGAAATTCACAAATGCAGAAATTTAGAAATTGGATGAAAAGTTTAGAACTGGGAAACACTTTTTGAAAGATAAAAAGTGCATTTTATATACAACTATACAGATCAGACCAAAATGAGGGACAAATGAGGAGGAAGGAGGGACAGAGGGACTTTGTTACAAATCAGGGACAGCCCCTCGAAATCAGGGACAGTTGGGAGCTATGCCCTTGGTCAAGTTAGATTGATCCATTTAGCTCCAAACATTTCAAAAGTATTTTAATTCAAATGCCATGAAATGCAACAACCCTGTTAGGTAATATAATTAGGATATTCATTTGAATTGCTCTCTTCTTAATAGTTACTGACCATGTAAAACTCAACTTATAACATCTTCTCATGTTGTGGTATATCTGCCACCAGGAGCTCTTGCCTATTCAATGGAATTAACTCTTTTTCATCAATGTATTGTTGGCCTTATTAACTAGTAACATATTCTGATTATAACGGAAGGACATATTGTTTATCATACTTTGAAATAACATTTGTAAGAACAAATTCCATCTGCCTTGACTTCATCTTGCTGCATAAAATGATCCTCAGTGGAAGAATGTTTGGCAATCCCAGTGCCAGCTTATCTTTAGAGAAAAGAACAGTAGTAGAACAATGCCCCATAAGCATTGGATCATCTGAACTGCCATCTAATTTCAATGAGAACCTCTAAGGCTGGGTTCACACCTATGCGAATTGGATGTGGGTTTCTCTGCATCCAATTCGCATAGCAGGAGATTGTGACCGGCTTTCTATGAAGCCGGTTCACACATCTCCGCAGTGGCTCCGGTGCGTCTTTTGTTCCGTTTCAGGTCCAAATTTAGCCAGTGAATGGAGACACACCAGACTCCTGCAGTGAGCCGCTGCGTTCTCTAGTGTGAACCCAGCCTTAATTAGTGTTTCTCTAACTTTTTTGTCTTGCGGTGCACCAAAAAGATCTAAAACTTTTCACGGCACACCTGAAAAGATTTAACAATTTTTGTGCTGAAGAACTTATTTATTTTTTACATATACCGTATATACTCGAGTATAAACCGACCCGAATATAAGCCGAGGCACCTAATTTTACCACCAAAAACTGGGAAAACATATTGACTCGAGTATAAGCCTAGGGTGTCCATCTGCATGCCTCACTGTGCCTCACTTTGCCGCACTGTGTCCATGTGCATGCCTCACTGTGTCCATGCCTCACTGTGCCCATGCCTCACTGTGCCCATGCCTCACTGTGTCCATGACTAGACTGACGTTTAACATGGGAGTCTATGGAAGGGGTGTCCGGCTTTGAAAAATCGGTGCTCCCCGGCCGTAGGTCCCCCAGACAACAAACTTTGCACACTTGTAGCACTTGTAGAGGAGAAATGGGGCTACATGTGTGCCAAGTTCCGGGTCCAGGGGACCTACGACCGGCCGGTACCGGGTCCCCAAAGTCACCGGAGAAATTACCGTTTAACATGGGAATCTAAGGAAGGGGTGCCCAGCTTTGAAAAATCGGTGCTCCCCTGTCGCAGGTCCCCCGGATAATAAACTTTGCACACTTGTAGAGGAAGAGTGGGGCTACATGTGTACCAAGTTTGGGGTCCAGGGAACCTATGGTCGGCCAGTACCGGGTCCCCAAAGTCCAGGAGATCAGGCACTAAAGGTGACTTGAGTATAAGCCGAGGGGGGCATCTTCAGCACAAAAAAATGTGCTGAAAAACTCGGCTTATACTCGAGTATATATGGTATATATAATTTTCAATTTACTGTGAAGGATGTGCCAGCTTTCAAGAGCAAATCAGATTGAAGCAAGGCTCCAAAGTCGACAAACGGAACAAACAAACGGAACAGTCTCTATTATTATAATATAATTAGAGCGATCGAGTTCTCCCAAGATCTCGCACAAGTCTCGCATTATGAAAGGAACCAATAAATGACAAACTGACAGAGATTGCGTTATTATACATGTTACTTTTTTAACTTTTGCGACATTGATTTACCATTTAATTTTTTCGATATGTTAAAGGTTTCAAAACGCTAGCAATTTTAAATACTTTTTCAAAACTCCCACGGCACACCTGCAAATCTCTAGTGTGCCACAGCACTCAGTTTGAGAATCACTTCTCTAAATTGTCCCTTCTACAGTTTTAGGATTGGACTTACCTGGGCAGGTCTCTTCAGTGTGTGTAAGAGAGGTCATCAGACACAATACGGAGGCTACCAATATCCACATAGCGGCTACAAATGTTGCTTTTCTTCAGATCTCTTTCAGAATGAGGTAATCTGTCTTCTGTTTGTTAGGATATTTTAGTAACTCCTCCCCACTCCTCTTTCCCAATCAATAGGGATTCTTACACAATTTACAGTCTTTGTTCCTTGTGCTCCTGGAATTACATCACAAACTTATTGACCATTATAAGAACTGCTGTGTCTGCGGCCCCGGCGAGATCCTTCTGGTTCCAAACAATGTGGATGTGTGCTTATTCAAACATGTCAAACAGTAAACAACATTCTTAATTATTGCCTAAGATATTTAAAGGGATTATTTTGCAAAGCTTGTTTGCCTTTTGTTCGGTTATTTCCTTCATACTGTACCTTATCAAGCTCATATCTCTTAGATCTGAAAGAAGATGTTAAAGAGAAAAAAAAAGGAAAAAGGACATATGTAGTACATCTGTGCAATGCATGCACATTTCTTCATGATTTATCCTTTTAACCACTTGAAGACCAGGCCTATTCTGACACTTTTTGATGTAAAAATCAGCATTTTTTTGTACTAGAAAATTACTTAGAACCCCCAACCATTACAGCAGAGGCCCTAGAAAATAAAAAGGTGGGCGTTTTAATTTTTTTATGTCACACAGTATTGTTTTATTTTTATTTAAAAAAAATTTCAACTCATTTTTTTGGGAAAGATACACTTTAATGAATTTTAATGCAAAAAACACAACAAATACCAATTTTTTTGGGGTAAAATATAAAACATGATGTTGGTAAATAGATAGCTAACATTATATGCTTTAAAATTGTGGAATGGCGACAAACAACAATACTTCAAAATCTCCATAGGCAACGCTTTAAAAAGTATTACAGGTTACCAGTTTAGAGTTACAGAGGAGGTCTAGTGTTACAAATATTTCTCTCGCTATAACATTCACGGGAGATACCTCACATGTGTGGTGCGAACACCATTTACAGATGTATGCTTGACCTACGTATGCGTTTTTTAATTCGGCACATGACCACGGAAGGAAGGGGGCACTTTAAATGTTTTTTTTTTGTTTTTTTTTGCACCGTCCCTTTAATTATTTTTTTATCACTTTTATTCCTTAACCACTTCAATACTGGGCACATTCCCCCCTTTCTGCCCAGGCCAATTTTCAGCTTTCAGTGCTGTCGCATTTTAAATGACAATTGCGCGGTCATGCAACACTGTACCTAACAATTTTATTTTATTTTGTTCCCACAAAAAGAGCTTTCTTTTGGTGGTATTTGATCACCACTGGGGTAAATATATATATATATATATATATATATATATATATATATATATATATAGATTATTATTATTATATTAAAAGACTGCTGCTTTTGTTATTATAATAAAAGACCGCTGCTGTTGTTTATATCCGCTTCTGGACCGCCCCACACACATATACTGCGGCAGGGCAGCCCTTCAGCGCCAAATCACGTACCTGTGATTTTTTTTCATACATACATATAGGACTGCAACTAACGATTATTTTCATAATCGATTAGTTGGCTGATTATTGTTTTAATTAATCGATTAATCGGTTAATAACCTTAAAAAAAGTGTGGCCATACAACAAAGTCTTCCTTCAAAAAAAAAATAAAACATTTTTTAACGAACGTTCGTTCGATTTTCTAATTGTCAGTGGGGTCAAATCATTGTTCGTTTTCAACCACAGAGACGGGGAAGTTTAGAAATAATAGAAAACTTCTTGGTCAAAGGAATTTTCAGACAGTGTAATGTGGTTTTCGTTCAGAAATTACAATCGTTTTAAAACTGAATGTTAAAAGCAAGTGAAAATTTCAAACAACATTCTTTCAGCGAATGTACAAAGACTGGCCGATTAATCAATTATGAAAATAGTAATCGATTGATTAGGGGTTGGTCTGAGCTGGTAGTCAGGCTTGGATCATTTTTGATTGCTAGGTATTTGCTTCTGCCTATGTGATGCTGCCTGGTGTACGGTTCCCTGTAGCCTGTAGGTGGCGCTGCCATATCAGGTCAGGGTTGAGCCAGGGGTGGCATTGCTGGCCTTAGGGTGTCTTCTCCCGGCAGCGGTACAGTGGGCGTGGTCGGCCTGCTGTGCATGCCGGGAGAGGGCACATAAGGGGCAGACGCCATCTTTAGTGGTTGAGAGTTGGAGGTTGGAGTGGAGTGCAGGAGCCGGAGGGGTGTGCCCCTCGGGGGTGCGGTGACTGGCCGAGAGGTCGCGGGCACCTTTGGCCTGAGGCTGCAGCGTTCCGGGTGGGCCCAGTACCTTTAACTGGGTCTACAATTCGCCCATTGGAGTCCCAGGGTGCCCGGGTGAGGGTACCCGCTCTGACCGAGAGGAAGCCAGGGGAGGATCGGTCCCACTGAGGAGATGAGTAATGGAAGATTGCTGTCTCGGGAGAGGCCTGGTGACCTGTCAGAGGGAAAGATTCCATGTTTGGGAGGACTAACCTGTAGAGTGCCCATTGGTATTATCCTGTTCTTAAAAGTCTACAGAGGTTAGAGGACTTCCTGTGCCTGTCCCTGGAGGGGATAGGGTGACAGAACAGTTCGAGCTCCACACCGGCTGCTGGGACTGTGAGAGAGGACTGTCCGGGTGAGCTAAACCCACTCAGGATTGAGTGGCGACGAGGTTACTGATTGTGCCTGGACCTAATCTCACACTATTCCTTCTTTCATCTATCTGTCTCTATCTACTACGCAGCAAAAATAGAAAATAAACTCTCTGTTGGAGTTAAAGTGTTCTGGACATTGTTTCTTTGGGGAAGAAATAGAGACTTGACCCCATACTCTGGGGAAGAGAACCAGTGGAGGAAGGTAACTCGCTGCAGGACCCAAAATTGTGAACACCGCTTAACCTCTTCAAACAGGCGAGAAAAAGGTTTGTGTGCTACACGTGGGGGCTCAAGTCCGGGATTATGTACTTTGCAGCCCTGAAGCTGGACTTTATGTTTTTCCCCAGTGTGATTCTGTGGAGGCCAACCATTTCGGAAAAAAAAGTGAACTGCGTCACTTGTAAGAGAAATGGAGGTACAGGCCAAGACCTATGGTGGATTTCCTAACTGCGTAGTTCGTGGGCGTGTCTGAAGTATAGAAAAACCCGCAAGCTACGTGCAGAAAGAGAAGGAGGGGGAGGAGCCCCCGCCAACTTGTGTTGCATGTGGCAGTTTGGCGCCAAAGGACAGTACGAGCTGAACTAGTAAAGAAGCAACATGTCTGCCGTCCCATGGAGTTCTGTTTCATCGGGACCACGGATGTTCCCACCTGCCAGAGCCATGGACGTTATTTCTTTTGCTGCCCCCCTGACGGATACAAGGATTCGGCTTAAGCCTAGGAGCCGCTTTGCGTTTTATACGTGCAGGGATACGGAGGCCCTGGGCATGCTCTGTCCTAAGTGCCAAGGACTGGCATTACAGCTTCGGCCTTTTGGAAGGTGTGCTATGTGTGGAGAGTTCCTTTTTGAGGTGGACCAGCAGTCGGAAAAACCAAAGGGTTACCGGGTCAACTGCCTTACAGGTGTCGCTACTCTAGAAGAGGAAACCAGTACTCCCACGGCCAAGCCCACGCGCACCGCTCCGACTGCCACGGAAGTGGAAGATGGAGTTCTGACCATTGCGGAGCTTGCAACGGAGGTCATCGTGGATGCTGTCTCCGTTACAACAGAGAACTCTCTCCCACCCGCCAAGCGGAAGGGGGGATACGTAAAGGCCTCCCGCGCCTGCGGTTGAAGCCTGCCCCAGCGCCTGCCTGAACCGGATCTTCCAGCCGGAGGGACCTCCAGGAGATCCGCATCGGGGGAAGGTAAGGAGGCTGGGAGAAGAGGGACATTGACTTTGTTGGAGAGGGAAGGGAAGCCCACACCCCACGCTACAGGGGATGTGTGGACAACCAGCCCGCAAAGACCCTCCATTTTCAAGGGCGTTGTGTCTGTCTCCACCGCCAGCTATCTACCGGCGGAGGAGTATAATACCTCTGAGTTGGATTTGTAGCAAAATACTGAAACTGAGAAATGGTTTTGATCACTTCAAAGGTGACAGCAGAGATTCATTCCAGGAAATGTAGAGACAGAATGTCTACTGATGTCTGAATAAGTAAATTGGGTTAATTGGGGGTCTGAGGTAGCGTTCTATTCATCTATTGTCAGTGTGTTAATGACCACCTATTATCTGTTACTTGTTGAAGGGAATGCCCCTGGAAAATGAGTTAAGAAACCCCTTGCATGGAGAATGATATAAAAAAGCCAGCTGTGGCAAAAATAAAGCGTTGATTTACTCCCAGAACTGTGTGTCGTCCAGTTACTGGCGGGGTAACAGGTTGCCTTGGATAAGTCAGTACTTCCTCAGCTTCAAGGATTTCCCAGTGGACGTTGGAGCTCCGCAACAGGATTCATCTTCAGATGTGGGAGATGAGGTGTTTGAAAGAAAGGGTTGGGATAGAATCCTGGCAACTTCACCCCGCAGTTTAGGTGGAGTTTCTTTAATGGACTCTGGGGAAACTACACCCCGAGTGGAAGTCTCTGCTGCAAGGGAGGAGACTGATCCTACACCCGCTTTGCCAGCTCCGACGCCTTCTGTGTCTGCTGTTGTGGATGTCCGGGCACCATTGCGGCCACCTTTGCCGCCGTTGGAGCCTGCACCATTGAGAAGGTCTCCGGACGCCATTGTCTTCCCAGGAGCAGTAGATCGGGCCACCATGCCCCCTCTAGCCCGGTTGCAGCGGCTCCTACACAAAAAGGTCACCGTTGACTATGGTTGGGAAGATCCCTATGTTCCTAAAGAACTGCTTTATGAGATTGAGGCCTCTCGTGAACGTTGGTACGCTGACTTTGTATGGGACCATGTGAAAGTACCAAGAGGCTATTGATACTTGAAGTGTTCTGCTGTAATGGCTGATCGCTATAAAGGCTGCCGCAAGGACTGGACTTATGGTCGGCACATTCACGCGGACCGTGTAGTCATCTGCAGCAAGGACAGAGACGATGCTGTTTACTACATAGAAACACTGGACAAGCAGTGGAAAACCCTTGTTCTCCCTGATCCCAAGTACTATCTTTGAAGTAGGAACTTGTTTTTTTTATTATTTCCACTTCAGGGAACTTGCCTTGAACTGCTGATCTGACTCTTTGCTCCAGAGGGGATTTACTCTGTTGAGGAATTGGAGGACTGTTTGTGTTTCTCCCCTTTCAGTCCCGCAGAGGAGAACGTTTTTTTTTTTTTTCCCTTCTCAAGAAAAGAACTGAACACTGGGTAGATTTAGTCAGGGCAAAGCAGAAAGCTGTCATGATCAAGGGGGTGTCCTTGTGTATTGATATGTGCCTATGCGCACCAAGGCTAGAGTAGTAATGTGTGCTGCCACTAGGTGGTAGTGTTCTGCAGGAAATTATGCTACAGAAACCGGTCATTCCTTCCAGGGGGAATGGTTTGCTTCTGTTACTAGAAGTTAGGATGTTTGATTTTGTGTGTTATGTTGTTTTTCTCTCCCTCTGCAGGTGAACTACAAGCAATTCCAGAGAATGGGTGGAGTAGTTATTTAGCAGGGGGTGGAATATGTACAGTGTGATATGAAAATGTGACACTGAGAATGGATGTCAAATACTGTGTTTTGTTCTCTATATTTCCTTCTCTATTTCTTTTCTCTTGTCCTTTTTTTTTTCTTATGTTGGTTGAGGCACAACAACTCAACAATTGTACATAGTTCTTCTGGAATAAATTCACGCTTACTCAGGCTTGAGGGGTTGTGCATTTATTGCAGACACTGGGGACAGTGTCTATTTTAGGAGGGGGTGTATGTAGCGGGCATTTACTTTTTAGGGGTGTTATGTGGCTAAATTTAGGGGTTGGTCTGAGCTGGTAGCCAGGCTCGGCTCATTTTTCATTGCTAGGTATTTGTTTCTGCCTATGTGATGCTGCCTGGTGTACGGTTCCCTGTGGCCTGTAAAAATAGAACAAGTATATGGACATCCGCACTCCAAAAGACCGTTTAGGTTGCCTTTTATTGGTAAAAAAACGTGGAGCACTACAAATCACAGCAGACAATAGGGTACATCTGACGCGTTTCGCACTGGGGTTCAGTGCTTAGTCATAGCTAAAACAAAACAAAATACACTTCAAATAAATATCCTCATTAAAATCTCACATGATCCACACTAGCAAATAATGAGCCACCGCCAATCAGTTTGAATCAGATGGCAGTGATAATGATCACAGGCAGGTGTGATATGTAACCAAAGTGAAAATAAAGACAAAAACAACAGCACACAAATGCACACATATGTAAAATGCATTAAAATGAAAAACAAAATATAGAATAAAAATGCAAAAAATTTGAAAATAAAAAAAGAGAAATGAAAAATGAAAAAATGAATGAAAAAATAATGAAGGTATGAAAAAGTGAATGAAAAAGTGAGTAAAAAAAAGACGAAGAGAATATATATAAATCCAGAAATCCAAAATAGTTCAAATGTACACATGTAGGAGGTGTGTGCAAGACACAAGGTAGTAATGTAAAAATTGTGTGAAAAATGTGTGACTAAAAATGGGAAGTTTAGTTTCATTAAATATTTTTATTTCTATCTCTTTATCTTTATGTCTCATTCCTTTCCCCTCTTTTCCCTCCCCATCCTCTAGTGTGTTTTCTTTTCTCTATGTTTTTTATATTTTTATTTCTCTGTTTGTTCTTTATATATTTTTTGTTATTTGTTTTCTATCTTTTATTTTTGTTTTTTTATTATTTATTATTTGATATTATTTATTATCCATCTCCTGAAATCCCTCTGTATATTGTGTGTCAAAAGAAGGACATAATAAAAAGTGAAAACTAAAAGGGAGAAAGTGACGATAAAATGGATAGGTGTCCAAAATATCCGATTCAATAAGTGTGCGAATGAAAAGTATATCTTAATCGTATTGATAAAAATAACGACTGCATAAATGTCAATTCAGATATCTCTGTTAAAAGATAGAGAACATGAATGTTATAATTATTATAATTTGTTAACAATGCCGTCATAAGAGTGCCGACATATGTAGACTAATCCCACACAAATGGCATATAAAAAACATAAAGCAAGTACCAGCATATAATAAAATATCAAGAGATCCCCTGTAGCTGTGTGAATTTATATATATATATATTTTTTTTATATTTAAAAATGAAGATGAAAAATAAGGAAAATTTAATTTTATATATGTATAGAAGAGGGGAAAAGAAAGATTGGAAAAAAGAGAACTAATTTCCAGGCTTGTGTCTTGATAATAGTATGAAAATCTTTGGTATTGTCAACTATTGATTACTGTGCTCACAATTACACGTATATGTAAAAACATATAAACACAAGATAAAATTCATGAACAGCATAAAAACCTGCACTCACAAATGAATGAAGATGTATGTAAAAAAAACATATTGTGGTACTCTTATGCACTCTTATGACGGCATTGCTAACAAATTATAATAATTATAACATTCATGTTCTCTGTCTTTTGACAGAGATATCTGAATTGACATTCAGTGACCTGATCCCACCATGTACATATACACATATATTTACCGCAATATTACTGAAATCTGGTTAATAGTCTTATACATTAATTTACAATGACACTTTGCTCATACACACAAATTATCATTAATACACCATATATACACATTTACACTTTACACATATACATTTTTTGTCACATTTTTCATATTTACACACATTCATGTGTCTATATCAATGTATAAACATATTTCTTGCACAAAATTCACATTTATACTTTATATTTTATATTTTACATTTTACACTTTTCCATTTTATTTTTTACATCATCACACATACTAGCCACTTTAACAACATCTTTGTACCAAATTCTTTCACGCAAAAAACACATGACCACAGTATAACATTGGCCATATTCAGTTCATATATGTGCACGTTGACAGTTTACTTTAGAATTACATACACATGTGCACATGTATATTGATATGCACATAATATTTATGCAGTCGTCATTTTTATCAATACGATTAAGATATACTTTTCATTCGCACACTTATTGAATCGGATATTTTGGACACCTATCCATTTTATCGTCACTTTCTCCCTTTTAGTTTTCACTTTTTATTATGTCCTTCTTTTGACACACAATATACAGAGGGATTTCAGGAGATGGATAATAAATAATATCAAATAATAAATAATAAAAAAACAAAAATAAAAAATAGAAAACAAATAACAAAAAAAATATAAAGAACAAACAGAGAAATAAAAATATAAAAAACATAGAGAAAAGAAAACACACTAGAGGATGGGGAGGGAAAAGAGGGGAAAGGAATGAGACATAAAGATAAAGAGATAAAAATAAAAATATTTAATGAAACTAAACTTCCCATTTTTAGTCACACATGTTTCACACAATTTTTACATTACTACCTTGTATCTTGCACACACCTCCTACATGTGTACATTTTGACTATTTTGGATTTCTGGATTTATGTATATTCTCTTCGTCTTTTTTTTACTCACTTTTTCATTCACTTTTTCATACCTTCAATATTTTTTCATTCATTTTTTAATTTTTAATTTTTAATTTCTCTTTTTTTATTTTCAAATTTTTTGCATTTTTATTCTATATTTTGTTTTTCATTTTAATGCATTTTACATATGTGTGCATTTGTGTGCTGTTGTTTTTGTCTTTATTTTCACTTTGGTTACATATCATGTGATGGAGTATATAAAATGAATATTTTATTTATAATATGTTTTATCCCTATCTATTATCCATTATAGTTTGAGAAGCTTAGCAAGGGTTAAATGTTTATTTTCTTGATTTTCTGTTTCTGACAGTCTATTTTCAGCTATCTCAGGAATTCAGGATGACTAGTGTCCTTTTACGAGAACCATCTGTTAGGAACAGAAATACATTTTGAAATATTTCTGTACAATGAGAAGCCCATTGATTTTCATATTGGGAACCAGAGGGTTTGTGTATGTTAAGGGTACAGGTTTGAAATATTATATGCTAATTAAGGATATTGTTTAGAAGTATTTTTATGTGTGTGTCCTAGTATTCATGAAACAATAAGACAAAAAGTGTTTTCCTTGATTAAAAAATATAGCAGAGATATTCAGCTCAGAGTGAAGAAAAAAGAACAGATGTCCTGTGTAGTCCTTCATTTCCTCCCCCCCCCTCCGAGCAAGACTAAAAAGGAGAAAAGAGTATTCCGGGACACTCTGGCAAGAGGAACAAACTGACGTCACAAGAAGAAGCTCCATATATGAACAAGAACTAATTATATGTACATGCCTGTGATGACGTCGTCTGTGTAAAATTTGCCTTTAAAAAGGTTTGAGACCGAGACTAAGGTCTGGGAGTGATAAAGAATTTATACTAAAAGCACAGAGTAGCGTCATTTCTTTCAAGCTAGCAAATAGGCCTATACACTCCAGCACAGATTTGGAACAGCGGCCGAACAAGAGAATAGTTTCTGGGATTGGACCAGAATCGATCCATTACAATTGGCACCCAATGTGCTTCGCTTTGGACTATGCGCTGTCGTAGCCAATCTAGATGTGACTACCAGCGTCTTGAGACGGGCCTGGCGGATCGAAGCTTGCGCAACTTTGTAAAACACGGTAAGTGGAGTCTGTTATATTCCTTACCTGTGTTTTTCTGCCTTGTCACCCTCGATTTCACTTGCAGTCCATTGGCTGTGCCATGCCACGATAAGACGGGTAATTTCTTGTCCAAAAGTCGTTTTACTAAGAACCCGTTTGACTCCTTCTGCTGACTGTATTTTTTTTATGTTTTGCTCTATGTTGACGTTTTGTTCTGTGTTGACTTATATGTGCCTGTTTCCCCACTGTCTGTATGGGAAGGGGGTGACGCGGTTTCCTTGCCGGCATGTTTTTTACGGGCTTGGTTCCGAGAAGATGTCGAGAGGACACAGATGCCTGGCTAGACCTGGTACAAAACATGCTGGTTAAAGAGGGCGTATGGTACTTTTCCAAAGGCACAGATTCCTGCCCGCGTTTTTTTTATACGGGTCCAAGAGTGTGTCATAGATTTGTGAAAGGCACAGATTCCTGCCCGTTTTTTTATACAGGTCCATAAGGGTGTCATAGACCTCCATACAGACAACAGAGCTGACATAGCTCTCATATTCTACACTTGTGTGTTTTTGTCTGTCTGTTTTTTTTGTATGTTGTGTTTTTTTGTCTATTTTATGACCATTCTATACATGTGGAAAAGGTTTTGGTTTTAGTTTGGCTAAGTGTTTCAAGCTCAGCCTGTTTAGCTCATTTTGTGACACAAGCACGAAGCCCAGATTCACACGCGCCCTCCTTCCTCCTCTCCCTCCCTCTTTTTATTTTTTGGTCTTATCCCTTGGCCTGTGTCTCGTGTGAGCGTGCTGTTACAAAACCACGCTGCCCATCTCCCCCCCCCATAGAGGGTTTCACACTTCCCCCCCTTTCTTTTTAATACCAGAGTGTGAAGAAGTTCTTTAATAAGGCAACTAAGTTTAATTCTGCATGAAAATGTTTAAGAATAATTAAGCCCTGAACAAAAGAAAATGTGTTATTACATGTGGTCATTCACAGCACAAACAAGGGGCAGAACAAAGTTTTAAGAAAAAACTATTGATTAAGATAATGGAAAACAACATGGTATTTAGTGTTTAACAAAAATCCTACAGTTTTGGTTGCAGGAAATAATAAGTTAAGTATTGAGCAATTTTTACAAAATATTCCAAACTAAGGCTACCCAGGAAAAATATTAAAATATGAAAGTTTTGTTCAATCTCAAAACTATCAAAAATTGTAAAAAAAAACTATTGTTAAAAGTTTTTGTAATTGAGTATTTCTGATAAAAGTAAAGACTTTGGTTGGGGAGGAATTTTTCTCAGGGAAATGGCCAATCGCAGTTCATGGGCAGGAGCCAATCTGTGAGTTTCACGAGATTGTCCTCTAAACAATATTTTGTCATTACTATAATCAGGAATGTCATATAACGTAGTGTACATGATTTTTGGCAGATGTACAAACCAAATATGTTTAAAAAAATTATAAAAAAGGTTAAACATTATAAAAACGATAAATGAGATTGTTACCGAATTGTACAATGAATTGCATGCAAAGCCTGGTAGGTAAGTCTGACAGTAGCAGATCTTTCTCTGAAGAGTGTGACATGTAAAGGAATGTACTGTCAACAGAGAAATGCTGATCGAGTTACACAGCCGACAGTTCTCACTTCTTTGAATCTGAGAACAACATTTTTGTGTTAAACCTTCCAGAAACCTGGAAGAGGGTTCATGGATGGGAAAAAAAAATATATATTTTAAAGGTATTATTACTTACTAAAGTGATTGTTTTGAAAAAAAAAACATGTGGGTTTTGTACCATTTGTTTAAGGTGTTATTTCAAGGAAAACAGGAGGTGACACACAGCTTTGATTAAGCTTTGTTTATGGACAACTGGGTGTAAAAAGAAAAAAAAAAAAAAAAAGTTAGTTGAAGTGAGATAAAAATACTTCATGACTAAAATGATGCAGTCTGACAAAGCCACAGTTGTATAAGTTAATCATGCAAAAGTTACTCTATCGGCTTTTAGTGGACATTTATTGGGAAAGAGTTTCTTTGTGCTTTTATAAATGGATCCATGTATTGGCACAATGAAATAATAAACTTTCTGTATTTGTGTCTGCACTGAAAGGTGAGCTTTAGACTACCATGTGTTTAGCAGTCAGACTGACGGAGCACGTGTGGTTCATTCAATCATACTGTCTGAAAAGCATGATTGGTTATGACAAACATGATCAATTTTCTTTCAGAAAAAGAATATTTAGGAAAGCCCAACCTAAAATAATGTTTTTTGCAAAATTAAGGCAGTTATAAGTGAAGTTTTAGTAAAAGAAAAATATAAAAGAAAAATACAATAATCTGGTAAGATTATTACTTTTACAAGCTTTAATTTAGTCACAGGATAAAGAGGGGGACGATGAAATGTTGTCTTAGTTAGAATCAGTACAGACTGATAATAGAGATAAAATTATTGTAAAAATAATTGATTCCAACAATAATGTATGCAGTTATTTTTAGATGAAAATATTTTTTTTGCATATCCAGGTACTTGACCGACTGAATTGTTTTTACATGTCCATTACTAAAAAAACATTTAAATGTATGGCAGAGCGATTTTTGGAATCGGGCTTATTTCTACCTGCAGTATGAACTACTCTGTTTCCAAATATTTATGGACATACACAATTTTTTTGTTTGTCTTTCAGAAGCTAAATGCCTAATGTTGTATAATGGTTTTGGGGTAATGCCTGTGTACAAAAGAATTCTTCTAAATTTAGACTTTGCCTTCACATGTGCCTAATGTGATTTTTGGTCTGGACACATGTAAGAAGTATATTCAGGAGATCTGTTTGGTTCGAGAACAATGACATAGTGTCATATTTATAAAGAGTACTTACCTTCCGTGTAGTAACGGAACAACGTTTCATAAGGGTTGCTAGGTTTTGAATGTTCTAGTGTCATTTAAATGTTGAACTTTGCTTAGGGTTTGCATAGAAACGTATGTCCATATTCAGTTGTAAGTTGAGGGACCTCGTACTGTAGTCCCTCCCAGTTATCCTTACTCCTTTGTGCCCTATGTTGAATTCTGATGCCAGCTTTTCATTGCCCTGTGATGCATTCAATACCGGGTTACATTACAAATCGCATTATCGCATACTATCAAGTGATTTCGTAGTGGGTTTTAAAGAACCGATTCAGATTGGGCTGATAGTGGCCCGACCAGAGTAGTACAGGACCTTATAGCAGTGAGTGAGCTTATCCTTCCACGCTCTCTTCTGTCTGGGGTGCCCCTGTCTGCAAAAGTATTTTCGCTGTCAGTGATTGATTTAGATTACCTGAAGCCATACAGCTCATTTCGCCCCTAGTCATTGCTAAGGCCCTACATGTAATAAAGGCGATCAGTACTGTTCCTGCCCTTTTGCCTGTTATGGAAAGCCCTTTTGCCTGTTATGGAAAGCCCTTTTTCCTGTTCATATCTGAAATGCAGGGCCCCGCCTTATGGGTGTTGACACGAACTCATGGACTCTGTAACCACGCTATTGGTTGTTATTTAGCCTGCCTGGACCCTGTTGCTAGAGGTGGCCCATCCTGTCTGCCCAAGCCCTGTTGGACTAAACTTCTGACTTTGTCCTGGCCCATCCCCTTCTGCTGCTTGCCCCTCACGATATTTCTCTGCCTTTCTGTATCAGGTGCAACCCAAGTGTTTGTCCTATGGTTGCGATGCAGTTTCCTCATGCCTGACGGTGTGGCTCTACTTCAATGCCAGTGACTCTACCCTGCTACTCTACCTCCTCTTGTCCAAGGGGGGTATCATGACATGTCTCTGGACAAACAGGAAGAAGAGAACGCAGACCTACCTGCTTTTACCCGAGATGAAGATGAATATTGTTTTGACCTTATGAAGGTGAAAACTACCCGTCTACCCCCTGTTCTGGATGCCCCAATCCTAATGCCTCAACTCACCTTGTAGCAGTACAGGTGGATGATCTTTGGACTGTAGGAACCCGCCTATGTCTCCCCAGAGCTTTGTACCCAGCTGTGGTGCAATGGGCCCATGGAGCAACCCATTTCTCAAAGACTTTGATGAACTCACTTATAAAGAATCATTATGTAGCTCCAGGAATGACTAAACAGTACTGTAAGTCCTGCCACACTTGCCTAGCATGCAACCCCGAAAGGCTCAGGGTGGCTCGAGGCTTATCCTGTCACAGATCAGACGGCGAAAACCACGGCTGCTTTTGGAGGTGGTTTGCAGATATGGGGTACCTGGGGTGATAGAGAGTGATCACTGCTATAGTCACAAAATAAAAATGGTTGGCCCTAGGTAACACATTAGTGTTTTATGCATCTTATCACCCTGTTAGGTTGTTACAGTCTGATACTTTGATGGATTATGTGACCGCTCTTGTAAAATAATTAACTAACATCTATGTACGAGTATTTTCTTGCATTACAGATCCTGATCTAAGTACCGGTACTTACAGTATACTTCCTGGTGATTGGGTGATGGTTAAGAAGTCTCTCTGAAAGCATTCCCTGGAGTCAAGATATGCAACAAGGCTCCAGTTCCTGAGGACCGTGAACCACTCGCATCAGAATGAAACTATATATCTTTTTTCTTATAGCAACTGTGCACGCACAGGAGTTGGCTATCAAACAAATAGATGGTGTAACACAATTTTGATATAATTCATCAGACACACATGTAGCTGCCTTTATATTTGATCTCTGTATTATAATCTTTCTCCCTCCATTTAACTGGCAGTGTATCCACAGATCTGGTGAAGAATCAAACTCAGTCTTTGGGAGACATGTATTGGATCTGTGGGGACATGAAAATTAGGACTAGATTACCAGACAGGTGGACAGGAGAATGTGCACTTGCTAAAGTCATAATGCCCCTGCACATCTTCTCGGGAGGTGACTTAGTAGTAAAAAGGGAGCACTCATCTAAATCCAGCAGGAAGCGTAGAGGTGCTCCAGCTGGTAGTTTTGACCCTCATGTATATATAGATGCCATAGGAGTCCCAAGGGGGGTCCCAGATGAATTTAAAGCAAGAGACCAAGTAGCTGCAGGTTTTGAGTCCCTGATTCCCATAATTACTGTAAATAAGAATGTAGATTGGATTAATTATATCTACTATAATCAACAGAGGTTCGTTAACTATATCAGGGATGCACTCCAAGGTTTAGCTGAACAACTAGAGGCCACTTCACAAATGACTTTCCAAAATCGTATGGCCTTAGACATGATTTTAGCTGAAAAGGGGGGTGTGTGCAAAATGTTGCCTGGGACAAGTACATGTTGTACGTACATTCCGGACAATACAGGCCCCATTGGTAAGGTAACCATGGCCATTAAGAAATTAGAGGATCTCTCAAAAGAGTTGAAAAGAAATTCAGGACTGACTGATCCCTGGGACTAGTATTTTGGGTGGATGAATGGGTGGCAACGCATTTGTACTCAAATAGGTATAGCAATTTTGATACTGCTTACATTAGCTGCTCTAGTGGTTTGCTGTATTCTACCCTGTATGAAGAAGCTGTTAGGAAAGGCAGCTGAAGAGGTGACTCCTACTTTTTTGAATCTAGGTGATATTAGAGATACAATAAAGGAGGCTGAGGGACCGTATGCTCCATTGCAGTCCTTACCTGTAACTAATACATACAACATTCTCAAATGATAAGGGAAAGAATAGTACTTGACTGTTCTCCTGACCGTTTCGTCGAGTAAAGACACTGGGCAAGCCATGTCCGACCTCTATGCGAAATGTAAAAAAGGTCCTGATGTCAGGAGGGCCAGGTAAGGTTATATAATATAGGGACAGAGTTGATAAAATAATCATTTCAAGGGGGGACTGTGATAGAGTATATAAAATGAATATTTTATTTATAATGCGTTTTATCCCTATCTATTATCCATTATAGTTTGAGAAGCTTAGCAAGGGTTAAATGTTTCTTTTCTTGATTTTCTGTTTCTGACAGTCTATTTTCAGCTATCTCAGGAATTCAGGATGACTAGTGTCCTTTTACGAGAACCATCTGTTAGGAACAGAAATACATTTTGAGATATTTCTGTACAATGAGAAGCCTATTGATTTTCATATTGGGAACCAGAGGGTTTGTATATGTTAAGGGTACACGTTTGAAATATTATATGCTAATCAGGGATATCGTTTAGAAGTATTTTTATGTGTGTGTCCTAGTATTCATGAAACAATAAGACAAAAAGTATTTTCCTTGATTAAAAAATATAGCAGAGATATTCAGCTCAGAGTGAAGAAAAAAGAACAGATGTCCTGTGTAGTCCTTCAGCTCCTCCCCCCCCCCCCCCTCCGAACAAGACTAAAAAGGAGAAAAGAGTATTACGGGACACTCTGGCAAGAGGAAGAAACTGACGTCACAAGAAGAAGCTCCATATATGAACAAGAACTAATTATATGTACATGCCTGTGATGACGTCGTCTGTGTAAAATTTGCCTTTAAAAAGGTTTGAGACCGAGACTAAGGTCTGGGAGTGATAAAGAATTTATGCTAAAAGCACAGAATAGGGTCATTTCTTTCAAGCTAGCAAATAGGCCTATACACTCCAGCACAGATTTGGAACAGCGGCAGAACAAGAGAATAGTTTCTGGGATTGGACCAGAATCGATCCATTACAATCACACCTGCCTGTGATCATTATCACTGCTCATTATTGGCTAGTGTGGATCATGTGAGATTTGAATGAGGATATTTATTTGAAGTGTATTTTATTTTGTTTTAGCTTTGACTAAGCACTGAACCCCAGTGCAAAACGCGTCAGCTGTACCCCATTGTTTGCTGTGATTTGTAGTGCTCCACGTTTTTTTTACCAGTAAAAGGCAACCTAAACGGTCTTTTGGAGTGCAGCTGTTCATATACTTGTTCTATTTTTGCTTCGTGCATTGCCAGCACCCGTGGTTTCTAAGAAGACATTGATTGCCCATTGCATCCATCTGGAGCGGTAACCTCCCTTTCCTTCCCTGTGGCCTGTAGGTGGCGCTGCCATATCAGGTCAGGGTTGAGCCAGGGGTGGCATTGCTGGCCTTAGGGTCTCCTCTCGGCAGCAGTACAGTGGGCGTGGTCGGCCTGCTGTGCATGCCGGGAGAGGGTACAAAAGGGGCAGACGCCATCTTTAGTGGTTGAGAGTTGGAGGTTGGAGTGGAGTGGAGGAGCCGGAGGGGTGTGCCCCTCGGGGGTGCGGTGACTGACCGAGAGGTCTCGGGCACCTTTGGCCCGAGGCTGCAGAGTTCCGGGTGGGCCCAGTACCTTTAACTGGGTCTACAATTCGCCCATTGGAGTCCCAGGGTGCCCGGGTGAGAGTACGCGCTCTGACCGAGAGGAAGCCAGGGGAGGATCGGTCCCACTGGGGAGATGAGTAATGGAAGATTTCTGTCTCGGGAGAGGCCTGGTGACCTGTCAGAGGGAAGGATTCCATGTTTGGGAGGACTAACCTGTAGAGTGCCCATTGGCATTATCCTGTTCTTAAAAGTCTACAGAGGTTAGAGGACTTCCTGTGCCTGTCCCTAGAGGGGATAGGGTGACAGAACAGTTCGAGCTCCACACCGGCTGCTGGGACTGTGAGAGAGGACTGTCCGGGTTAGCTAAACCCACTCAGGATCGAGTGGCGACGAGGTTACTGATTGTGCCTGGACCTAATCTCACACTATTCCTTCTTTCATCTATCTGTCTCTATCTACTATGCAGGCAAAAATAGAAAATAAACTCTCTGTTGGAGGTAAAGTGTTCTGGACATTGTTTCTTTGGGGAAGAAATAGAGACTTGACCCCATACTCTGGGGAAGAGAACCAGTGGAAGAAGGTAACTCGCTGCAGGACCCAAAATTGTGAACACCGCTTAACCTCTTCAAACAGGAGGGTACGGGCATATAGCACGGTGTGCCTTGACTTGCAAGTGAGCCAGGCGAGAAAAAGGTTTGTGTGCTACATATATATATATATATATATATATATATATATATATATATGTAGCGGGTATTTGAATTTAAGGGAAGCATCTGGGTGGTAGTGTAACCCAGATGCACTGATTGCTAGGGAATCTGAGACCCTTTTATGGTTCTTGGAGGACTCTGGTGGGGTGAGGTTCCCTGCGGCCTACAGGTGTCATTGTTGCCCTGGGCCGGAGTTGAACTCACACTGCAAGACTGTGCCTTTTTGTCCTCCCCAGGAGCTGGTATAGCGGGGCGGGGAACCCGCTGTGACGCAAAGGGAGAGGGGATAAAGGGGCGGACGCCCTTACCACAGGGTTCAGAGTTGAAGTCGGAGGACTCGGCCGCACCTAGGCACCTTCAGCTTGGGTGCTGGCGTTCCGGTGTTCCGGTCCCAGGTGCCCTTGACCTGGCGGGAGCGAGAGATGGAGTCCATCTCAGGCACCTTTAGCCTGGGGTGAGGTACTATGGCGGATGCCTGGGGCTCAGTGCCTTCGACTGAGGCCCACAAGGGTGGAGGAATCTGAGGGGGCCCTAACTCCTTGGGTGCCCATGTCTGAGTTCGTGAGGGCTGGTGAGCAGAACTTCTCTGAAGAGTCCGGCGCAGCATTGCTGGTGACGGAGAGGCCTCCGGTTCTCCCTTGGACGGATATCCTTCCCCTGACAGGGGCTGTGCTAGCGAAGGTAATTCATGTTCTACTTCACCTAGTCAGTGGCAGTGACTATTCGCCACTGGTGACACCACAGTGGTTAGCTTTATCTGAAAGGATTGTGCCTCGACCAACTGCCATTAGTACTGAACTGTTGCAAAGGTCCCAACTTGACTGTGCTGTATGTTTATTCGCTGAAAAGAATAAAACTGTGTTGGACCTATTCAGTGTGTGGAACTCTGGTGACTAGGAGCAAAGGAGTCAAGGACGAAGGACAGGACTTGACTCTAGGACACCTACACAAAGCCCGATCTTTCTGGCCTTCACCTCGTTACTACGGAGGACATGGGCTGTGGTGTATCTCATCCCTCCCCCCGGTATGAACACCCCTAGACAAAGACAGACAAGCCGAGAATAAGAAGGGGTGAGAGGGGTGAGGTCGCTACATATGTATCTCAGAGCCAGTCCGAGATTCATCCTATCTCCCCACCAGCACAGTAAAAGAGAGGTGTGGAAGCACTTCTCCCATGGCAGAGTCAGCCAGAGGGAGATCTTTCCCATCTCTCTACCAGAACACTGAGTGATAAGGCTATTGTGCACGGGGTGATTAGGGTGTGCCCAGGCACAACCAGCACACCCTGTGCGCACGCCTATGATATAGCCCCTCCTCCTGGTCCCGGGACTTTGATAGACAGATCATCCGTTAAATCACGGGACGGACGATCTGTCAATCAAAGTTCCCTGGCCAGGGGGAGGGGCTATATGTGACGTTGAGCGGCGGGAAAACAGCAATTGAAATTAAAGCTGTTATCGCTGTGTTCCATCATCCGGGTGGCCCTCCTGTTCCTCTCCTCCCCTGCACAGGTAGGCTGCATGGTTGGAACAGGTTGAATGAGGCTGCTTGGTGGACATAGGCTTCATGGTGGGCAGAGGCTGCATTGGTGGACAGAGGCTGCATGATGGACACGGGCTGCATGGTGGGCACAGGCTGCATGGTGGACACAGTCTGCATGGTGGGCAGAGGCTGCATTGGTGGACAGAGGCTGCATGGTGGGCTGAGGCTGCATGGTGGACACAGGCTGCATGGTGGGCACAGGCTGCATGGTGGACACAGGCTGCATTAGTGAACACAGGCTGCATGGTGGACACAGGCGGCATTGGTGGACAGAGGCTGCATGGTGGACACAGGCTGCATGTGGACAAAGGCTGCATGGTGGACACAGGCTGCATGGTGGGCACAGGTTGCATGGTGGACACAGGCTGCATGGTGGACAGAGGCTGCATTGGTGGACACAGGCTGCATTGGTGTTCACAGGCAGGTTGCATTGTTGGGCACGGATAACGTTGTTGTTAATATTTATTTTTAATTTAATTCTGCATAAAACATTTAAGTGTAATTTTATGAGGGCGTGTTTAGGGGTGGAATTAGGGGCGGGGCAGGGTTGGGTGGGGTAACTGGTGGTTAGTAACTCTTGAGGCCTGGCTAGTAGCTCAGGACTTGAAATTTTGAGCCCTGAAAGTCGGGATATCCGTTCATTGAAGTCGTACGGATGTCGAACTTCAAGTCGCAGGGCAAAGTCGGATCCCCATCGTACGACTGTCGTGTCGTACCAGTATGAACCCGGCCTTAAAGTGTCCTAGTGGATGGTCAAATGTTTGTAATTTAATGTTTTATTTCCTTTGAGTGGCCACACTGTGTATCCGATCCTTCAGAATTATAATGAAAGAGACAGTTTTGAGTAATTCAAATCGTGCTTTTCCCTCACTTGTCTGGTTAAAATGCAGGACAGGAAGTGATGGTAAATCTCGCTAACGGAGCCCTGGAAAGCTTTTAAAACCTCCTGCAATAAGTGAATACATTTAAAGGAGACCTGCACTTTGCCTCTGGTTATCTTATGAAACACTTACATATATAAAATAAAAAACATATGAATTTACAGACCATATTATACGTATGAATCAAAACACATTTTATGCGACACTCAATCGTGTATACAAATATTAGGGGGCAAAAAAAGTTCATAAAGAAAGTGCAAGTGCCCAATAGTGCTGTGTGTTAATACTGCACAGATATATCTTCAAACCAAAGTGCCCTTGTGCATACAAACTTCCTCCACATCAATTCACCCTGTTCATGTCCCTCAAGGGTTTGCACTCACGCGCTGGTTTGACCCCCTTTGGCATACACCAAGGTGGGTCCCCATAGTTTTAAACTGCTGCTTTCATAGAAGGTGTCGCTATCCAGGGACCTTACACTTCATACATCCACAGGTAGAGACTCAGGAGAAAGGGAACTATGGGTAACATCATAGTGTATCACCATAAAGTTATTGAAACTTTAAAACCATATATAAAAAATGCACACTCACAAATCTTGTGCTGATCCCGGCTCCTGGAATGATCTGCAAATGTGTCAGATGGGTATCGCAGCTGCTCCGATCCGTTTCGGAGCCAGCGTGCATCCCAAACAGTGGAAGTGGCGTGGTGCCACCCATAAGTATGCAGTATTGGCACATTATTAAACACTTGCACTCTCTTTATGAACTTTTTTTTCACCTTTAATATTTGTATACACGATTGTCGCATGGAATGTGTTTTGATTTACTGTATATGTATAATATGGCTTGTAAATTCACATGTTTTTTTTTTTTATATATATATTGTATATGTAAGTGTTTCATTAGAGAACCAGAGGGAAAGTGCAGCTTTATTTTAATTTATTCACTTATTGCAAAGGTATTCACCCTTTAAAGAGCAGCAGCTACCCTAAATTATTTTACATAATCCTTTGCATAAGTGATTTGCACATTTCTTTTAAAGCCTGACAAGGGTTCAAATTCTTCCATACTTTATCCAAAACTAGGAAAAAGGTTTTTGGCTTTGCATACTCTTTATTGATGCAACAGTGACCTAGAGTGGTAAATCATAATATTTCAGTATAAGAAATATTGTGTTCCAGGATTTTAATGGAAGAAAAAGTTAGGAAACCAGAAAAAGTTAAATTTTCTTAAATTTCCCAAAAACTGTTTTCTTAGTCTGAAAGTTCTCAATGCTGCCTTTCTTGCTTGTACTAGCAAGGGTGGGTTCAAACTGGATGAGAGAGTTTTCCTGGTCCTCATCAGGCGTGTCATGGCAGAGCAAGATTTTTTTATCCATAATTTAGGGTGTCCATCATTTGCCCCTAACAGCAGATGTGTACAAAACATCCCAGAGACACAACACTAGCAGTGCACTTAGGCAGAATTTCACTAGGACTTATGGCTCTTTCAGACAGGCCTTGAATTCTAAAGCAGCCTTAAAGTGGTTTAAGTATAAAACACACAGGCGCGGCCCCCACCACCCCCCACCTCACGCTTCTCTTTTCGCCCCACTTCTCTCTATTTTCTATTCTTGACTGCTACCCTCTACCTACCTTTCTTCGTCTCCTTTTACCCCTTTCCCACGCCTATGTCAATGTAAACCTCTTCTCTGTCTACTCCCCCCCCCCCGATATGATTGTTATTTTTCTCTATTTGTCTTTCCCAATACCGAATTAACCGACCAAAGGATAGCCTGGAGCCTTACTAAGGGCTCCCAATACCTATACAACCAGTGCAGTTTCCGATTTCAGAAGTTTTACCATGACCCCGGATAGGCCTGCTGATATTGGCCTATGGCGGGTCCTTGCACTCTTACACGGGTTTACTTGCTCTCTTTCAGTTACTGGTTATTGCTCTGTGTTAACGTTGGTTAGTCTTGAAATGTCCATGAGCCTGTATGTCTTGTATGTACATGTAACCTTACTTTTCTTTCAATAAAATCATTTATGGAAAAAAAAAAAACACACAGGCGCCACTCTAAGTGCAGTATAACAGTAAATTTAATGCACAAAACTAATATAAGTCCAAAAAAAACTTAATTTTTAGCACACAAGGGGTGCATCTGTGGAGCTGCTTGCTGGTGACTCAGAGCAGGTTGCGCCAGTGGTCACCGACGCTTCCTGGACCTTGAACATACAGTGAGCCGAGGGATGACATCACTATCAGGTTTGTGAAGAACCAATAGGCAACGTGTTTATGGAGCATGCGGTCCTTCCTCAGGTCTAACCGGTGCCACGTTGGATGAGGGCTTATAAGCACTGATGCCGCTGCTGCTGGGTCCTATTGCTGGCTTATTGATGATACAGAGAAAGATATGTGAAGCTCAGCAGATGAAACTATAAAACTACTTTATTGATTGGGCTTACGAAAGGATCAATGAGAGCATTAAAATTAATGTAAAAAGAAGGGGGCATTAAGAAACACTAATAAGAACGGCATCACAAAACAGCATAGTGCAGCACACAACAGGAGAACACACACACGCCGAACATTAAGAGAGTATATTGCAAATTGATTAAATCGGAAATTGTGTGTATGGATATATGGTAAAGATTGGGGGATCATAAATAGATAGTAATTTGTACTAAAAATAATAATAATAAATATAATTAATATAATTATAAAATTAATTATGGAAATAAAATAAAAAAAGATAAATAATGAAAATAAAAATAAAAAATAAAAATAGTACGGTAATATTATGAATGAGAAAGACAATTGTTCCTGTTTGTACACTTTTTCGAGATATTGTCAGGATTGACCGCAACAAACCTAGAGATATTGTTTAATATTATTGATGGGGTATTACAACTTTAAACTATTAATTACTATATCTATGGGTACTTACTTTTGTAGTTGAAGACCTTAAGGGTCCTGAGTAAATAAATGGACTGAGGTGAAGGGGGGAGAAAAGGATTCTGAATGAAGATTGTTTTAGATATGATTAATATATATATGAAATGATTTTGTATCCTGCAATCTCTAACTTGCAATAATACTATCATACCATTCTATAATTATACCATTTTGTAATCCCACTGAAGGAATGGAGGATCATACAGTGTGTGGACCAACAGAGGTACCACTTTAAAACACACACATGTGGAGGGGGGATGGGGGTGGAGGAAGGAGAGGGAGAAAGAGGGGGGGAGGGGCAAGTGTTATAGAAGAATTTTGGAGGGGTAGAGAGGGACAAGGCCAACACTGTCAAGATAGAAAGGGATGAGGGAATTGATAAAGGGGACATATGAGTCAAATCAAACTATTGACCTCTATTTCCTCGTTTAGACCTCCAGGCGTGAGAGAATCCAAGGTGTATAACCAGTGCGTCTCCCTCTGGCAGAGACGTTTAAAACGCTCTGCCAGTGGGAACTTACCAGGACAGACTCTATAATCCACCTTGTGGAAGGTGGAGTTGACATACATAGTGTGCCCCAAAACTTTTTGAAACACCATGGAAAATCTTCTGCGGGCCTCAGGGTTTGGAATATAGAGTCTGTCCCTGGTACGTTCCCACTGGCAGAACGTTTTTAACGTCTCTGCCAGAGGGAGACGTAGTGGATATACACCTTGGATTCTCTCACGCCCGGAGGTCTAAACGAGGAAATAGAGGTCAATAGTTTGATTTGACTCATCTGTCCCCTTTATCATTTCCCTCACCCTCCCCCTTTCTATCGTGACAATGTTGTTCTTGTCCCTCTCTACCCCTCCAAAATTCTTTAATAACACTTCCCCTTTCCCCTTCCTCTTTCTCCCTCTCCCCCTCCCCTCCCCCCTTCACATGTGTGTGTTTTGATGTGGTATCTGTGTTGGTCCACACACGTATCCATTGTCTGATCCTCCATTCCTTCAGTCGGATTATAAAATGGTATAAAGTGGGATTATAAAATGGTATGATAGTATTATTGCAAGTTAGAGATTGCAGGATACAAAATCATTTCATATATATATTAATCATTTCTAAATAATTTCTTCAGAATCCTTCCCCCCCCCCCCTTCACCTCAGTCCATTTATGTCCCCCGGACCCTTAAGGTCTTCAACTACAAAAGTAAGTACCCATAGATATATAGTAATTAATTGTTTAAAGTTGTAATGCCCCATGAATAATAATACACAATGTCTCTAGGTTTGCTGTTGTCAATCCTGACAATATCTCGAAAAAGTGTACAAACAGGAACAATTGTCTTTCTCATTCATAATATTATATTTTATTTTTATTTTTATTCTTTTTTGTTATTTTTTTTTATTATTATTTTTTCATTATTTATCTTTTTTATTTCCATATTTATTTTTATAATTATATTTGTTAATATTATTTTTATTTGTAGTACAAATTACTAGCTATTTATGATCCCCCCCCCCCAATCTTTACCATATATCCATACACACAATTCCCTATTTAATCAATTTGGTTTATGGCCTTGTTCACCTAGTAATCACAATATACTCTCTTAATGTGCGTGTGTGTGTGTTCTCCTATTGTGTGCTGCACTATGCTGTTTTGTGATGCTGTTCTTATAAGTGTTTCTTAATGCCCCCTTCTTATTACATAAATTTTAATGTTCTCATTGATCCTTTCGTATGCCCAATCAGTAAAGTAGTTTTATAGTTCTATCCGCTGAGCTTCATATATCTTTCTCTGCATCATCATTAAGCCAGCAATATATGTGTGTGATATATCCATAGCCGCGGGACTCTAGGACCCAGCAGCAGCGGCATCAGTGCTTATAAGCCATCATCCAACATGGCCCCCATTAGGCCTGAAGAAGGAGCGCATGCTCTGTAAACGCGTCGCCTATTGGTTCTTCACAATCCGGAAGTGACGTCATCCCTTGGCTCCCTGTGTGTTCTAGATCCAGGAAGCGTCAGCGACCACCGGTGCAACCAGCTCCGAGTCACCAGCAAGAAGCTCCACGGATGCACCCCCTTCTTTTACGCTTGGCAATTTGTGCCAAAAATGCCTGTTTTTACCCTACGCTCGTGAGTACTTATATCTGTTTTGTGCATTAAATTTACTGCTTCTGATGAAGTCACGTGACGTGACGAAACGCGTTAAGATTGAGCACCAGGTACCCCGCTAGTCTGACGGCAGGTGACGGGCCCGGCGCTTGTAGGATACCAAATCCTGCTTCACGCTTCTTAATGTGAGTTTTTACCATTGGTTTTATTCAATAAATACGCTTGTTTTACGGGTTTTCTATGAGCTTTCCTTTCTTTATATATACCGCTGCCCCATGAGAGATTGGCTATCTATACCAGGGAAGCTCAAGAGACATACAGCTGGCAGTGACGAGCTCGGCGCTCGTGGATTGACGCTTATGTTTTCCCACAGCAAGTGAGTGTGTTACTGTGTGTTTTAGCCCTCATTTCTCTGTGGAGTCCAACAGAGTCACGCTATATACATCTTCTTCTATGTTTATGTTCCCATATGTGCCTTCTATGAGTGAGAATACATATCAAAGGGAGACTAACACATCTCTTCTGCTCATCCTGCTATCCTTACCTGGAGTGTACATATGCTGTCTGTCCGGCAGCAGTGAGGTGAGCTGCTTGTGAGCACTGAGGTGGTTTATACTGAAGATTTTGCCTAGCACGTTCAGCTTCACTGGTGGTGACGGGATTTCTCACACATTGGATTATATATATATTTTCTTGGACTCTGTTTTTTCACCCATAGTACCTCTGTACTACACTTGGACTTATTTTTTATTTATATATATATATATTTTTATGCCCACTTATGGGCCTTCGTTTTTGATGTTTGCAGATTGTTTGGAGTTTATCACTTTATCCACAGCTTTGTGTTCAATGATTCATGTCACTATTGTTTACAACATAGACTGTACACACTGTTAGTTTGACCTACTTGTCCTTGGCCGTAGAGCCAGCACCCATAGTTTTATTTATTTTTTATTTATTTTTTTCATCTAGCACTTCTCCCCATTTCACAGCGCAGTCACCATCACCTTTGTCAAATTTACTGCTATACTGCACTTAGAGTAGGGCCTGTGTGTTTTATCCTTAGCTGTTCCAAGAGTCGCTTCTTAGCTTCCACTGGGCTGCCTTCAAGGTGCTATCATATGGACTATATGGACTTTTTACTAGTCATCTTGTAAAATTCCTCTTAATCACCCCCCATCCCCTATGTGCTTATTAGGCTGGTGGGTTAACACTTAGCCTGGTGCAAGCGCCAACTTCATTCTATGTGTTAAAGTGTATTAACGCACCTTTACCATTAATGAGCGTTTTGGATGTGTTATATAGGCATTCATGTCATGTAATGCCTTGTGCACACGATAGGAATTTCCGATGAAAAAAGTCTGACGGAGTCCGACTGAGTTTTTTCATCGGAAATTCCGACCGTGTGTGTGCCCCATCAGAGAAATTCCGATGAATTCCATCGGGATTTAAATATAGAACCTGTTCTATTTTTTTCCGATGGAATTCCGCCGGAATTCCGATGGGAATTTGGTCGGAAAAAGGTCAGATCGTGTGTACACAGCATTAGGCAACCCTCCTCAAACGCCCTGTGAGTTTTTATTCTATTTTGTACAAGGCTAAAATGAGAAATAATCAGGAGGAGGAAAGGGAGGGAGGAGGAGGGTGGAGGAGGAGAGGGAGGGAGGGAGGAGAAGGGGGGGAGGGAGGGAGGAGGAGGGGGGAGGAGGAGGAGGAGAGGGAGGGAGGGAGGAGGGAGGAGGAGGAGGAGGAGGAGAAGTAGTAGGAGGAGGAGGAGATGGGGGGAGGAGATGGGGGGAGGAGGGGGAGGGAGGAGATGGGGGGGAGATGGGGGAGGAGGAGAGGGGGAGGAGGAGGAGAGTTGGTGAGGAGGAGAGGGGGGGGGGAAGGAGGAGGAGAGGGGGAGAGAGAGGGGGAGAGAGAGGGGGGAGAGAGAGCGGGGAGGAGGATCCTTACATCCAGGCCATGTGCTTGGTACGATCATGACATCACACATGTGAGGAGTCTGAGGGCAGATCAGTCTATACACACTATACAGTAATACAGTGTACTTCAAGTTCACTCACTGTGGCTCTGCTCTGCAGACTGCATCCGAAGACTGTCCAGCACAAACCCTGCCTCGATGCCTCCAGCTGTCACCACTCGCCAGGCACTGATTTCTCTGATCGGCTATAGCATGTCTGCATGTGAGTGACACTGCTGCTGTATACACAAGACAGTCTGATCAATATTTCTATCACTGGACCTGCATTTACTGCACCCCACATTGCTTTTTATACCTTTTTTTATATCTGTGATCACTTTTTATCTTGTCATTTGATTTATGACTTGTTTCCAATAAAACCATTTTTTGGTTGACCTGCACCATTTGGAGACTCTTTTTCCGTCGGAGCCCATGAGGAAATTCCCCCGGTGTGTATCCAGTCTGACCTGACCCCGAAAGGACTTTGCTGCATCCGCGGTGTTCGTCAGCTGAGAACTGGGGATTCTATACCTTGATCTATCTGGACCGTCTTCCATACTCAACAGTGGATCCAGACCATCCAGGATTAGAGTTGAGCGGGTAGCTGGATATTCGGGTCCGGCGGGTTCGGCCGAACTTCGGAAAAAAGTTCGGATTCGGGACCGAACTTTAACCCGAACCCGGACCCGGACCCCATTGAAGTCAATGGGGACCCGGACTTCTGACGACTAAAAAGGCTCTAAAAAAGTAATGGAAAGGGCTAGAGGGCTGCAAATGGCAGCAAAATGTTGTTAAGAACATGGCAAGTGCTCTGCAAACAAATGTGGATAGGAAATAACTTAAAAGAACATAAAAAAAATAAAAAATAAAAAAATATGCTGGAGGCCCCCTTTTCAGCAGAAGAGGTACAGGAAGTCATTAAGAACCTCAGAAACTCAACGGCACGATGCCACACATATGGTGGGAATGCCCCAGAATACGCCCTTTCTGGAATAAATTATTTAATTTAATGGATAAGCTAGTGGGAAAATAAAATACTTTGAAATAAAAATGTAGTGGGGTGCTAAATTTAAGGAAAGTGTTTGAGTGGTAAATAGGCTCAAATACCCTAATTCTGTAGGATTCATGGACCATTTTGTCCTCGGGGGACAGTATTGGTGTGCAGTTCCCTGCGGCCTACAGGTGGCGCCTTTTGTGTCCCCTCTTGGCAGTAGTACAGCGGGGCGGGGAACCTGCTGTGCATGCCGGGAGAGCATATAAAAGGGGCAGACCTTTGGCCTGGGGGCTGATGTCCAGTGGGGTCCGCGCCCAGGTGCCTTCGGCCTGGGTGCATGTGTTCCTGTTCCATCTCGGGCACCTTTAGCCCGGGGTGAGGTACTATCCTGGAGTTCTTGCTGCCCTGGGTATGGAGGCCTAGGGGCGGGAGTAAAGCCTGGAGTCCAGAGCCGCCTCGTGTAGGGGACCCTGTTCCAGGGAAGGGAGGATCATTCTGATGGACCGATGCGGGAGTCACGGTGAAGGAATGGTCTGTTGACTCCCTGGAGAGATGTCTTCCCCTTGATATGGGCTAGGTTCGTAGAAGGGGAAGCTCAAGGTCACCTTGGCTGTATCAGAGGCCTTATTCAACCGGCCCGTGGCAGGGGCCTTATACACCCTGGTCTGTGGCTGAGACCAAAGTTCTCCAGGCCCGTGGCAGGGGCCTTGTACACCCGGTCTGTGGCAGAGACCAACCTCAATGTCTGTGGCAGAGACCGTGCGCCAAAAACTGTTTGAGAAACCTAAGCAGTGAAGTGAATGTGCTACGTTTGTGCCTGGACCTCCTCCACACCTTAAGCTGTCCTGTTTCTTTGCTCTAACCTTTTCTATCTGAGTACAGTTTATTTTGCCATGAGAGAATAAGAGTTGGAGTTTCAGCTGGTGTGGACATTGACTTTACTGGCAATTAAAGGACTTGCCTATACCTACAGTAGAGGTGAGAATCATCCTCTGGAGGAGTTTTGACTCTGGCTGTGGACACGGCCCGTCAAGTACACCGCTCAACCTCTTTATATAGGAGTATACGGGCTGGTAGTGCGGTGTGCCTTTCTCCCTCCTGCGAAGAGCCAACAACATAAAGGCAGGTAAGGGGGAAAGGATCTGTGCGCTACAAAAAAATAAAATAAAAATTTTAATCTTGGCCTAGCAGGACGAGGTCCATATGGAGTAGGAGGTTGAGGTGGCGGTGGATGTGGCTGTGTAGGTGGAAGCGGCGGTGGAGGAGGACGAGGTAGCCAACACTGGTTCAAAAATACAACAATGGCTGGGTAAGGCCGGTGATGTGTCGAATTCTGTCCCCTGTCGAATAGTGTCCGCCCTGTACTGCGCTTGCTGAGTATGTAGGACAAGGGGATTTCAAAAATCTCCCAAGACTAACGGCGCCTGCGTGTTGAGTTCAGGTGAAGGCCACACCATCCGTGGTTCAAGCCGAGCCAAGCAAGGCCGCGATCGAAGCGAGCCCGTGAGGGGCCCTGTTACTATGTGCTACCGTATGTCCTCTTGGATGGTGGGGCTTGAACCTGCACTCACAGCGCAGGCGCCGTTCATCTTCGGAGATTTTGTGAATCTCCTTGTCCTCTGTACTGCGCAAGCGCTGCGCCTGCGCAGTACGGGCCGGGCACAATCCGATGGCCGGACAGTTTTTGTCACAACACCGGTATACATGTCTATTCTGCACAAGGTACGGACAAGTCCTGTGGGATCCATGCCTGGTTCATTTTAATGAACGTGAGCTTGTCCACATTGGCTCTGGACAGGCGGCTGCGCTTGTCTGTGATAACGCCCCCTGCCGTGCTAAATACACGTTCAGATAATACACTGGCTGCAGGGCAGGCCAGCACCTCCAAGGCATAAACGGCAAGCTCAGGCCATGTGCCCAATTTGGAGACCCAGAAGTTAAAGGGGGCAGACCCGTCATCCAGTACGTGTAGGCCTGTGGACACATACTGCTCAACCATGTTGGTGAAATGCTGCCTCCTGCTAAGACGTTCCATCTCAGCTGGTGGTGCTGGTTGTTGTGGCGTGCTGACAAAGCTTTTCCACATTTCGGCCATGCTAACCCTGCCTTCTGAGGTGCTGCCGGTGCCCCGGCTGCGTTGGCGACCTCTTCCTCCTCCTCTGCCTTCGCCTTGTGCTTCCACCGTACGCCCGCTGTCAGGTGGGAATGCCACCAGCAGCGCGTCTACCAGCGTGCGCTTGTACTCGCGCATCTTACGATCCCGCTCCAGTGAGGGAATTAAGGACGGTACGTTGTCCTTGTAACGGGGATCCAGCAGGGTGGCCACCCAGTAATCAGCACCAGTTAAAATGTGGGCAACTCGGCTGTCGTTGCGGAAACACTGCAGCATGTAATCGCTCATGTGTGCCAGGCTGCCCAGAGGCAAAGAAAAGCTGTCCTCTGTGGGAGGTGTATCGTCTGTGTCCTCTGTATCCCCCCAGCCACGCACCAGTAATGGCCACGAGCTGGTCTGAGTGCCACCCTGCTGTGAACATGGCTCCTCCTCCTCCATCTCCTCCTCCACCTCGTCATCCTCCAGAACTGTGCCCTTTCTGCCGGACAATTGTGTACCTGGCGTTTGTTGGTGCAGGAACCCACCCTCGTAGCCACTTGTGAAAGACTGCCCTGAAAGCCTTTGAAATGATCCCGCTTCCTCCTCCTCCTCCTCATCCTCCTGTGCCACATCCTCTTCCATCATCGCACGAAGCGTTTTTTCAAGGAGGCATAGAACTGGGATAGTAACGCTGAGAATGGCGTCATTGGCACTGGCCATGTTGGTGGAGTACTCGAAACAGCGCAACAAGGCACACAGATCTCGCATGGAGGCCCAGTTATTGGTGGTGAAGTGGTGCTGTTCCGCAGAGCGACTCACGCGTGATTGCTGCAGCTGAAACTCCACTATTGCCTGCTGCTGCTCGCACAGTCTGGCCAGCATGTGCAAGGTGGAGTTCCACCTTGTGGGCACGTCACATATGAGGCGGTGAGCTGGAAGGCCGAAGTTACGCTGCAGCGCTGACAGGCGAGCAGCAGCAGGGTGAGAACGCCGAAAGTGCGCACAGACAGCCCGCACTTTCTGCAGAAGCTCTGGCATATTGGGGTAATTTTTAAGGAACCTCTGGACCACCAAGTTCAGCACATGCGCCAGGCAAGGGATGTGCGTCAAACCGGCTAGACCCAGAGCTGCTACGAGATTTCGCCCATTATCGCACACCACCAGGCCGGGCTTGAGGCTCACTGACAGCAACCACTCATCGGTCTGTTGTTCCATGTCCCTCCACAACTCCTGCGCGGTGTGGGGATTTTCCCCCAAACAGGAAAGTTTTAAAACTGCCTGCTGTCGTTTACCCCTGGCTGTGCTGAAGTTGGTGGTGAAGGTGTTACGCTGAATGGATGAGGAGGCGGTAGAGGATGAGGAAGCGGAGAAGGAGGAGTTAGCAACAGGAGGCAAACTGAAGCGCCCTGCAATCCTCGGTGGTGGAAGGACATGCGCCAAACCGCTATCTGCCTCAGGCCCAGCAGCCACTGCATTTACCCAGTGTGCTGTTAGGGAGATATAACGTCCCTGACCGTGCTTACTGGTCCACGCATCCGTAGTTAGGTGGACCTTGCCACAGATGGCGTTGCGCAGTGCACACCTGATTTTGTCCCCCACCTGGTTGTGCAGGGAAGGGATGGCTCGCCTGGAAAAGTAGTGGCGGCTGGGCACGACGTACTGCGGGACAGCCAATGCCATCAGGCTTTTAAAACTCTGCGTCTCCACCAGACGGAATGACAGCATTTCAAAGGCCAGGAATTTTGAAATGCTGGCATTCAGGGCCAGGGATCGCGGGTGGCTAGGGGGGTACTTCCTCTTCCGCTCCAATGTTTGGGAGATAGAGAGCTGAACGCTTCCATGGGACATTGTGGAGATGGTCGGTGACCCAGGTGGTAGTGTTGCTGGCAGATCCTCTGTTTGCGGGGTGACAGGTGCCACTGTCACTACAGAGGTGGATGAAGAGGCCGAGACTGCAGCAGAAGAGGAAGCAGGAGGAGCCAGAGACCTTTCTTGGTTTCTGAGGTGTCTACTCCACTGCAGCTCGTGCTTTGCACTTAGATGCCTGGTCATGCAGCTTGTGCTCAGGTTGAGAACGTTTATGCCTCGCTTCAGGCTCTGATTGCACAGCGTGCAAACCACTCGTGTCTTGTCATCAACACACTGTGTGAAGAACTGCCACGCTAGGGAAGTCCTTGGACCTGGCTTTGGTGTGCTCGGTCCCTTGCTGCGTTGGGCAGTAGCAGATGTACTGTCTAGGGGACGAATGCTCCGTTTTTGCACCCTGCTCCCTCTTCTGCTGTGCTGGTGGCTCTGTGCGACCACCGCCTCTTCCTCCGAACTACACTGGTCACCTGCATAACGTTGATTCCATGTGGGGTCGAGGACCTCATCGTCCTCCACATCATCTTCCACCCAGTCTTCACCCCTGCCCTCCATGTCTGTCTGCACAATTGCGAAAGCAGCAGCAGTTGGCACCTGTGTTTCGTCATCATCCGAGACGTGCTGCGATGGTCCTCCCATGTACCCATCATGAAACATAAGTGGTTGGGCATCGGTGCACTCAATCTCTTCCACTTCTGGGGCAGGGCTAGGTGGATGGCCCTGGGAAACCCTGCTAACAGAGTCATCGAAAAGCAGAAGAGACTGCTGCATGATTTGGGGCTCAGACTGCTTGGCTGATTTGCAAGGGGGTGAGGTGAAAGACTGATGGACATGGGCTTCAGGTGCCAACTCTGATCTTTCAGCAGAAGAGTGGGTGGGAGACAATGTGAAGGAACCCGAGGCACTGTCAGCAACCCAATCTACTATCGCCTGTACTTGTCCTGGCCTAAACATTGGTACAGCCTCATTAGGCGCAACAAAATACCGCCGCAGGCTCGGTCGCCTACTCGCACCTGAGGAAGGTGTTTCACTTGTGCGTGTAGCTGGCACAGATCCACCACGTCCTCTCCCTGCAACAGGAGCTCCACCAGCAGCACCACGACCGGGGCCACCACGTCCCTTTGACCTTCCCCTCATATTTTCCAAATTTAGGATCTTGCCCTAAATGGCGTTTTTTGGAAGACCACAACACACCCACAGTACGTAATGGCTGAAACGCACAGCTACAGAACTGCAGAAAATGCTATTCAAAAAAAAAAGGTGTTTTTTTTTAGTATAGCACAGTACAAGGAAAATATATAGAAATTGTTTTTTTACACACACCTCCAGATGTGTATTTCACACTGCAAAATATTTTCTGTGGCCCTAAATGGCGTTTTTTTGCAAGAGCACAACACAACCACAGTATTTAACCACTGAATCGCACAGCTATAGAAGTGCAGAGAATGCTATTCAAAAAAAATGTTTTTTTTTTTAGTATAGCACTGTACAATATATAGAAATTGTTTATTTTACACACCTCCACATGTGTATTTCACACTGCAATTTATTTTCTGTGGCCCTAAATGGCGTTTTTTGCAAGAGCACAACACAACCACAGTATTTAACCACTGAATCGCACAGCTATAGAAGTGCAGAGAATGCTATTCAAAAAAAAATGTTGTTTTTTTTAGTATAGCACTGTACAATATATAGAAATTGTTTATTTTACACACCTCCACATGTGTATTTCACACTGCAAAATATTTTCTGTGGCCCTAAATGGCGTTTTTTGCAAGAGCACAACACAACCACAGTATTTAACCACTGAATCGCACAGCTATAGAAGTGCAGAGAATGCTATTCAAAAAAAATGTTTTTTTTTTTTAGTATAGCACTGTACAATATATAGAAATTGTTTATTTTACACACCTCCACATGTGTATTTCACACTGCAAAATATTTTCTGTGGCCCTAAATGGCGTTTTTTTGCAAGAGCACAACACAACCACAGTATTTAACCACTGAATCGCACAGCTATAGAAGTGCAGAGAATGCTATTCAAAAAAAATGTTGTTTTTTTTAGTATAGCACTGTACAATATATAGAAATTGTTTATTTTACACACCTCCACATGTGTATTTCACACTGCAAAATATTTTCTGTGGCCCTAAATGGCGTTTTTTGCAAGAGCACAACACAACCACAGTATTTAACCACTGAATCGCACAGCTATAGAAGTGCAGAGAATGCTATTCAAAAAAAATGTTGTTTTTTTTAGTATAGCACTGTACAATATATAGAAATTGTTTATTTTACACACCTCCACATGTGTATTTCACACTGCAAAATATTTTCTGTGGCCCTAAATGGCGTTTTTTTGCAAGAGCACAACACAACCACAGTATTTAACCACTGAATCGCACAGCTATAGAAGTGCAGAGAATGCTATTCAAAAAAAATGTTTTTTTTTTTAGTATAGCACTGTACAATATATAGAAATTGTTTATTTTACACACCTCCACATGTGTATTTCACACTGCAAAATATTTTCTGTGGCCCTAAATGGCGTTTTTTGCAAGAGCACAACACAACCACAGTATTTAACCACTGAATCGCACAGCTATAGAAGTGCAGAGAATGCTATTCAAAAAAAATGTTTTTTTTTTTAGTATAGCACTGTACAATATATAGAAATTGTTTATTTTACACACCTCCACATGTGTATTTCACACTGCAAAATATTTTCTGTGGCCCTAAATGGCGTTTTTTGGAAGAGCACAACACAACCACAGTATTTAACCACTGAATCGCACAGCTATAGAAGTGCAGAGAATGCTATTCAAAAAAAATGTTTTTTTTTTTAGTATAGCACTGTACAATATATAGAAATTGTTTATTTTACACACCTCCACATGTGTATTTCACACTGCAAAATATTTTCTGTGGCCCTAAATGGCGTTTTTTTGCAAGAGCACAACACAACCACAGTATTTAACCACTGAATCGCACAGCTATAGAAGTGCAGAGAATGCTATTCAAAAAAAATGTTGTTTTTTTTAGTATAGCACTGTACAATATATAGAAATTGTTTATTTTACACACCTCCACATGTGTATTTCACACTGCAAAATATTTTCTGTGGCCCTAAATGGCGTTTTTTTGCAAGAGCACAACACAACCACAGTATTTAACCACTGAATCGCACAGCTATAGAAGTGCAGAGAATGCTATTCAAAAAAAATGTTTTTTTTTTTAGTATAGCACTGTACAATATATAGAAATTGTTTATTTTACACACCTCCACATGTGTATTTCACACTGCAAAATATTTTCTGTGGCCCTAAATGGCGTTTTTTGCAAGAGCACAACACAACCACAGTATTTAACCACTGAATCGCACAGCTATAGAAGTGCAGAGAATGCTATTCAAAAAAAAATGTTTTTTTTTTTAGTATAGCACTGTACAATATATAGAAATTGTTTATTTTACACACCTCCACATGTGTATTTCACACGGCAAAATATTTTCTGTGGCCCTAAATGGCGTTTTTTGGAAGAGCACAACACAACCACAGTATTTAACCACTGAATCGCACAGCTATAGAAGTGCAGAGAATGCTATTCAAAAAAAATGTTGTTTTTTTTAGTATAGCACTGTACAATATATAGAAATTGTTTATTTTACACACCTCCACATGTGTATTTCACACTGCAAAATATTTTCTGTGGCCCTAAATGGCGTTTTTTTGCAAGAGCACAACACAACCACAGTATTTAACCACTGAATCGCACAGCTATAGAAGTGCAGAGAATGCTATTCAAAAAAAATGTTTTTTTTTTTAGTATAGCACTGTACAATATATAGAAATTGTTTATTTTACACACCTCCACATGTGTATTTCACACTGCAAAATATTTTCTGTGGCCCTAAATGGCGTTTTTTGCAAGAGCACAACACAACCACAGTATTTAACCACTGAATCGCACAGCTATAGAAGTGCAGAGAATGCTATTCAAAAAAAATGTTGTTTTTTTTAGTATAGCACTGTACAATATATAGAAATTGTTTATTTTACACACCTCCACATGTGTATTTCACACTGCAATTTATTTTCTGTGGCCCTAAATGGCGTTTTTTGCAAGAGCACAACACAACCACAGTATTTAACCACTGAATCGCACAGCTATAGAAGTGCAGAGAATGCTATTCAAAAAAAATGTTGTTTTTTTTAGTATAGCACTGTACAATATATAGAAATTGTTTATTTTACACACCTCCGCATGTGTATTTCACACTGCAATTTATTTTCTGTGGCCCTAAATGGCGTTTTTTGCAAGAGCACAACACAACCACAGTATTTAACCACTGAATCGCACAGCTATAGAAGTGCAGAGAATGCTATTCAAAAAAAATTTTGTTTTTTTTAGTATAGCACTGTACAATATATAGAAATTGTTTATTTTACACACCTCCACATGTGTATTTCACACTGCAAAATATTTTCTGTGGCCCTAAATGGCGTTTTTTGCAAGAGCACAACACAACCACAGTATATAACCGCTGAATCGCACAGCTGCAGAGAATGCTATTCAAAAAAAAGTTTTGTTTTTTTTTTTAGTATAGCATAGTACAAGAAAAATATATAGAAATTGGGTATTTCACACAACTAGAGATATACACTGCAAAATATTTTTTTTGCCCAAAAATAGGTCTTTTTTGCGCACAACAAAGTGCCTTTTTTTTTTTTGCAACAGCACAATAAAGTGCCTTTTTTTTTTTGGGGGGCCCAAAAATGGGTCTTTTTAGCAAAAGCACAATAAAGTGCCTTTTTTTTTTTTTTTTTCTGACCGAAATAGGTATTTTAGCAAGAGCACAATACAGCCACAGTATGGAATAGGTGTATCACTCAACGTAATGCAGTGCTGGTGCACTGAGCTTGCAACACAAACAGATAAACCTATGCAGATCGCTGAGCTATTATATCTCTCAATCTGGACTCCTATCTAAATCTCTCTCCCTGAAAGCACAAACAGGATCCTGCCCCTACACTACACTACACTACACTGTCTCCCTATCTTTTCTATCAGTAGATTGCAGAATCAGGACTAACTCCTATCATATAATTCTCTCCCTCACAGCAACAGCAGCCAGGATCCTTTCCCTACACTGTCTAAAAGCAGAGTGACGATCTGTGCTGTGTGCCTCTTTCTTATATAGAAGCTGGTCACATGCTGGGTCACATGTTGCACTGACCAATCACAGCCATGCCATTAGTAGGCATGGCTATGATGGCTTCTAAGGGCACATCAGCTAATCAAATGGCGATTGGCTGGCCCCTGAAGCATTTCTAACTGCGCCATTAAATTCCCGAATCCGGACCCGAACCCGGACTTTAGCGCAAAATCCGGGTCCGGGGTCGGGAAAACGCCAAAATTCGGTACGGACCCGAACTTTACAGTTCGGGTCCGCTCAACACTATCCAGGATCCTAAGCTCGTATGACCCACTGTCGGAAGACATATGTGTCCACCCCAGCCGGTAAGAGTACCTCATTCATTTACCTCAGAAGAGTTTTAAGAGTGACTACAGGCAACTCTTTGCTTCATCTCTACTATTTGGTGTCACCCCAATAGGAAGAAGCTTTATTTGTTTTTTTCTCCGTCATTTGTGGACTTTGTTCTACACTTAATATCACATTATTGGAAGCCTATATTCATAATTGGGACTTCATCACATATTGTTTATAGTGTGTTATGCACATATGCTTTTTTATAATTTTTCTTGATGTTTACTCACTAAGGTTTTTTATTGTGTATTTTGAGTTCTCTCACTACCCAGGAGCAATCCTTTACACATTCACACTATGAGCAATCCTTTACACATTCACACTATGAGCAATCCTTTACACATTCACACTATTAGCGCTACACTATTTTTTCCACTATTCACATTAGACTTTGTTTGAGTGTCAGCTGCTAGTTTTTATTTACACATTTGGGTTTAGCACAGTTTTTTCCCCCCATCTTTGAACATTGATTTGCCTAATCCTGGGAGAGCAGCAGCTCTCGTGCACATCACTGGACCGCGGTCTGTCTTTGGGTATTGGGGGGGGGGGGGTCTGGGGGGAAGCTGCATGCAGAAAGTTTTTAAAAAACTTCTGCCTTTAGAACCACTTTAAGAACCATTTAACCTACCCCAGGCAGTCAGTCCTCAGCGCATGCGCACACTACACACGCACACTTTTTTTGGAAAAAACAGCGATGATAAAATTAAAGAGATTCACACAGAGTTTTGTCTTTGGCATTTTTTTTAATTACTAAACCAAACCAAACTCTCTTAATGGAGAAGTTTTGGGCTCAGTATGGCTAACTGTGGCAAAGCAAATACTTAGGTTTACAAATGGCTCTATTTATTACGTTTCCTGAAGAAAAAAATTGTTCTATAGCAGCCAATCAAAATCTTTCTTTACATTGACTACACAACACCTGGACAATTAAAGAAAAAAATGTAAATGGTTAGATGGACAAGGAGTCTTCCTTTATCCTCCTGAAATTATCCTTCCTCCTGAAATTGCAGGTTATATCGGCCTAAACTTCATTTCTGTGATTTTATAAGAGTAATAATCTCCCTTGCCCGTCTCCCAATTAACTCCATTTGCATTACTGTCATGTTTTCCGCTCAAATACAGCCCATTCAGGTTGGAGTTATGGCAGCTTCCATACCACCAAGCACCTTTAAAATCTGCTGCACAGTTGCTGCCATATTCATCATTGTCTCTGTCCTTTGTAGTAAAGGGACGATTGTTATGGTATCCAAGAGAGTCACCTGCAAATAAAAAAAAAATGTTGGCTTTAATTCCATCTGCAACCTTCTGCAGGAGTCTTTTCAGGTTGCCTGATGTTGGTCATTGGATTACCAGCAGACAATCTCATAGCTATAGCTAACAATATGTTTGGGCCATGTTGAATGCAATTGTGAGAGTGTTGTTCATAGCAGAGGTCTAAATACATTTTTTCCCATTGTACAATTTACGTGGCATAAATTATATACATATCTGTCAATATTTGGGGAACAAAAAATAAGACAGATTTAAAGCAGGTGTTGCATGAAAATGCAAGGTCTTACCATTAATTATTACAGCTCTTAACCATCTAAAAATTCTAGGTCATACCAAAGACAATAAAGAGAAAAAACTAAAAGAAATTCATCTTAGAGCACATATGTCAAACACAAGGCCCGCGGGCCGATTGCTTCTCCACAGAGGACCCTACTATACAACTGCTGGCAGGGGAAAGGCTTTTCTTCACAGGCTGAGCCTGCTTTAGAAAGTAAACAAACAGTAAGGCCAGGTTCACACCACATACAGTGAAGTTCTTTTTTTCTGCATCAAAAAAGCATGGAAATGTATATGTGTTCCAATGGCATAGTTCATACCAGTGCAGTGCATTCCAGTGCTTTTCAGTTCCAGAAAATAAAAGTACAACATGCTGTTTTTAAATTCTACACAGAATTGTACTGGAATGCGGTAAAAAGCATAAAAAAGCATTAAAAACTTGCATGCAAAAATGCATCTTGAATAGATCTGAAGGATTTTTTTGTTGCGTGAACTGGATATTGAACACTCGTTTTAATTCACCGGTAATGTAATTCGCTGATTTAAACTGAAGGCTCAGTTGGGATTTACTGTTGACTTTCTACACGCTGTACTACGCCAAGAGAAAAATTCTCCTACAGTATACTGGATAGGGATGAGCCGAACACCCCCGGTTCGGTTCACATCCAGAACATGCGAACGGACCGAAGGTTCGCGCGAACTTTCGAACACCGTTAAAGTCTATGGGACTCGAACGTGATAAATCAAAAAGTGTGAATTTTAAAGGCTAATATGCAAGTTATTGTCCTAAAAAGGGTTTGGGGACCCGGGTCCTGCCCCAGGGGACATGTATCAATGCAGAAAAAACTTTTAAAAACTGCCATTTTTTCGGGAGCATTAATTTAATGATGCTTAAAGTGAAAAAATAAAAGTAAAATATTCCTTTAAATATCGTACCTTGGGGGTGTCTATAGTATGCCTGTGAAGTGGCACGTGTTTCCCGTGTTTAGAACAGTCCCTGCACAAAATGAAATTTCTAAAGGAATAAAAGTCATTTAACCACTTGCCCACTGGGCACTTAAACCCCCTTAATAACCAGACCAATTTTCAGCTTTCGGTGCTCTCACATTTTGAATGACAATTACTCAGTCATACAACACTGTACCCATATGAATTTTTTGTCCTTTTTTTCACACAAATGGAGCTTTCTTTTGGTGGTATTTAATCACTGTTGGGTTTTTTATTTTTTGCACTATAAGAGAAAAAAGACTAAAAATTCTGTAAAAAATTTTTTTTTTTTTCGTTTCTGTTATAAAATTTTGCAAATTAATATTTTTTCTTCATAAATTTTGGCCAAAATTTATACTGCTACATATCTTTGGTAAAAATAAGTACAAATTGGTGCATATTATTTGGTCTTTGTGAAAGTTATAGAGTCCACAAGCTATGGTGCCAATATCTGAAAATTGATCACACCTGAAGTACTGACGGCCAATCTCATTTCTTGAGACCCTAACATGCCAGAAAAGTACAAATACCCCCCAAATGACCCCTTTTTGGAAAGAAGACATTCCAAGGTATTCATAAAGAGGCATTGTGAGTTTTTTGAAGTTGTAATTTTTTCCCACAATTCTTTGCAAAATCAAGATTTTTTTTTCTCTTTTTTTTTTCCACAAAATTGTCATATTAGCAGGTTATTTCTCACACACAGCATATGCATTCCACAAATTACACCCCAAAACACATTCTGCTATTACTCCCGAGTATGGCGATACCACATGTGTGAGACTTTTACACGGCGTGGCCACATACAGAGGCCCAACATGCAGGGAGCACCTTGAGGCGTTCTGGAGCACCCAGGCCAATTCTGACATTTCTCTCCTACATGTAAAAATCATCATTTGTTTGCTAGAAAATTACATAGAACCCCAAAACATTATATATGTTTTTTTAGCAAAGACCTTAGAGAATATAATGGTGGTTGTTGCAACTTTTTATCTCGCACGATATTTGCGCAGCAATTTTTTTAACGTGTATTTTACGGAAAAAAAATGTTTTGTGCTTAAAAAAAAAAAACAGTAAAGTTAGCCCAATGTTTTTGCATAATGTGAAAGATGAAGTTACGCTGAGTAAATAGATACCTAACATGTCACCCTTAAAAATTGCACACGCTCATGGAATGGCGCCAAACTTCGCTACTTAAAAATCCCCATAGGCGACGCTTTAAATATTTTTACTGGTTACATGTTTTGAGTTACAGAGGAGGTCTAGGGACAAAATTATTGCTCTCGCTCTAACGTTCGCAGAGATACCTCACATGTGTGGTTTGAAAACCGTTTTCATATGTGGGCGGGACTTACGTATGGGTTCGCTTCTGTATGCAAGCTCACGGGGACAGGGGCGCTTTAAAAAAAATAATATTTTTTTATTGTTCATTTTACTTTATTTATTTTAGTTTGACATGTTTTTCCGCCCCAAAATTTTTTTTGATCACTTTTATACCTATTACAAGGAACGTAAACATCCCTTGTAATAGGAATATGGCATGACAGGTCCTCTTTACAGTGAGATATGGGGGTCAATAAGACCCCACATCTCACCTCTAGGCTGGGAAGCCTGAAAAAAACAAAACAATCCTGGCTTTGATCGTAGCGGTGAGTCGGTAGAAGCACCGGAGGGCGGCGGGGGGGGGGAGACATCCCCTCTCGCCTCCCGTAAGAATGATCAAGCGGTGGAACAGCCGCTATGATTGTTGTTATGGTGTAGGGAATCGCCGGCTGAAAAAGCTAATATCTGAACGATGCCTGTAGCTGCTCCCATCATTCAGATATCCCCTCACAAAGTCAAGGACGTCATATGACTGCCGGCGGGTGGGAAGTGGTTATTGCCGGGCATTGCGGAGTATTGCCGGGCATTGCGGAGTATTGCTGGGTATTGCGGAGTATTGCCGGGCATTGCTGGGCATTGCAGAGTATGGCAGCAGGGTATTGCCGAGTATGGCAGGGTATTGCACAGGGTATTGCACAGGGGGTATTGCACAGGGTATTGCAGAGTATTGCAGAGTATTGTGCAGGGTATTGCAGAGTATTGCGCAGGGTATTGCAGAGTATTGCGCAGGGTAATGCAGAGTATTGCGCAGGGTATTGCAGAGTATTGCGCAGGGTATTGCAGAGTATTTTGCAGAGTATTGCGCAGGGTATTGCAGAGTATTGCGCAGGGTATTGCAGAGTATTGCGCAGGGTATTGCAGAGTATTGCGCAGGGCATTGCAGAGTATTGCGCAGGGCATTGCAGAGTATTGCACAGGGCATTGCAGAGTATTTTGCAGAGTATTGCGCAGGGTATTGCAGAGTATTGCACCAGGGTATTGCAGAATATTGCACCAGGGTATTGCAGAGTATTTTGCAGAGTATTGCGCAGGGTATTTTGCAGAGTATTGGCAGGGTATTGCACCAGGGATGGCTGAGCAGGGATGGATGGATGGCTGGATCTGTGACTGCAATTGTCACAGATCCAGCCCACAGCGCTGCTGCCTTGATCTGCTCCCTCCCCTCTCCTCTCACACTGTACCGATCGGTACAGAGAGGGGAGAGAGGAACCGGCGTCATCACATGACACCGGTCTGTTTACAAGTGATTGCTCCGTCATTTGACGGAGCGATCACGTGGTAAACGGCCGCTATCAGCGGCGATTTACCGCGATTCGTGATGCGCCGGGTCCTCGGGTCCTCTGGTCCTCTGAGAAAAATGGCATGGGTACCCCCCCCTCCCCCCAGCCCATTACCAGGCCCTTTGGGTCTTGTATGGATATTAAGGGGAACCCCGCACCCAAATTAAAAAAAGAAAAGGCGTGGGGCCCCCAGGCCCTATATAATCTGAACAGCAGTATACATGTGTTCCAAACAAGACAGGGACTGTAGGTTTGTTACGTTGAATCTGTTTGTAATTTGGAACAGGTACATTTTGTAAGTGTAGCTCCAGCCAAAAAATCTATTTTTAAGCTTTTTGGATATCCTAGGGAAGGGTTATCATCAACCCTGTAACATTTGTTTTGCTGTCTGTGCCCCTGTTCAGAAGATTTCACCTCACTTTCTGGCCCAATGACAATTGGATTTTGATTTTTTTTTTAGGGAACAAGGATTGGTGATAAAGCATTAGTGGAGACACCTTTTTCCCATATTAACTATTACAGGAGAGAATTTCCCTCCCCAGGGGTAGATTTCCTCTCACTTCCTGATTTAAGTAGGAGTCGGTTGTAAGTCGGATGTTTGAAAGTCGGGGACCGCCTGTATATATATACTATACGACCTGCCCTATATACTCTGCAGAAAATTGGGCCTTAGGTGTTGGTGGTACCAGAACACTGTAAGCCCTCACAATTACTCTTGGTGGGCGCTGGAAAAGGCCCTGCTGTGAACTATTATATCAAGAATTGTAATTACATGCCCCTGTTGAACAGTGGCAGAAAAATTGGGCCTTTGGTGGTGGTGGTGCTGGTGCCACAACACTGTAAGTCCTCACAGTTACTCTTGGTGGGCGCTGGAACGGGCCCTGCTGTGAAATATTATATCAAGAATTGTATTTAGAACAGGGGCAGAAAAATTGGGCCTTGGGCACTGGTGCTGGTGCCACAACTCTGCAACCCCTCACGGATACTCTATTTGAGCGCAGGAATGAGCCCTGCTGCAAAATATTACAGCAAAAAAAAATTAAATTATACACGCCCCTGTTAAACAGGGGTAGAAAAATTGGTCTTTAGGCACTGGTGCTGGTGCCACCACACTGCAACCCCTCACAGATACTCTATTTGAACGCAGGAATGAGCCCTGCTGCAAATTATTACAGCAAAAAGGACTTTAGGCACTGGTGCTGGTGCCCAGAACCAAAAAATTAAAAATTCCGGACATGCTCTCTTTTTTCACGTCGTTTTTCATGTCGTTTTTTTTAACGACGTGAAAAACGATAGTGTGTATGCTTTCACGACGTGAAAAAAAACGCGCATGCTCAGAATCAAGTATGAGACGGGAGCGCTCGTTCTGGTAAAACTAGCGTTCGTAATGGAGATAGCACATTCATTACACAGTAACGGACTGAAAAGCGCGAATCGTCGCTCAACAAACTTTACTAACATGAAGGGTGGCGCCATTCGAACGGAACTTCCCCTTTATAGTGCCGTCGTACGTGTTGAACGTCACTGCGCTTTGCTTGATCGTTTTTTTTAATGATGGTGTGTACGCAAGGCAGGCTTGAGAGGAAACATGAAAAAAAACGAGGAGAAAAACGTCGGTTTAAAAAATGACAGTAAAAACGATCGTGTGTACGGGGCATTAATCTTGACAAGTGGGTATTAGCCTTCATTCAGGAGTGACTAGGCAGAAAACTTGTAGAAAGTGTTAAACCCATCACACCTTATACAGTACCGCCCAGGGGGCGGACCCTCTGGGTATAACCCCTCTCTCTGCATCTCACAGATCAGTTTTTTTCTGCCTAGCATAGGAGAAGGACATGGCTCCCTTCGGGCCCATTCGTCCGGGTTTTTTTTCTATGTTTCTTTTTGTTCCTGCAATCCAATTAACTGCCGACTGGGTGACAGGCTGGATCCCAGATCCTTGTAGTCTTCCAGAGTTTTTGGCGATCGAGCGTGTGCCGACCCTAGCTACGCGCTGGGTTTTCCACGACATGCCAGTCGCTCCACGGGTGGCCGGTGAGCTTCGTGCTCCAGGGCATGCATATGACCGATCTCTATGGCTGAATCACAGCATGCTGGGCCGACAGTCACCTCCGTAACCGCGTGGAAGATGGTCTGTCCGGAATGTTTTCCAGCATAATCCACGCAGGAAGGGTAAGTAGCTTCCCCTGCTTCGGCAGGAAGACTTGGCTGGACATTCCTGGAGAGATCAAGTAAGTGGTTTTACCCTTTCTTTCCTCTCTCCCTGCCTTCCCTCCTCCCTGGGCTCTGCGCGCTAGGCTGGCTGCTGGGTACTGGGTGTTCTCCCTCCATGCTGTCGGCGGCCATTTTTTTGTGGTCCACGCCTGTTTTGGCCTCTATCTATTGCTCGGTGGCCATTTTCTTGTGGTCCATGCCTGCTAGCTCTATATGCCGCTTGGTGGCCATTTTTTTTGTGGTCCGCGCCTGTATGGATCTATTGCCGCTCGGCTGCCTTTTTCTTGTGGTCCGCGCCCGCTTTGCCCACCTACTGCTCGGCGGCCATTTTCTTGTGGTCCACGCCGTTTTTCAGCACGGCCGCTCGGCGGCCATTTTGTGGAAGTCTCTGGCCTCTAGGGTGCATTCTACAGGCACGAAATATACAGACACACGCTGATGGAGGATCAAACTGACACAGGCAGCTGTGGGAGAGCATCTCAGGCGGGAGCAGACGGCAGCAGTAACAATGACCGTTCTAAGGGTGGTGAGTCCTCTGGGAGACCCTGCATCTATGTAGCAGCTAGGAGGGTGGGCTGTTGATACCTTGCCTGGAGTCCCTGTGGGTGTCAGGCGCGTGGGTCAGCATTAACGTCAGAAGCAGATGTCTTTTCCCCTGAAACACCTGAGTTGGCAACTGTTGCCCCTGCTGTATCATTGGATGCTATGTCGGCGATCCTAGATGCTTTTGTTGCCAAAGTGGAAGCGGCGCGTGGGAACACGGGGGGTAGGAAGCGCCCCCTTCCCCCGCCATCTTCTGGGGATAATTCTGATGCAGAGCCAGGCCGAGCTGTGGCTCATGGCCCTGATTCTGATGCATCAGAGACCATGGACCGTGACCGGTCAGACAGTGAGAATAGCTCCAGGTCCGAGTCAGCACGCGAAAAGGCTTTGGTATCTGACCTTATCACCGCAGTACGGGATACGCTGAAGTTGGAGAATTCTGCAGAAGCAGCAGAAACGGCGGTTCCCTTTGGGTTCCGTAGGCCGGCCCACACTGCCAAGGTGTTTCCTAGTGTGTCTTATCTTGATAAACTTTTATACAAGGAGTGGGAAAAACCACTGAAGGTTTTTTCGGCCCCAAAAAATTTGGCGGTCCGGTACCCCTTTGAGGAGAGTTTCCTGTAAAAATGGACCTCTCCCCCGATAGTGGACCCCCCTGTGTCCAGACTTAACAAAGTAACCACGATTCCAGTGGACGGGGCTCCTGTCTTCAGGGACCCTGTGGACAAGAAGGCTGAGTCAATCGCTCGCTACCTATACACAGTAGTGGGCTCAGCTGTGCGTCCAGCATTGGCTGGGGCCTTGGTGTCTCAGACACTTACTGAGTGGGCAAAGATCCTACTCCAGGGGTTAGAGGCACGGGAGGCTCCTCCGGACGAGGTGGCTTTGGCCGACCAGTTGGTACAGGGCCTTAAGTTTGTCTGCGAGTCAGACATGGATACTATCCCCTTGCTGTACAGAGCCTCGATTTATGCGGTGGCGTTACGCCGCCTGATATGGCTGAAGAGCTGGTCTGCGGACCAATCTTCCAAGAAGGCCCTGTTGGATCTGCCCTTTAAGGGCGACAGACTGTTTGGAGACTCTCTGGATGACATCATTAAAGATGCCACAGGAGGTAAGAGCACGTTGCTCCCCCAATCAAAAAAGGGTAAGGAGCCACGCCATAGGCAAGGGCCCTCCTTCACTACACACAAGCGTTTTTTTCGTCCGCCCAGTGCGGCAGGTAAAAGATCACAGGCCGATAAATCAACTGTTCAGGGACAAAAGCGTCCATGGTTTCGCAAGCCCAACAAGCCTGCGGACAAATCTACTTTTGCATGAAGGTCTGCCCCCGCCCATCTTTCTGGTGGGGGGACGTCATCGCGAATTCCCGACTCGGTGGACATCTCTGATCTCCAACCGGTGGGTTTGCAAAGTAATCTCCTCGGGCTACAAGATAGAGTTTCTCTCTTGTCCGCCAAACAGATTTTTTCCCTCCAACCTCCAGCTTCAGCCGACCCGTCGGGAGCCCCTGTATGGGGCGGTCCAGGATCTGCTGGTACGCAGGGTGATCATTCCTGTCCCAGTGCAGGAACGGTTTCAGGGGTTTTACTCGAATTTGTTCGTAGTGCCAAAGAAGGATGGGGTTCGTCCAATCCTGGATCTCAAGGCCCTCAATTGCTTTGTGAAAGTAGAAAGATTCCGGATGGAGTCGGTTCGCTCTGTAGTCGCTGCTCTCCATCCAGGGGACTTTCTGGCGTCCTTGGAGATCAAGGACGCATACCTGCATGTGCCCATATGCTCCAGGCATCAGAGATTTCTGCGCTTTGCAGTCGGGGAGGACCACTATCAATTTGTGGCCCTCCCATTTGGCCTGGTATCGGCACCCAGGGTGTTCACCAAGGTGCTCGCCCCGATTCTGGCCGTGCTAAGGCAGCGGGGCATTGCTATTGTGGGCTACTTGGATGATCTTCTTCTGAGGGCCGCTTCAAGCTCAGAATTAGAGGTGAGCATGTCTATAACCTGTCAGACCCTCAGAGACTGTGGTTGGGTGCTAAACATGCAAAAGTCAGTATTGGTGCCGACTCAACTCCTAGTGTATCTGGGGTTGATTCTGGATTCCTCAGAGGCAAAGGTTTTTCTTCCTGTGGAAAAATTCGGGCTGCGGTGGGGCAGTTGGCATCCAAGAGATGGTCGTCACTCCGCTTTTGCATGCGAGTCCTGGCCTCATGGTAGCCTCCTTCGAGGCGGTTCCGTATGCTCAATATCACACTCGAGCGTTGCAGAAGGAAATTCTGTCCAGATGGGACAAATGCCCGTCGTCACTGGATTGTCAAATCTGGGTGAGCCACCTAGTCATGACCTCCCTAATTTGGTGGCTGACATCACCTGCACTTCTGTCCGGGAAGTCGTTCCTTCCTTTTTACTGGATGGTGATCACGACGGACGCCATCCTTACCGGTTGGGGGGGAGTCTGGGGTGTTCAGTCGAGGCAAGGTCGCTGGACCCCGGAGGAATCCCGCCTGCCGATCAATGTCCTGGAACTCCGGGTGATCAGGCAGTGCCTCTCCACGTGGTCTCAGAGGCTGCAAGGGCGTCCAGTCAGGATCCAGTCAGACAACGCCACGGCGGTGACATATGTCAATCATCAAGGAGGAACAAGAAGCTTGGCTGCAGCATCGGAGGTTGCTTGCATCCTGAGGTGGGCAGAAAGGAGCGTACCGGCCCTGTCGGCCGTATACATTCCCGGTGTGGAGAATTGGCAGGCGGACTACCTGAGTCGCCAGATGCTAGACCAAGGAGAGTGGTCTCTACACCCGGATGTGTTCCAGTTCCTCTGCCAAAGATGGGGCATGCCAGATGCCAGACGTAGATCTCCTGGCGTCCCGACTCAATCGGAAGGTATTGAGGTTTGTGGTCCGGTCAAAAGACCCATGGGCAGACGCAATGGACGCATTGGTGGCATCGTGGGGTCAGTATCGGCTAATCTATGCCTTCCCTCCCCTGAAGCTCCTCCCTCATCTGCTTCGCAGAGTGGAGGCAGAGGGGACTCCAATGATCCTGATCGCTCCAGATTAACCTCGGCGTCCTTGGTACGCCGATCTAGTACGTCTGGTAGCAGACGTCCCTTGGCGTCTACCACTACGGAAGGACCTGCTGTCGCAAGGTCCCATACTTCATCCTGCTTTACAGTCGCTGGCTTTAACAGCATGGCTATTGAGAACCAGGTTCTGAGAGACCGTTGCCTGTCAGATTCAGTGATCATGAGAAGTGCTCGGAAGTCATCCTCTAGGAAGGTTTACCATCGCACTTGGAAGGCCTACATATCCATTTGTGAGGAAATGAGGTGGCATCCGCGTACTTATTTGGTTTCCAGAGTCCTGCTGTTTTTACAGCGTGGGGTGGACCAAAAGCTTGCCTTAAGTATGATTAAGGGGCAGATATCTGCCCTGGCTTTTTTTTTTCAGCGACCCCTGGCGGCTCACTCTCTCGTGAGTACATTTGTGCAGGGGGTTCGACATGTGGCCCCTCCTCCACTACCTCCGTGGGACTTGAACCTGGTCCTCTCTGTGCTTCAAAGGGCACCGTTTGAGAATATTAGGGAAATTCCCTTTTTGACACTTTCTCAGAATGTGGTCTTTTTGGTGGCTGTTACGTTAGTTAGACGGGTTTGTGAGCTGGCAGCCTTGTCATGCAAGGCTCCCTATCTGGTTTTCCACAAGGATAAGGTGGTGCTGCATCCGCAGCCTTCCATTCTTCCTAAGGTCGTTTCGGCTTTTCATCTCAATGAGGACATTGTACTTCCATCCTTGTGTCCTCATCCGTCGAATCATAAGGAGTCAGCGTTGCATTCCTTGGACGTTGTCCGAGCTCTGAGAGTATACTTATCTCCTACTGCTCCGTTCCGGAGGTCAGACTCACTGTTTGTTTCAATGGCTGGTCCCAAAAAAGGCCTAGTGGTCTCGTCGGCCACCATCTCGAGCTGGATCCGACAGATAGTGATTCAGGCTTACGCCATAAAGGGTCGGGCGCCCCCCTTTCCTGTCACGGCGCATTCGACCAGGGCAATAGGTGCCTCTTGGGCTCCTCTTGGGCTTTCCGACATCAAGCGTCTGTTTCCCAGGTGTGTAAGGCGGCGACCTGGTTGTCCGTTCACACTTTCACTAAATTCTACAAGGTTGATGTGAGTGCATCTTCGGATGCTTCTTTCGGCCGCAAAGTTTTGCAGGCCGCTGTTTAGAGTTGCAACTCCTCAGTTGAGGAGCTCTGTTTTGTTTTGGGGTGAAGTTTAATTTTACGCTGTTCCCTCGTTTTTTGACACTGCTTTGGGACGTCCAACTTGTCAAGAATAAGGCTGTGTCAGTCCATGAACGAAAGAGAAAATAGGATTTTTGTACTCGCCGTAAAATCCTTTTCTCTGAGTTAATGGACAGACACAGCACCCACCCCTCCTCTTTAAGTTTCTACTGCTTTTTGACGAACTGATCTGCGAGATGCAGAGAGAGGGGTTATACCCAGAAGGTCCGCTCCCCGGGCGGTACTGTATAAGGTGTGATGTGTTTAACACTTTCTACAAGTTTTCTGCCTAGCCACTCCTGAATGAAGGCTAATACCCACTTGTCAAGATTAAGGCTGTGTCCGTCCATGAACTCAGAGAAAAGGATTTTACGGTGAGTACAAAAATCCAATTATTCACTCAGCAATCAGCATAGGCAGTCTTGAAGGGATCTCATTCATAAAAAAAATTAATTGGTTACATCGGCATCAGGTGCTTGGTAGTTGGTGATCCAAGACTGATTAATTTTTATGAAGGTGAGAGGATCAACCGAGTCGGTGGACAGACGCACTCTGTGATCGGTTACAAGGCCACAAGCAGCACTGAATATGCGTTCCGAAAGAACGCTGGATGCAGGACAGGCCAGTAGCTCAATTGCATACTGTGCAAGCTCTGGCCAGTGATCCATCCTCAAGACCCAGTAACCCAGTGGATTTTCGGTTGGAAACATCTCCAAGTCTGATCTTGCCCCTAGGTATTCCTGCACCATGTAAATAAGACGCTGGCAAAGGTTGCTGAAATCGATCATACCTTGGGGCTGCGGACTAAAAAATTGTCTGAATGCATCGGTCAGACGGCCACCTTCTCAACTGCTCCTTCTGTGACTGACCGAAGCCTCAGCAACACGTTATCCAGGACCAGGAATTTGTAACCTCCCAGGCTCTGAAAACATGTTGCACAAATCTTTCTGCAAGGCCTCACGAAGATGTTTCATCCTCTGCTCCCTCTGAGACGGCTGGATAAGTTCCGCAACTTTACCCTTGTAACGTGGATCAAGGAGGGTTGCCAGCCAGTAATGATCCCTCTCCTTGATACCACAAATCCGAGGGTCCTTTTGCAGGCTTTGCAGGATCAGGGAGGCCATGCAGCGTAGGTTTGCTGAGGCATTCGGTCCGGAGTCCTCTGGGTCACTTAGGACGACATGATCCGCAGCCACCTCCTCCCAGCCACGTACAAGTCCATGGGTTTCTGGGGACTGTAAACGATCCCTTGAAGACTGTTGCTGATGCTGAGTGCTAGGCTCCACCTCCATACTGACACAATCCTCCTCCTCCTCTTCCTGTGTGATCGGCAGGCCCGCAGGAACACTGTCTGGATAAAGGGAGCCTTGAGAGGTAAGGAAGTCCTCCTCTTCCTCCCTCTGTTCTGCCTCAAGTGCCCTGTCCATTATTCCACACAGCGTGTGCTCCAACAGGTAGACAAGAGGGACAGTATCACTGATGCATGCACTGTCACTGCTCACCATCCTCGTGGCCTCCTCAAATGGTGACAGGACAGTGCATGCATCCTTGATCATGAGCCACTGGTGTGTCGAAAAAAAAAAAGCCAAGCTCCCCTGACCCTGTCCTGGTGCCATAGTTGCACAGGTACTCATTGATGGCCCTCTGCTGCATGTGCAACCGCTGCAGCATGGCCAACGTTGAGTTCCATCTGGTGGGCATGTCACAGATTAGGTGGTTCTTGGGCAGGTTGTATTTCTTTTTAGAGGTCAGCCAGCCGAGCACTGGCATTATATAACTGGTGGAAATGCACACAGACTTTCCTGGCCTGCCTCAGGAGATCCTGTAAGCCCGGGTACCTGCACAAGAACCGCTGAACCACCAAATTAAGGACGTGAGCCAAACAGGGCACATGGGTCAAGTGTCCCTGTCGGAGGGCGGAGAGGAGGTTGGTGCCGTTGTCACAAACCTCCATTCCTGGCTGAAGCTGGCATGACGTCAACCACCTCTGAGCCTGCCCCTGCAGAGCTGACAGAATCTCTGCCCCAAGGTGGCTCCTGTCCCCTAAGCACACCAGCTCAAGCACCGCATGGCATATTTTTGCTCACGTTACTGCCTTCCTCAAGCTGGGTACCATCATAGGAGCCTTCAAAACGCTGCGCGTCCTCCTGCAGCATGTACCCAACACTGTGGTCGAACGGTTTGGGGGACTCCTCCGTGCATGATGGTGGGGCTAGGGAAGGAGTAACTGATGACCTGGAGCCAATGGAATAGGCCGCTTTGACAGCTGCATTGGCAGCCAAGGTACTCTGAGCCTGGGTGACAGAGGATGAGGAGGATGAGGACGGCTTGGTCATCCACTCTACCAACTCTTCTGCATGTTGTGGCTCAACACGGCCAGCTGCCAGAAAAAAGGACAAGCGTGCCCCACGGCCACGTGCTGAGGATGCACCGTGTCCACGACCAGCAATGTTGGCTGTAGACACAGAGCCTGCTTTCCCTCTTTTTAGTGGCCTGTGAGCAATGGCATCTGCCTGTCCTTGTTGGCCTTTCAGACATACTGTATTTGATGTATTTGTAATGTATTTGAATAGGTACACCAGGAATGGCCTGCAGTCAGGTATAGTCTTGGCTAGACTAGAATGCAGTGGATATATATGTAGGAGACAGTATATATTTTATTCAATGCAGATCACTGAATTACCTGCCTGCCTGAAAGTAAATTTGAATAGGTACACCAGGAATGGCCTGCAGTGAGATGTAGCTGCACAGGATACAGTGTGTGTGTGTGTGTGTATATACAGGATACAGTATACTGAATATACTGCAGCTAACTGAATAAACTGACTGCCTGTAGTATATTAGGAACAGAACAACAGGAACGGTCTGCAGTGAGATCTAGCTGCACACTGTGCACAGGATACAGTATACTGAATATACTGCAGCTGACTGAATCAACTGCCTGCATGTAGTATATTAGGAACAGAACAACAGGAACGGTCTGCAGTGAGATCTAGCTGCACACTGTGCACAGGATACAGTATACTGAATATACTGCAGCTAACTGAATCAACTGCCTGCCTGTAGTATATTAGGAACAGAATATCAGGAACGGTCTGCAGTGAGATCTAGCTGCACACTATGCACAGGATACAGTATACTGAAGATACTGCAGCTAACTGAATCAACTGCCTGCCTGTAGTATATTAGGAACAGTACACCAGGAACGCTCTGCAGTGAGATCTAGCTGCACACTGTGCACAGGATACAGTATACTGAATATACTGCAGCTAACTGAATCAACTGCCTGCCTATAGTATATTAGGGACAGTACACCAGGAACGCTCTGCAGTGAGATCTAGCTGCACACTGTGCACAGAATACAGTATACTGAATATACCGCTGCTAACTGAATCAACTGCCTGCCTGTAGTATATTAGGAACAGTACACCAGGAACGCTCTGCAGTGAGATCTAGCTGCACACTGTGCACAGGATACAGTATACTGAATATACTGCAGCTGACTGAATCAACTGCCTGCCTGTAGTATATTAGGAACAAAACAACAGGAACGGTCTGCAGTGGGATCTAGCTGCACACTGTGCACAGGATACAGTATACTGCAGCTAACTGAATCAACTGCCTGCCTGTAGTATATTAGGAACAGAACAACAGGAACGGTCTGCAGTGAGATCTACCTGCACACTGTGCACAGGATACAGTATACTGAATATACTGCAGCTGACTGAATCAACTGCCTGCCTGTAGTATATTAGGAACAGAACAACAGGAACGGTCTGCAGTGAGATCTAGCTGCACACTGTGCACAGGATACAGTATACTGAATATACTGCAGCTAACTGAATCAACTTCCTGCCTGTAGTATATTAGGAACAGTACACCAGGAACGCTCTGCAGTGAGATCTAGCTGCACACTGTGCACAGGATACAGTATACTGAATATACTGCAGCTAACTGAATCAACTGCCTGCCTGTAGTATATTAGGAACAGTACACCAGGAACGCTCTGCAGTGAGATCTAGCTGCACACTGTGCACAGAATACAGTATACTGAATATACCGCTGCTAACTGAATCAACTGCCTGCCTGTAGTATATTAGGAACAGTACACCAGAAACACTCTGCAGTGAGATCTAGCTAAACTGTATACAATACAAAGCCTGGAATGTATATATATATATATATATATATATATATATATTGTGACAGCAGGAAGGTAAAGTCACCTGGTTGCATCCAGGGGGGTAGATATATTTCGCCCAGATTCAGGCTTTACGCCGATTTGTACAACTAGGTGGAGAGTTGTATAAGGCTAGTGTGCTCATGGATGACTCATACCTCTAGGGAGAGGGCTGGGCGTCGTGCAGACAGGGAGTTGATGAGACCAGCTGAACCTTGTCAGCTCATTTAGGCCTCTATAAGAAACTCCCAGATTCATTAGGTGTTAGCTCATGCCTGGAACCAGACCTGTGTGGACTGTCTAGGGAGAGTGAACCCCTGTGCGGTGAGGCAAAGCCTGTGTGGCTATTTGTTTGGACTTTTACTAAACCAGGGACTTAGGGACTAGGACAGCACTAGGCTGATCCCAGTTGTTAGTTTAGGAAACCTGCATGTTTAGTCAGAGGTCAAACTGACCAGGATTTATTTTGTTTGTTTCTTTTTGGCTTTGCTGTGTTTTTGTCACTGTACATAGAGAAATAAACCGCACCTTTTGATTTTGAAAACCACAACCTCCGTCTGCTGGCCCTGTTTTTGTGTGGGGAGCCCAACCAGGGGGTCACACACACCCGCTACCGAGTTAACCCCCTCACAGTTGGTGGAGAATGCGGGCAGTTTTTTTAAGCCAGCATGGAGGAGATACTGAAACAGCTGGCTCTAGCAAATGCCAATCAACAGCAGACAAATGCAGGTTTGCAAAGGAGCCTTGCAGCCCAGCAGCAAGCTCATCAACAAGCCCAGCAGCAATCTGAGGCCCGCTTCATAGACCTGTTACAGAAGCAAGAGCAGAGACTACAACAAATGGAAGCAGTAATGCAGCAACGTCCGCAGACCAGTGAGGAAAGCCGTCCCACTAATACCGCGTCCTTTGGGGTGAGTCGTTTATTGACAAAAATGACTGGAGAGGATGATCCAGAGGTATTTTTGACCACATTTGAAAGGACTGCTGAAAGAGAAAAGTGGCCTGAGGAGCAGTGGGCTGGACTGGTGGCTCCTCTGTTAACTGGTGAATCGCAGAAGGCTTACTATGACCTAGAGCCTGACCAAGCAAAAGACTATGTGATGCTAAAAGCTGAAATATTGGCAAGGCTGGGTGTCACCCTGGCTGTCCGGGCTCAGCGTGTGCATAACTGGACTTTCCAGCTTGGAAAACCCCCCAGGTCTCAAATGTATGATCTCATTCACCTGAGCAGGAAGTGGCTACAGCCAGAGACTTTGTCCGCACCGGAGATTGTGGAACGTGTTGTGATGGATCGTTTCTTGAGAGCTCTTCCTACCGCCATTCAAAAGTGGGTAAGCCACGGAGACCCAGAAACGGCCGGTAAACTTGTGGATCGTGTAGAGAGATACTTGGCTACAGAGAACCTGACGGCCTCTTCCAGAGACTCTCGGACTTTCCACCCTAAGACCAGACCATCCCCAGGGGCGGATAAGAGGATTCCAAGGGGTGAGGGTGGAGAGAGTGAGAGGGTGGGAGCTCTACCCCAAGTTTGGCGAGAACAGCCTGGGAAATCAGCGGCTCAAGAGGCCGCAAGAAGGATCGTTTGCTACCGCTGCCGGCAAGCGGGACATATTGCAGCCAATTGCCCGGTTGTGGAGGAACCCATGCAGTGTGACTTTCTGACGGGCAGACGTCAGTCGCTGTGTGCGACAGTCGCATGCACTGCCATTCGAGGAACTGAGAAACATTTATGCAAAATGTGTGTTAATGGTAGAAATGTTGTGGTATTGTTGGATTCAGGTAGCCTTGTGACCCTGATAAAGGCTGAGTTAGTTAAAACAGAGGTCTCTGGGAATAGCAAGGTAGCTGTTATTTGTGTGCATGGGGACACCCGAGAGTATCCAGTGACTACAGTGTGTTTCGAGACCCCCAAAGGTACCCTCTCTCATCCAGTGGGCTTAGTATCTCAGTTACCGCATGACGCCATTGTGGGAAGGGATTTTCCGAAGTTCTGGGAACTGTGGGATGATCCTGAGCCCCCCACTGGTGCCCCTATGTACCAGGAATGTGATAGCCAGAACTCCTCTGAGAGTGGTGAGGACTCTCCAGAATTTCCCTTGTCAGTATTGGCAGGGGAGACTCAAGAAACTGGAGAGGAGCCCACCTCCTCAGACGAAAACCTACCGTCTGTGGAGTTTTCTGATCTGGAGGTTCACAGGGAAAATTTTGCCACAGAACAGTTAAAAGACCCCGCCCTAATAAAGGCACGGGAAAACGTAGTGGAAATAGATGGCGAGTTAGTGAACCCAGATAATACCTGCACTTACCCATACTTCAGCGTAGAGAAGGACCTACTGTATCGGGTGGCAAAAAGGGCAGAAGAAACCGTTGAGCAGCTGGTGGTGCCCAAACCTTACAGGAAGTTGGTGTTGGAGTTGGCCCATGGGCACATTCTTGGAGGTCATCTGGGGACAGAGAAAACCCGAGAGAGGGTATTACAGAGATTCTATTGGCCTGGGGTGATGAAGGACATAGAAAATTATTGTTCCTCCTGCCCTGTGTGTCAGAGGTCGGCCCCGATGCCACATTTCCGTAGCCCGCTGGTCCCTCTACCCATCATTGAGGTCCCGTTTGAGAGAATCGCAATGGATTTGGTAGGTCCTATAATCAAGTCCGCTAGGGGGCACCAGTACATATTGGTTATAATGGACTATGCCACCCGTTATCCAGAAGCGATCCCTCTCAGAAATACCTCGGCCAAAACCATAGCCAAAGAGCTATCTCTTGTTTTTAGCCGGGTGGGTATTTGTAAAGAACTGCTTACGGACCAAGGTACACCCTTTATGTCCCGGGTTATGAAAGAGCTGTGTAAATTGTTCAAAGTGACGCAATTGCGTACATCTGTGTATCACCCCCAAACCGATGGGCTGGTTGAAAGATTCAACAAAACCCTAAAACAAATGTTGAAGAAAGTGGTGGATAGAGATGGAAAGGATTGGGACTGTCTACTTCCTTATTTGATGTTTGCTATTAGGGAGGTGCCCCAATCCTCTACGGGATTCTCCCCCTTTGAGTTACTGTATGGGAGACACCCAAGAGGGCTGTTGGATATTGCCAAGGAAACTTGGGAAAGTGAGAGTTCTCCCCACAGGAGTGTGATTGAGCATGTCGCCCTGATGCAAGATCGAATTGCACAGGTAATGCCCATCGTGAAGGAACATTTGGCCCAAGCGCAGTTGGCACAGCAGAGAGTGTACAACCGTGGAGCAAAGACCCGTACCTTTTCCCCGGGGGATAGGATATTGGTACTTGTCCCTACGGTTGAAAGTAAATTCCTTGCCAAATGGCAAGGCCCCTACGAGATAATGGAAAAAGTGAGCGAAGTGAATTACAAGGTCAGACAACCAGGAAGGCGAAAGCCCGAACAGATATATCACGTTAATCTGTTGAAAGCCTGGAGGGATAGAGAGTCCCTAGTCGCAGAAACTTGGTCACCAGCTCAAACTGGTTGCGTGATTCCGGGGGTTGGAATAGCAGCCACCTTGTCACAACCCCAACAACAGGAGGTTAAGGAGTTTGTGCTTCGCAACAAGGAGGTGTTCTCTGAGCTGCCGGGACAAACATCTGGGGTAGAGCATGATATTATTACCCCGCCCGGTGAAAGGGTGAAGTTAAAACCCTATCGGATCCCAGAGGCCCGACGGGAGGCAATACGGGAGGAAGTACAGAAAATGCTGAACTTAGGGGTGATAGAGGAGTCCCAAAGTGATTGGTCTAGTCCCATTGTGTTGGTGCCTAAACCGGATGGGAGCTGGCGATTTTGTAACGATTTTCGTCAGTTGAACAAAGTTACAAAATTTGACACCTACCCCATGCCACGTATAGATGAGTTGATCGACCGGCTGGGAACAGCCCGATACATGACGACTCTTGACCTCACAAAAGGGTATTGGCAAATTCCCCTGGCCAAGTCGGCCAAAGAGAAAACCGCATTTGTAACCCCAGACGGGGCGTTCCAATATAAGAGAATGCCGTTCGGGTTACAGAATGCGCCGGCCACATTCCAGCGGAAAATGGACCAGATGCTGAGGCCCCATCGGAAGTATGCTGCGGCTTACCTGGATGACGTAATTGTCCATAGCACAGATTGGGCCTCACATCTGCCAAAAGTGCAAGCAGTCCTGGACTCTGTTCGGGAAGCGGGGTTTACGGCTAACCCCAAGAAGTGTACCATTGGGCAGGAGGAGGCCAAATATCTTGGGTACACCATTGGCAGGGGAGTAATAAAACCCCAACTCAACAAAGTCGAGGCCATCCAGAGTTGGCCACGTCCCAACAGCAAGAAGCAGGTACGAGCCTTTCTGGGAATCGCGGGTTATTATCGGCGCTTCATTCCCCACTTTGCTTCTAAGGCTGTGCCCCTAACCAACCTGACGAAAGGGAAAGGGTCGGTCATGATTAAATGGACCCCCGAGGCTGAGGCAGCATTCCAATTCTTGAAACAAGCCTTATGTAGCCAGCCAGTGTTGTACTCACCCGACTTCTCTAAAGACTTTGTCGTACAAAGTGATGCGTCAGATGTGGGGTTAGGAGCAGTATTGTCCCAGGTCTGGAACGGGGAAGAGCACCCAGTCATTTACCTCAGCAGGAAGTTGAAGTCCCATGAGGTAAATTACGCCACGGTTGAAAAGGAGTGTTTAGCGGTGAAGTGGGCTCTAGATTCCCTTCGGTACTATCTGCTAGGTAGGCACTTTGACATGGTTACGGATCACGCTCCGTTAAAGTGGATGGCTCAAAACAAGGAAACAAATAGAAGAGTGAATAGGTGGTTCCTGGCCCTCCAGGAATTCAACTTCACAGTAAAGCATCGCCCTGGCGTTCAAATGGGGAATGTGGATGCTTTGTCTCGAGTACATGAATGCCTGATTGCTGGTGTTCCAACCCCGAGGTTAAAACAAGAGGGGGGGGTATGTGACAGCAGGAAGGTAAAGTCACCTGGTTGCATCCAGGGGGGTAGATATATTTCGCCCAGATTCAGGCTTTACGCCGATTTGTACAACTAGGTGGAGAGTTGTATAAGGCTAGTGTGCTCATGGATGACTCATACCTCTAGGGAGAGGGCTGGGCGTCGTGCAGACAGGGAGTTGATGAGACCAGCTGAACCTTGTCAGCTCATTTAGGCCTCTATAAGAAACTCCCAGATTCATTAGGTGTTAGCTCATGCCTGGAACCAGACCTGTGTGGACTGTCTAGGGAGAGTGAACCCCTGTGCGGTGAGGCAAAGCCTGTGTGGCTATTTGTTTGGACTTTTACTAAACCAGGGACTTAGGGACTAGGACAGCACTAGGCTGATCCCAGTTGTTAGTTTAGGAAACCTGCATGTTTAGTCAGAGGTCAAACTGACCAGGATTTATTTTGTTTGTTTCTTTTTGGCTTTGCTGTGTTTTTGTCACTGTACATAGAGAAATAAACCGCACCTTTTGATTTTGAAAACCACAACCTCCGTCTGCTGGCCCTGTTTTTGTGTGGGGAGCCCAACCAGGGGGTCACACACACCCGCTACCGAGTTAACCCCCTCACAATATATATATATATATATATATATATATATACACTGGAGCTAACTGAATCAACTGCCTGCTCAATCTAGCTAACTGAATCGCCTGCCTGCTCAATCAATCTAAATGACGTTAAATGACACACTCTCTCTCTCTCCGCCGGAGCACACTACACAAGGCCAACGTGCAGGCGGCCTTCTATAGTGTGGGGCGTGTACTTAATCCCCTGAGCCATAATTGCCCAAAGGCACCCTGCCTTTGACCAATTATGGCTCTCTGTGCTGACCGCACTGTGATTGGCCAAAGCATGCAGGTCAAAGTGCATGCTTGTCCAATCATCAGCCAGCAATGCACTGCGATAACACAGTGCATTATGGGCCGTGACGCACCACTCGAATTTGGCGCGAATGGCCCATAATTTTCGATCTTCGCAGAACGATCGAACGGCCGATGTTCTACTCGAACTCATGTTCGTCTCGAACTCGAAGCTCATCCCTAATACTGGATAACACAAGAGCCTCCTCAAATTGTTCACTGGAAAAGGTCTATCACTAAGGTGCCCCAACTTTACAAACTAACCCCTATTTGAGTAGAAATTACCCCACCGAGGGGGCGTGGACAACGACCGGGATGTGAGGAAGTGCTTAGCCAGAGCTCCGTCCATGCCGCTTACATCCTGACTGAATCCTGCTGATCTGTTGCCAACCGAGGATCCCGTTTGTCCCCACAGCATCCAGGGAACCTTGTGCCCAATGGGAGATAGTCAAATAGGGCCCACCGATGGAGGAAGCCTCAGGATCCGGCCCGCAGCCCCCATCATGCAAACAGAGGCAAGATGGCACCGGTCACCATGCTGCAGACACATGCAGCCAGCCATCCTCATGCTCCTCAGCGCTGACAAAGAAGCCTGCAGGGAAGGGTGAGTCACACTGTTCCCCCCCGTTCTAAGCCCGGAAGATCCTTTCCTGTTCTCTCCAGCTGAGGACATTGCCCCTGATACTCCCAGCAGGGACACTGCTGATGTAGGCCATGCGGAGCCATCCCTGTCCCAGATCATGGAGGCCATCCAGCACAGCCATGCTTCCCTGACCACCCAAATGGACTCCATTAAAACAGACTTATCCTTCCTAAAACAGGATGTCCATAACCTCCACCACATGGTGTCTAATGCTGAGCAGCGCATTAGCACGCTGGAGGATGAGACCCGTCCATTACAGGGCTCTGTTAGGGAGCTACGCCAGGCCCAATATTACACAGCAGATAAGCTCACTGAAATGGAGGACCGTTTACGGAGGAGCAATTTACGTTTCCTGGGGTTCCCAGAGGGGGCTGAGGGTAGAACCCCGGAGGTTTTTATGGAAAGATGGCTAATCACCACATTCAGCGCTTCAACCTTTTCACCGTTATTTGCCATTGAACGAGCACACAGGGTTCCTATGCGCCCCCTCCCACCTGGGGCCCAGCTATGTGCCATGATCATCAAACTCCTGCACTTCAGGGACAGGGAGGCAATTCTTGGTGCTGCCAGAGAAAAGGGAAGGATGTCCTTTAATGGGAGCGGAATTACTATTTTCCCTGACTTCTCTGTAGCTACACAAAAGCAGAGGGCCACTTTCCTGGCTATTAAACGCAGGCTCCGTGAGCATCATCTCCGCTATGGCATGCTATATCCTGCTCGATTGAGGATTGTCTACCAGGGCAAGGCCTACTTCTTCACGGATCCTAAGGAGGCATCTCACTGGGTGGATACCCTGGGACATCCTGAACGCCGGAATCAGAATCAAAGATCCCCTCCGCGCTGACATCGCACCTAACCTTCATTTTTTGATAGCTACACCTTGTGCCTTATGTGGCCTACGTTACCCCTTTCCAGCAAAGGACAGCTGAGGGGGGGGGGGGAGGTAGGAGTGGGCCTGGAAATCCTTACGCCTGTGATCATTTCACTCCCCTCTTTACAGTTATATGAAAGTGGCGAACTACAGTCTACTAACTCTGTTTGTTTCTTACTTGTTTGATCTGGATGACTGCTGCATTTTTTCTCTCAGACTCAGGGTCAACTAGCATACTTGTCCTGTGCGGTCACGGATGGTAGCCCGCGTCTAAGGGACTTTAACGCTCCTCAGGGTTGGTTAGTTTGGGGTCTGTGTCATGACCCCCCTGCTTTGCAGTTTTGGTTTTGGGAACAAAGCTCTCATATCTTTGGGTTTGGGAGCCGGGAGGGTTAGGGTGGGTGGGGATGTTTGGGGATTTTTGTTTGAAGTTTTTATTTTTATGTGTTTTGTTCTGCAGTGCTGGTATTCATTTGTGCATTTCCATTTACAGGCTGGTATAACTGATCCTTATGATATGCATCTGATCACTTTATTTCCTATGCTCATGCCTTATCTTTTTGACCTGTTTTGTACCTTGCGCGCTTCCCCTGGTTCGTGGGACTTCGGGCCTTGCTTGTGTCCGGCGGGCCATGGGAAGTGGGTACGGTTAATCATGTGCTTTACGCCTCCCTATGTCTAAGCTACGTTTAGTGTCTTGGAATGTACGGGGGCTGAATTCCAAGGTGAAAAGATCTCTGATGTTTGACTACTTGGCACGTCACAATCCGCATGTACTCCTACTTCAGGAAACCCACCTCCAGGGCTCTAGAGTCATGGCCCTCAAACGGGCAAAAATTGCCTATGCCCTCCATTCTACATACTCCACATATGCCAGGGGGACCTCCATCCTAATAGCCAAATCAGCCCCGGTTAGTATTAAGCATGTTAAACTGGACCCGCAAGGGTGTTTTGTAGTTGTTGTACTCGAACTTATGGGAAGACCATATACCGTGACTAGCCTGTATGCCCCTCCCCCCTTCACTAAATTGTTCTTTGAAAGGGTTATGACCTCCATTCTGGCGATAGCAGAGGGTCCTTTACTAATAGCGGGTGACTATAATACAGTACTGGATAATTCCATAGACAGGTTACGTTGCTCTTCATTACCCCCCACTCCCCTGGGTTCCTTCTTAAATCAATTTGACTTGGTAGAGGCCTGGAGGTGGAAGCATGCGGACAGGAGGGAGTATTCGTGTCACTCTGAGTCACACGGTACTCTGTCTCGTATAGATTTGTGTCTGGTCTCGTCGGATCTACTTTCCATGGTATCAGAGGTTAAATACCTCCCTAGGGCGATATCCGACCATTCTCCTTTGATGGTGGACCTCGCCCTGGGCCCCTCCTCCTCCTATCGGGTGTGGCAACTGAGCCCACTGTGGTTGGCGGATGAGATCGTGGTGAACCAATGTATGACGGAGATGAAATCATACTGACTACTTAATAAACAGAGTGCATCCGTTCCAGTGGTATGGGATGCCTTTAAGGCCACTACACGTGGCTCTTTTGCTGCGGCGGTTGGTCAGACACGCAAGGCCTCTATGTCCAAGTTGATGGATGCAGAGGGGGCTCTCAGGGAGGCAGAAGCCGCTTATACCGCGACTCCCTCTCCTGAGACACATGCTGCCTGGAAGCATGGGTCCAGAGAATTGGACCTAGTGCTTTTGGAACGCACCCAGAAAAAGCTGTTATACCAGAATCAGCTAATCTTTGAGTTTGGTGACAAAAATAGCCGTTTGTTGGCATATCTTTCTAAACCTGACTATCAGCAATGCAGCATACCCAGATTTAAGAGCGCAGAGGGCATAGTGGTAGAACAGAACAATGAGATCATGGAAGCCTTTATTTCCTTTTACTCCTCCCTATATGCTACTAGAGCTCACTACATGATTGTGGAATTGGATGACTATCTTGCGGACATTTCGTTGCCCAGACTTCAGACCCAGCAGGCGTCAGATCTTGACGCTCCTCTGACAACTGAGGAAATTGGGGAGGCTATCCATTCCTTTGCCAGAAACAAAACGCCGGGACTGGATGGGTTCCCCATCGAGTGGTATTTGCAATACAAAGATTTGCTTATACCCCATCTAAGCAGGGTATATGATTTTGCTATGAAAACAGGACAGCTACCCCCCTCTATGTCGGAGGCATTGATTGTCCTCATTCCTAAACCACATAAGGATCACCTCCTATGCGAATCTTACAGACCAATATCACTCATCAACTCAGATGTTAAGATTTTGGCCAAGGTGCTCGCCCGGCGATTGAACACAGTTATAACTACCATTATTGGTGCGGATCAAACTGGGTTCATCCCTGGGCGATCGACCTCCATCAACCTGCGGAGATTGTTCACCAATCTTCAGGCCACTCATGCGGAGATGGGTTCCAGGGCTGTTCTGGCCTTGGACGCACACAAGGCATTTGATTCAGTCGAATGGCCTTAACTGCTGGAGGTTCTGGCAAAGTTTGGTTTTGGCGGTACCTTCATCAGATGGGTCCAGCTGTTATATTCGAAACCCACTGCTCGACTGAGGGTGAACGCAGCCGTGTCTGATCCCTTTCCGATAAAGAGAGGCACCAGACAGGGGTGCCCTCTGTCGCCGATGCTCTTTGCACTGGCGATAGAGCCCTTGGCAGCACTGATAAGATCTTGCGGCGAGGTTGCGGGACTGACGATTGGGGGTCTGGAGGAGAAGGTGTCTCTTTATGCTGACGACATGTTGATCTATTTGTCGGACCCCCAGTCGTCTCTCCCAGTCCTGCTGAAGATTATTGGCAAGTTTGGGCATTTCTCCGGGTTCCGGGTTAACTGGGACAAGTCCATCCTATTTCAGATTGACCAGGCAGACCCACCCAGGCTAACTTCCTCTTGCTCACTACAAATAGTCACCTCTTTACGATATTTAGGAGTTATGGTACAGCTCCCTATTACCTCTTATGCTAAACTCAATATAGACCCCCTTATAGGGAGAATGAAGACCACATTCAAAACCTGGGCAAATCTCCCACTTACCTTATTGGGCAGGATTAATATTTTTAAAATGATATTCCTGCCACGATTTCTGTATGTATTGGGTAATTCACCAATATATGTCACTAAGCTTAAATTTAAAGAAATAGACTCCATCCTTACTTCCTTTTTATGGAGGGGGGGGAGTAGTCAGGATTGCCAAGACCACCCTCCAGTTACCGGTACTGGAGGGTGGATTGGCCTTACCCTGCCTCCACACCTATTATGTTGCCTCACAATTAGCTCATGCACATTGGTGGTTTTTTCCTGAAGCCAACAACGCAGCCACTGCCTTGGAAGCTGCTATCCTTACCTCCTATGAATCCCCGCAGAACCTGATTTATCGTATGTCCCTTAGAGGGCGGGAGGGTACGAGTGTCCTGGCAATGACTATAAGGCTTATTAAGCTAACAATACTACAGTCGTTCACTGACAGTAATACTTACTCGCCGAACACTCCACTCTGGGGGAACCCGACTCTACCAGAGTTCTTCCGCAGATCTGACGGGGGATTCTGGTCGAAAAGGGGGGTAAAAACTATTTTGCATTTATTCTCAGACAACGTGTTTCGTTCTTTTGATGAATTTTGTAGAGATTACAATCTACCACGCACAGCTTACTTCCTCTAACTACAGATACGCCACACTGCAGCAACGCAGTTTGGTCTTCGCAACATATCCATTCAACTCTCCCCACTGGAACGTATATTGACCGACTCCTCTCACACCAAGCTAGTTTCTACATATTATAGGTCCCTTCTGCATTCCACGACTCAAAGGCTGAGCAAGACGGCTGCCAGCTGGAGAGCTGATATTCCTGAGCTGACGGAGGAAATCTGGCAGGAGCTTTTGCCCCTCCAGGTTCCCTCTGTCATCTCTTCTCGTGATAAAGTAATACAAACGAAATTGTTATACAGATCCTACTTTACTCCATGCTTACTATTTAAACTGAATAGATTGCCCTCTGCATTGTGCTCTCGTTGCGGCATGGCTGATGGCACGTTCTTTCATTTAATGTGGGAGTGTGCTCCGATCAGGCAGTTCTGGTCAGAGGTCACGGCCTTCATTAGTTTATTGACACAATTACCTAATGTATGTAATCCTCTAAGGTGTTTACTGGGCTATATTGATGATGATAGTATATCCGAGAATACACAAACATTTCTGAGAATAGTATTGTTTTATGCTAAGAAAGCAATAACCTTCCATTGGAAGTCTCCATTCTTGCCCACTATTGCCTTCTGGCCTACAAATATTAACCATGCTGTATCATTATACAAACTGACTTATGAGGCTAGAGGGTGTCCGAAAAAATTCAGGAAGGTTTGGGGCTACTGGGTTGATTCTGAGAGCACCGTCTCTCCTGCTCCTTAAAAATGTGACTGAATATTGTCTTCCTGATATATGCCAATTGTTTACCAGCTTTCTAAAATAAATTTTTTGCACTGTACTGGATTGGCCAATGTTCGCTCCATGAGTGTCTGTTTGTTGTCTATTGTATGTCTTGTTTTTAAAAAAAACTTAATAAAAATTTACCTTTAAAAAAAAAAAGAAATGACCCCACCAAATTTAATAGCATTTGGTCCTGATGACTTGACAAATAGGGGTAATAAAATCATATCTTCTCCCAACTAGCACTTTATCAATGATTATACTGGCCCATCCATAAACCTGAACTGTGATTTTGTCAAACTTTTAAGACCATCACACATTCCTCTGTAAATTGTAAACTATCTGTTGTAAGACTGCTTTCACACTGAAAGCGCCGGCCGTTATCTTTTGCGCTGCTTTTCGGCTTCTAGCGGGGCGCTTTTAACCCCAAAGAAGGCGTTAAAAACTCCCGTGTTGCGGCGCTTCCGAAATGTATTTCAGGCGCTTCGGAAGCGCTGCCCATTCATTGCAATGGGCAGGGGCCTTTTGGGAGTGCTGTATACAGCGCTCCCAAAGCGCTCCGAAGATGCTGCTTGCAGGACTTTTCCGAACGTCCTGCAAGCGCACCGCCCGGGTGTGAAAGCACCCATTGTAATGAATGGAAGGCAGTTTTCAGGCGCTTTACAGGTGCTATTTCTAGCACTAAAACGCCTGAAAACTGCCTCAGTGTGAAAGGGGTCTACGACATTTTGGGGTTGATTCACTAAGAGCCCTTTCACACTGCTAGCGCCTGAAAAACGCTTGTAAATTGCCGCTAAAACTAGCAGCGCTTTACCAGCGTTTTGCGGGGCGCTTTTAACCCCCGCTAGTGGCCAAATAAAGGGTTTTGCAGGCGCTTTGCAGGCACTTGCCATTGATTTTAATGGGAATCTGCGCTTTAGGAGCGGTGTATTCACCGCTCCTACAGCACTGCAAAGAAGCTGCTTGCAGGACTTTTTTTGACGCCCTGCCAGCACAGCGCCTCAGTGTGAAAGCACTCGAGCTTTCACATTGGAATTGCAGATGAGGCTTCTTTCAAGCGCTTTACAGGCACTATTTTTTAGTGCTAAAGCGCCTGAAAATCGGCCCAGTGTGAAAGGTGTCTTAAACTGGAGAATGAAAAATTTGGTGCAGCTGTGCATGGTAGCCAATCAGCTTCTAACTTCAGCTTGTTCAATTAAGCTTTGACAAAAAATACCTGGAAGCTGAATAGTTTCTATGTAGAGATGCACCAGATTTTACACTTTCCAGTTTTAGTAAATCAATCTCATTAGTAGCTAATTGTATTCTATTTGTATGTTTAATTGGTTATTACAAAAACAGTAAAAACATCTTTAAAAAACACATCTTTTTTATTTTTCAAATTTGGAACATTTCTTTAAGTTTCTTATGGAAAGGATATATACCTGCATTGCCTCTTGTATAGGCTCCAAGCTTCAGCATGTAATTGTCCTGTTCTCCCAAAATGGCAAATGACGCATAGGCAGCATAACTGAAATTATTTTCAAAATCGATCAGATCAGCCCGAAACTCATGTGTTCCTGCAGGTTAATACATAAATAAAACCACAGTTGTTCAAATAAACACTGATGTCAAACACATAGATATTATGGATGCAGGATGCTCTAAATGAGGCACAATAACAATGTGCCTCCATCCCTATTTGTATCAAAAGAGGACAGAGTTGGGAGTTTAAATGAGGCGCGTCACTACCAATAGATAAAGGTATCTCATATGACTCAGATAAGGATTCATGCATGCAAAAAAGGAAAATAACATTATAAGAATATATTTTATTAAATAGCCATGTTGGCGAATGGGAAATATCAATATGTATATTTGGTTACAGCGATTCATATGATAAAATAATAACATGATAATAAAATAGAACCATGCCACACAAACGTGGGGATGTAGGTTGAGAAGCTGAAAACGTGAGGAGTCACAATTACAATGTATATACATAATAGATATATGTGCATCACTATAACATAAAAATTGCACCCTATATTTCTCTACACATTTCGTGGGATTTCACTTCCTCAGGCGCAGGTGCAATCAGCATATAATTCAGCCTCAAATTTTAGTGCATGGTGTATAGGGCCATCTGGTGACGTCCATACAGGGAACTGTGGGAGTGACCCATCAAGGTGTGACAAATTTTTTTGAGGACTGGAGGGCTGCATGGGAAATACAGATCTCCTTTGTTGGATACAAAAGGCAATCCGTATAAGATTCTGATACTGAATATTGTTTCCATGGTCAAAGTATGGTCTTGACTGTCCCCAAAGAAAAATCACAGTGAGGGCCCTATACACCATGCACTAAAATTTGAAGCTGAATTATTTGCTGATTGCACCTGCTCCTGAGGAAGTGGAATCCCACTAAACGCATCAAGCAATATAGGATGCAATTTTTATGTTACAGTCATGCACTTAGATTGGTGTAACTATTTTATATCTATTATGTATATAGGTTGTAATTTTGACTCCTCACGTTTTCAGCTTCTCAACCTACAGCCCCACTTTAGTGTGGTATGGTTCTTTTTTATTATCATGTTATTATTTTATCATATGAATTGCTGTAACCAAATATACATATTGATATTTCCCACACGCCAACAAGGCTATTTAATAAAATATACTTTTATAATGTTATTCTTCTTTTTTGCATGCATAAATCCTTATCTGATACCTTTATCCATTGGTAGTGATGCGCCTCATTTAAAGTCCCAACTCTGTCCTCTCTTTTAAGCAAATAATAAATGCCCATCCATATCTTCAGCAAAGGATGTTCCATATGTCAACTCAAGTGTGTTATCTAGTAAGAGGAACTTTATAGTGGAACCGTAACGACACCATTGTTTCTACCAGCTAGAGTTGCAGTGGAGAACCTTAGGTCAAGATGGCAGTGTCTGAAGACTCCAGGTACGTGGACCAAATTTGGACAAATATCCTCTGCTGTTGTATGCAGCCAGAGAGAGAAAAGACTTTATTACGTACTTCAATCTGTCTAGCATTGAAGGAGTTTATGATTTTCAGTCGAGTGTGATCGCTTTTCTGGCTTAGAACAGAAATAGGCTAAGTAGTGTTCTGGTCACTTTTCTAACAACCAGGGGCTCCACCAGACCCAGTAGACAGCCCCTTGGATCCTAAAGAATCAAGATATTGGTCAAAGAGATAATATATTGCAAAAACTTGAGTCCAGTAGGCACTTCTAAAACACTTTCAGAAAATGTGGATCAAGTCTGCTATCGCATGAGGGCATTTCCAGTAAGTACTAGAGTAGCTGGTTGAGAACTTTCCTAACCTTACTGGTGTGAACTAACAACGATGTACAATTTTGAATTGCACAAGTCTATCGCTGGCTGGGATCAATTGTTTGAACAGGTAATTCCAGGTATCATCCCAGTCATCATTGCCTAGATTTGCAACATTTTGTAGAAATTAAGAAATGAAGCCACACTGACCAATGCTACAACTTAACTTATACATATACAAATAAATATTGAATTTTAATGTTAAAGGTGAATTTAAATAAATATAGATAACAATTCTAATAATAGAAAAAAGTTCATAAATAGTCCATCAACCACAAGTGAATGTGTGTATCTTGAATTGTTCAAATTACTTGAAACAAATCGCGAACACCGCTACAAACTCTTGAACCTTCACCACATAGAGTGCATGCTTACTGGAAGGCAAGCTTGGAAAAGCTTTCGGCTATTAACCCAGCCAGGGCCTTTATCCAGGGGGCACTGAGGTAACAGCTCACAGGTAGAAACTTTGCATCAAGGGGGCAGGACATCCAACCGCTCATAAACAGGAAGACTCCGTGATCCAGTAATCGTGGACAATGGACTAGGCAGTTTATCCAAAAAAGGAAAAAGCTCACCATAGTGTAAATTGAATATAGTGTTCTTGGAATAGCATGTTAGTTGGCCACATAGGTTGTAATTTTCCGATATGGCACTACATTGGGATTAGAACAACTAGGGCGGTATTGGCTTGGAGGGGTCTTGTTTGTTACATCCCTAGTTAGTAGGTTGACAATCTGTGTTAGTTGGCAATTGACCGTAATCTATCCCACTCTAACAAATTTTTAGTGAATTTTTATTAAAAAAATGTAAAAAATCTTTTATCTATTTTTGTTTTAATGGCAATTCGGGAGATGGGCTATTATGCCAGCCTCCTACATGGAGGACTAGGATCCACCACCCGAGACTCAGATAAAGGCATGGTTCTTCCTGTTTACTATTTAATGCAATGAGTCAGTGCGTCGCCCGTGCCACAGGACAACGTCCGCTTGTGACGAAACGCATGTCGGGAGGAGTGGCTTGCTGACATCATCGCGTTGTGATCCTGGAAGGATGGGTGTTCGCTAGCTGGCCGGCTTTTTTAAACAATTGATGCCTTACTTCTTGCATTTTGTGTAAGTAAAATTTTTACTCTTAAATAAACCAATTTAGTCGATTTACACTACGATGAGCTTTTTCCTTTTTGTGTAAACTGCCTGGTCCATTGTCCACGATTACTGGATCACCAAGTCTTCCTGTTTATGAGTGGTTGGTGTCCTGCCCCAATGATGCAAGGATTCTACCTGTGAGCTGTTACCTCAGTGCCCCCTTGATAAAGGCCCTGGCTGGGTTAATAGCCGGAAGCTATTCCTGGCTTCCGGTAAGCCTGCACTCTATGTGATGGAGGTTCACGAGTTTGTTGCGATGTTTGGGGTTTGTTTTAAGTCATTTGAACAATTCAAGCTACGCACATTCACTTGTGGTTGGTGGACTATTTATGAACTTTTTCTATTATTAGAATTGTTATCTATATTTATTTAAATTCACCCTTAACATTGAAATTCAATATTTATTTGTATATACATTAGGTTGTAGAATTGGTTAGCGCAGCTTTATTTCTTAATTTCTATTTACTCTGTGTGCATCTCACTTTAGAGCCGCTGCTCTCTATTTATTTATTTATTTAATCATTATTAGCGCAGTATTTTCCATTTTAAATTTATCGTAACCGTTTCTCTCTGTACTTATTTAAGGCTTGAGGTGCTGGATTTTGCAGAGCCTTATATATATATGTTGGGATTACTTTTAGGCAAGGACTTAACTCTTAGGCTGGATTCACACCTATGCAGCTTTAGTGCTTTTTGCATTTTGCAGATTTGCACTGCAGTCCATTTAGCAAAATGCAAAAAGCACTAAAAATGCATAGGTGTGAATCCAGCCTTAGAGAGGATGCCAGTCTTTTAGTAAACAGCCTAAGATTTATTAAATCAAATGGAGAAGTGCAGGAATGTCGTAAATCAGGTATGTCCAAAGTCCGGCCCACGGGTTAATCGTGGCCCACGTTCCGGTTTCAGACGGCCTGCCTGGTAATTTTGACATGTATATCTTTTGTGGCCCCCAATGAATCCCCGAGCGCCGGGGGCCACAAAAGATATAAATGCTGGCTGCCTTGGAGGTAGGGTTGCCACCTCATCCCTTTAAACCCGAACACATATTAATTACACAGGTTCTGTGACTGATTAAGGTGGTAATTAAGGTGCCTTATCTGCATTAAATTAGACTCAGAACCTGTGTAATTCATATGTGTTCGTGTTTAAAGGGACGAGGTGGCAACCCTACTTGGAAGGGACGGGACGAGTGCCGTACAGGATACAGGAGTATTTCCTGTTAACACTGCGTCCTGTGTAAAAGGAAGTCCCGTCTCCTGCGCTGCCATTGGACAACTGTTCTGTCCATCATAGGAGGCTGTACTTTCAATTAAAGAGGCAGCCGAGAAAAACAGGAGTTTCTCCTGTATGTCTGTCGGCGCTCGTCCCGCCCCCTCCCTGTCTCCTCAAGGCTGCAGATGGACATGAATCAGGCTGCACTGACGGCAATGGTGAGTCTGCATTCATGTCAATGTGGGTGCTGCATTAATGGCAATGGAGTGGGTGCTGCATTAATGGCAATGGAGTGGGTGCTGCATTTATGGCAATGGAGTGGGTGCTGCATTCATGGCAATACGGTGGGTGCTGCATTCATGGCAATACGGTGGGTGCTGCATTCATGGCAATACGGTGGGTGCTGCATTCATGGCAACATGTGGGTGCTGCATTCATGGCAATACGGTGGGTGCTGCATTCATGGCACTTGTGAGGCTGCAGATGGGCACTAATTAGGCTGCATTGATGGGCACTGACCCTTATTTTGCTTCACAGTTTTTTATTTAAAATGTAAGATTTATTCCTGAAACTTCATTTTTAAAGTTAAGGTGCATGTTTTAAGCCGATAAATACGGTGTATCCAAATAACATGCCCAAGCTCATCTCTTCACCACACACAGCCACAAAGGCAAGAGAATTTTTGTTGGGCAGTATATTAGTGCTCGAACGAACACACTTAGACCGAATTTTAATGGTTCACAGAATGTCAGGCAAAATGGTCGGCCCACAAGCATGTTCACTTCATCAAATCGGGCCCTCTTTGAAAAAAGTTTGGACACCCCTGTCGTAAATACTGTAGATATAACAAAATAAGTACCAGTTTGGAAGGGATTATTGACATTTAAGTACCATAATATAAAGAAATGTGTCATTTACAAACAGGTCCCAAGGACCTTTATGCCTTTTGACACCCGAAAGGCTGGTTCTGGATTCTGAAGTAGGTGGGCTAGCATAAAAATTGTACCACAAAGCACAATGAGGGGACCATTGGTTAAAAGAAGGTTTACAAAAGACTTGATTTCTGTACAATGCTTTAAATGTAGCATTTTCTTTGTTAATCGTAAGCCAATTGTGAGCATGTGAGTACTAATCTGACAGAAAATATTGAAAGAAATCTGGGAGAGTCAACCCTCCAGATGGTGGAGATTGTCTTAAGATAACCAGGCTGTTGTTGCATAAAAGAAGATATTTGTGTGTCTAAGTATTTTAAATGGATAGTGGGATCTAGATGATGGCATTCCTAGGTACATACAAAAAGAGGGGGAGCAACTTAATCTTGACTACATTTATTTTGCCTATGAGAAATAACTATTAAGAAGTATTTTTTAAATGCAAGCAATGTAAATACCAAATTCGACCTGGTATCAGTCTCTTGCACTACACTATACAGAAGTGGTGGAGTGTGCAAGGAAGAAGCAGCACAAGGAGCCAACAAGTTCATCTGCTAATAAGATGCATGCTGATAGGAGAAGAAAGCAGAGTGACAGAGAGATGAGCTCCTCAATGTTCTGATTCTGCTTTCACTGTCCACTCACAGGCTGGGATGGATCCATGATGACATGAGCTCAGAGGAAGTAGGATGAATGATGCTTGCCATTGTCATAAAAATATTTAAGTTGGATTTTAATCTTCCTACATTTGCTGGTTACTATGCTTTGCTGAATTACATTTTTATATAGACTTAGAAGTCTTGTCTTTTTAGATGGACGTAGAAGTCTGGTCTAAATCTACCTAAGCTTAAATTTGCTCCTATCCTATACCCATTCTAAGCCCTATACTAACTAGCCTGTAAAGGAAAGATGTGTATACTTATCTTATTTAAGGGTGCTCTGGGGTCCACTCACATGATCTCCCCAAAGGCCAGCTTCAGGGAAGAGGAGAGATCAGCGACAATGGCTGCAATGCCTGTGCAGTGACATCACCCATAGACTTACATTGGGGCATCTGTTGCCTACTGTCCCTCTGCTACCCTGAAGCAGGCACAGGGAACCGATTGTGTGACTGGACTGGAGATCCTAAAGATGAGGTCAGTATACACATCTTTCATAGTTACATATAGTTACAAAGTAAATCTGGTTGAACAAAAAAAAAAAACACTTCCAGTTCAACCAACAAAGAAAAAAATAAATAGAAATACTCCATATACACTATCCAATACTCACAGTTGATGCAGGGAAAGGCAAAAAAACCTATAAAGCATGATCCAATTTGCTCCAGCAGGGAATCCCCCAAAGAGGCAATCGGATATTCCCTGGATCAACTTACCTATAAATATTAGTATCCAATTCTATTATATGCATTTGGAAAGAATACAGGCCTTTCTTAAAACAATCTACTGAGCTGGCCAAAACCAGCTCTTGAGGGAATATATTCCACATTTTCACAGCTCTTACTGTAAAGAAGCCTTTCCGTATTTGGAGATTAAATCTCTTTTCCTCCAGATGTAAAGAGTGCCTCCTTTCCTATGTGATAACCCTAAAGTGAATAACTCAACACCAAGTTCACTATATAGACCACTTATGTGTTTATCATATCCCCCCTCAATCTACTCTTTTCAAGAGAGAATAAATTCAGTTCCTCTAATCTTTCCTCACAGCTAAGCTCCTCCTTGCCTCTTATCAGTTTGATTTCCCTTCTCTGCACTTTCTCCAGCTCCCCTTATATCCTTTTTGTGAACTGGTGCCCAAAACTGAACTATATATTCCAGATGAGGTCTTACTAATGATTTGTACAGTGGCAAAGTGATATCTCTCTCTCTGTGCAGTCCATACCTATTTTAATACAAGCTTTAGGGAAGCTCTCTCAGATGAGGATTTTGCTGGCTTCAGAAACCGCAGCTTGGCATTGCATGCTATAATTAATCTTATGATCTATCAAAACCCCCAGATCCCTCTCCACTATTGATTCCCCGAGTTGTCCCCCTAGTAATGATGAATGGATATTTTTAGCCCCCAAATGCATAACTTTACATTAATCAACATTAAACCATTTGTCACAAAGTTGCCTAATTAAACAGTGCATTGAGGTTGGCTTGTACTGTAAGTTGGGAACATCCTGTAAGGATATTATTCCACTGTAGGGATGAGCCGAACACCCCCCCCCCCGGTTCGGTTTGCACCAGAACCTGCGAACGGACCGAAAGTTTGCGCGAACTTTAGAACCCAATTAAATACAATGGACGCGAACGTTCGAAATCAAAAGTGCTAATTATCAAGGCTAATATGCAAGTTATTGTCCTAAAAAGTGTTCCCAGGGGACATGTATCAATGCAAAAAAAAGTTTTAAAAACGGCGGGAGCAGTGATTTTAATGATGCTTAAAGTGAAAACAAAAAAGTGAAATATTCCTTTAAATATCGTACCTGGGGGGTGTCTAAAGTATGTCTGTGAAGTGGCACGTGTTTCCCGTGTTTAGAACTGTCCCTGCACAAAATGAAATTTCTAAAGGAAAAAAGTAATTTAAAACTGCTTGTGGCTTTAATGTAATGTCTGGTCCCGGCAATATGGATGAAAATCATTGAGAAAAATGGCATGGGTACCCCCCACCCCCCCTCCAGCCCACTACCAGCCCCTTTGGGTGTTGTATGGATATTAAGGGAAACCCTGCACCCAAATTTGGCCCTTAGGTGTTGGTTTTGCCACAACACTGTAAGCCCTCACAGTTACTCTTGGTGGGTGCTGGAACGCCCTGCTGTGAACTATTATATCAAGAATTGTAATTACATGCCATTGTTGATAAGTGGTAGGAAAAATTGGGCCTTTGGTGGCGGTGCTGGTGCCACAACAATGTAAGTCCTTACAGTTACTCTTGGTGGGCGCAGGAATGGGTCCAGCTGTGAAATATTAGATCAAGAATTGTAATTACATGCCCCTGTTGAACAGGGGCAGAAAAATTGGGCCTTTGGTGGTGGTGGTGGTGGTGTTGCCACAACACTGTAAGCCCTCACAGTTACTCTTGGTGGGCGCAGGAATGGTCCCCGCTGTGAATTATTAGATCAAGAATTGCAATTACCTGCCCCTGTTAAACAGGGGCATAAAAATTGGGCCTTAGGCACTGGTGCCACAACACTGCAACCCCTCACAGATACTGTACTTGGAGCGCAGCAATGAGCCCTGCTGCAAAGTATTGCATCAAAAATTGTAATTACACGCACCTGTTAAACAGGGGCTGAAAAATTGGGCCTTAGGCACTGGTGCTGGTGCCACAACACTGCAACTCCTCACAGATACTGTAGTTGGAGCGCAGCAATGAGCCCTGCTGCAAAGTATTGCAACAAAAATTGCAATTACATGCCCCTGTAAAACAGGGTCTGAAAAATTGGGCCTTAGCCAATGGTGGCGGTGCCCAGAACCAAAAATTTTCTTACAAGCTATCAACATGATCATTGAGGAGGAAGAGGATAGTCACTCAGCATAACAGCATAGTCACTCAACATAAGCATAGGCAGTCTTGAAGGGATCTGACATTTAAAAAAAAAATATTCGGTTACATCAGCATCAGGTGCTTGGTAGCTGGTGGTGATCGAAGACTGATTCATTTTTATGAAGGTCAGTCGATCGACCGAGTCGGTGGACAGGCGCACCCTGTGATCGGTTACAAAGCCTCCAGCAGCACTGAATGTGCATTCCGAAAGAACGCTGGATGCAGGACAGGCCAGTAGCTCAATTGCATACTGTGCAAGCTCTGGCCAGTGATCCATCCTCAAGACCCAGTAACCCAGAGGATTTTCGGTGGGAAAGGTGTCCAAGTCTGATCTTGCCCCTAGGTATTCCTGCACCATGTAAACCAGACGCTGGCGATGGTTGCTGGAACCGATCATACCTTGGGGCTGCGTACTAAAAAAATAGGATTTTTATAACAGCTTACCTGTAAAATCCTTTTCTTGGAGTACATCATGGGACACAGAGCGACATAGTCATTACTAATGGGTTATATAGATACCTTCAGGTGCTGGCACTGGCAACTTCCAAAACCGGAAGTACCCTCCCCTATATAAGCCCCTCCCATCCGGGAGCACCTCAGTTTTGTAGCAAAGCAATAAGTGTCCCTAAAGAGGGGTGGGAGCTCTGTGTCCCGTGATGTACTCCAAGAAAAGGATTTTACAGGTAAGCTGTTATAAAAATCCTATTTTCTTTCTCGTACATCACGGGACACAGAGCGACATAGTCATTACTAATGGGATGTCCTAAAGCAATGCCCAATGAGGGGGGGGATACACCATACATAAGCTGAGCGCTATCAGACATGAGGTTTTTTTGCGGCCTGCAACACACTGCGCCCAAAGGCGACATCCTCCTGACTTCTAACGTCCACCTGGTAGAACCTAGTAAACGTGTGTACTGAAGACCATGTTGCGGCCTTACAGATTTGAGCCAGGGAGGCCTGGTGATGCACTGCCCATGAAGTTCCAACTGCTCTCGTGGAGTGCGCTCTAACTTTGAACCCTTTCTGGGGCCTTCCGGCAGAACAAACAAAGTATCCGTTCTGCGAATTTGAGCAGTGGCTTTTAGATAAGCTTTGACTGCTCTTACTACATCCAAAGAATGCAATAACTTTTCCTCTACCGAAGTAGGTTTGGGGAAAAAAGAAGGAAGAACCACATCTTGGTTCAAATGAAACCTCGATACCACCTTAGGAAGAAAGGCTGGATGAGGACGTAATACTACTCTGTCCTTATGGATAACCAGATATGGCTCTTTACAGGACATAGCTGCTAATTCCGACACTCTTTTAGCCGAACAAATGGCTACTAGAAAAAACAATTTCCTGGTGAGAAGAACCAAAGAAATGTGCTGTAATGGTTCAAATGGTTGTTTCTGTAGAACCGACAGAACCAGGTTTAGATCCCATGGACATATGGGAATATTAACCGGAGGACTAATACGCATCACTCCTTATCTAAAGGCTTTGACTAGTGAATGCGAAGCCAAGGGCCTTTGAAAAAATATTGACAAGGCCGAAAACTGACCTTTGATAGTACTCAAGGCAAGCTTCCTATCTACAGCCCACTGTAGGAAGTCCAGACTCCTACCTATTACGTACTTATGTGGATGCCATTTCTTGGCCACACACCACGCGATGTACGCCTTCCAGATTCTATAGTAGATCTGCCTGGATACCGGCTTCCTGGCATTGATCATGGTAGATACCACAGGATTAGAGAGCCCTCTCTTTTTTAGAATGTGGGCTTCAATAGCCAGGCCGTCAAACCTAGGGCTGGTAAGGAAGGGTGGTATATCGGTCCTTGCGAAAGCAGGTCCGGACGACGTGGGAGAGTCCAAGGACTCCCCACTGACATTTTACAATCTCCGCGTACCATGCTCTTCGGGGCCACGCTGGAGCCACCAGAATCACTGGTTTCTTTTCTACCCTGATTCTGCGGAGTAATCGAGGTAACAATTGTGGCGGTGGGAATGCATATATCAGCTTGAACTGATCCCAAGGGAACACTAGGGCATCCGAGCCGCAAGCTAGGGGATCCCTTGTCCGAGAGACAAACCTGTCCACCTTTGCGTTGAATCTGGATGCTAGAAGATCTACATCCGGTGTTCTCCACCGCTGACATATTGTCCAGAAAACCTCGGGGTGAAGGGACCATTCCCCTGGGCATAATTGTTGGCGACTTAGAAAGTCCGCCTTCCAATTCTCCACTCCTGGAATGAATACCGCGGATATGGCTGGGACATATCTTTCTGCCCATTTCAGGATGTAATTTACTTCCCTCTGGGCTGCACGACTCCTGGTGCCCCCCTGATGATTGATATATGCCACTGCTGTGGCATTGTCTGATTGAATTCTGACAGGGGACCCTTGGAGTTTGGATGTCCATGCTACTAGGGCATACCGGGCTGCTCGTATCTCTAAGAGATTGATGGGCAGGGCCTTTTCTGCATCCGACCATCTGCCCTGGAGAGACCATTGCTCCAGTACTGCTCCCCAGCCTATAAGGCTGGCATCTGTAGTGACCACCTTCCAAGAAATCGGACTGAAGGATTTCCCTTTTTCCAGATTCTGGGGAACCAACCACCAACGGAGGCTCTTGCGAACGGAAGGGGACAAGGACATTGTAAGTCTAGGGCCTGAACTTTTTTTGTTCCAGGCTGACAGTATGGCCCCTTGCAAATTCCTTGAATGGAATTGACCGTAGGGTACTGCTTCGAATGATGCCACCATTTTTCCCAGCAGCCTCATGCACAGGCGTATGGACGGCTGTCTTTTTTGTACCCACTAAGTGGATCAACTCTTTCAAAGACAACACCTTTCCTCGAGGCAAGAATATTTTTCTCTGGCCTGAATCCAACCTTAGCCCCAAGTATTCCAGACTTTTGACTGGTTTTTAGGGCTGACTTGTCTCGGTTGATAATCCAACCGTGAGATTCCAGATACTTGATTGTCTTGTGAACGACCACGTCTAGTTTTTTCACTGAGTGGTCTATCAGCAACAAGTCATCTAGATATGCCATTATCATTACACCTTGTGTTCTTAGATTGGCCAATAAAGGGCCAGAATTTTTGTAAACACTCGTGGTGCTGTGGCCAGACCGAAGGGTAAGGCTCTGAACTGAAAATGGCGCCCTTCTACTGCAAAGCGTAGAAATTTTTGGTGGACTGGAAAGATAGGAATGTGCAAATAAGCATCTTTGATGTCGATCGCGGCTAACCAATCCTCCCCTTGTAGGGCAGTGGCCACCGATCGGATCGACTCCATCGGAAAGTCCTGATATACAGGAATTTGTCTAGCCCTTTTAGAATTAATATGGGCCTCCCGTCCCCGTTTGCTTCGGGACTGTAAAGAGGTTTGAGTAAAACCCGAACCCTCATTCTTCCAGGGGAACCTCCATAATTACTCCTTGTAGCAATAGTTGTTCTAGTGCCAACAGGAGGGACTCTCTCTTCCGGGGATCCCTTGGCACGTTTGACCTCAAAAATGGGAAGGAGGAGAGTCTTTTAACTCCAAACTGTATCCCAAACATACTGCGGAGAGCACCTATCTGTTTTGATCGTGTCCCGCCAGGTCTCTTGCGAACACCTGGAGTCCTCCCCCCACCCGACTGAGTGGGGGCAACCCTTCAATGAATTTAACTTTGGGGGAGGTTTTGTACCTCCCCTGACCCAGGGTTTCTCATTACCCTGCGATTGTCCCTGTTTTTTACCCCCGGGAATTGACCGAGGAGGCCGTCGGAACTGTTACACAGCCGATGCCCCAGGGACTGGAGAAGCAGGCCTCTTAAAGAGGGACCTCTAACTCTGTTTTTAACCGGCAAGAGCGTATTTTTACCGCTGGAAATTTTCTGGATATATTTGTCCAGGTTTTTCCCTGAATAAGCGTTCACCATGAAATGGGACGCTAACCAGCCATTCTTTACAGGGAGCTTCAGCAGACCAGTTTTTTAGCCATAGAAGCCTACGCATATGTACTATAGACAGCGTAAGGTGGGAGGCCTGATGGACTGAATCCTTTATGGCGTCAACCGCAAAGCCTAAGGCTCTAGGTAGATCAGCTAGTGCAAGGGCCTGCTGATCTGTCAAGTCCCTCAAGACCTGTTTCAACTGATCCTTCACTGCTTAGCAGACCCCACTGCTGGTTGTGTCACCAAGCTTGCTGTAGAAAGAAGCAGACTTTCATAAGGACTCCAATCTTTTATCTATTGGGTTCTTGAACATTTGCACATTATCCACTGGACATGTCAGTGATTTATACACACAAGAGATGGCTGCGTCCACTGTAGGGACCTTCCATTTTTTGATGAACTTATCCTCCATGGGATAGACCACCGGAAATCTCTTGGGGGAATAAATATTTTCTCAGGATGTTCCCAATCCTGGTAAATGAGCCCTTTCAGTAAAGGGTGAAGTGGAAAAGAACAGACAGTCTGGGGGCTTCTAGCGACCCCAACGAGGATACAGTAGTGGTTGATGGTTCCGCAAGGTGCATTTTTAAATGCTGATCGGACCATGTTAGTCAGAGACTGAACCCATAATCTTTCAGCTTGAGATGCTGAGAAAAGGTTCCCCCACTGTTGATTCCTCTATAACAGAATCAACCTCATCCTGATCCCCTTCAGGCAGGTCGATCCCTGTATGGGACTGTTGCTCTGCTAACAGGCACTCTGAAGGAGGAGACGGAGATCGGGCGTGCTTTCCCTGACAGGGAGGCAGCGATCAATGTTGACAATCTCTCTCTAATCCTCCCAGAGCTGAGGAAAAAACCTCCTCTGTTACATACACAGGAGCAGGTGAACTGAGGACAGCCACAGTACCAAGTACCCCTGCGGGGTCTCTACGGTCACTTACCTCTGAACTTCAGGGGAGACTGGTGCAGCAGAAGCATGCCCAAGATCCTCAGAGCCCGATGAGACCCCCTTCGCTTCCTGGAAGATTCAGTTCCGGAGCTTCTGGACAGCATATTCCTAAGCCTAAAGCTGAGGTATTCCAGCCGTAATACGCCACTTTTACTGAGAATAGTCTAGCACAATTGCTGCTATATAACAGTTGGTGTCTACTAAAGTGCCTTTCTAGGGGATGCCTGCATCAACCGCCTCTGTGTGCCTTTATACTGTTGCTAGCTCTGTCTGTGCACTTCAATAGCCAGCTATGATTGTGCTTTAAAACACGCTGGACGCCCGCACATGTGCAGTAGAACCGCGGCGCACACCGAGCGTCATCCACCCGCTCCGCCCCTTTTTCCAGATCGCCTCTGTATATAGAGGCGCGTGCCCGCGCACGCGCGCGGGCACGTGCGCCTTCGGCGCCTTTTTTGAAAAAAATAAGGAGCTAGATGGGAGCCAGGGTCCCTGCCGCAGGGCCCGGGGATGGGTGAGCGCAGCAACAGGGCAGAGGAGACAGCTTTCCAGCAGAGAACTTACCAACTGCCTGGATTTGATTTTGGAAGAAAAAAATCCACATTACAAGAAAAAGAACCATAGCGGCCTCTAGTGTCTAACACAGGTACCGCGGTCTTACATTTTTTTTTTTTTTTTTTCTTGCCTACTATTAAAATTTTTACATTTTCTCAGTAGTAACAGGCATACACAGAATATTAGCGGGAATACCTTAGGTAACAGGCAGAAAGACAAAATAGGCTTGGGGGTCCCTCAATAGAACCAAGTTCCCGAGGGCCCCCACTTACCTTTTCCTCGCCGCAGGACTCTGTTTGGTCCACAGAAGCCCAAACTTCACCTATCACGGCAGGCATTGTAATCAAACCTTCAGGGACCGGGTTCCCAAGGATTCCACTCCCCTGGACCTGTATAGCACCCTGCACAGAAAACATCTTGGTCGTGGGTATGACCAGAGCTCTGGATCCCAGGGTCCAGCCCTCCTAAGAGAGGCATTACAGGCAAAACCTTGCTCTTCTCTTGCAAGGCCCGGGTACCGACCGTTTAGCTATGAAGCTTTTTTGGTCGGATCCGGAATAGCTTACTGAGGCCCAAAAGAACCTGTACGCAAGCTCAGTGAAAAACACATGTTACTTCTTGGCCAACACCTTAGACACTGGCAAAAAACTGAGGTGCTCCCGGATGGGAGGGGCTTATATAGGGGAGGGTACTTCCAGTTTTGGAAGTTGCCAGTGCCAGCACCTGAAGGTATCTATATAACCCATTAGTAATGACTATGTCGCTCTGTGTCCCGTGATGTACGAGAAAGAAATTGTCTGAACGCATCGGTCAGACGGCCACCTTCTCCACCGCTCCTTCTTTGACTGACCGAAGCCTCAGCAACACGTTATCCAGGACCAGGAATTTGTAAACTCCCAGTCTCTTGGAACACATTGCACAGACCTTTCTGCAAGGCCTCCCGAAGATGCTTCATCCTCTGCTACCTCTGCGACGGCAAGATGAGGTCCGCAACCTTACCCTTGTAACGTGGATCAAGGAGGGTTGCCAGGCAGTAATGATCCCTCTCCTTGATCGCACGAATATGAAGATCCCTCTGCAGGCTTTGCAGGATCAGGGAGGCCATGCAGCGTAGGTTTGCTGAGGCATTTGGTCCGGAGTCCTCTGGGTCACTCAGGACGACATGATCCGCAGCCACCTCCTCCCAGCCACGTACAAGTCCATGGGTGTCTTGGGACTGTAATTGATCCCTTGAAGACTGCTGCTGATGCTGAGTGCTAGGCTCCACCAACATGCTGACACAATCCTCCTCCTCCTCCTCTTCCTGTGTGATAGCCGAGCCAGCAGGAACACTGTCTAGATAAAGGGGGCCTTGAGAGGTAAGGAAGTCCTCCTCTTCCTGCCTCTGTTCTGCCTCAAGTGCCCTGTCCATTATTCCATGCAGCGTGTGCTCCAACAGGTGGACAAGAGGGACAGTGTCACTGATGCATGCACTGTCACTGCTCACCATCCTCGTGGCTTCCTCAAATGGTGCCAGGACAGTGCATGCATCCCTGATCATGGCCCACTGGCGTGGGAAAAAAAATCCAAGCTCCCCTGACCTTGTCCTGGTGCCATATTGCAACAGATACTCATTGATGGCCCTCTGCTGCGTGTGCAGCCGCTTAAGCATGGCCAACGTAGAGTTCCACCTGGTGGGAATGTCACAAATTAGGCGGTTTTTGTGCAGGTTGGATTCCCGGGTACCTGCCCAAAAACTGCTGCACCACCAAGTTAAGGACATGAGCCAAACAGGGCACATGGGTCAGTTGTCCCTGTCAGAGGGCGGAGAGGAGGCTGGTGCCATTGTCGCAAACCACCTTTCCTGGCTTAAGCTGGCGTGGCGTCAACCACCTCTGAGCCTGCCCCTGCAGAGCCGAAAGAATCTCTGCCCCAGTGTGGCTCCTGTCCCCCAAGCACACCAGCTCAAGCACCGCATGGTATCTTTTTGCCTGCGTACTTGCGTAGCCCATTGAACGCCTACGGAGCACCGCTGGTTCTGAGGACAAAGCACAGGTAGAGGCCATGGAGGAAGAAGAAGAGGAGGGGGTGGAGGAGAGAGGTGTGTCAGAATCACCAGTAGTAACATTTTGGAGGCATAGTGGCGGAACAACCTCCAACACTACTGCACCTTGTCCTGCATCCTTCCCAGCTGCCAGCAGAGTCACCCAATGTGCCGTGAAAGATAGGTAACGTCCCTGTCCATGCCTGCTGGACCAAGAGTCAGCAGAAATATGCACCTTACTGCTGACCGCCCCGTCCAGTGAGGCCAAGACATTGCCTTCCACATGCCAGTAGAGAGCCGGAATCGCCTTCCGTGAGAAAAAGTGGCGTTTGGGAACCTGCCACTGAGGAACCGTACATTCCACAAACTCATGGAAGGGGGCAGAGTCTACCAACTGAAAAGGCAGCAGTTAAAGTGCTAGCAATTTAGCCCAGCTAGCATTCAACCGCTGGGCATGTGGATGGCTGGGAGCGAACTTATTTTGGCGATGCAGCAGCTGGGGCAGGGAAATTTGCCTGGTACAATCTGACGTTGGTGTACCAATAGCAGATTGCCCGCAAGTACTTGGCTGTGACACACCTAATTCTACACCTTCATTCCTCTCAGTGCAGGTTTCAGAGAGGACTGAAGGTATAATGGGGTTGGAGATCCCTGCTGATGAGGAGCAAGGAGAGGTCCGCTTTGTTTTTTGGTGTGGGTCTTTTAGGTAGGCTTGCCAACGAACTGCATGGCAGGTCGACATATGTCTGGTCAAACACGTGGTGCCCAAGCGGCTGATGTTTTGGCCACACGAGATACGCCTGAGACATATGTTGCAAATGGCAATGGTGTGATCTGCTGCACACGTCTGAAAAAAGGCCCACACCAAAGAACTTTTGGAATAACGTGCAGAGACAGCAGCGCCCTGCACATGCGGAGTGTGATGCAGTCGGTGTGTTGCCCTTAAGCTGGCCCCTGGAGGGCATCCCGCCTTGTTGGAGATGTGCTTCCTCCTCCTCCTCTCTCCTATCAGGCACCCACGTGGAGTCAGTGACCTCATCATCCCCTCCCTCCTCATCACTGGAGCAAATCTGGCAGTATGCTGCAGCTGGGGGAACATGACTGCCAGATAGCTGTCCTTGTTGGGCACCCCCTCTCTCTGGGCTTACGTTACTACCCCCTCTCTCTGGGCTCACGTTACTGCCTTCCTCTAGCTGGGTTCAATCATCGGAGCCTTCAAAACGCTGGGCATCCTCCTGGAGCATGTACTCAGCACTGTGGTCAAACAGTTTGGGGGACTCCTCAGGAGGACATGGTGGGGCTAGGGAAGGAGTGACTGATGCCATTGAGCTGAGGGAAAAGGCCGCTTTGGCAGCTGCTTTGCCAGACAAAGTACCCTGAGCCTGGGTGAGAAAGGAGGAGGAGGACGGCTTGGTCATCCACTCTACCAAGTCTTGGGCATGTTGCGGCTCAACATGGCCAGCTGCCGAAAAGAAGGACAAGCGTGTCCTTTGGCCACATGCTGATTGCCCTCTTTTATTGCCTCGTGACTGTCTGCCTCTCCTTGTTTGTCTTCCAGACGTACTAATGGTCTGCAGTGAGATGTAGCTGCACAAAGGTGGGATGTGTATATATATATATATATATATATATATATATATATATATATATATATATATATATATATACACTGATAATGCAGCTATCAGAATCAACTGCCTGCTGTGGTATTAGTATGGGAAAAGCAGCAATTGTCTTCAGTTAGTTTTAGGTGAAAACTGTGCAGAGGCCACAGTACAATAACTGAAAATACTTGCAGCTCTCTGCCTGTGGTTTTATTATGAGAACACCACTATTATTCACTAACTGTATTCAAGTAAGCTTTAGGTGAACGCTATGCAAAGCACGCAGTACACCAAGTGAAACACTGACTACAGCTAGCACAATTACCTGCCTGCCTGTCACAGTATAGAGAATAACAGGAACGGATCTAGCTAAACTGAATACAGTGTATAAATATATATACAACACCTAGGATGCATATATATTCTCTACACACTGTAACTGCAGCTAACTGTCTCGCCTGCCTGCTCTATCTAACTCAATATAAATGACACTGTCTCTCTCTCTGTTAGCTCTCTCTTTAACCAACACCGCAACACACTACACAAGGCCGCCACGGAGGCGGCCTTATATAGTGTGGGGTGTGTACTAAACCCCCTGAGCCATAATTGCCCAAAGCCACCCTGGATTTGGCCAATTACGGCTCTCTGTTCAGACGGCGCTGTGATTGGCCAAGCATGCGGGTCATAGTGCATGCTTGGCCAATCGTCAGCCATCAATGCACTGCGATGCCGTAGTGAATAATGGGCCGTGACGCGCCACTTGAATTTGGCGCGAACGGCCCATAATGGTCACAATTCGACGAACAACCGAACAGGCAATGTTCGAGTCGAACATGGGTTCGACTCGAACTAGAAGCTCATCCCTATTCCACTGCATAGCTTGGTGTTATCTACAAAAAATAAAATGGTTCTTTTAATCCCAGACCCTATATCATTTATAAATATATTAAAATAATTGGTCCCAACACTGAACCCTGGGGTACACCGCTAACAACCCTAGACCTTTCAGAGTATGAATCATTAACCACTACTCTCTGAATATGGTCTTTTAGCCAATTTTCTATCCATTTACAAACTTTTTTTTTTTTCTTAAACATGTAGACTTTACTTTACACATAAGCCATGTGTGGGGAACTGTGTCAAACACTTTTGCAAAATCCACGTCCACAGCCATTCCTTTGTCTAAGGTTTTGCTCACCTCCTCATAAAAAGACTTCTGTCTTTCATGAATCCATGCTGTCTGTTGCTTAAAATGTTTTTTTCTAGCCAGAACTCATGTATGTGGTCTTTTATTAAAACTCTCAAGTATCTTCCCGACTATAGACGTTTAAACTAACAGGTCTATAGTTACTTTGCAAAGACTTTGACCCTTTTTTAAATATAAGCACCACATTGGCTTTATGCCAATCTACTATTCCAGTCATTAAAGAGTCCCTAAAAATTTGAAACAATGGTTTTGAAATGACAGAGCTCAATTCTTTTAGGATCCGTGGGTGAATGCCATCTGGTCTAGGTGCCTTTTACACCTTTATTCTGTCTATTGGACCATATAAATTTTGAGTAATTGTGGATAATTTTGGGCTGTGTCAATCTCATCCCCCATTATGGACATGAGCTCCTCCATGTCCCTTTGTATACACAGAGCTGAAGAAATAATTTAATAAATTTGCCTTCTCTTTGTCCCCAGTCACCCACTCTATATCATTTTGTAAAGGGCCTACATGCTCAGACCTGACCTTTTTACTATTAATATATCTAAAGACTTTTGGGGTTTGTACTACTCTCTTTTGCAATCTGTACTTTGTTTTGAATTTTGCTGCCTTGATTTCCTTTTTACATATTCTGTTATATTCATTGTAACATACGCATAATGATAGTGTTCCTTCATTGTTATATTTTTTAAAAGCTCTTTTCTTATTATTTATAGCTTTTTTTAACTTTGACCTGTGAGCAACATAGGTTTTAGCCTTTTAAACCTGTTGCGCATGGAAATATACTTTCCAGTGAGTTCACATACAGGTCTTTTTGAAGAATTCCCATTTCTGTTCTGTGTTATTTGATGTCAATATTCCCTTGGAGAGCAGCCCTCATCCTTGGAAAAAAGTTAAGAGTTTTTAACTATCTAGTATGTGCTTGTTGCTTACAGCAAACATTAAATGAAATAATGTTATGGTCACTGCTTAACAGATGTTATTTTATATGAACATTAGTAATGAGCTCTGCATGGTTAGAGATTACCAGGTCCAGCATAGCATAATTTCTAGTTGGGGCCTCTATGAACTATACAATAAAATTGTCTTGTAATAGGTTTATACATTTCTGCCTTTTAGCTGTTCTAGTAGTGCCATTACTCAAGTATTGGTCAATTTCCAGGTGGTTAAAAACCCCTATTATTATTAAACATAGTTTGTCTTATTGTGTGAAAAATACCTAATAACTATATTAATAAACACTGGCTGAGAGTGTGCCAGGCCCCAGGAAAATAAAAAGTCAAGGTTTAGGATGTAAGAGTAAATGTATCAATTACCAGATGATGTGAGCAGATGGATATTATCATTCCCCAGCCAGAATTCACTCAGCTGATTGCCAAACCCTTTCTTGTAGTCCTTCCAGTCTCTTAAAAAATTAACTGCGCCATCATACCGCCTCTGGAATACCTAAAGGTTGAAATAGATCCCAAGGTAAAACGATGATGATGCTAATGGCATATGCCAAGATAAAAGCAAGATGACTGATGATGAATAAGGTAAGCTAGTCTAGGTGGGCTAGTAGTAGTTACAGTTGAATACTACTAGCTATACCATGACCTGAATACATAAGAACCTTTACAGTAGAGATGAGCATAATTGGATAAGTTCTGGTGTCTCTTTTGCAGAAGTAACAGGTGCAGAAAAATTAGTCTTTGGGTGTCAGTGGTGCCTTCACACTGTAAAGCCCTGTACACACGGGCGAGAATCCCGTCGAAAAAAAAACGTTGGTTTTCTCGACGGGATTCCTGGCAAGCTTTTCTTGCCAAGCCCTGTGTGCACACGCACATTCAAAAGAACCGCCGTTCTTTGGAATGACAAGAACGCGGTGACGTCATCGACTACAACGAGCATGTGCTCGTCACATTCGATGCCGTCGCCGCCATCTTGCTTCACCCTACACTACCCTTGTAAGCTACCGCGCATGCGTCAAAGTCTCATCGAGCATGCGCAGGCTTACCTGGGGACAGGTAAGCATGTAGCCTCGTACACATGCACAGTTTTCTTGTCAGGAAACAGGCCAACGAGAATCCCGACGAGAAAATAGAGATCAGGTTCCCGGCAGTTTTCCCGACGAGAAACCATACACACGGTCGGTTTTCTCTGCAAAAAAGCTCTCCCAGCAGTTTTCTTGCCAAGAAAACCGGCCGTGTGTACGAGGCTTAACACTAGAGAGGTACTCTTGATGAAAGCAAGAATTGGCCTTGCTGTCAAAATATGCAATGATATGCACCTGTCAAACAGGTGTTAAAAAATTGGTCCTTGGGTGTTAATTGTGCCCATGAAACCTACACCAAAAAATGTCTTCCAGTTGAAATCAACACCTACAAAGCTAGGTAGCCTCTTTCAGAGATTTGAGATACAGAAAGCACTTAATCAGCGACATCGGCATCAGGGGCTTGATAGCTACTGCTAATCCAGGACTAATTAATTTTGATAAATGTCAGCCAGTCTACGGAGTCTGTAGACAGACACGCTCTCTTATCTGTCACAAAACCTCTGGCAGCCCTGAATACCTGTTCGGAAAGCACGTTGTATGCAGGGTAGCCCAGCAGCTCTATTGGGCAAGTTCTGGCCAGTGGTCTATTCTCATGACCCAGTAACCCAGTGGATCGTCAACTGGAAAGCTCTCCATATATGTTTTCGCCCCTAGATAATCTCCCACCATATGATGTGGAAGCTGACAGCCCTGTGCGCCGAGGACTAAAAATGTTTTAAAAAGAGATCACTGAGGGGGACCCTTTCTCCACTGCTCCTCTCTTGACCAACAGAAGCCTCAAAACTGCATTTTCCACCAGACTGTAACCTGCCAGAGTCGAGAAAGGCGTTACATAAACTCCTGTTTAAGGTGCCCTTAAGAGATTTAATCTTCTGCTCTCTCTGTTGGGACGGGATGAGTTCAGAGACTTTCCCTTGTAACGTTGTTCAAAGAGGGTTGCCAACTAATTGTGATCCTTCTCCTTGATCCCACATATTCTCGGGTCCTATCTCAGGCTTTGAAGAATGAGCGAGCCGATGCACTGCAAATTTGGTATAAGAAGCAGACCCCTCTGGGTCACTGAGGATTTCACTATCTGGAACTGCCTCCTCTCAACCACGTACTACTCCCAAGGGTTCTGGGGATGGAAAACCATCTGTTAACGGTTGACGTATGTCTTGCTCTGCTTCAATGCATCCAAAGCTGCCAGAATCCTCCTCCTCCTCCTCCTCCCTTGCCTCTTGTGTGTTCTGCGGCGTAGGAAGAATGGTGTCTGCATAAAGCGGGTCTTGAGAGGAAAGGAAGTCCTCCTCTTCCTCCCACTGCTCTGCCTCTAATGCCCTGTTCATAATGCCACACAGAGTCTGCTCCAGCAGGAACACAACAGGGATTGTGTCCCTGATGCATGCATTGTCACGGCTAACCATCCTTGTGGCCTCCTTAAATGGTTACAGTACAGTGCATGCATCCTTTATCAGCAGCCATTGGCGTGGGGAAAAAAATCGGAGCCGGCCTGATCCTGTCGTTGTGCCATACTCACACAGGTACTCGTTGACAGCCCTCTGCTGCATGTACAGCCGCTGCAGCATTACCAAAGTCGTGTTCCACCTGGTGGGCATGTCACAAATCAGGTGGTTTATGGGCAGGTGGAATTCCCGCTGAATTTCAACAAACTGAACACTGGCTGTGTATGAGCACCTGAAATGGCTACAGACTCTTCTGGCCTGCTTTAGTAGATCTTCCAACCCTGGGTACTTATTTAAAAAATGCTGAACCATCAAATTGAGGACATGTGCCAGACATGGCAAATGTGTCAACTTTCCCTGTCTAAGGGCAAACAGGAGGTTTGTGCCATTGTTGCAGACCACCATTCCTGGCTCCAGCTGGCGTGGCGTAAACTACCTCTGGGCCTGCTCATGCAGAGATGCAAGAATCTCTGCTCCGGTGTGGCTCCTGCCCCTAGACAGACCAGCTGAAGCACTGCATGGCACCTTTTTGCCTGACTGATTGAATAGGCCCTTGAATGCTTAGTGGGTACTTGTGGGTCATAAGACAATTCAGCAGAGGAGGGCATGGAGGAGAAGAAGGAGGAGGGTTAGAGCTGACAAATCTCGCATCATCACCACTAGCTGTATAGAGACGTGGCGGGCCTGGCGGCACAACAAGCTGCAGCGTTGAGCCCTGTCCTGCATCCTTCCGAATTGCAAGCAGAGTTAGCCAGTGTGCTGTGAATGAAATATATCGTCCCTGACCATGCTTGCTGGACCACGTGTCAGCAGTAACATGGACCTTGTGGCTGACTGCCTTGCCCAACGATGCCACAACATTGCCCTCCACATGATGATAGAGCGAAATTTGAATTAGAGTGGAGACTGAGAACCAGGCTCACTTCTGCATAGAAACCAATCAGCTTCCAACTCCAGCTTGTTCAATTAATCTTTGGCAATAAAACCTGGAAGCTGATTGGTTTCTATGCAGAAGTGAACCTGATTTTGTACTCTTCAGCTTTAGTAAATAAACCCCAATGTCTCCTTCTCCATATTGCTGAAGTTCAGCATCTGGTACATGTAGGGTTCAAAATGTGAGTACTACAGCATTCATCCCCATCTAGCTGCAGCCTGCCATAGACCTTGACAGGCTGCAGGCAATGGGGCTGGATAATACAGCTGTTCCTTCCTAGATGCACTATAACACCAGGAAGGTTGCACAGCAGGTAGATACCTCCCTGTGCAAGGGGCCTAAAACCTGCTCCAGACCACTTTTTTATTGTGCATGTGTCTTAAATCAAAATGATATTGTAAGAGAACTACTAGAACGCCCCTGGTACACACGGGTGCGCATGCACGCGTTCAAGAAAAACAACAAGCTTCCCGGAACACTGGCGCGCGTGCGCACGCTCACGGGCCGCAGCAGCCCTTCCAGGGCTCTAGTGCGCATGTGCGTGTGCAACGGACGGCGTGCACACGCAGGAGCGCATCCCTAATCTCACTTGGCGCCAGTCTGCCTATTTAAAGGGGGCTCTGACTCCCAAACAGTGCTGACTGGTCTTCAGCTGTGTCCTGATTTCCTGATTTCTGTTTCGTTCTGCTCAGGGCCGCCATCAGGGGGGTACAGGCAGTACACCTGTAAGGGGCCCAGAGGTCCCCAGGGGCCCGGAGTTCCCCAGGGCCCCGAATGTCAACCCCTCTTAAAAAAAATTTTTTATATTATTTTAAATTATTCATTTTTTTTTGTATTTTTTTTTTATTTATTTATTTTATTTTATTTTATTTTTTTTTGTAAGGGGCCCAGAGGTCCCTATATGGAAACCTCCCTTTTTTATTTCTTTTTTATAATTTTTTTTCTTATTAATTTTCTTATTTAATTATTATTATTTTTTTCTTATTACATTTTTTATTTTTTTTTGTAAGGGGCCCAGAGGTCCCCAGGAGGCCAAGAGGTCCCCAGGGCCCCGGATGGAAACCTCCGTTTTTTTATAATTTTTTTTTTGTAAGGGGCCCAGAGGTCCCCAGGGCCCTGGGTGGCAACCCCCCTTTTTTTGTTTTTTTGTTCTTCTGTTTTTTTTTGTGTTCGTCAGCACCCAAACCCCCTGCTTCTCAATTCGTGGCACCCCCCTCGCTTCTGAATTTGCGGCAGCCCCCCCGCTTCTCAATTCGCGGCGGCAGCACCCCCCTGGTTCTCCTCGGCTCCAGGGGGCCCATGCCTGAAGCTGTGTAAGGGGCCCCAAGATTCCTGATGGCGGCCCTGGTTCTGCTTGATACCCGTTGTTGACTTTGGCCTTCCCTGACTCTGCCTCTGGACTCTGATATTTCTCTGATTACTGGCTCCTGATCCCGGCTTCCATTAACCCTGCTCCTGCTGATGCCTTTGTACTTTGCTGCCTGCCTGTTCCTGAACCCGGCTATCCATTTGACCCTGCTCCTGCTGATGACTTGGTACCTTGCTGCCCGCCTGTTACCGAACCCGGCTATTCCTCTGAACTCTGTCTTCCGGAAGTTCCAGCAAGCTGCTGATCCAGAACCTGCAAGTTGGTTGGAGCTCCCCTTAACATCGGCTGATCCCCTGAACATTACCCGTGCTCTGTGCATGTTGACCTGCCTGTGTCTCCAAGCCTACGTCTTCATCTGCAAGTTCTGCAAGCAACACCTACAGGCACTCATGTTCCTCCTGACCCTAGCCACCATCTGTTCCACTCTCAATGGGGCTTGGGCTGGAGATACAAGAGAGGCCGACCCCATCATATCAGACTCCTACCAGGTACGTGACAGTACCAGTCAGCCAGAGATGGAGTCTGAAAGGGAGGTCTCTCCACCAGAGAACATTTTTGAATCAATTTCTGCACTTACACATATCGTGCAGAATTTACAGAGGGATCTCAGTCGCATGGAGGAGCGACTCTCGGACAAGAAGAATGTTGCATCAGCTTGTGTTTCTCCTTCAGTCGCAGATTCCTCTACTCAAGCAGAGTCAAGTTCATTCCATGGAACTAGTCCTCCTCCAGAACCCAGGGTGCCTATCCCTGAACGATTTTCCGGAGATCGTAAAATGTTTAGAACTTTCCAGGACTCCTGTGAAATCTACTTCTCCCTTCTGCCCCGGACCTTTTGTATCAGAGGACATTAAAGTGGGATTTGTGATCACACTTTTATTGAACGAACCGCTTTCCTGGGCTCATCACGTCCGCGAGCAGTATGACCCTGTTCTGGCAACCACTGATTCGTTCTTCTCGGCCATGGCCCAGCTATACGCCGATCCTTTCTGCCAGCAGTCTGCAGAATCCAGGCTTGGCAAGTTGCAACAGGGGTCAGGGCCTGTTAAGGACTATATCACTGACTTTCGTGTTCTGAGTGCTGACGCCCAATGGAATAATCCTGCTCTTCGCCACCAGTTTCGTCTTGGTCTTTCTAACACTTTAAAAGATGAACTAGCCAGAGTAGGAGTTCCAACATCCCTGGAAGATCTGATTAGCTTAACCACTCAGATTGACTGGCGATTATAAGAGGGACAATCCGAAAAAGTTGAAGGAATCCTTTCTGTGGCTTCAAGGCCCGACAGGTCTGCTTCTCCATCTGTTACATCTCTCAGAAAGAAGGAACATCATAAGGCATACCACAGAAGTTTCCCGAGATCACCTCTTTCCCCTGCTGAACGTCTCAGATGGCAACGTGCCAATCTGTGTCTCTATTGTGGGGAGGCAGGTCACTTTATATGAACTTGTCCAGCAAAGACCAGCAGTGCCTGCCCCCGACAGTCTCATATGGAGCATCTTCCTGGAGAGGTTCAGTCACCTGTCTCTCTCTCAGCTATCCTTCAGTTTGCCGGGAGGACACTTTCTGTATCAGCTATCATAGACTCTGGGGCCTGTAGCTGTTTTGTGGATTCCACATTTGTTTCTCTACATCAGCTTCCTGTGTGTGCCAAGAAACAAGGATTCCATGTTCACCTGGCCGATGGCTCTGGCATTAAATCAGGCCTGGTCACACAAGAGACTGCACCTATTTCCTGTCAAACTTCCTCAGGTCACCATGAATTCCTCCGGTTGGATGTCATAACCTTGCCCATGTTCCCCATCGTCCTTGGCATCCTGTGGTTAAAGGCACATAATCCGCACATTAACTGGCTTACAGGAGACGTCACCTTTTCCTCCAGCTACTGCCAGATGCACTGTTTCCCAGAAAAGACTTAACACCACTCCCCTCCTGAGTCTACAGTCCGACCCAGAAACCATTAAGTTAATTCCTGCTGCTTACCGTGAATACCTGGACGTGTCATAGGACTTATGATTGCCCTATTGAACTTTTACCAGGGGCTGAGATTCCTTTTGGTCGAATCTACCCTCTCTCCGAACCTGAACTGGAAGCCCTACGTGCCTATATTGACGAAAGTCTAGAAAATACGTTTATCCTGCCCTCCACGTCACCAGCAGGTGCTGGTATCTTCTTTGTGGAGAAAAAAGTTAATTCCTTAAGACCTTGCATTGATTACCGGGGCCATAATAAAGTCACAGTCAAGAACCTGTACCCCCTTCCTCTAATTCCTGAACTTTTCCAGAGACTGCGGGGGGCACGGATATTTTCCAAGCTAGACTTAAGAGGTGCATATAACCTAGTCATAATCAGGGAAGGGGATGAATGGAAGACGGCCTTTCGACCACGCTTTGGCCACTTCGAGTATCTAGTGATGCCATTCGGGCTCTGCAATGCCCCAGCCACGTTTCAGCACCTAGTGAATGACGTTTTTCGGGACTACCTTGATCTGTTCGTCATAGTTTATTTAGATGATATTCTGATATTCTCTGAATCCATTGAATCTCATCAAATTAATGTAAAGAAGGTGTTGGCCGACTCCGGAAACACTGTCTTTATGCAAAAGCCCAAAAATGCGACTTCGAAAAGCAAGCCATACATTTCCTGGGACTTGTCATCTCTGCCGATGGTATCTCCATGGACCCACAGAAAGTCACATCCTTTCTGGAATGGCCTGCCCCTACAGACATAAAAGCTGTTCAGAGGTTCGTGGGGTTTGCCAATTTCTACAGGAAATTTATCAAGAACTTTTCCGGTATCATTACTCCCATTACGCAATTAACCAAGCAGCACATTCCCTTCCGTTGGACACCAGAAGCTCAAGAGGCCTTTGAACAAGTAAAAGTCTTATTTACCTCAGCCCCCATCCTGAAGCACCCTGATCCATCCTTGGCCTATGTATTGGAGATAGATGCTTCTGAAAGTGCAGTCGGGGCTCTATTGTCCTAACGTCAGGGTCGGAAATCCTTACTTCACCCTGTGGCCTTCTTCTCTAAGAAATTAAACCCATCTGAGACGAATTATGATGTGGGAGACCGGGAGCTGCTGGCTATCAAGGCTGCGTGTGAGGAGCGGCGTTACCTCCTGGAGGGAGCTTCTCACCCGATCCTCATATTCACGGATCACAATAACTTAGAGTACTTGAGAACGGCTAGGCGATTAAGGCCTCGACAAGCAAGATGGGCACTGTTCTTTTCTCGTTTTCTGTTCCATATCACTTTTCGTCCTGGCTCAAAGAATGGTAAGCCAGATGCCTTGTCCCGTATGTTTAATGATCCTGTGAATACCATGGAGCCTGATACCATTCTCCCGGCCAATAATTTTTTGTTTATTCAAACCGATCTGATGTCTCAAATAAGAGCAAGTGTGGTTAACCAACCATCTCCCCAGGACTTGGCTCTTCAACTAAGGAATGGCCTTTACTTCCATGAAGAACAAATCTTTGTCCGTGAACAATTTAGAGTGTCCATTCTGAGATGTTGTCATGATCATCCCCTAGCAGGACACTACAGAAATCGACAAGACTGCCGATTTGGTCTCCCGTACCTTCTGGTGACCGGACTTAATGCAGGACTGTAAAAAATATGTTAAATCCTGTAGCACATGCCTTCAAAATAAAACAGACATAACCAAAACTTGGACTTTTGGAGCCTCTCCCCGTATCTAAGAAACCATGGAGCATGATCTCCATGGATTTCATCGTGGAACTTCCCCCATCTGAGGACTTCACTACCATTTTTGTCGTGGTTGATCGATTGACCAAGATGGCTCACTTTGTACCCTTGCAAGGAACTCCTTCCACCACAGAGACTGCCTCAGCCTTCATCAAAGAGATTGTCAGATTGCACGGTATTCCTGACAGCATTATCTCCGACCGAGGGGTGCAATTCACCTCTAGATTTTGGAGGGCCTTATGTGAAGCAATAATAAATATTGAACTCCACCTCTCCACAGCATAACACCCACAAACGAATGGACAGATTGAGAGGACGAACCAAACCCTTAAACAATATTTACGGTGTTTCTCCTCCTTTGCTCAAGACGATTGGCTATCCCTCCTTCCGCTTGCAGAGTTCATATATAACAATACCATCCACTCAGCACCCAAGCAGTCCCCCTTTTTTGCTAATTTTGGATATCATCCCTCTTTTTTGCCAGAACTATCTGTTGAATCTTCTGTACATGCTGTACAAGACCGATTAAACTTCTTCAGTACCAGGGCCGGCCCTACCATGGGACCCAATGGGACCGTGGTACCAGGCGGCATTTAGGAGGGGGCGGCAGTCAGTGTGTGACATTCAGTCAGGGCAGAGAGCAGAGCGAAGCGGAGCGGATGCTGGTCGGCGCCGCGGTGCGCTATGCCTGTGCGGTGCAGCTGCTAATGCTGCTTTCTCCTGCACTGTGTCTGCCGAGTCCCGACCGTTGCCTAGCAACCGGTGACGTCAGGAGGCCGCGGCCGCCCCAGCATTCACAGCGCTCAGCCTCCGCGCCAATCAAGATTGCTCCGCCCACACACCTCATCCACCACAGGGTTGGGAATGGGATTCAGTGTAGGAGGAATTCTGCTGTGGCTGTGCCCTGGACAGTGACCTTGTGAGTTGAGCCTGGGCTGCCTCTCTGCCTCTGATAAAAAGGGTGAGTTATGTGGGATTTTTAATGTGTATTGTACCCATGTTTTCCCTGTAATTTAAAGCAAAACTTTATTCTTTTAAACACTTTGCGCCCGCGCTATAGACAAAAGACGTCTACAGCGCGGGCGCGGGGCTCAATTGCCGGGAGGGCGTCCATGGACGTCCTCCTGTTTACTTCCGCGATGCGCGCCGCTGTGGGCGCGCATCGGGGAAAAGCTGTGCCCGCCGTGTCACTCGGGTGCCGATGCGCGTGCCTGGCGGTCGCGATGTCCGCCAGGTACCCGCGATTAGCTGTCACAGAGCCAAGGACGTGTATCTGTGTGTGTAAAAACACACACAGATCCACGTCCTGTCAGGGAGAGGAGACCGATGGTGTGTCCCTTGTACATAGGGACAACCATCGGTCTCCTCCCCCAGTCAGTCACCTCCCCGCACAGTAAGAATCACTAATAGGGAACACATTTAACCCCTTCCTCGCCCCCTAGTGTTAACCCCTTCCCTGCCAGTCACATTTATACAGTAATCAGTGCATATTTATAGCACTGTTCGCTGTATAAATGTGAATGGTCCCAAAAATGTGTCAAAAGTGTCCGATGTGTCCGCCATAATGTCGCAGTCACAATAAAAATCGCAGATCGCCACCATTACTAGGAAAAAAAAAAGTAATAAAAAAAATGTCATAATTCCATCCCCTATTTTGTAGGTGCTATAACTTTTGCGCAAAGCAATCATTATACGCTTATTTTTATATTTTTTTACCTAAAATATGTAGAAAAATACGTATCGGCCTAAACTGAGAAAAAAAATATATATTTAAAAAAAAAAATTGGGATATTTATTATAGCAAAAAGTAAAAAATATTGTGTTTTTTTCAAAATTGACGCTCTTTTTTTGTTTATAGGGCAAAAAATAAAAACCGCAGAAATGATCAAATACCACCAAAAGAAAGCTCTATTTGTGGGGGAAAAAAGGACGTCAATTTTGTTTGGGAGCTACGTGGCACGACCGCGCAATTGTTTTTCAAAGCGTGACAGTGCTGAAAGCTGAAATTTTGCCTGGGCAGGAAGGGGGTTATGTGCCCAGTAAGCAAGTGGTTAAAAAAATGCAAACTATAAAATGATTTGTATTGTTTTCTTGGTTTCTAATCAAGATGCAATGGTCATGTCATGAATTTTAATGGGAACAGGCATAAAAAAGGTTACTGCTGTGTTTCAACTCCCTCTCTGTGCAGGATAGATCATTGTCAGTAGAGGTGACATATGGCACATGTTCTTCTCAGGATGCCATTGCCTGCCCTGTATGTACAGCACAAAAAACACAATTTAAAAAAAACATTAAGGCTGCTTTCACACGGGGGCAGGTGGGCATTGATGGTAAAACACTGCTAGTTTTAGCGGCGCTTTACCGTCGTTTTAGCGGCGCTATTCGACCTCTAGTGGGGCGTATACACCGTTCCTCCACCGCCCTATAGATGCAGCCTGCAGGACTTTTTTTTAACATCCTGCCAGCGCATCATCCCAGTGTGAAAGCACTTAGGCTTTCACACTGGGACTCCAGGGGAGGCGCTTTACAGGCGCTATTTTAAGCCCAAAAGCGCCTGAAAAATGCCTCCAGTGTGAAAGGGGTCTAACAAAACTGCATGAAAACACTGAGGTGCATTATAGGCATTTTAGCGCTAAAAAGCTTTCACACTGGGGCGCTGCGCTTGCAGGATGTTAAAAAAAAGTCCTGCAAGCAGCATCTTTGGGTCACTTTAGGAGCGCTGTATACACCACTCCTCCACTCCTTGCGGGCGATTTTAACCCTTTCTCGGCCATTAGCGGGGGTTAAAAGCGCCCCGCTAGTGGGTGAAATGTGCCACAAATCCGACGGTAAAATAGCGGTGTTTTGCCGATATTTTACCGCCAACGCTATGGGCGTGTGAAAGGGGTCTCAAGGTTTCTTACCTTAATGCATTCTATGCATTAAGGTAAAAAACCTCCTGTGATGCAGCAGCCTCCCTTTTACTTACCTGAGCCTGGTTTTTCCCACGACGGGGACGAGCACACCAGCTCCACAGCCGGTGTCTCGGGTCCTGATTGGATAGATTGATAGCAGCGCAGCCATTGGCCCCGCTGCTGTCAATCAAACCCAATGATGCGGGAGCCGACTGGCGTGGCAGAGTCTTACTGTGTGTGGCAGGATCGCCTGTCTGCACCCTGCTGTCTTTCTGTGGCTCCAGTGTTTACCGTGTTGTCTCTGACCATCTCCTGTATCATTGTCTGCACACAGTCTCTGACCATCTCCTGTATCATTGTCTGCACACAGTCTCTGACCATCTCCTGTATCATTGTCTGCACACAGTCTCTGACCATCTCCTGTATCATTGTCTGCACACAGTCTCTGACCATCTCCTGTATCATTGTCTGCACACAGTCTCTGACCATCTCCTGTATCATTGTCTGCACACAGTCTCTGACCATCTCCTGTATCATTGTCTGCACACAGTCTCTGACCATCTCCTGTATCATTGTCTGCACACAGTCTCTGACCATCTCCTGTATCATTGTCTGCACACAGTCTCTGACCATCTCCTGTATCATTGTCTGCACACAGTCTCTGACCATCTCCTGTATATTTGTGGCGGGATCGTCTGTCTGCACCCTGCTGCCTGTCTTCGACTCCAGTGTTTGTTACTGTGTTAGCAGGTAAGAGCTTGTCATTACTGTCATTTGACAAAAATTTACTAGCCTGTCATCTAACTGTAGCACTGCCCCCGTAGGAGCTGCTAGTTTAGTTTTGGGCCTGCACTCTGCCTGTCAACCCCCAGAATTTGGCTCAATCCCCTCTGGCACAAATGGGCAATAATGTGATTGAGGACCCCAATTGGCTGTTAGGGACCTCAATAGTGTATACACAACAATATAGTTGTAACCAATTAACATGAGATAAACACAAAATAACACTGGAGTTTGTGGTTTGGATTTGAACGTAATGGTATGTCATGTAATTTTGCATATGGTGCTGTTGCATGTAACTCTGCTTTTCTGATAAATAAAATTTTACTTATCATGATATAAAATAATGAATGTGGGGGCGTTTTGGTGGGCGTGTTTTTTTTTTTGGGGGGGGCAGCATTTCATTCTTGGTCCCAGGCAGCACCATGTCTTGGGCCGGCGCTGTTCAGTACTAATAATCAGGTGTTACAGGATGCAATCTCTAAGACCCAGGCAAGCAACAAGAAGTTCTTCGACAGAAAGAAAAGGGGCAACCTGAATCTAGAGCCAGGGGACAAGGTCTGGCTGTCCACAGCAAATTTAAAATTAAGCTGTCCTTTAAAGAAACTTGGTCTAAAATTTTTGGGCCCTTTCGCTGTCAAACAGAAGGTCAATGCAGTAGCATTCGAACTGGTGCAACCCAAGAGCCTGAAGATACATCCAGTATTCCACGTTTCTTCATTGAAACCAACTGTGCCAAATCCCTTTCCTGACCGGGTTTCAGGAACCCCTCCTCCGGTTCTCATCAAAGGTAATGAGGAATTCGAAGTGGAGGCCGTGTTGGACTGTAGACGTAGGAATAACCAAACGCAGTTCTTCGTTAAATGGAAAGGCTACGGCCCTGAGGAAAATTCTTGGGAACCAGCTTCTAATGTACATGCCCCAAGACTGGTGCAAGCCTTTTTTCAACGCCACCCAGAAAAGAGAGCCCTGAGGGGCATCCAGAGGCTGCCCTTAAGGGAGGGGCAATGTAAGAGAACTACTAGAACGCCCCTGGTACACACGCGTGCGCATGCGCGCGTTCAAGAACAACAGCAGGCTTCCCGGAACACTGGCACATGTGCGCGCTCACGGGCCACAGCAGCCCTTCCAGACCTCTAATGCATATGCGCGTGCGCAACGGATGGCGTGCACGCGCAGGAGCGTGTCCCTAATCTCGCTGCGCCAGTCAGCCTATTTAAAAGGGGGCTCTGACTCCCAAACAGTGCTGACTGGTCTTCAGCTGTGTCCTGATTTCCTGATTCCTGTTTCGTTCTGCTTGATACCCGTTGCTGACTTTGGCCTTCCCTGACTCTGCCTCTGGACTCTGATACTTCTCTGATTACTGGCTCCGGATCCCGACTTCCATTAACCCTGCTCCTGCTGATGCCTTTGTACTTTGCTGCCCGCCTGTTATCGAACCCGGCTATCCATTTGACCCTGCTGATGACTTGGTACCTTGCTGCCCGCCTGTTACCAAACCCGGCTATTTCTCTGACCTCTGTCTTCCAGAAGTTCCAGCAAGCTGCTAATCCAGAACCTGAAAGTTGGTTGGAGTTCCCCTTAACATCGGCTGATCCTCCGAGCATTACCCGTGCTCTGTGCCTGTTGACCTGCCTGTGTCTCCAAGCCTACATCTTCATCTGCAAGTTCTGCAAGCAACACCTACAAGCACTCGTGTTCCTCCTGACCCTAGCCAACATCTGTTCCACTCTCAGTGGGGCTTGGGCTGGAGATACAAGAGAGGCCGACCTCATCATATCAGACTCCTACCAGGTACGTGACAGATATATACTGCAGAAAACCTGCCCTGACAAATTAAACTGACACTAAAGTAAAAATGAATGATCACACTACACTCACAATGAACTATCCCTAGATTCACACTAAACTGATATTCTACACTGACAACAGAATCACAATAGCACACTATATAGCACACTAACTCGCTAGTAACACTGAACAGAGCCCTGTTCAATCTCTCTCCATGCCAATATCACACTACAAATGGCCGCTATGGGGAGAATATTTTTATAGTGTGGGGTGGGACTAAGAGAAATGAGCCATGATTGGATAGAGTCATCATTACTTTCTCCAGTCATGGCTCTGACAGTGCTGTGTGGCCTGATTGGGCAAAGCTTTCATTGCTTCAGCCAATTAGGGCTTCCAATGCACTGTGCAGGCAGATGAAAATCTGTCTCATCTCCAGGGGTAAACTTGCCGTACAGGATTACAGGCGAAGGGGTTGCATACACACAGAAAAACTGTTGCAAAGACTTTACTAACAGTCAGCCTGACTTGTGTCTAAATTAGTCTCAGATTTGCTTAGTAAATGTCCCTCATTCTATATTCATGTTGATTGTAAAATCTGGTTTCTCTCTGACTGCCATATAAATAACTTACGATCCATCCTCCTCCTTCTGTATCCATGTCACAGAAAACGGTTAGTGACTTCTCTCCATCAGGATATATGGTGTACCAGCCGCTGAAGATAGTGCCCAGGTTGAGCAGTTCTTTGCAGTTCCGTGCAGCTACAGGAGAAATACAATCATATGAGTGAGTGCAACTTAGGGTAAGAAAAGGCAAACAGAGAATGAAGAGTTTGTCAATACCTGAATGACAGAGAGCTGTTTATTAACCACTTAAGGACCTCCCCACGTACATTTACTGCGGCAGGGCGGCCCTTAAGCGCAAAACCACGTACCTGTACGTGATTCCTGTTGTCGGCTCTGGGTCGTGTGCCACCATAGCCACGCTCCCCCTGTGATTGGACACAGCGGGAGACAATCAGCGGGTCCGGCAGCCGAGATGGCTGCGAGGACCTGCTGATCGTTCGTAGGAGAGGCAGAACGGCAGTCTGCCTATGTAAACAAGGCACACCGCTGTTCCGTCACAGAGAGAGAGAGAGAGATCTTGTGTTCCTGCTAATCAGGAACACAGATGTCTTTCTTCCTCCAGTCAGTCCATCCTCCACACAGTTAGACCCCATACACACTATTAGATTTTCTGCAGATTTTTGTCTTCAGATTTACCAAAACCATGTAGTGCAAGGGCCTGCCTGATTGCATACAAATTGAAACTCTTAGGGTACTTTCACACTGAGGCATTGCGGGCGTTGGTGGTATAGTGCCGCTATTTTTAGCGTCGCTTTACCGTCATTCATGCCGCGATTTTACGCCCACTAGCGGGGCGCTTTTAACCCCCGCTAGCGGACAAAAAAGGGAAAAAACCGCCCTCAAACGCTTTGCCGGCGGTTTGGAGGCGCTGCCCATTGATTTCAATGGGCAGGGGCGATGTAGGAGCGGTGTATTCACTGCTCCTCCAGCGCCTCAAAGATACGGCCAGTGTGAAAGCCACACTGGAGAGAAAGGAGCGTCTCTTTCAGGGCGCTTTGTAGGTGCTATTTTTAGCGCAATAGTGTCTGCAAAGCGCCTCAGTGTGAAAGCAGCCTTAGGCCTCATGCACACTGGACGTTTTTACAGCAGCTGTTTTTGGCAGTAGACGTTTTTTTCTACAGTCAATGAACTCTCCACCATGCACACATAGGCTGTTATCAGCAGTTTTGGGCAGTGGCATTTTTGAGCAGTAAAAAAACCCCAAAACTAGTGGGTTCTGAGAGACCTTTTTTCAGCTGTAAAAACGCTGATAAACGCTCAAAAATGTCGCTCACCAGCGTTTTTTAACGTTTTTGATCCATTGAAAAAAACATTATTTTTTCTTCAAATAAAAAAAAAAACTCTAAAAAACACTATCGCGGAAAACCGCTAATAAACGCTAAAAAAACGCTATTGCAGAAACGTTGAAAAAAGCAGAAAAAAGTTGAAAAACTCACTGCAAAGCTACTGCCATTTTTGTAACGTTATAATAACGTCCAGTGTGCAGAGCCATATGGGCAGTTTCCTGATGAGACACAATGGGGTGATTTACTATCAACAGTGCGCTGCGCCGGTTCACACCTTAATTGGTGCGCCGGATAAATCCCTAATTGGGCGCATGAACCGGCGGCGCACTGTTAGAGTAAATAAAAATGTCAGCGGCGCTTGTATCTCTATTCAAAATGAATGGTTCCATATGGGAGCCCATTAATTTGAATAGAGGTCGCCCGGGAAGTCAGATCAAGACGATCCGACTTGCGGGGCGACTCGTGTGCCGGTTGACACAGGGGCATCATGACTTTGCGAGGCAACTTAGACACGACTTGAGCGTGAAGCAGACGCTCAAGTCGTGTCCTGGAGGCGACTTGAAGTACCTACCTGAGAATGTTCTCGGCGACAAGGTGGTGCAAGTCTCGCGCTCGCTGTCCCCTGTGTTTAGTATGAATCATGAAGGGGAACTCCAGGCCAAATTTTAAATAAAAAACCGGCATGGGTTCCCCTCCAGGAGCATACCAGGCCCTTAGGTCTGGTATGGATTTTAAGGGAAACCCCCCAACGCTGAAAAAACGGCGTGGGGGTCCCCCCAAAATCCATACCAGACCCTTATCCGAGCACGCAGACCGGCAGGTCAGGAAAGCGGGGGCGAGCTCCCCCTCCTGAACCAAACCAGGCCGCATGCCCTCAACATGGGGGGGTGGGTGCTTTGGGGCAGGGGGCGCCCTGCGCCCAACTCCCCAAAGCACCCTGCCCCATGTTGATGGGGACAAGGGCCTCTTCCCGACAACCCTGGCCGTTGGGTGTCGGGTTCTGCGGGCGGGGCGCTTATCGGAATAAGGGGGCCCCCAGATACCGGGGCCCCCAGATACCGGGCCCTCCCACCCTATGTGAATGAGTATGGGGTACATCGTACCCCTACCCATTCACCTGGTGGCAAAAAAATGTCAATACAAAAACACAACACAGGTTTTTAAAGTAATTTATTAGGCAGCCCCGGGGTCTTCTTCCGACTTCGGGGGTCTTCTTCCGACTTCGGGGGTCTTCTTCTGACTCTCCGGCCTCTTCTCCCGCTCTCCGGTTCTTCTCCCGCTCTCTGTGCCTTCTCCACGATCTCTGGTTCTTTCTGCCTTCTTGGGAGAAAAAGAAACCCTGGACTGCCGCACTCTGTATAGACAGTTATTTATTCCAAAATTTCAAGTAAAAAATCCAAATTCAAAATAAATCCATAAATCCAAAACAACAAATGCAGATAGTATGCATGCAGGGAAGGGTGGCTAACGCGTTTCACGTCACAAATTGACGCTTACTCATAGCTGCCTTCTGCCAGACGCCCCGCTATCTTCTTACAGCTCTTTTGCTAGCGGGGTCCCGGTCTTCATCGTCGTCTTCTTTCCTCTTCTCTCCTCCCGATGTTGCCTCGTCGCTGTCTGCCGCTACAATGCTGTGTGCGCGGAGCACAACGACTTATATTGGCATGGGGCGTGGTCACCGGGTGATGCCACCCGGTGACCCCGCCCCTGTATGCCGTCACAGTCCCAGGGAATGATGGGACCGTGACGTCATATGGGGGCGGGGTCACCGCTGACCCCGCCCTGCGCCCAACTCCCCAAAGCACCCTGCCCCATGTTGATGGGGACAAGGGCCTCTTCTTGACAACCCTGGCCGTTGGTTGTCGGGTTCTGCAGGCGGGGGGCTTATCGGAATCCGGGAGCCCCCTTTAATAAGGGGGCCCCCAGATACCGGGGCCCCCAGATACCGGGCCCCCCCACCCTATGTGAATGAGTATGGTGTACATCGTACCCCTACCCATTCACCTGGTGGCAAAAAAATGTCAATACAAAAACACAACACAGGTTTTTAAAGTAATTTATTAGGCAGCCCGGGGTCTTCTTCCGACTTCAGGGGTCTTCTTCCAACTTCGGGGGTCTCTTCCGACTCTCCGGCCTCTTCTCCCGCTCTCCGGTGCCTTCTCCGCGCTCTCCGGTTCTTCTCCCGCTCTCTGTGCCTTCTCCACGATCTCTGGTTCTTTCTGCCTTCTGCCGGACGCCCCGCTATCTTCTTACAGCTCTTTTGCTAGCGGGGTCCCGGTCTTCATCGTCGTCTTCTTTCCTCTTCTCTCCGCCCGATGTTGCCTCGTCGCTGTCTGCCGCTACAATGCTGTGTGCGCGGAGCACAATGACTTATTTCGGCATGGGGCTTGGTCACCGGGTGATGCCACCCGGTGACTCCGCCCCTGTATGCCGTCACAGTCCCGGGGAATGATGGGACCGTGACGTCATATGGGGATGGGGTCACCGCTGACCACGCCCCATGTCAATATAAGTCGTTGTGCTCCGCGCACACAACACAACCCCCTGGCAAGGGTTGTGGGGATGAGGCCCTTGTCCCCATCAACATGGGGACATCCTCCCCATGTTGAGGGCATGTGGCCTGGTACGGTTCAGGAGGGAGGGGGGAAGCTCTCTCGTGCCCCCCTCTTTTCCTGCGGCCTGCCAGGTTGCATGCTCGGATAAGGGTCTGGTGTGGATTTTTAGGGGGAATCCACGGCATTTTTTTTTTTAAGTTTGCCGCGGGGGTTCCCCTTAAAATCCATACCAGACCTGAAGGGCCTGGTACGGATTTTGAGGGGGACCCGCACGTCATTTAAAAAAAAAAAATTGTCGCGGAGTTCCCCTTAATATCCATACCAGACCTGAAGGGCCTGGTAATGGAATATGGGGGGACCCCCACACATTTTTTTTTTTTCAAAGACTTTCAATGACTTTTCTCTATATTGACAGGAGCCGACAATTCATTATAGCAGCGAGTGCTTTTAAATGCCTTTTTTTCCTTTAGAAATGTAATTTTGCTGTCGGACTGTTATATAACAGCAAGTTTAGGAGGTGCGCCTGTTCAACTTATGCAAATTGATTTACGTGACTTGACATTTACTAAGACTTTGCCGTCCCAGTGAACCGGCGCATTTGAACGAGTAAAATTGCCGCGCAGAGCACAAAAAAAACCCTTGCAGTTATAAATGTAATTGCCGGCACAGCGGGCTGGTTCAGAAAAAGTTACTTTCTCATTCTATTTTGGGCATGTTTGTTACTTGGGAAGTTGTCACTAAACTTCCTCACATCACCCCACGTCACCCCCATTATATTGGCACTTCCAGCTTCTTTATATTTTAATTTGAAGATGCCGTGCGCCAGGTCCATAGTGCCTCCTCCTGTGCGCCGAGAGCACTATAGTAAATAGGGAATAGCGCTGCATTACCGGCGCTAATGTTTTGTAAATACCAAAACTGCTGTTGCGCACGTAGATGCGTCGATACTCATGGCGCAAACGTTTCGTAAATCAGCCCCACTGTGCCTCACATTGTGAACACTACAAACAGGGCTCTGATCACGACCGTGTGCACATTCCCACCGCTACCATTGGTGCGAACCATACTCTACCATGGCTCAGTGAGCCATAATTTTGTTTGATTGTACTATTTTTCCCATTTACGTGGGTCTGCTTGCCGGGAGCGAAGATGCAGTCGCCATAAGGTGGCCAGTCTCTTGGTAAAGCATAAGTGAACATCCCATAAAAGGATGTCCATGGGAAGGTTTCGGGAGTCTTTATGTGCAGACACGCTCGCATGAGCGTATTGCAGCAAAACTGACACTGGGGGACATCTGACAATATACATTAATAAAAATGTCCACAACACCTCTTAGTAATAATACCTAACATGCTCTTAAGGCTCATTTACATTTGCAGTTGGGGGGGAAGGGGGCAGTGAAAAAAGATGGTTGAGCCATGGTTTTATCATCTCCAGGCCACCCATTTTAAAATAGCACAGTGGCCAGATGAAGTTGCATACATGCACAGCAAAAATTATATGTGAATGGGGCTAGGCTCCCTTTCCAAACCCCTGTTTGGCTGTCAAAAAAAAAGCAGTATCGCCTCCTGAATGCGTTCCACCAATCGCTGTTTAGGTACCAATGCAAGTGTACACAAGCCCTTAGAGAAGCTGTGCATGATGTAGATTCTTCCTTCCTTCACTGTATCCAAAGTGTCCTCATCCTCAATAGCGCAGGCAGAGAAAGATGACCATTATATCCTCTTACTTTAGAAGGAGCCACCGGTGGCAATATCATCACCTTACCACATGGTGAGGATGGCCCTTGTGGTGAATAAGAGAAGCCCGGAGTAAAATAAAGAAAATAAATAGACGTAGGGCGGGCATGACGGCGTTAACAGTGGTAAAGGATCACAAGGAATTATGTTAGGGGTGTAGGGATTGGCTCCTAGGAAGAAGGGAGGAGCGGGGATACTTTTGTGAACGTGTGGGTCCCTCCCCAGCTCAGTACAGCGGGAGAAACGAGCTTAGCAGCGTGGCCGCGGTGGGGGAGCTGTTTAAAAAACTGAGAGCAGAGGCAGCATCCAAGGGGGATGGATGGCTCTAGGAGCGGCTGACGGCGGTACTTGGTGAGGGGTCCACAGCGGCTAGTACAGCGGGGAGTGAGTCTGGAAGAGCTCGGCAGTCACAGCCACCAGAGCGCTTCTCCCCGGACTCCTCCCCTCCCCCTAGAGCCCAGCGGCAACGTGGGAGTTCCATACAGGCCCCTTCAGGGCCCCCTGCTAAGTGCATAGCTGCGCCTGCAGTAGGGGGTCCTGGGAGGAATCCCCATCCTAGTCGGGGCTCGGCAAGCAGGAGCTCCGGGGCTTCAACTAGGCCTGCCACGCAGAGGGAGACAGACAGTGCGGGCTCTGGCGTTATGGCTGCGGGGGCGGGGCTTCGGCGAGGGAGTTGATCCGAAGCAGCTGCTGGGCATTCCATATCCTCAGCCGGCGACCCCACACAGGTGGAGGGGCAGAGACGGATGACGGAGCACAGAGATCCAGGTCGGCCACGCGGTGCAGATGACAGAGGCCCAGGAAAAGCGACCATGAAGTCGGTGAGCAGGTCTGGCGTGCAGAGGAGGGGCTCGGAGCAGCGCAGATCCTCGGCATCCAGTGACGCATCCATTGGAGGGCTGTCGGGGGGTGAGGAGGAAATGGCGGTCGATCGTTCAGAGAGTGAGCTGTCGGATGAGAACGGGCCACAAGGACACCCAGCAGCGATGGTGGCGGGACCTTCGGCTAGTGGGATCCTTCCTAGGCAGCCCGGTAATTTGGTTCTTTCTTCTTTTTATGTTATGGGTGGGGGGGGGGGGGGCTGAGGTGGGTAGTCAGCTAGCTGAGCAGCAGTCGGCCCTGACCTCTGCTTCCCCTCCGGCTGCGACGGTTTACGACCGCGCTACGGCGGATGTGGGCTTGCAGGGGTTCCTAGCGATTTTAAAAGAATTGGTGCGCAAGTTTGAGCTGGGGCCGAGGTGGCATAGTGTCGCCGGTGACGGCATAGGTGGCTCCTGGGGGGTGGGGACGGCATCGTGCTCAGGGACTCCAGGGTCGGGGCTCGGCCAGTACCCTCCACAGTGACGGCAGCACCCGCGCTGAGGCTTCAAAAAAACAGGATCTGGTCAGGCTGGCGGACGCAGCTAAGTGCAAGGTTTATGTGTGTTTTGAGGGGCCCTTGGGGGCTCACCTGAAGCCAGAAGTGCGGGAAAAAATATGGAAAGGTGAGTTTGTGGAGATTTTTGCATTGTTGCCGCTAGAAAATTTTAATTTGGACACGGTTAAGCCTGAGGATCAAAAGAAGGAGGATGAAGAAAAAAGGAGGCATAGGCTCATCCCGCGGACCTTCCCGAACTGGTTGCAGGCATTCGCCATCATGGCCAGTGTTATTGGAGAGAAGAACCCGGAACATTGCTCAGCGCTGTTCTGCTATTCAGACGCAGTGGGAGAGGCCTACAGAGTCTATGGGGGAACGGCGTGGTTGCGCTACGACTAGCAATTTAGGCAGCGGAGGGCGATACGCCCATCCTTGCGGTGGGACCATAAGGACATTAGCCTGTGGATGCGCCTGATGACGTCGGCAAAGATGCCTAGTCAGTTTTTTCCAGGGGGGGGGGCCGGTGGCTCATCCAACCCCGGACAATCGGCCACAAAAAAGAGAGGGGTGTGTTGGCAATATAATGAGGGCTCCTGCAGGTTTGGGGGGTCATACAAGTACAAGCACGAATGCTCCGGTTGCGGGAGTGCACATCCAGTGTCCCGTTGTTTTAAAGCAAGGAAAAGAGCGCACAGGTGGGTCTGTTAGTAAAGGGGACAACGCCGGTGAAGGTGGAAAGGATGCAGCCTTTTCTCGATAGGTACCCGGATAGGGGGGCGGCGCAGTTGTTGAGCCTGGGGTTTTTGGAGGGGTTTCGAATTCCATCAACACTGGCCAGCTCCCCCCCCCTGCCATGTAACTTGCACTCGGCCTTGCAACATGCTGAGGTGGTTTCGGAAAAACTGCGGAAGGAGGTTGCCTTGGGCCGCATGGGTGGCCCGTTTCATTCTTTTCCACTACCAGACTTTGGGGGTGTCTCCATTGGGGGTTGTGCCAAAGAAGGAGCCTAACAAATTCAGGTTGATCCACCATTAATCGTTTCCAAAATGGGGTTCAGTGAATGATGCCATCGACCTGGAGATGTGCGCTGTATCATATACGTTCTTTGATGCAGCAGTGTTTTGGGTTAGGCGGTATGGGCAGGGGGCGAGAATGGCAAAAGCCGACATTGAGTCGGCTTTCCGCTTACTCCCTGTCCACCCGGACAGTTTTCGTTTGCTGGGGTGTCACTGGCAGAAGGAGTTCTATGTAGATCAATGCCTGCCCATGGCTTGCGCTATCTCCTGTCCCTTGTTTGAAAAGTTTAGTTCCTTTGTGGAATGGGTGGTGCGTGACAGTGCGGGAGTGAATTAGATCATACATTACCTGGACGATTTCCTTTGCGTGGGCCCGGCCTCGTCGGAATTCTGCGCGGTGCAGTTGGCTATGCTGGAACACATTGCTGCCAGGTTCGAGATTCCCTTGGCCCCGGGGAAGATGGAGGGGCCGACTACGGTGCTGAGTTTTCTGGGCATTATCCTGGACTCGGAGGCAATAGAGTGTAGGCTTCCGGAGGATAAGCTGACGGCGTTGAAGGCTGAGATTCGAGGGATCATGGGATTACGCAAGATGCAACTTCGGCCACTGCAGTCGTTGTTGGGTAAGTTGAACTTTGCGTGTCGCATTCTCCCAATGGGAAGGGTATTTTGCAGACGGCTGTCGGCAAGTACGGGGGGGTTAAGTCCCCCACACACTATGTGCGCTTGTTGCGGGCACATAGGGAGGATCTCCAGGTGTGACACGCGTTCCTGGCTAATTTCAACGGCAGGGCGCTGTGGATGTCAGGGCCAGTTAGCAACTTCGATTTGGAACTATACACAGATGCGGCTGGCTCGGCGGGCTTTGGGGCCTTTTTTCAAGGTAAGTGGAGGGCTGGGCCATGGCTGGATTCGTGGAAGGAGGCAGGGCTAGTGAAGAATATGTTGCTGCTGGAATTGTTTCCAGTAGTTCTGGCGGTGGAGTTATGGGGGGACTCATTTTGAAACTTGAAAGTGCGATTTAATGGGGACAATCTTGGGGTGGTACGGGTCATCAACAAGGTGTCGGCTGCATCCCCGCCAGTGGTCAGGTTGCTCAGACACCTAGTTTTGCGCTGTCTGCAGCTGAATGTTTTCATTTATGCAGTACACCTCCCGGGAGTCGAAAACGTCATTGCTGACGCTCTGTCTCGCTTTCAGTGGGACAGGTTTTTGGAGTTTGCACTGGAGGCGGAGCAATGCGGGGTCCCTTGTCCCGAATGGCTGTGGAAGATTGCCTTGGACGAGTGTCCGGATGGATCAGGCAGTCGGTGAGCGCTGGGACGTGGTCAGCGTATAACAGGGTATGAAGCGAATGGTTGTCCCTGGTGCAGCAGGTCACGGAAGGGCAGGATTTCAGGTTGCTAGTGCTATACTTTGTTTTGCGTAATTTGGAAGCTGGGGTGTCAGCGTCTGGGTTGGATAAGAAGCTAGCTTGGTTGGCATTTTGGTTCAAATTTCAGGGTTGCCTGGATTTCACTAAGGACTTTTGGGTGCGACAAGCAATGAAGGGTTATCGTCGCACGAAGCCGTGCAGGGACTCCAGGCGCCCTGTTTCGTTTGAGCTATTGGGAAGGATAGTGGCCCATTTAGGTACTACGTGTTCATCACAGTACGAGGTGATGTTGTTTAAAACGGCATTCGCCCTGGCATTTTTTGGGGCCTTTCGGATTAGTGAGTTAGTTAGCCCTTCTAAGAAGTCAAATGGGGGCATAGGGGTGGCAGAGGTCAGCTGTGGCGAAGATAGGTTGTCCATTTTGGTGCACAGATCTAAAACAGACCAGCGGGGCAGGGGTAGTACGGTGCAAGTCTTTTCGGTGCCAGGTTCGCCCTTGTGCCCAGTAGAATTGGTAAAGGGGTTCCTCGCTATACGCCCGGATGTGGAGGGGTCCTTACTGGTGCACAGGGACGGCAAGTCCTTGCCACGTTTTCAGTTCATTGCAGTTTTTTGGAAATGTTTGGAGGCATTGGGTTTGGGGGATCAAAAATTTTCCTCCCATTCATTTCGCATTGGGGCGGCTACAGAGGCAGTTAGATGGGGGTTGTACGAGGCTGCGGTAAAACGTATTGGGAGATGGGAATCGCGGAGGTTCAAATCGTATGTTCGCCCGCACTTGCTGTCTGCTTAACGGGGTAAGTGGTTAGGTGGGAGGTGTGGGGCATGGATATATATCTGTTTTAAGGTGAGCATTTATTGTTATGTGGGTTGTTCTTTCTTCTCTTTCAGAAAGAACCCAAGGCTTGGTCTGGATACTAGGCCATTCATATGTTTTTTGGGGGGCAAGGAGGGCAGATGTGTTGCACGTGGGCAGTAACGACTTGGGGCTCCGGTCGATGTTGGACTTGGTTGCGAGATGTCAAGTTCGAAATCTTGCGACCCCGCATGGCCTTTCCAGAGATGCTAATAGTGTGGTCCGACATGATAGCGCAGACCACTTGCCGGTTGGCTAGGTCAGTGGAAAAGATAATAGGGCCATGAAGAAGGTGAACAGGGAAGTCAGTAGATTTGTGGTCAGGAATGGGGGATTGGCAATTCGACACTTGGAGCTTGAGGTGGATACCTGCCGTTATCTGAGGGGGGACGGGGTACACCTCAATGCTGTGGGTATTGACTTGTGGGCTTTGGATTTACAGGATGGGATCCAGAGAGCGTTGAGGGTGTGTCAGGGCACACAAAGGTAAGGTTTTCCCCTGGTGTGCTGTGGCGGGGTGTTGGTCTTTGCAGGTAAAGGAAGAAACCCTGAATATGGAGGAGTTCGGGACCCATCGGTGGTATGGGTCCCGTTGGTGGTATTCCAGCTAACAGTGGTTTATCTGGAAGTTGGTTAACGGGTGCACTGTGGTCAGTGGTGTGTTGTCTCCGAGCTAGCATGTCAGCTGGGGGCCAATTTCACTTTAAGGTGCAGGAGTGGATCGAGTGACAAGATTGGGGTTTTTTTTCCTGCAAAGACCAACGCGAGTATTTGACTGATGGGGGTGGTGCTAACAGATGTTTATACAGTTTATGTTAATTTTATTCGAGTGTTTAATAAAAAAATGGCTGCTACAGCCAATATTTATGGGCAGAAGGTATGGGGAAGTAGGAGCTGGGGGTTGGTCGGGCAGTAGAGAGTAAGCAGGTAACATCTGTAACATCTGTTATACAACAGTCATGTGTTTGCATAGAGAGAAGAGTACAAAACAGTCTTTAATCCCCCGGAATAATATTCCCATGACTCACCATAGCCTCGGTTTGGAGTGCCCATGTCTCCTTTCTCTCCTAGTGAAGACAGAATTTAGTGAGTTGGGTACAGAGTTCTTTGTGTACACTATGGCATATTACTCGCTCCTCCTAATACTTGCATAAAACTTTGCTGGTACAAGACGTGGAAGCTTTGGACGATAGGGTAAGGTTGAGGTTGAGGAGGTCGAAAACTGATCAAAGAGGGAGGGGGTGATGGTGCAGTTGTTTTCCTTGCCTGGGGCTCTGGTCTGTCCAGTGAAGGTGGTGAGGGATTTTATGGCAGTTAGGCCGGCCGGGGGTGGGCCTTTTTTGGTACATGGGGATGGATCATTTTTATCGAGGTTTCAATTCGTGGCACATTTCCGCAAATGCAGCGGGGTACGACTGTATGCAATTTGCTTCACACTCCTTCCGCATCGGGGTGGCCACTGAGGCTGCCCACTGCGGGTTGGATGAGGCGGCGGTTAAACGGATTGGGAGATGGGAGTCCAGAAGGTTTCGTTCTTATGTTCGACCCCAATTATTGGATGTGAGTTGGGAATGAGCAGGCCCCGGAGGAGTGGGCGAGGGGGTTGTTGGCATTGATGTGGTGTTTTTTTTTTTTTCTGCTGTTTGAATTATGTGTTGTATTTCGTTTCAGATGGAGGCCCGACATGCCTCGTCTGGATTCTGGGGCATTCCTATGTCTTTTGGGGGGCTAAGAGAGCTGACGTCAGGAAGGAGGGATACCCAGGAGGGAGGCTTGTGTTAGGTGGATAGGCATCCCGGGAACAGTATGGGGTAGGGTAGTGCCAGAGGTGTTCCTGGTACGCCCGGTTGGATAGACCAACAGACGTGTTGGTTCTGCACGTGGGGGGGAATGACTTGGGGGTCAGGACCATTGGGGCTCTGCCGTAAACTTAGATTTCTTGGCGCTTAGAGAGGCTTTCCCGGGGACGTTGTTAATATGGTCTGACATTGTGGCGCGAACCTCGTGGCGGATGGAGAGGTCAATAGCTCAGATTAACAAGGTTCGGATCAAGTTGAATAAACTGGTGGGCAGGTTTGTTGCCGCTAATGGGGGGCTGGTGGTACGGCACATGGAGTTGGAGGTTAATGTGGGCATGTACTTGAGGAGGGATGGAGTGCGTCTTTCCGATGTGGGTATGGATTTATGGGCATTGGGGATTCAGGATGGCATTCAGCGTGCCCTGCGGGTGTGGAGGGGCCCTTAAGGATAAGGGGTTACCCTTGCAGGCTGTGGCGGTGTCTTTGGTCTTTGACGGTGGCAGAAAACAGATGTGGTGGGGGGGCTCATCGGTGGTTTGTGCCCCTCTGGTGTATTCCAGTGGAACGGTGTCTGCTGGAGTACGGGTATGGTTGCACTGCAGGAAGGGGTTGTCTCCGAGCTGTGATACGGCTGGAGGCCTGGTATGGTAAACATTTTGGTCCCGCAGTGTATTGATGGAAAAAGTGTTAAAAAGTTCAGGGGTGCCGTCAGAGACCAATAGACTGGGAGTTAAAGTGTTGGGAATATCTTGTTTACACTGGTCATGTGAACCCAGCAGCTTCAAGGCAGATTTGCTGAGATAGTTATGGGGGTGGTGGTCCCGTCCACACAATCCAGCCAATACGATGAAGCTGTGATGTCATGGGCTGACTATGGGACTGCAGTCACGCTGTGAAAATTGCAAGAGCTACTGTGCATGTCTATCAATGTTACCATGCGTCTGAACCCATGATTAGCCCTGGCACAGGAAAGCGGGCAGAATCACTAGGTATTTTGAGTTGGTAGCCAGCAAGTAAAGAATACAAAGTATTCTGAAACTTAACATATAGGTGGAAAATGCTGGAAGAAAATTTTGTTTTAATTTTACATCAATTTTAACAGTCTTATGAGTCTGGGCTTGATGATAGCTGGGGAGGTGTTAGGTCTAGGTTCACACTTGTTTGTGCATGCAGCAGCCCATACATTTGAAAAATGTGGTGAAGAAGTCCCCAACCTTTTTTTTAAAACGCAGCTCATGGATCTGAATTTCGGGTTTACCAATGTGTGGGGGTGCCATTTAGAATTATAATCAGAATTGGTGCCATGCTCCTGGGAAAAATCACTGCTACTGTCTCTTTAAATCTGCATTATCATAATACAATTGAAACAATATCGCACATGTAAACTCTAAATTAAAATAACACGATATGAGCAGTGATCATTTAGTCCCTAAAATGTCCATAGGTGTATAGCTGCTTGCATACACTTTCACTTTTATTAAAGTGATTGTAAAGTCTCGTTTTTTTTTTCCTTAAAGCGGAGGTCCCGCAGCGATTCGTTTTTTTTGCCCATTGAATTATTTTCCCCATTATAAATGATTACTCACTGTTTTGACTTTCCAAAACCTCTGCATTCAGTTATAGTATAGAAGGATTGTTTATAAAAATTCCAGAGGGACGTTTCCATTTTGCTTGTGGGCAATTAAAGCCCACAAGCACCTACTTCCTGTATGCAGTGAATGCTTTCTTCCCAGCATCCACTGCTCGATCCCGCGCGCGCCATCAACACTGAGGGTTGCCATCACAACGGGCGTCGTCGTCAAAAGTTCCCGCCCCCCTTGTGATGGCAACGGCAACAACATTACAAAATCACGCGAGATTTCGCTGGCTGCCGTACCGCACTGAATCTTGGGAAGCATGACGCTTAGCTCCCATGAGACAGTGTGGTGCAAGGGGAAGACAGGAAACCCGTCTACTCCCGTGGGAGAAATAGACCGAATGTAAGAAATAAAAGATAAATAATAAGGTGTTTACAAAGCAAAAAAAATTATTGGGGTGCGAATGGAATATCTATGACATTAACTAAATGCGATAAGACATAGTTTTAAATTTGGGTGGAATTCCGCTTTAAAAATAACAAACATGTTATACTTACCTGCTCTGTGTAGTGGTTTTGCACAGAGCAACCTGAATCCCCCTCTTCTCTGGTCCTCCACCATCACTCCTGGCCCTTCCCTCCTGTCGAGTGCCCCCACAGCAAGCAGCTTGCTATGGGGCCACCTGAGCCGAGCCGTAGCTCCCTGTGTCCATTCAGACACAGAGCTGCGTTTCTACCCCACCCCCTCTCTCTCCTCATTGGCTAACAGACCCCTGGACAGCCAAGGCACTTGTGCAGATCGCTCGATCTAGATGGGGCTCAAGTAAGTATTAGGGGGAGCTGCTGCACACAGAAGTTTTTTTTAATCATAGAATGCATTAAGATTAAAAATCTTTAGCCTTTACAACCCCTTTAATGACAAAACATTGTTGATGTATACAAATGTACATCTCCTTAAATGGTGTCCACCTCTTTGTGCTCCAACATACAGCCTGCAGTGGTGATTATCCCCTCACCCGATGTGCCCTCACCTGGGTGAAAAGACCAACCAATGGCCTATATGGGTATCTGAGATGATGCTTTTCTCCCTTGTGGTTACCGCTGGGTTTTTAAATCCTTCTCCTCTTGTAGTTATCTCCACTCATTCAAATCACAAAAAGAAAAAGCTGGACATAGTGCTTATCCTTTTTTAAAATCAACCCTTTTTTATTACTTCTATGGTAAAAAACACTCACGTATTCCTGGTGCTGTGAGCGCACCAAACTATACACAGCATACAATCCTTATAACCCCGGTATGTAACTGACAAACAATATATGTAACTACAATCTTCTCTCAATGCACGCCTCAGCGTGACGTCAGACTGGCCCCTTCCCTACACGTTGCAGCACAGGGACATGTGGCTTCCTCAGGGGGATATCATGATGTAAGATGTGTATAGTTTGGTGTGCTCATAGCACCAGGAAAATGTATGTGTTTTTTTTAACCATAGAAGTAATAAAAATGGGTTGATTTTTAGATCCTCAGAGAGGGAAATAGTGCACATAGGCCATTGGTTGGTCTTATCACCCAGGTGAGGGCACAATGAGTGAGGAGATAATCAACACTGCATGCTATATGTTGGACACCATTTAAGGAGATGCACATTTGGATACACCAACAATGTTTTGTCATTAATGCAAGTAGTGTATGCAAGCAGCTATACCCCTAAGGACATTTTAAGGGCTGAATTATCACTGTTTATATCATGTTATTTTGATTTATAATTAACATTTGAGATATTGTTTCAATTGTATTCTGATAATGCAGATTTAAAAAGGGACAGTAGCACGGATATTTCCCAGGAGCACGGCACCAATTCTGGTTATAATTTTGCACATTGGTACACTTTTCAGTGTGTGTATAGGTGTGAGCGATCCATATGGTATTGTAGTTTGCAATGTTAGTTAAACATAGCAGCACGCAAGTACACACATTGTTATTTTTTTTTGCCATTTAGAATTAATGGCACCCTGATGCATTCTTGATTATGCATGCATTCCAAACCTACACATATGTGATCCTAGCCTAAATATTTGGTACTCTTCTGTCTGGTGGTCTTAAGCTGGGCATACAAGTCCTGCTAGCTTAACGAAAAAAAAAATCTATCCCAGTCCTCCAGCCACACTATACAGAATGAATGTACAAATTCCCTTCTGAGCTATTATATTTTGACAGTTGCTGTCAGATTACCTGAACAGCAGCTGCATCTGATTGGATGTAGCTGCTGTTAAGCCGACAATTATCTACCTGGTTCCTTTGAGTTTTTAGTTGAAGGATTTTGGGCAGGAAGGAGTCGACAAAGTTCACTATAAACCAGCTGAAATTCGCACAGTGTATGGCCAGATTTAGGCTAGGTTCACATAATGAATCACACAGGAATGTTCACAGGTGATTCGGTGCGGTGTGATTTCAGCCCATTCAATTTGCATGGGCTCAAATTGCACCATAATAGTGGATGCACTACTTTTGGAAATGCACTGAAACCAGATCACATGGTTGTTTGCACCATGCGGTCCGGTACAGGCAAACACACTGCGTTTGCAACCTGCTGTTGGGTTGTCAATAACATTGCACTGACACCCACTGCAGATTGCAAGGGCAGGGCAATTTGAATGCAGTGCAGGATATGTGCATGGATTGTGGGTTTCCAGCACTGCATTCTAGTGTGAACCGGGGGGCTAAATCTCCAAAATGTTGGTGCTATATAAATATAAAAAATTGTTTTTCTAGACCAGGGGTCTCCAAACTTTTCAAACAAAGGGCCAGTTTTTTGTCCTTTAGACTTTAGGAGGGTTGTATCATGGCCAGCAGAGGCAGAAAAAGTCACGGACCCAGCATCAGTGAAAATAAATATGGCCTCAGGGTTGGTGGACAATAGAAGGAGGAGTACTGCCCCTATTAGTAGGAGGAATAGTATCCCATCATTGGTATCAGTGGAAGATATAGTGCCCCATTGTTGGTGTCAGTGGGAGGAATAGTGCCCCAAGGGCCGGATAAAGGCTAGCAAAGGGCCACTTCTGACTCTCGGGCCACAGTTTGGAGACCCCTGTTCTAGACAATAGCAATGCAAAAAGTTCTTACCTTTTTGTCCTTTAACTCCGGAAGCACCATCTACCCCTGTACCAAAACCAAACAAAATAAAATATAATAGAAATTAAAATACAAAATGATGCTCTTGTTAAATGTTAATGTTAAAAACCTCATCAATATAACTTAATATTTTAAAAACATTGTTTCTATGTATAATGAATAGATATGCACATGAACTTTGACTCTGTCTTTACCTTCACAAAGAGGGTCCCCTGATTTAAAGTTCTCTAGACCAGTGTTTCTCAACCTTTTTTCAGTCAAGGCACCCTTTAAAATTATGGACACTCTTAAGGCATACCATTCTAAAATGTAAAAATTATTCTAATAGTTTTCCATAACGTGGCAGCATCGACACACGTAGGACACCCAACATTAGAGGAGATTTATTCTTCCAAAGCAAATACGCTCTTGCACACTGGTACTGACTAGTATTCCAGTGTTACTCATCTTCCTCAGTTTCTCTCCATCACTCAGCTAATGTGACCCCAGTGTTGACGGGGAGGGGAGGGTCAAACAAGGATGCTGTGCAGGCGATCAACACCCTTCCTATCAACACTGATGACATCATTGTTTGTTGGGACGCCAGTGGTTAAAAGGTTGAAATGGTGCACAATAAAAACCTGTGGCTTTCTGTAACTAAAAGGCAGGCTTGACTTCCTGTTCCGGCGCCGCATGGAGTGGCTGTAGATCTCAGCTCCCGCTCCACGATCTACAAATCTGCCTGTAACTTCAGCCCAGACCTTCTCTGCACCCAGCAGACCCCTCGGGAGTCCCTCCTCACTCCCATGGACTGATTTGTTGAGAAAACCGGCGCCCGATCGAATACGGCCCAGCCGCAAATCGAGGCCCCGGTCTTGGCCTTGCCGGATCCTGCGGCGGACTCCCTAGACATGGAGATAAGCAGCAGCAGCGCCCCTCTGCTCTGCCAGCTCATCTAGCTCCTCCAGCCTCACATCATGCCTCCCCCCTCACCGCATACCTCTCCTCCTACAAATCAGGCAGATGGGAACACTGAACGTATTGCCCAGGCTGTGGCTGCGCTGCTCTCCCCCATGATAGCAGCCTCAGTGGAAAAGGCAGTCAATGCTGGTATGAGACAGCTGAAGCAGCAACTGGGAGAGCATGCCACTAGACTCAATGAGGCTGAACACCGCCTCTCCAACGTGGAAGAAGAATTGTATCAGGCGCAGGCTACCGAACAGGCTCAGGATAAAACCAATCAGTATATTCTCCAGAAGTTGGACGATTTGGAGAACAGATCCAGAAGGAGCAATCTCAGGTTCGTGAGAGTGCCTGAATACCTGCATGCGTCTGCGATCACAGATCTCTGCACCAGACGCATACCAGAAGCCCTGGGCCTTCCTGGCCCCTGCACGGTTGAAAGAGCTCATCGAATGGGAACAGTCTCCTCGGAACGCAAGACCCCCCGTCCCATCATTGTGAAGTACCTAAACTATTCGGACAAGGCCGCCATCCTGCAAACCTTCAGACAGTCCAGATCCCTCCAAATAGATGGAGCCAAGATCCTGATCTTTGCGGACTATTCCGTTGAAGTTTCTAAGAAAAGAAAAGCTTTCCAACAAATATGCACGGAACCGCACCAGCGACAAGTGAAATTCACTCTGGCGTTTCCTGCAATTCTGCGACTCAAAACCCCTGATGGTGACCAGCTCTCCTTCCAAGAACCTTCTGAAGCCGAAGCTTTTCTGCGCTCGCTCCGAGCCAACTCTCACTCTGACTCTCACGCCAAAGCCGCCCCCATTAATCGACCTCTGGACCAAAGAAGCCAGAGGAAGGACTCTCCGAAACGCTTCAAGCATTCCAGATCAGACCGCCGCTTCACGCCTCGCTGATCAAGTAGGAGCTACATCTACTCTGATCTCACACGGGCATGTATAAGTTGTACTGTTATGGATATGCCGGCTTACGCCTGAATCGCCTTTCTTTTCCTCAGCATAGGCTGACTATTTAAGTGTTAGTCCTAGTTAAGTTATTTTGTTTTGTTTCCTTAACTGATCCTACTTCTCCCACTTTGCTCACACTCTCACCAATGGCCCTCCTGCCTCACCGCCCCTCTCCGCCTATACATGACCTGATACTGCGGGGCATAACAACTTATTGCGCACGGGCACACCTCCGTCATAGTACTCAGATCGTGTATGGGAGCTGTCTTATACAGTGACCCCATGTGGAAAAAAGTGAAGTGCTCTCAATGTTCTTTGTTTTGGTTCTTCCACCCACCCCTCCTCCCATCCTCCATGCACCTGTACGATGCTAACCCCCAGACACCATATATGCTCCTACGCTTCCATCCCTTCTCAGCCAATTTAAATTACCCTATACTACTCAGAAAATGTCTCTCCCCGGACCTATCTCTGACGCACCTATAACACCAGCCCATTGCCCCTCTATATACCTACCCCCATGAAAATCATCTCCTGGAACGTGAAAGGGCTTAGATCCCCCACGAAGAGACTCAAAATTCTCTGCCACCTAAAACGGTTGAAAACTGACATTGCCCTGCTCCAGGAAACCCACCTCAAATCAACAGACTCTCAACGCATGAAAAAACTCTGGTTAGGCACTGTCCTGGGTCTGACGCGTTTGACCGTAAAGCAGGGGTACTCATTTTAATCCACAAAAACCTCCCTTGTGATGTTATCCAAGTCGATACTGACAAGCAGGGTCACTTTCTTTTCAGCGCACATCCGGCTAGGAAACAGGAATCCAGTGCTCACCAATATCTATGCCCCCAACAGCCCTAGAAAATCCTTTTTCAGTACACTCTCCACCTGGCTCCTTCGTCATCCACATATCCCACATTTAGTAGGAGGGGACTTTAACACTGTTATCCACCCGACTGAAGATAGATCCATGCCAAAACGGTCTCTAAAACCACTAACCCTATGACTTTTCGCGTCCACTGTGGACTCTTAATTTCAGAGACATTTGGCGACTCTTACACCCGGCAGACAGGGACTTTACCTTCTACTCCAACCCCCACAATGTGTTTACCAGAATCGACTACCTCTTCTGTACTGACAATCTTGTCCCAAAAATCTCTGATGCCGATATCCATGAAATAGCCATATCAGACCATGCTCCCGTCTCGGTCTCTCTGATGACCCTGACTTACACCCCAATCCCAGAATAGGGCGCTTCCCTTCCTACCTTCACAACAATGCTGACTTCCAACGCTTCATTCAGGATGCTTGGACAGAATTCTCCATGGCCAACTTGCCACACACTGACCATCCAAATCTTTTTTGGGAAGCTGGTAAGGCCTTCCTCAGAGGCCGGATTCTTTCCTATGCCGCCTCCTTCAAAAGAAAGTCCTTGGCAGACTTCAAGAAGGCTAGCACCAGACTCCGTATGGCACAACGCACTTTATTAATCACAGACTCCCCCACACACAGGACCGAGTGGCATGCGGCTAAAAATGGCTTTGACTTCTTAGCCGACACCCTCGAACTAATAAAAAGGGCCCACATGGATGCCACTTTCCACAAATTTGGAAATAAAGCAGATAAGCTACTAGGACGACTTTGCAAAGGTCCATTCCGACCGACCCACATAACTTCCCTTAGGGACACATCAGGCACCCTCAGATCTACTCCACAAGACATAAACAGAGTCATGCTACAATTTTACTCGTCGTTGTATGCACCGGACCCCATTGACATCACAGTGGCACAAGCTTTCCTCGAAAAAGTCTCCATCCCCTCAATCACTCCCTCCCAGCTCAAGACCCTGAACGCCCCTATCTCTTCACCAGAAATATCCAAAACTATCCGCAACCTAGCTCCCTCTAAAGCCCCGGGACCCGACGGGTTCACGGGAATTCTACAAAACATAGTAGAACCTTCTCTCCTTAAGGTTTACAATGGTATATGGTCAGGCGGTCCTTACTTACCTACAGGAAATCAAGCCATCATCAAACTGCTCTCGAAGAAGGGCAAAGATCCCCAGGAGCCAGGCTCCTACCACCCCATATCACTTTTAAACCTAGGACATAAATTTTTTATCTAAGATCGTAGCCTCCAGACTTGCCAACATCATCCCATCTTTGATACACCCTGCCCAATCAGGTTTTGTGAAAGGGAGAACAGCCACCTTAAACATCCGTAAGGTAATGATTGTCCTAGAGCATGCCAAGTGTAATCCAGGGGGTGACCATGCCATCATCACCTTGGATGCGGAGAAAGTCTTCGATAATGTCAGTTTCGAATGGCTTTCACTAGTCCTGTCTAGAATGGGGCTCGCAGGCCCCTTCAATCACCTCATAGACGCCATGTACGCTTCCCCCGCTGCAAGACTGGTGGCTGCTGGTCTCCTATCTGATGAGTTTCGTCTACACAAGGGTAGAGCTGCACGATTAATCGTATGAGAATCGCGATCTCGATTCACCCGCGATCTCGATCCTGGATTACCGCGATTTTTTGTATTTTTAGAAAAGACGTCGGAACCAGGGTGGAACGCACGCAAATGGCGCCGATACAGGAACTGACGTCGGGCGCACTGACGTCAGGCAGAGCAGAGAGAGCGTGATGCGTGATGCGCCGCGGTGATGCCTGGGCATGGGCGGCACCACGTTTTGTCGGAGAGAGCCGGGAAACACTGCAGTGACTACGCACTTGTGTTCCATCCACAGAAGCAGGACCGAGGCTCCGACCGACCTGGCTGGCAGTGGCTGGTTCTGGCCCGATCCTTTTAGGGAAGAAAATCCTGAAGCCAGGTAAACCTGAATGGTTTGTGGTGTGATGAGTTACTGAGTAACAGCATGGCAGTTAGATGGTGAAATATTTGACATTTGGTGCTTTCATTCCAGGAGCTTCCAGGAGCTGAAACATGAAAACATTGTCACCTTAGCGCCTTATATGATTTTCCAGGTAAATGATAAAACCCATCTATTTTTAGTATCAATAATAAAACGATGTATTGTGTTCATATGATCTGGCAATGAATGAATGTGTCCTGTATTATTCCATGTCACCATGTGCAGTGCATCAAGTAAAACTCAACAAAAAATATAATATATATCTATATATATATATTTGTTGTTTTCTTGTTGAGTTTAACTATAGATTTTTCTTTTTTTAAGAGGAGGAGGGTGATCGGGGTGGGAGCTTTCTACTGGGAGATACATGTGGCAGAAGATTGATGTCTGTGGAACTACAAGTCTCAGCAAATACTACAGGGGCCAGACAGGGCAATGCTGGATAAGTCAGATCTTCTCCTCTGTTGCTTTGATCACCATTAGGAGACCAGCGTTGGGCAGCCAGCCAGGCATTTCTAGTCTGTGGAACTACAAGTCCCAGCATGGTTTATCCAGCAATGCCCTGTCTGGCCTCTGCAGAAGTCAGAGATCTGCTCCTCTATGGCTCTTATTCTTCCTCCCATACAATACATTCCCATTTAGTTTTATAACACTTGCCTTCTCCATTAGGAGACCACAGTGTTGGACAGGCATTTCTAGTCATTGGAACTAAAAGTCCCAGCATGGCATTGCTGGATAAAGTCAGAGATTTGCTCATCTATGGCTTTTATTCTATCGGGGCTTGACGAAAATGGAGCCTGGTGCCTGGACTGTTCCGCTGTTGTCGGCCTCGGTGAACAGCCTGAAGGGAAGCAACATTGCCAAGCAAAAAAAACACACTGTTTGATTCATTGCCTTTTAAATGTCAGTGCATTAGCTGCAAGTGTTTTAAACTAAAGGCGGATGACAGACTGTGCGCTCTCGTTTTGTTTTCTCTATAGGTACACACATGTCCAGTCAACCACACCCAGTTGAATATTAAGAGAACAAGAGCTGCAGCAGCACCTGGAGAATATACACACAGTCACACAGGACTCTTTAGCCCAGCTGGGCTCGTTGTTCTTGTTCAGACAATATTTTCAAGGACACAGATGTACGTATGTACTTATGTTAGTTAACTGCATCAGAACAGCAGAAGTGTACCGTCGAGAAGTTAAAAACAAACTAAACCAATATTCTACATGAGTGAGGCAGAGGCCAGTGCAGACTCTGCAGAGGCCGGCGCAGAGGTAGAGCAATGCGCAAGTGAGTCTGATAAAAACCAAGATGTTTTTGTTCCAAAAAGAGGAGCTTATTCCGAAGTGTGGGCTCATTTCGGATTCAAACCAGATGATGACACTCAGCAAACCATCTACTGCAAGCAATGTTTAGCCGTTGTTTGTGCACCAAAGGGCAACACCACCAATCTGTTTAATCACCTGAAACGTAATCACATACAACAATATGAGATGTTACGGAAAAACAAAACCGCCGCCGCTCAATCACAAAGTACCTGCAGCCAGACAAAACAAATGTCAATTAAAGGAACATTATATAATGCAACACCGTACTCAACAACCTCTGTCAGGTGCAAAGAAATAACACAAGCAATCACATTTCACCTGGCTAAAGACATGGCTCCCGTGACCACTGTTGAAAAAGAGGGGTTTAAAAAACTAATTCAAACCCTTGATAAGCGCTTTCAAGTGCCCTCTCGTACTTATTTTTCCCATGTTGCAATCCCTGCTCTGTACACCAAATGTCGTGAAACAGTTGCAACAGAATTGCGAGATGTACTTAATTTTGCAGCAACTTCAGATTTATGGTCCAGCAGAGCAATGGAACCGTACATGAGCTTAACAATCCATTTCATCAATGACGATTTTGAGATGAAAAGTCGGTGCCTACAAACTGGGTTTTTCCCTGAGGACCACACTGGCGAAGCTTTGGCGCAGGGATTAAAGGATGCTCTCATAAACTGGAAATTGGAGGAGAAAAATCTTGTGTGCATCACTACAGACAACGGAAGCAACATTGTAAAGGCCATATCCATAAATCACTGGACTCGACTGCAGTGTTTTGGCCATAGGCTTCATCTCGCAATAGAGAATGCAATGAAGGACCCAAGAATTGAGCGTGCTATGGGTTTGTGCAAAAAGCTTGTCGGGTGTTTTAGCTACAGTTGGAGGAGGAAGAGGGAGCTTTCTGAGGCACAAAAACAACTAGGTTTACCAGACCACAAGCTCAAGACAGAGTGCCCAACAAGGTGGGGATCTAGGCAGGCTATGGTGAGGAGGATACTTGAACAGCAAGCTGCCATCACCCATGTCCTCTCTTCTGACCGCAAGGCTAGGCACCTCTTGCCAACATGGCAAGACCTAGAGGTCCTGGAGGCTGTGGACAAGACTCTCACCCCACTGGCAGACTTCACAGATGCTCTTTCAGGAGAGCAGTATGTCAGTGTCTCTTCTGTGAAACCTGCTCTACAACTATTTCAGTCTTCTGTTTTGGCTGTTAAGGAAGATGACTCTGATCTCATTTGCACAATGAAATCAAAGATCATCGGGTATCTGGAGGAAAAATATCAGGACCAAAAAACACAAGACCTTCTCGACATAGCCACAACCCTCGATCCCAGGTTTAAGATGACTTACGTTAATGAAGATAACAAAACTGTTGTCCAGAACAGACTAAAAGAGGAGATGTCAAAGCTAACAGTTAAGGAAAGCCCCACTACAACAACTACTAATAGTGGCACTGGTCCTTCAAAGAAGGCTCGAAAGAGCTTGGGTAGCTTTTTCAAAGCAGCACAAAGTGAAGGGGCACCAGATCCAGCCTCAGGCTCACAGCAACAACAATCCGAAAGCTTGTCCTTGGAGCTACACTCTTATCTGTTCTTAGGCAACACTGACAGTGAAGATGATCCGTTAGTGTGGTGGAAGGTTCACAAGGAGCATTATCCGAGATTGTCTGCACTGGCCAGAAAATACCTCTGCATTCCTGCAACCAGTTCCCCTTCTGAAAGGGTTTTTAGCACAGGGGGCAACATTGTCACTTGTCGCCGTTCTGCACTGAAGCCACAAAATGTGGATAGGCTTGTGTTTCTAGCTAAAAATCTTTAAATTGGTGTTTATCTTTATCTGACATGATACCTACCTCAATGTTTTTTGAATGTAATTGTTTTTCATTACATTGGCTTCAATCAAACTAATTTTAAAGAAATGACAGAGTATTATGGCTTATTTTAGAACAAAGGACTGTTCCCCAATCCCCCTTGGATGGGACTTTTAAGGCCACAAACACTGAAGTGCGTTAGAAATTAATTTATTTTTACATAAAAAGATAGTTTACCCAACAACAATGATCAATGGTTATTGGTTAAAGGCATAAACCACTAGATGTGGTGGTGGTAGTTTACATGTGTCACGTCACGTGACAAACAAAGCTACACAAATTATGCTTTTTAACCATTGATCATTGTATATGTGTGATCTATCTTTTCTTTATGTAAAAATAATTCAATTTTTTAACGCACTTCAGTGTTTGTGGCCTTAAAAGTCCCATCCAAGGGGGAAGGAACAGTCCTTTGTTCTATACAATGAGAATCCAGGGATGTGCCCAGTTAGTACATTCACCTTGGGTAGCTTTTTCAAAGCAGCACTTAGGCAACACTGACACTGAAGATGATCCATTACCTGAATGTTTTTTTGAATGTAATTGTTTTTCATTACATTGTCATTTCTTTAAAATTTGTTTGATTGAAGCCAGAATATTATGGCTTATTTTAGAACATAGGACTGTTCCCGAATCCCCCTTGGATGGGACTTTTAAGGCCACAAACACTGAAGTGCGTTACAAAAATAATTTATTTTTAACTAAAAAGATAGATCGCACAACAACAATGATCAATGGTTATTGGTTAAAAGCATAAACCAGATGTGGTTTACATGTGTCACGTCACGTGACAAACAAAGCTAAACAAATTATGCTTTTTAACTATTGATCACTGTATATGTGTGATCTATCTTTATGTAATAATAAATTAATTTTGTAACGCACTTCAGTGTTTCTGGCCTTAAAAGTCCCATCAAAGGGGGAAGGAACAGTCCTTTGTTCTATACAATCCAGGGATGTGGCCACTACATTCACATTCATGTCTTATCCAGTGTCATGGTGATGATCTCCCTTTTCTATATGGCTTATTTTATTGCCGTTTGGTTTGATAACCTAATGTTCAGAGGTTGTAAATTTTTCAAATAAATTATTTTTGGAGAATCGTGAGAGAATCGTGATCTTCATTCTAAGCAAAAGAATCGTGATTCTCATTTTTCCCAGAATCGTGCAGCTCTACACAAGGGCACAAGACAAGGCTGTCCCCTGTCCCCACTCCTTTTTAACTTAGCTTTGGAACCTTTGTCCCAGTATTTAACCCATATGGCCCCACTACACGGTATCTGTATTGGAAACCAGGAACTACGTTCTTCCCTCTTTGCGGACGATGTCCTTATATTTACAGCCATTAAAATGGTTTTCGACGAATACAGACTTTGCTCGTGTCTCCGTATAAACTACAGCAAAAGCGAAATCCTTCCCATAGGCACCCTCCCCAACCCCCCCTGGACACATAACTCACCTTTCACAGTAGCCAAATCACACATAACATAACTAGGCATCAAGATAGGAAAGCTCCCCTCCTCTATTTACCATCTTAACTATCCCCCTCTAATCAAAAAGATATCCCAAGAATTGGGTAACTGGATGGATCTGCCTCTTTCGCTCCTGGGAAGGTGCCACCTAGTGAAAATGGTCAGTTTCGCTCGCCTATTATACCCGTTACAAACGATTCCACTGCTCCTACAACACAGGGACATACAATCCCTGAGCAAAGCCATCTCCAATTTCATTTGGCAGAATAAACGACCACGCATAGCTTTTACAAAACTGCATCTTCCCAGGAGTGAAGGGGGCATCAACCTACCTAATGTTAGATTGTATAACCTGGCGTGTTTACTCCGGATAGGTTTAGACTGGTTTGCACAGTCTTCCCGTTACTCAAACTTTTCCTTGGAATCTCTCATGGTGCACCCCTACTCTTTGGTGGCCCTTCTCCACTGCAAGTAGAAATCTACCCCTGTACCCTTTCAGCACAACCTCCTCTTACGGGACACTGCCATAGCCTGGAGAGAAGTCTGAAAAAGCCTGAAACTCCCCACCCTTTATGTCCAGGCACCTCACGATCCAAGGGAACCCACTTTTCCCAACAGGAATGGATCACAAACTTTTTCACATCTGGGAGTTGTGACAGCAGGAAGGTAAAGTCACCTGGTTGCATCCAGGGGGGTAGATATATTTCGCCCAGATTCAGGCTTTACGCCGACTTATACAACTAGGTGGAGAGTTGTATAAGCCCAGCTAAGGCTAGTGGGCTCATGGATGACTCATACCTCTAGGGAGAGGGCTGGGCGTCGTGCAGGCAGGGAGTTGATGAGGCCAGCTGAAGCCTGTCAGTTCGTTTAAGGCCTCTATAAAAACTCCCAGATTCATTAGGTGTTAGCTCATGCCTGGACCCAGACCTGTGTGGACTGTCTAGGGAGAGTGAACCCCTGTGCGGTGAGACAAAGCCTGTGTGGCTATTTGCTTGGACATTTAAAACCAGGGACTTAGGGACTAGGACAGCACTAGGCTGATCCCAGTTGTTAGTTAGGAAACCTGTATGTTTAGTCAGAGGTCAAGTTGACCAGGATTTATTTTGTTTATATGTTTCTTTTGGCTTTGCTGTGTTTTGTCACTGTAAATAGAAAATAAACCGCACCTTTTTTTTGATTTTGAAAACCACAACCTCCGTTTGCTGGGCCTGTTTTTGTGTGGGGAGCCCATCCCGGGGGTCACACACACCCGCTGCCGAGCTAACCCCCTCACAGAGTAAAAGAAAAAGGCCTTACAAAGTTCTGCACCTTATGCAACTTGGATACGGGTCGCCCACACAACTTCTCATCTATCGCTGAGACTTTCTCCCTTCCCCAAACTCACGCTTTCCATTTTGGCGAATGTGTAAACTTCATCCGGAACTCCTGTAGAGAAGACAGTAAGAGGTTCCAAGTGTCATTTATGGATATATTGCTCCAAGCTGGTTCATACAGGATCTCCGACATCTACAAACCCCTTCTGCTAAAATCCATCCCCTCGATCGAAGCCTCATCGGTAGCTAATTGGGACAAAGACTTTCCAGTCCCTGACATAGTGGACAAACTCCTACGGGGTTACAATAAAATCCATCAACTTATTCCTAATGAATCATGGAGAGAAACACAATTAAAGATTCTTAACCGCGCTTTCATAATGACCCTGATGCAGCCAAATGTCCCCTCTGTCGCCAACCACGACCATCTCTTGCCCACCGATTCTGGTCATGCTCTTTCATCTCTTCATTCTGGGACCAAGTCATCTCCTACATCTTCAAGGTAACTCTGCTGAAAATACCAAAAGACCCTCTGCTCCTCATTTTTGGGTTCTGGGACGCCCAACTACTACCATGGTCCCCCAACAACCACCTGCCCTTCAAAGACTGGGCCCTGATTTGCCTCTTAATCGCCAGGAGAGACATCTTAAAACTTTGGACCTCTTCATGCCGCACAAATGTCTCGCAAATCATACGGGAGCTTCTCCACTTATTATACAAAGACAAAATCAACACGGATCTTCACACAAGAAGTCTCCAAAGCATGTTTCTACTCCCGATGGCACGCCTTCATGCAATCGTCACTATCCAAACAGGATCTTGATGACTTTGACAACAATATCTTCTCCTACTACCCCTGACAACATCGCTGACACCAAGAGCACTCGACTATGATAATGGAGATTTGGTGCCCCCCTCCCTCCCTATCCTCTCCTCATCTCCCCCCCCCCACTTATTTTGTTATTTGATTTTCTGATTGTAACTCTGATAATGCTCTTAGCAAATGATCCACCCAGTCTTCCCTGTTAATGATAGCTACTTTTGTTATGTTGCTTTACTTCTGCTTTTGTCTTACGAACATGTATTATCTATTTCTTTACTACCTACTGTATTGCATTATCTTTTCAATAAAATCTATTGAAAAAAAAAAAAAAGGCAGGCTTGATTCCCCTGCTGGCTTGTATACATTTTTGGGCATTTTACCAAGGCACCCCTGAAGAAACCTCAAGGCACCCCAGGGTGCCTGGGCACACTGGTTGAAAAAGGCTGCTCAAAACACTAAATACAAGAGGGTAGCTACACCCTAAAGAGGCAGATACATAGGAGATAAATTCTATGCATTAAGGTGAAAAACCTTTTGTGCTGCAGCACCCCCCCCCCCAGACCCCCCTTTTTCTTACCTGAGCCCGATCGTTCCAGTGACAGGGACGAGCACAGCAGCTCCAGCCGCTGTCTCGGGTCCTCATTGGATAGATTGATAGCAGCAGGAGCCATTGGCTCCCACTGCTGTCAATCAAATCTAGTGACACAGGAGTCGGGGGCTGGGGCAGAGTCCTGCGGTCTGTCAATGGACGCAGCAGCAGGACTAGGGAGCACGCCTGCACGAGTGCCCACAGGGAAAGTGGCTCTCCGTGGGGGCATTCGAGAAGAGGAGAAGCCAGGAGCACCGCATGGGGACCCCAGAAGAGGATTGGGGCTGCTCTGTGCAAAACTCTTGCACCAAGGAGGTAAGTATAACATGTTTGCTATTTTGTTTTATTTCTTAAACAAAGCTTTACAATCACTTTAATGCATTCTCTGCATTAAGGTAAAAAAAAAAATCTGCATGCGCCCCCCCCTTCTCCAGCTCCCCCTTTATACTTACCAATCTCGATCCAGCAATGTGCATGAGAGCAGAGGCTCTCTCTGCTCTCTCCCTCCGCATTTGCTCAGAGACAGCAGCAGGTTTCATTTGTGTCAACGCACACAAATTGGAGCTCTGGAGTGAGCCTGCATGAGTGCCACCATAGCAAGTAGCTTGCTATGGGTCACTGAGAGAAGGATCAGAGCTGCTCTGAGCAATACCATTGCACAAAGCAGGTAAGTATAACATGTTTTTAATTTTTTTAAATACAATTTCAGCCTTTACAATCACTTTAAAATGGCACTCCACCCAAAAGGGGAAGTTCCACTTTAAGTCCTCTTTTACCCCCCCCCCTTCTCTTCCCTATTTGGCATGTTATTTTTTCTGGAGGGGAGCGGGTACCTGTAAAAACTAGGCCAAGGCAATCCAAACGGAAGTCCTGCTTCCCCCCTCCCTCCCTGTGGGACCACTCACAAAGTGCAGCGCGGCTTTCATATGTGCAGTGGGCAACTGGCTTCCCACAGGATGCCAGTGCTGGGAATCCAAAGGCTAATGAAGAACTAGCCCAGGTGAGGAAGATCCCTGGACTAGGGTGACCACATGTCCCGGATTGCCCGGGACAGTCCCGCATTTCGCAGGTCTGTCCCGGGCACCTTCATTCCAGGACAATACAGTGTCCCGGAATGAAACTGACACAGCTACCTCCCAGGCCAATCTGATGCCCCCAAAAAAGGCCGCAACATCACCGCTTTACTCACTGACAGTACTTGCCCTGGTCGGGAATGCCTGGAGGAGCACAATCCCCGCCCCCTGCTTGTGATTGGAGAAATCATAAATCCCGCCTCTTGTGTCCAATCTCTGTGTTGTGATTCGTTACAGCACAAGTTGATTTTTGGGAAGGGGGGGTGTCCCTGAATGGTAGTTTGGAAATGTGGTCACCCTACCCTGGACAGGTAAGTATCATTTTATTAAAATTACAGGATTTTTAGCTGCTGATTTTTTATTTTTTTTGTACCAGACTGAACTTTCTCTTAAAGCAGCTACCTGTTTTGACAACATTCCAGGGATCTTTGATAAACAGTACCAATGTCACACCAGTCAGATGGTGATAGCTGCTGTTGGACTCTCAGAGACTTTGCAATCTGTAACAATCTCTCTGCCAGTATTGTTGTCAATGGGCAGTGGTGGGGAACTCCACTGTCTCCTACTCACTTGCAGTGCAGTCCAGATCCCAGCATTGTCTCTCAATGGAAACAACTCTGATGCCGCGTACACACGGCCAAAAATCTCGTCGTTAAAAACATGTCGTTTTTTCCGACGAGATCCTTGGACAAGAAACTTGTCCCACCCGAGTGTACACACACTCGATTCAAAGAACCCGCGGTTCTTTGAATGGAGCGTACGCGGTGATGTCATCGAATACGACGAGCATGCGCTCGTCACATTTGATGCCGTCGCCGCCATCTTGGTTCACCCTACCTATGCCTAGGAAGCTACCGCGCATGCGTCAAAGTCATTTCGAGCATGCGCGGGCTTCCCGGCGAACAGGTAAGTGTACACACACACAATTTTCTCGTCGAGAAACAGGCCGACGAGAATCTCAACGAGAAAATAGAGAGCAGGTTCTCTATTCTCTCGTCGAGATTCTTGTCGCTTTTCTTGACGAAAAACCATACACACGAACAAATTTCTCGGCAAGAAATCTCTGCCAGCAAGTTTCTTGCTGGTTTTTGCCGAGAAACTCGGTCGTGTGTACGAGGCTTGCCAGGTCAAAGGGGAACAACTCTACCAGGGAGAAAATGCTTGGACCTGGACTGCACTGCAAGTGAGGGGGAGACAGGGGAGTTCACCACCATTAGAGAGATAAGTTGTGTTTTAAACATTTTTATGTGCAGGAGTTATTCAATGCCAGTTGATTTAGGTATTATTTGGTAAAATATTCACAGAAGTGATGTGAATTGGCTGGCTGCAGGGAGAATCCAGCACATGGAGGCATCGTTTACATTGAAGTTTGTATTGCTGCCTGTGTCCTTATTAGGAAGAAGCACTGTTTCTGATCTGATCACTCATGGCTCCAGAAATTAAAGTGAGGATAAATCCAAAACTTAAGACCTGTACACACGGGCGGGAATCTCGTCGGGAAAAAAAACGTCGGTTTTCCCGACGAGATTCCTGGCAAGCTTTTCTTGCTCGCTGAGTGTACACACGGCACATTCAAAAGAACTGCCGTTCTTTTAATGGCAAGAACGCGGTGACGTCATTGACTACGACGAGCACGCGCTCGTCACATTCAATGCCGTCGCCGCCATCTTGCTTCACCCTACACTACCCTTGTAAGCTACCGCACATGCGTCGAAGTCTCATCGAGCATGCATGGGCTTACCTCGGGACAGGTAAGCATGTAGCCTCGTACACACGCACGGTTTTCTCGTTGGGAAACAGGCCGATGAGAATCCCGACGAGAAATAGAGAGCTGGTTCTCTATTTTTCTCGTCGAGATTCCAGGCAGTTTTCCCGACGAGAAACCATACACACGAATGGTTTTCTCGGCAAAAAGCTCTCCCAGCAGTTTTCTTGCCGAGAAAAACAGTCGTGTGCACGAAGCTTGAGAGTTGCTACCAGAACAGGAATAGATGAGTAATCATCCAATGGGGACACTTGTTTCTGGGACAACTGTGTAAGAGGGGTTTCTCTCCCATTGAAAATATGTCCACTGACTTCCTGTTGGGTCTACAGGATAGGAGGTGTAGATAAATCACTCTAATGAAACACAGATGGCAGTGGTTTTACCCCCTCCTCCCTACTCTATCAAAATAGATATACTTTAAAGAACTTTTTTCAAAACCAAGCAGTTGTCTGACAGGTGTCCTTTTGATCCGATTATACAAATACAAAATACAAATACATCTAAAACCATACCTGGAGGCCCGGCAGGTCCAGCTTTCCCAGGTTGTCCCTTTGCTCCTGGCAGGAAACAGAGTAATAATATTTAGCTTAATTTTTCCATTCGTCCAGTAACAAGAATGATCATGAAACCATGTCTGACTTCATCATGCTAGTCTATACCTAAATCCTAAACTTCCTCACTTAAGTTGGCCATAAATGGATCTAATCTTGGCTGGTTCAGCAGGAACCAGCTGAGATTTAAACCATGTATGGGCAGGCTGAATGTAACCAAGTTGATTGGTCGATTAACTTTGGTACAACCATCCTTTTGGATTTTACCACAAACCGATTAGCGGGTGCTGGCCAATGAATGACCGCTGGCACCCACTGAGGAGGAGGAAGACACAATCACAGTGGTTGATACTTCCATAAGGCATATAATATGCTGAAGAACAAATAAGCTTCTTGTATAAAAAAAACCTCTAATGCCTCGTACACACGATCGGATTTCCATCGGACAAATCCGTGGAATTTTGTGCGAAGGGCGCTGGCCGTGAACTTGGTATGCATACAGACGGCAGAACTTTTTCAGCCAACAAACACGAACGTAGTGATGTACTAGACATACTACGTGGTTTTTCAGCTCTTTAGCACCAGCCTTTGGGCAACTTCTGCTAATGTTGTCTTATGGTTAGCATTGGTTCAGAGCATGCGTGTTTGTAGTTTGGATTTTTTTTCCGACGGACTTGTGTACACACAATCAGATAATCCGATGGCACACATTTGTTGTCGGAAAATTTAAAAGCATGCTATAAAACATTTGTTGTCGGAAATTCCGACATCAATTGTCTAATGGAGCATACAAACGGTCGGATTTTCCGAAAAAAAAACCCTGCCATCACACATTTGTTGTCGGAAAATCCAATCGTGTGTACGAGGCTTGACCAGTGTATTCGATATATCCCCAACTCTCCCTTACCCACCTTTCCCTTTATTTAAACCTTACTTTTAACACACCCCTTTCCTATACCCTCTTTTTTCCCAATACTAGACCACACCGGAGTTGGAGTATAATTGGCCATAACAGCCTTTTTATTAACAAATAACATAAATAACTCCAAATATTAATTCACGTTTAATTCAATAACTGTCCATTAACATATTTCAACATTTAAACCAGAGTTTCCTAACTCCCAGTCTGTTGGTCTATGACGGCACCCCGAACCTTTACACTTTCCACCAGTACACTGCGGGACCATAATATTACTATACCAGGCCTCCAGCTGTCTCCAGCTCGGAGACAACCCCCTCCCGCAGTGCAACCATAGCCCTATTCCAGCAGACACCGTTCCGCTGGAATCCATAAGAGGGGCACATACCACCTATGAGCCCCCTACTACTTCCATGACATCTGTTTTGCCACCGTCACAGACCAAAGACACCGCCTTTTCATCAGCTGCTATGACAACCCGAATCCATGTTTCCTGCAAAAGAAGCAAACAAACACACAACACAACAGGGAGAGTGGGTGGGTGGGAAAAGCTTCCTCTCTCTGTCTAAAACTCCTCCAAGTGACCCTGCTGGTCACACCCCCGTATTTTTATACCGCTCCTCCCCTTAGTTCATTTTTACCACTAGCCTCCTCCCCTCTGACATTCCCCAGATTAACCCTTAAGTTGCCTCTTCTCTTACATAGTCATGCCCGGCCCTTCATTACTCTGCTTTCTTGTCTTTCCATTCCGGGCCTCCCTTTATGCCCCGTACACACGGTCGGAATTTCCGACAAGAAAAGTCAGATGTAAGCTTTTGGTCGGAAATTATGACCGTGTGTAGGCTCCATCTGACTTTTCCTGTCGGAATTTCCGCCAACAAAAATTTGAGAGCTGGTTCTCAAATTTTCCGCCGGAAAAAATTCCAATCGGAAATTCTGATCGTCTGTAGCAATTCCGACGCGCAAAATTCCGACGCATGCTTGGAAACAATTTGACGCATGCTCGGAAGCATTGAACTTCATTTTCTCGGCTCGTTGTAATGTTGTACGTCACCGCGTTCTTGACGGTCGAAAGTTCAGAGAACTTTTGTGTGACCGTGTGTATGCAAGAGAAGCTTGAGCGGAATTCCGTCGGAAAAACCATCCAAGGTTTTTCCGACGGAAAATCCGATCGTGTGTACGCGGCATTAGAGTAGTGGGATTTCTTGCATGACATTCCGCCTTGTGCTGGAACACCACACATCTCAAATAATTATTGTTAACTGTGTTGACAGCACAGGACTGTTACATAGTGAATTACTTGCCATCATTTGCAACTCAGTGGATCTTATCATATGGAATGTGGCTTTGCCTTTTTTAAATGTATAACCAACTCAATGGTTCCACAGGGGTTCTAACCCATATTGATCAATCTTCAGGGGATCAACACATTTCTTGAATTCATGCAGTATTTAAACAGGTATAATCTATTTTAAGGAGGGTTTTGGTCTTTATGTTTTTTTTTTTTTACTCTTGGCCAAGTTTTTTTTTTTTTTTAAATGTCCGTGTGCTGTATTTATGACATGATACTATGTACAGTAATAACATTTGGATAATGTTACTTTTGTATCAAAGGATTAGCATCTGGCAGTTGTAAACTTTTTTCTTTCCATGTGCCCTTCCCTTTTTAATATACCAAGGTAATAGTGGCGTAGAGAGTCTTAAGGCCTGTACACACGGTCAGACTTTTTGCCAACAAACTTCAAAATGAGCAAGTTTTCCAAAAAATCTGACCGTGTGTACGCTCCATCGGACAAACTTTTTCGGTTTTCATCGGACAAAAGTTCGCTCTGCAAACGGACAAACTTTTCGGCAACAAAAGTCAGATGGTGCAAAGTCCGACCGTGTGTACAGAAATCCATCGGACTTTTGTCCGAAGGACAAATATGCATGCCCAGAACCAATGTTAAAATCAATCAACAATAGCCGAAGTTGACCAAAGGGTGGCGGTAAAGAGCAGAAAAACCACGTAATGTTGGAAAAGTTTGGGGAAAGTTTGCAGAAAAGTCCTGCCGTGTGTATGCTATGGGTGTGCCCGGCCAACTCTCTTTGGACAAAAATCCACAGAAAAGTTTGTTTGAAGTCCGACCGTGTGTACGAGGCTTTAGTCAGGTTTTTTCCAGATGCTTCGGTACCGGTGACTCCTCCATGTTGATTGGGAGGTAGGACACACATATAGTTGGGAATTCAAGGGTTTTATTTGTGCTGTTTTGCCTACTGACGCAACAAAGCAAGAAAGGCCCCAGAGTATATTGCATTTGATAATTCACGCATTCATGTGGTCAATTATCTACTAACCTTTCTCTGAGGAGGTTCCAGGTTCACCTTTTTGGCCAGGAGGTCCAGGCAACCCAGGACATCCACGAAGTATAGCCAACTTGTCAGAGCTCTCGATGCCTACAAGTTTCACATCTGTAGGGAAATGTGATATAAGATGGGGAAGGGAATATAGGATACAACATTGCCTGCTTACACATGAAAGGCTTCTGTGTGATTTTCTTACACATAACTTCAACCCAACTTATACATTATATATATATATATATATATATATATATATATATATATATAAATTTCATATGATATTCCAAAAACACTTGTATTCTCTGTTGGATCTCAGACAGAAAACCCACTGGCATGAAGCTTTACAAATTATAGGGGTTTTATATTCTAGCTGCTTTAGTCAAAGATATCTTTCTGATAACATGACAATACACACTTTGTTCAAGTGTTCCAGGAGGAGAGGTGAACGCTTTGTTATAGATAGATATCAGGTGTTTTTGTGTTTAAAAATTTCTCTCCTGAATGCGACTTTGGTGTTTTTTTTCTGCCTCTAAACTTCTGTAAACGCCTATAGTGTGCATGGAAACATAGGCTAACATGGAGGGGCGATTAGAGGCAGAGAAAAAAGCCTAAACCCCTGTCAAAGCAGCATTTTTTAACTCAAGTGTGCATGAGGCCCTAGGCCCCTTTCACATGGGCGGACTCCAGCAGCAAATCTGCCTGATCAGCAGGGAATTTTTCTGCTGATCCCCGCTGAGCAGGCAGATGACGGGTTCGTGTCTGCTTCCCTTATGCAGAGCGGACACTACACAGCCTGCTCTCCTCTATGGGCAATCGGTTGTAAACGATGTGCCAGGTGGATGGGGAATAGATCCCCATCTGTCTGTTTTTACCGGACAGGATCAGTCTGTTGACACCCACTGCTCCATTGAGGGCAATGGATGGTCTGATCAGGTCTGCCTAAAAACTGACAGGCCTTAGAGTGTATGGCCAGCTTTACTGTTTACAAAACAAGCTATTACACTAAATAACTATTATCTGAAAAATTAGCCACAAGTTTGTCTATGGAAGTCCTTAGTAACCCCTGTCCATTAGGGTGACCACATTTTTAAACTACCATTCAGGGACACACCCCCTTCCCAAAAATCATCGTGTGCTGTAACGAATCACAGCACAGTGATTGGGCACAAGAGGTGGGATTTATGATTTCTCCAATCACAAGCAGGGGACGGGGATTGTGCTCCTCCAGGCATTCCCGGCCAGGACAAGTACTGTCAGTGAGTAAAGCGGTGATGTGGTGGCCTTTTTTGGGGGCATCAGATTGGCCTGGGGGGTTGCTGTGTCAGTTTCATTCCGGGACACTGTATTGTCCTGGAATAAAGGTGCCCGGGACAGACCTGCAAAATGCGGGACTGACCCGGGCAATCCGGGACACGTGGTCACCCTACTGTCCATGGACGGGGCTTCTCTTTCTTAATCAGGAGTAGTTCTTGCATAAGTAATATTTGTTTTATCATGTGCTTCTGGAAACACTTTACACATATATTGTGACTTCACATCAGTCCCTGCCCTCAAGGAGCTTACAATCTAAGGTCCATAACTCACATTCATACATACACATACTAGGACCAATTAACCTTCCAGCAAGTCTTTAAAGTGGTGGAGGAAACCAGTGTACCCACACAGGGGGCGCAGGGTGAACATGCAAACTCCATGCAGGTAGTGCCGTGGTTAGGACTCGAACCAGCGCTAGATCCATCTGACTCCACCCAATGCAGAATTGTGCATACAGGCAGTCCCCGAGTTACGAACACCCAAGTTACGAACGACTCCTACTTATGAACGGCCTCAAATGCCGGCCACTTGTGCTCCACGCTGGTCCTGGATCCCTCCGAGCACCTCTGGACACATCCCACACTGCAGTACTACATGTACTGTATTAAGGTGACCAGATTTTTAAAATGAAATCCGGGGACGTATTTTTTTTTTTTACTAGTAATGGCAGCAATCAGCGACTCTCTGCCCCCCGCCTCACAGCCTGTCAAGTCTTACTCTCCGGGCCCCGGCTACTACTGGGTGGGGAGCGGAGGAAGATCCCTCCGCCAGGTAAGGCAAGGAGATAAGCAGGTAGGCGGCTGGCTGGGACTTAAGCCAAGGCAGAAGAATGAAGCTGAATGAGCATGCACCCGAAACTGAAGAAATATTCCATCCGCTCCGACCAGCACATGATCATCAGAAAGGGGCACAGATAATGGAAAAAAATACACACCCCCCCAAGCTAGTAGGTGCGGTGGAGCGGGGTGTGTAATTCAGTTTTTTTTTTTTTTTATTCTGCACTGACTGTCTTTGAAATTGCCCCAGCCCCTGTTCAAATCCAATCCAGGGACAAAACCGGGGACAGACTTGGTCCGGGGACAGTGTCCTCAATCCGGGGACTGTCCCCAGAAACCAGGGATGTCTGGTCACCCTAACTGCATGGCCAGAAGAGCCCCAGATAAAATAACAAGCGTCCGGAACATCCCACATCCATGCACAGGCGGAAGTTACACTTACAAATGCAGTGTTCCGACCGGAAGTTACACTTACAAATGCAGTGTTCCGACTTACGAACAAAATTCCACTTACGAACAAACCTACAGTCCTTATTGTGTTCGTAAACTCGGGGACTGCCTGTAGTGGCTAAAAAATGTTCCTATTTGTTCTTCAGGTCTCTCCAGAATGAGATATTGTCAGTGTTCTATTTAACAAGATGTTTTAGTAACCCCTCCCCATTGACACCCTTCTCTTTTTTATTCAGTAGAGATTCTTGCACAATTCAGGGTCACCTTGTTCCTTCTGTATTCAAAGCATTGTCTGTTTTTACATCATTAGCCTGTCACTTGGCAAAGGCAAGTGTAAGTACTGTGTCTCCAATGCCAAACTGATCCATTTGTTTGCACACATTGCAGAAGTATATTAATTCAAACATGTCATAAAAGCCAACATAAATAAGATATTCATTCTAAGTGCTCTCTTACTGATATTTACTATCCATGTAAAACCCAGCCCTTCATGTTGTGGTATGTAACCCACTAGGACCTCTGACCAATCACATGCCATGTACTCTGGTTAGTGTCCTTGTTCATTTTAATATTATCCTTACTAACTAGTAACATATTCTGATTGTAATGGAAGGGCTTATTGTTTCTTATACTTTGAAATAAAATGTGTTAGAAAAAATTGCATCTGCGTTGGGTTTATGCCTGCATAAAAAAAACATTGTTTGACCCCGTAGATCAGGGGTGTCCAAACTTTTTTCAAAGAGGGCCAGATTTGATGAAGTGAACATGCGTGAGGGCCGACCATTTGGCCTGGCATTCTGTGAACCATTAAAATTCGGTCTAAGTGTGTTGGTTCGAGCACGAATACACTGCCCAACAAGAATTCTCTTGCCTTTGTGGCTGTGTAAAGAGATGAGCTTGGGCGTATTATTTGGATATACCGTATTTATTGGCGTATAACACGCACCTTTGCTTTAAGAGGGAAGTTTCAGGGAAAAAAATTAAAACGTTAAATAAAGATTTGTGAAGCAAAATAAGGGTCAGTGCCCATCTGCAGACCCCCAATTGCCATGAATGAAGCACCCACCATTGCTAGGAATGCAGCACCCATAATTTCCAGGAATGAGGCACCCATCATTGCCAGGAATGAGGCACTCACCATTGCCAGGAATGCAGCACTCACCATTGCCAGGAATGCAGCACTCACCATTGCCAGGAAGGCACTCACCATTGGCAGGAAGGCACTCACCATTTCAAGGAAGCCACTCATCCTTGCCAGGAATGCAGCACCCATCATTGCCAGGAATGCAGCACCCACCATTGCCAGGAATGCACTCACCCATCATTGCCAGGAATGCACTCACCCATCATTGCCAGGAATGCACTCTCCATTGCCAGGAATGCAGCACCCATCATTGCCAGGAATGCACTCACCCATCATTGCCAGGAATGCAGCACCCATCATTGCCAGGAATGCAGCACTCATCATTGCCAGGAATGCAGCACCCATCATTGCCAGGAATGCAGCACCCATCATTGACAGGAATGCACTCACCATTGCCAGAAATGCAGAACCCATCATTGCCAGAAATGCAGCACCTTATCATTGCCAGAAATGCAGTACCCATCATTGCCAGAAATGCAGCACCCATCATTGCCAGGAATGCACTCACCATTGCCAGGAATGCAGCACCCATCATTGCCAGGAATGCAGCACCCATCATTGACAGGAATGCACTCACCATTGCCAGAAATGCAGAACCCATCATTGCCAGAAATGCAGCACCTTATCATTGCCATAAATGCAGTACCCATCATTGCCAGAAATGCAGCACCCATCATTGCCAGGAATGCACTCACCATTGCCAGGAATGCAGCACCCATCATTGCCAGGAATGCAGCACCCATCATTGCCAGGAATGCACTCAACATTGTCAGAAATGCAGCACCCATCATTGCCAGAAATGCAGCACCTTATCATTGCCAGAAATGCAGCACCCATCATTGCCAAAAATGCAGCACCCATCATTGCCAGGAAAGCACCCACCATTGCCAGGAAAGCACTCACCATTGCCAGGAAAGCCCTCACCATTAATAATAATAAAAGTGATTTGCGCTGAAAATAAAATCAAAAACACAACCACAAATATAATCTAAAACACACCTACTAATAGTGAATCAACTATAAGTGATAAGACATGTTCATAGTGATAAAAGAAAAAATGTGACAAAAAGTGTACTGAAGTATATGGAAGTGAACAATGGACCAGTGTTCTAGGAAGTTCAATATGGGATGGAATTGTTCCTTTAGGGTCGTTTGTGTAATCTTCAATGAATGGTAGCAGCATAGGTTAGGGCAACATTTTCAAATGCTGGGTGTAGTTGTACTGCACTGTGCTATGACAAATGTCCCTCCTTTCTTTGCCCCAGTCTCCCAGAACTCTCACCATTGCCATCAGTGCAGCCTTGGAGGGGACATGGAAGAGGCAGGACGAGCGCCAAAGATATCCAGGAGAATGTCCTGTTTACACAGCAGCCTCTTTAAGAGAAAGTCCCGCCTCCTTTGATGCACAGAACAGTCGTCCAATGGCAGCGCCGGAGATGGGACGTCCTATTAGCAGAGGCTGCAGTGTAAACAGAAAATAATCCTTCTGTGTGCACGGCACTCCTCCCGCCTCCTCCCTTCGAGGCAGCCAGCCTAATACCTATATATCTTTTGTGGCCCCGGCGCTGGGAGATTGTCGGGGGCCACAAAAGATATATATGTTTAGATAACCTGGCGGGCCGTTCAAAACCGGACCGCAGGCCGCGATTGGCCCGCGGGCCGGGCTTTGGACATACCTGCCGTAGATTTAATATGCTCATCCTTTTATACCAACAGCCAGTTACACATCGCTAGGAGCGCTAACACCCTGGGTTTCTGGTTGGAGAGCTTTTGATGTTCTTTTCTACTTCTCCCCCCCACCCACCCCTGTCTTCTTTCCTTTTCCTATTTATCTGGGCTCGTCTGTAGGAATGCTGTTTCCTTTTGTACTTCTTTGTTTTTTGCATAGTGAACTCCAAATACTGATATCTTATCCACTAGCGCGTTTTTCTGGTTTAGGCGCATGGATCTCATTTCCTGTATCCACATTGTTTTCCTGTCGAAGTGTGATTATTGTACTCTTGCCATTTGCTACCATTTCTCTATTTGATATACGACTGCCTATGACTGGCAAGTCATCAATATTAAGTTTCTATATGTATATCTGATTGTGTTCGCATGTTGTATTCTTTAAGATTTTTGAACAAAAATTCATAGAAAGAGAAAAGAAACATTCTTCAGTGGAACAATGTAGGATAATCCCAGTGTCATTTTATCTTGGGGGGGAAAAGAGCTGCATTATTCCATTCCAGGCTGACCGCTTTCTATGTTGACACTGGTTGCGTGGAGCTGTAGGGGCTGCTCTATGAGGCTACATTCATACTTGAATGTAGTGTATTCAGGTGACTTTAAAGACATTTTGTGCTTTTTTTGCACAAATTGTTCATGTGTTTTAGGAGCGATGTGCTGTACAGAAGCTGGATCACATTTGTGGCCCTATAGACTTTTATCCTTCGAGCACTGAAAAATATGCACAACATGCATTTTCAGGCACTCCTATTGAAGTTTATGGAGTCAAAAATGTCTAAAGCTGCCTGAAATGAAGCTCCTGTACTTTTTTGAGTGACAAGCAGTGGCGGCCTCTCCATTAGGTCCCCTTAATCCATGTGCCCAGCCCCTAATCTACATGCAGGGCGCCGGGCGCATGGATTTCAATGGGGTTTTTTTTTTTTTTTTAAGCACATGTGCCCTGAGCCCACCCAGTCATGTGACAAAAGTAAATTAATATTCGCTATTGTCTTCCTGCTTCTCCTCCCGGCCAATCAGGAAGCGGGTCTTAAGACCCGATTGGCCGGGTGGAGAAGTGATCGTATTGGATGCTGAGGAGGAAGCCTGCTGAGGAGGAGGAGATGCAGGGTGAAGCCGCCATGAAGCCACCTAGGAGGAGACACAGGGTGAAGCCACCAAGGAGGAAGCCGCCGAGGAGGAGGCGCAGCTGCGGGGCTGGTGGGCGGATGAACGAGCTAGCGACGGGGGGGGTCTGGGGTTTGACTGATCGACTGACTGACCGAATGGGGGGAGGGTGGTTGGTGGTTTGTTTACAGCCCCCCCAAAAAAGCACCAGCCACCACTGGTGACAAGCATCCAGCGACAGATGCCAGAGCTCTCAGCTGTGAACAGGCACCAATTAAAACAACAGCATTTTTAAAGTTGCCCATTTTGTCCATTTAGACTTTGAGCTACAATACTGTACACTCAGATTTGAATGGGGCCTAAACATTAGATCATCTGGTCTGTCATCTATTGATAAGTATTTCTACATTACAGTTTTATGATTGGACTCACCTGGACATGTCTCTTCAGTGTATGTAAGAGAGGTCAACAGACACAAAATAGAGGCTACCAAAATCCACATAGTGGCCAAAATGTTCCTCGCTGTTCTTCAGGTCTCTTTCAGAGTGGGATATTCTCAGTTTTTTTTATTTATTAAGACATCTTAGAAACTCCTCCCCCATGAGCACACGCCTCTTTCCTAATCAATAGTGATTCTTGCACAATTCACAGTCATCTCTGTTTCTCATGTGCTCCTGGAATTTTCTGCAATTTACTGGTACATCACAAGCTACTTGACCAGTGTAAGAACTGCTGTGTCTCCAGCCCCAGCGTGATCTGCCTGGCTCTAAACAAGGCAGATTTGTGCTAATTCAAATATGTCAAACAGTAAACATCATTGTTAGGTAATGTCAGAAGGACATTTATAAGGGTCAGTTTACAAAGCTGTTTTCCTCTTGTTCTGCTATTATTTCCCTGGATATCACACCTTTTCAATCTCATATCTCTTTGATCTTAAAGCATATCTCAAAGCAAAATTAAAAAAAATAAACATATGTAGTACATACAGTATCTCACAAAAGTAAGTACACCCCTCACAATTTTGTAAGTATTTTATTTTACCTTTTCATGTGACAACACTGAAGAAATGACACTTTGCTACAATGTAAAGTAGTGAGTGTACAGCTTGTATAATGCCGCGTACACACGACCGTTATTCATGTCATGCAAAAAAACAAAGTTTTTCTCGACGTGATTCTTCTCAAGCCTGCCTTGCCTACACACTATTGTGGAAAAAAATGCTTGATTAAAGCGCGGTGACGTACAATACGTACGACGGCACTATAAAGGGGAAGTTCCATTCGGATGGCACCACCCTTTGGGCTGCTTTTGCTGAGCCTACACACGGGCGTTTTTCATGACGAGAAAAACAACGACGTGAAAAACGATGAGAAAAATTAGAGCATGTTCGAAATTTTTAATGGCCATTTTTCACGTCGTGAAAAATGCTCTGGAGCCTACACACGATCAATTTTAATGACCAAATTTAAAAATGGCATTTTTCTCGTCATGAAAAACGGTCGTGTGTACGCGGCATTACGTTTAAAACATTTTTTGGATGCTCTTCATTGGTAGCTCGCAAGACATCTATCTATACTACGGATATAGGTGAAACTCTAAAAATTCGAATATCGTGCAAAAGTTCATTTATTTTACTAATGCAACTTAAAAAGGTGAAACTAATATATGAGATAGACTCATTACATGCAAAGCAAGATAGTTCAAGCCGTGATTTGTCATAATTGTGATGATTATGGCTTACAGCTCATGAAAACCCCAAATCCACAATATCAGAAAATTAGAATATTACATGCAATCAATAAAACAAGGATTGTACATAGAACAATATTGGACCTCTGAAAAGTAGAAGCATGCATATGTACTCAGTACTTGGTTTGTACCCCTTTTGCAGCAATTACTGCCTCAATGCAGCGTGGAATGGAAGCTATCAGCCTGCGGCACTGCTGAGGTGTTATGGAAGACCAGAATGCTACGATAGCGGCCTTCAGCTCTTCTGCATTGTTCGGTCTCATGTCTCTCATCTTTCTCTTGGCAATGACCCATAGATTCTCCATGGGGTTCAAATCAGGCGAGTTTGCTGGCCAATCAAGCACAGTAATCCCATGGTTATTGAACCAGGTTTTGGTGCTTTTGGCAGTGTGGGCAGGTGCCAAGTCCTGCTGGAAAACGAAGTCAGCATCCCCATAGAGCTCGTCTGCGGAAGGAAGCATGAAGTGCTCAAAAATCTCCTGGTAGACGGCTGCGTTGACCCTGGACTTAATGAAGCACAGTGGACCAACACCAGCAGATGACACGGCTCCCCAAATCAACACAGACTGTGGAAACTTCACACTGGACTTTAAGCATCTTGCAGCGTGTGCCTCTCCATTCTTCCTTCATACTCTGGGTTAGGGATGAGCCGAACACCCCCGGGTTCGGTTCGCACCAGAACCTTCGAACGGACCGAAAGTTTGCGCGAATTTTCGAACCCTATTCGTTATAATGGACGCGAACGTTCGAAATCAAAATTGCTAATTACAACGGCCAATATGCATGTTAATGTCATAAAACAGGTTTGGGGACCCGGGTCCTGCCCCAGGGGACATATATCAATGCAAAAAGAAATTTTAAAAACTAAAGTTTTTTCGGGAGCAGTCATTTTAATGATGCATAAAGTGAAAAAAAAAAAGTGAAATTTTCCTTTAAATATGGTACCTGGGGGGTGTCTAAAGTATGCCTGTGAAGTGGCATGTGTTTCCCGTGTTTAGAACTGTCCTTGCACAAAATGACATTTGTAAAGGAAAAAAAGAAGCCATTTAAAACCACTTGCGGCTTTAATGTCATGTCTTGTCCTGGCCGCCATATGGCTGAAAATCCTTGAGAAAAATGGCATGGCTACCCCATCACCCCCCCCCACCCCAGCCCCTTTGGGTCTTGTATGGATACTAAGGGGGACCCCGCACCCAAAATAAAACCCTATACCTACAACCCTATATACTCTGAACAGCAGTATATAGGTGGTGCAAACAAGACATGGACTGTAGGTTTGTTCTTAAGTAGAATCTGAACAGGTACATTATGAAGTGTAGCTACATCCCAAAAAAATCAATTTTTAAGCTTTTTGGAGAACATAGGGAGGGGTTATCACCCCTGTAACATTTGCTGTCTTTGCACATCTGTTCAGAACATGTCACCTCACTTTCCGTCCCAATGACAAATGTTTTTGGAAAAGTGGGGTTTTAATTGAAACAAGGATTGGTGATAAAGCATCAGTAGAGAGGAGATACCTTTTTCCCAAATTAAATCTAACAGGATAGAATTTTCCTTCCTAGGGGTAGATTTCCTCTCACTTCCTGTTTTCTCTTGCCGTTTGCAAGTAGGAGTCGTTTGTAAGTTGGATGTTTGAAAGTAGGGGCCTGCCGTATATACTCTGCAGAAATTTGCCCTATTAGATGTTGGTGTAGCCACAAGACTGGTGGGCACAGGAATGGGCCCTGCTGTGAGTTAATAGATCAAGATTTGTACTTGCATGCACCTGTTGAACCGGGCAGAAAAATTGGGCCTTTGGTGGTGGTGGTGGTGGTGGTGGACGGTGTTGCCACAAGACTGTAAGCCCTCACAGTTACTCTTGGTGGGTGCAGGAATGGGCCCTGCTGTGAGTTATTAGATCAAGATTTGTAATTGCATGCATCTGTTGAACAGGGCAGAAAAATTGGGCCTTTGGTGGTGGTGGTGGTGGTGGACGGTGTTGCCACAAGACTGTAGGCCCTCATAGTTACTCTTGGTGGGCGCAGGAATGGGCCCTGCTGTGAACTATTAGATCAAGATTTGTAATTACACGCCCCTGTTAAACAGGGGCTGAAAAATTGTGCCTTAGGCATTGGTGCTGGTGCCACAACACTGCAACCCCTCACAGATACTGTACTTGGAGCACAGCAGTCACACCTGTTGCGAAGCATCTTTTTAAAAAATTGTAATTACACGCCCCTGTTATACAGGGGCTGAAAAATTGTGCCTTAGGCACTGGTGCTGGTGCCACAACACTGCAACCCCTCACAGATACTGTACTCTGAGCACAGCAATGAGACCTGTTGCAAAGCATTGCCTAAAAATTGTAATTACACGCCCCAACAGGGGCTGAAAAATTGTGCCTTAGGCACTGGTGCTGGTGCCACAACACTGCAACCCCTCACAGATACTGTACTCTGAGCACAGCAGTCACACCTGTTGCGAAGCATCTTTTTAAAAAATTGTAATTACACGCCCCTGTTATACAGGGGCTGAAAAATTGTGCCTTAGGCACTGGTGTGGTGGCATGGATCATTGAGGAGGAGGAAGAGGATAGTCAGTGAACATAACAGGACAGTCACTCAGCATCAGCATAGGCAGTCTTGAAGGGATGTGACATTATAAATTATTCCGTTATATCCGCTTCAGGTGTCTGGTAGCTGGTGGTGATCCAAGACTGATTCATTTTTATGAAGGTCAGTCGATCAACCGAGTCGGTGGACAGGCGCACCCTATGATCGGTGACAAATCCTCCAGCAGCACTGAATGTGCGTTCGGAAAGAACGCTGGATGCAGGACAGGCCAGTAGCTCAATTGCATACTGTGCAAGCTCTGGCCAGTGATCCATCCTCAGGACCCAGTAAGCCAGAGGATTTTCGGTGGGAAAGGTGTCCAAGTCTGACCTTGCCCCTAGGTATTCCTGCACCATGTATATCAGACGCTGGCGATGGTTGCTGGAACCGATCATACCTTGGGGCTGCGGACTAAAAAATTGTCTGAACGCATCGGTCAGACGTCCACCTTCCCCACCGCTCCTTCTGCTACTGACCGAAGCCTCAGCAACTCGTCGTCCAGGACCAGGAGTTTGTAACCTCCCAGTTTCTGGGAACGCGTTGCACAGACCTTTCTGCAAGGCCTCCCTGAGATGTCTCATCCTCTGCTCCCTCTGCGACGGCAAGATAAGGTCCGCAACCTTACCCTTGTACCGTGGATCAAGGAGAGTGGCCAGCCAGTAATGGTCACTCTCCTTGATCCGAAGAACACGAGGATCCTTCCGCAGGATTTGCAGGATCAGGGAGGCCATGCAGCGTAGGTTAGCTGAGGCATTCGGTCCGGAGTCTTCTGGGTCACTGAGGATGACATGATCGCCAGCCACCTCCTCCCAGCCACGTACAAGTCCACTGGTTTGTTGGGACTGTACATCATCCCTAAAAGACTGCTGCTGCTGATGCTGAGTGCCAGGCTCCACCTCCATGCTCACACAATCCTCCTCCTCCTCCTCTTCCTGTGTGATGGGTGGGACAGAAGGAACATTGTCTGGATAAAGGGGGCCTTGAGAGACAAGGAAGTCCTCCTCTTCCTGCCTCTGTTCTGCCTCGAGTGCCCTGTCCATTATCCCACGCAGCGTATGCTCCAACAGGTGGACAAGAGGTACAGTGTCACTGATGCATGCACTGTCACTGCTCACCATCCTCGTGGCCTCCTCAAATGGTGAGAGGACAGTGCATGCATCCCTGATCATGCTCCACTGGCGTGGGGAAAAAAAGCCAAGCTCCCCTGACCCTGTCCTGGTGCCGTAGTCGCAAAGGTACTCATTGATGGCCCTCTGCTGCGTGTGCAGTCACTGCAGCATGGCCAACGTTGAGTTCCACCTGGTGGGCATGTCACATATTAGGCGGTTCTTGGGCAGGTTCAGCTCCTTTTGCAGCTCAGTCAGCCGAGCACTGGCATTATAAGATCGGCGGAAATGCACACAGACTTTCCTGGCCTGCCTCAGGACATCCTGTAAGCCTGGGAACCTGCCCAAGAACCGCTGCACCACCAGGTTGAGGACGTGAGCCATACAGGGCACATGGGTGAGCTGCCCCTGTCGCAGGGCGGAGAGGAGGTTGGTGCCATTATCAGAAACGACCATTCCTGGCTTAAGCTGGCGTGGCGTCAACCACCTCTCGGCCTGCCCCTGCAGAGCTGCCAGAACCTCTGGCCCAGTGTGGCTCCTGTCCCCCAAACACACCAGCGCAAGCACGGCATGGCATCTTTTTGCCTGCGTACTCGCGTAGCCCCTTGTACGCCTACGGAGCACCGCTGGTTCCGAGGACAGAGCACTCGAAGAGGACATGGAGGAAGAAGAAGAGGAGGGGGTGGAGGAGAGAGGTGTGTCACAACCAGTAGTAGCATTTTGGAGGCGTGGTGGCGGAACAACCTCCAACACTACTGCACCTTGTCCTGCATCCCTCCCAGCTGCCAATAGAGTGACCCAATGGGCCGTGAAAGAAAGATAACGTCCCTGTCCATGCCTGCTGGAACATGAGTCAGCGGTAATATGCACCTTACCGCTGACCGCCCTGTCCAGCGAGGCATGGACATTGCCTTCCACATGCCAGTAGAGAGACGGAATCGCCTTCCGTGAGAAAAAGTGGCGTTTGGGAACCTGCCACTGAGGAACCGCACATTGAACAAACTCACGGAAGGGGGCCGAGTCTATCAACTGAAAAGGCAGCAGTTGAAGTGCTAGCAATTTAGCCAAGCTAGCATTCAACCGCTGGGCATGTGGATGGCTGGGAGTATACTTCTTTCGACGGTCCAGCAGCTGGGGCAGGGAAATTTGCCTGCTACAATCGGACGTCGGTGTACTGCAAGTACTTGGTTGTGACACACCTAATTCTACACCTTCAGTCCTCTCAGAGCAGCTTTCAGAGAGGACTGAAGATATAGTGGGGATGGAGATCCCAGCTGATGAGGAGCAAGGAGAGGTCCGCTTTGTTCTTTGGTGTGGGTCTTTTATGTGTGCTTGCCAACGAGCTGCATGGCAGGTCGACATATGTCTGCTCATGCTTGTGGTGCCCAAGCGGCTGATGTTTTGGCCACGCGAGATACGCTTGAGACAAATATTGCAAATAGCAGTGGTGCGATCTGATGCACTCGTCTCAAAAAAGGCCCACACCAAAGAACTTTTGTGATAACGTGCAGAGGCAGCGCCCTGCACAGGCGGAGCTCTGCGGTGTGGTACAGTTGCTGTGCTGGCCTCTAGCTGGCCTCCAGGGGGCATCCTGCCTCGTTGGACATGTGACGCTGCATCCTCCTCCTCCTCCTCCTCTCTCCCTTCAGGCACCCACGTGGAGTCAGTGACCTCATCATCCCCTCCCTCTTCACCACTAGAGCAAACCTGGCAGTAAGCTGCAGCTGGTGGAACACTACTGCCAGATTGCTGTCCTTCAGCATCCCCTCTCTCTGCGCGCACACTACTGACTTCCTCAAGCTGGGTATCATCATCCGAGCCTTCGAATCGTTGGGCATCCTCCTGGAGCATGTACCCAACACTGTGCTCAAACAGTTCGGGGGACTCCTCAGGAGGACATGGTGGGTCTAGGGAAGGGGTGGCTGATGATGCCATTGAGTACGCGTTGGCAGCTGCTCTGCCAGTACCCTGAGCCTGGGTGAGAGAGGATGAGGAGGATGAGGAGGGCTTGGTCATCCATTCTACCAAGCCTTCGGCATGATGCGGCTCCACATGTCCAGCTGCCGAAAACAAAGACAAGCGTGTCCCATGGCCACGTGCTGATGACGATGCACGACCACGTCCACGGCCAGCACTGTTGTCTCTAGAAACAGAGCCTGCCTGCCCTGTGTTCTTGCCTCGGCACGCTCTGCCTCTCCTTGGCGGTCTTCCAGCCATTGTAGTCGGTAGTGTATATAGTATAAAAAATAGAACTCCTATGTGTGCTCACAACACACTGTAGGTCCTATGGGTGCTGACACTAACACACTATAGGTACTATGTGTGCTGCTGACAAGAAAATATAGGAGCTCTGTTTGCTGCCACTAACACACTAGAAGTCCTATTGGTGCTTCTGAGATGAAAATATAGGAGCTCTGTGTGATGCCACTAACACACTAGAAGTCCTATGGGTGCTGCTGAGAAGAAAATATAGGAGCTCTGTGTGATGCCACTAACACACTAGAAGTCCTATGGGTGCTTCTGAGATGAAAATATAGGAACTCTGTGTGATACCACTAACACACTAGAAGTCCTATGGGTGCTTCTGAGAAGAAAATATAGGAGCTCTGTTTGCTGCCACTAACACACTAGAAGTCCTATGGGTGCTGCTGAGAAGAAAATATAGGAGCTCTGTGTGATGCCACTAACACACTAGAAGTCGTATGGGTGCTTCTGAGATGAAAATATAGGAGCTCTGTGTGATGCCACTAACACACTAGAAGTCCTATGGGTGCTGCTGAGAAGAAAATATAGGAGCTATGTGTGATGCCACTAACACACTAGAAGTCCTATGGGTGCTTCTGAGATGAAAATATAGGAGCTCTGTGTGATGCCACTAACACACTAGAAGTCCTATGGGTGCTGCTGAGAAGAAAATATAGGAGCTCTGTTTGCTGCCACTAACACACTAGAAGTCCTATGGGTGCTGCTGAGAAGAAAATATAGGAGCTCTGTGTGATGCCACTAACACACTAGAAGTCCTATGGGTGCTGCTGAGAAGAAAATATAGGAGCTCTGTTTGCTGCCACTAACACACTAGAAGTCCTATGGGTGCTGCTGAGAAGAAAATATAGGAGCTCTGTGTGATGCCACTAACACACTAGAAGTCCTATGGGTGCTTCTGAGATGAAAATATAGGAGCTCTGTGTGATGCCACTAACACACTAGAAGTCCTATGGGTGCTGCTGAGAAGAAAATATAGGAGCTATGTGTGATGCCACTAACACACTAGAAGTCCTATGGGTGCTTCTGAGATGAAAATATAGGAGCTCTGTGTGATGCCACTAACACACTAGAAGTCCTATGGGTGCTTCTGAGATGAAAATATAGGAGCTCTGTTTGCTGCCACTAACACACTAGAAGTCCTATGGGTGCTGCTGAGAAGAAAATATAGGAGCTCTGTGTGATGCCACTAACACACTAGAAGTCCTATGGGTGCTTCTGAGATGAAAATATAGGAGCTCTGTGTGATGCCACTAACACACTAGAAGTCCTATGGGTGCTGCTGAGAAGAAAATATAGGAGCTCTGTTTGCTGCCACTAACACACTAGAAGTCCTATGGGTGCTGCTGAGAAGAAAATATAGGAGCTCTGTGTGATGCCACTAACACACTAGAAGTCCTATGGGTGCTGCTGAGAAGAAAATATAGGAGCTCTGTTTGCTGCCACTAACACACTAGAAGTCCTATGGGTGCTGCTGAGAAGAAAATATAGGAGCTCTGTGTGATGCCACTAACACACTAGAAGTCCTATGGGTGCTGCTGAGAAGAAAATATAGGAGCTCTGTTTGCTGCCACTAACACACTAGAAGTCCTATGGGTGCTGCTGAGAAGAAAATATAGGAGCTCTGTGTGATGCCACTAACACACTAGAAGTCCTATGGGTGCTTCTGAGATGAAAATATAGGAGCTCTGTGTGATGCCACTAACACACTAGAAGTCCTATGGGTGCTGCTGAGAAGAAAATATAGGAGCTCTGTGTGATGCCACTAACACACTAGAAGTCCTATGGGTGCTGCTGAGAAGAAAATATAGGAGCTATGTGTGATGCCACTAACACACTAGAAGTCCTATGGGTGCTTCTGAGATGAAAATATAGGAGCTCTGTGTGATGCCACTAACACACTAGAAGTCCTATGGGTGCTTCTGAGATGAAAATATAGGAGCTCTGTGTGATGCCACTAACACACTAGAAGTCCTATGGGTGCTGCTGAGAAGAAAATATAGGAGCTCTGTGTGATGCCACTAACACACTAGAAGTCCTATGGGTGCTTCTGAGATGAAAATATAGGAACTCTGTGTGATGCCACTAACACACTAGAAGTCCTATGGGTGCTGCTGAGAAGAAAATATAGGAGCTCTGTTTGCTGCCACTAACACACTAGAAGTCCTATGGGTGCTGCTGAGAAGAAAATATAGGAGCTCTGTGTGATGCCACTAACACACTAGAAGTCCTATGGGTGCTTCTGAGATGAAAATATAGGAGCTCTGTGTGATGCCACTAACACACTAGAAGTCCTATGGGTGCTTCTGAGATGAAAATATAGGAACTCTGTGTGATGCCACTAACACATTAGAAGTCCTATGGGTGCTGCTAAGAAGAAAATATAGGAGCTCTGTTTGCTGCCACTAACACACTAGAAGTCCTATGGGTGCTTCTGAGAAGAAAATATAGGAACTCTGTGTGATGCCACTAACACATTAGAAGTCCTATGGGTGCTGCTGAGAAGAAAATATAGGAGCTCTGTTTGCTGCCACTAACACACTAGAAGTCCTATGGGTGCTGCTGAGAAGAAAATATAGGAGCTCTGTGTGATGCCACTAACACACTAGAAGTCCTATGGGTGCTGCTGAGAAGAAAATATAGGAGCTCTGTTTGCTGCCACTAACACACTAGAAGTCCTATGGGTGCTGCTGAGAAGAAAATATAGGAGCTCTGTGTGATGCCACTAACACACTAGAAGTCCTATGGGTGCTGCTGAGAAGAAAATATAGGAGCTCTGTTTGCTGCCACTAACACACTAGAAGTCCTATGGGTGCTTCTGAGATGAAAATATAGGAGCTCTGTGTGATGCCACTAACACACTAGAAGTCCTATGGGTGCTGCTGAGAAGAAAATATAGGAGCTCTGTTTGCTGCCACTAACACACTAGAAGTCCTATGGGTGCTGCTGAGAAGAAAATATAGGAGCTCTGTGTGATGCCACTAACACACTAGAAGTCCTATGGGTGCTGCTGAGAAGAAAATATAGGAGCTCTGTTTGCTGCCACTAACACACTAGAAGTCCTATGGGTGCTGCTGAGAAGAAAATATAGGAGCTCTGTGTGATGCCACTAACACACTAGAAGTCCTATGGGTGCTTCTGAGATGAAAATATAGGAGCTCTGTGTGATGCCACTAACACACTAGAAGTCCTATGGGTGCTGCTGAGAAGAAAATATAGGAGCTCTGTGTGATGCCACTAACACACTAGAAGTCCTATGGGTGCTGCTGAGAAGAAAATATAGGAGCTATGTGTGATGCCACTAACACACTAGAAGTCCTATGGGTGCTTCTGAGATGAAAATATAGGAGCTCTGTGTGATGCCACTAACACACTAGAAGTCCTATGGGTGCTTCTGAGATGAAAATATAGGAGCTCTGTGTGATGCCACTAACACACTAGAAGTCCTATGGGTGCTGCTGAGAAGAAAATATAGGAGCTCTGTGTGATGCCACTAACACACTAGAAGTCCTATGGGTGCTTCTGAGATGAAAATATAGGAACTCTGTGTGATGCCACTAACACACTAGAAGTCCTATGGGTGCTGCTGAGAAGAAAATATAGGAGCTCTGTTTGCTGCCACTAACACACTAGAAGTCCTATGGGTGCTGCTGAGAAGAAAATATAGGAGCTCTGTGTGATGCCACTAACACACTAGAAGTCCTATGGGTGCTTCTGAGATGAAAATATAGGAGCTCTGTGTGATGCCACTAACACACTAGAAGTCCTATGGGTGCTTCTGAGATGAAAATATAGGAACTCTGTGTGATGCCACTAACACATTAGAAGTCCTATGGGTGCTGCTAAGAAGAAAATATAGGAGCTCTGTTTGCTGCCACTAACACACTAGAAGTCCTATGGGTGCTTCTGAGAAGAAAATATAGGAGCTCTGTGTGATGCCACTAACACACTAGAAGTCCTATGGGTGCTTCTGAGATGAAAATATAGGAACTCTGTGTGATGCCACTAACACATTAGAAGTCCTATGGGTGCTGCTGAGAAGAAAATATAGGAGCTCTGTTTGCTGCCACTAACACACTAGAAGTCCTATGGGTGCTGCTGAGAAGAAAATATAGGAGCTCTGTGTGATGCCACTAACACACTAGAAGTCCTATGGGTGCTGCTGAGAAGAAAATATAGGAGCTCTGTTTGCTGCCACTAACACACTAGAAGTCCTATGGGTGCTGCTGAGAAGAAAATATAGGAGCTCTGTGTGATGCCACTAACACACTAGAAGTCCTATGGGTGCTGCTGAGAAGAAAATATAGGAGCTCTGTTTGCTGCCACTAACACACTAGAAGTCCTATGGGTGCTGCTGAGAAGAAAATATAGGAGCTCTGTGTGATGCCACTAACACACTAGAAGTCCTATGGGTGCTTCTGAGATGAAAATATAGGAGCTCTGTGTGATGCCACTAACACACTAGAAGTCCTATGGGTGCTGCTGAGAAGAAAATATAGGAGCTCTGTGTGATGCCACTAACACACTAGAAGTCCTATGGGTGCTGCTGAGAAGAAAATATAGGAGCTATGTGTGATGCCACTAACACACTAGAAGTCCTATGGGTGCTTCTGAGATGAAAATATAGGAGCTCTGTGTGATGCCACTAACACACTAGAAGTCCTATGGGTGCTTCTGAGATGAAAATATAGGAGCTCTGTGTGATGCCACTAACACACTAGAAGTCCTATGGGTGCTGCTGAGAAGAAAATATAGGAGCTATGTGTGATGCCACTAACACACTAGAAGTCCTATGGGTGCTTCTGAGATGAAAATATAGGAGCTCTGTGTGATGCCACTAACACACTAGAAGTCCTATGGGTGCTTCTGAGATGAAAATATAGGAGCTCTGTTTGCTGCCACTAACACACTAGAAGTCCTATGGGTGCTGCTGAGAAGAAAATATAGGAGCTCTGTGTGATGCCACTAACACACTAGAAGTCCTATGGGTGCTTCTGAGATGAAAATATAGGAGCTCTGTGTGATGCCACTAACACACTAGAAGTCCTATGGGTGCTGCTGAGAAGAAAATATAGGAGCTCTGTTTGCTGCCACTAACACACTAGAAGTCCTATGGGTGCTGCTGAGAAGAAAATATAGGAGCTCTGTGTGATGCCACTAACACACTAGAAGTCCTATGGGTGCTGCTGAGAAGAAAATATAGGAGCTCTGTTTGCTGCCACTAACACACTAGAAGTCCTATGGGTGCTGCTGAGAAGAAAATATAGGAGCTCTGTGTGATGCCACTAACACACTAGAAGTCCTATGGGTGCTTCTGAGATGAAAATATAGGAGCTCTGTGTGATGCCACTAACACACTAGAAGTCCTATGGGTGCTGCTGAGAAGAAAATATAGGAGCTCTGTGTGATGCCACTAACACACTAGAAGTCCTATGGGTGCTTCTGAGAAGAAAATATAGGAGCTCTGTGTGATGCCACTAACACACTAGAAGTCCTATGGGTGCTTCTGAGATGAAAATATAGGAACTCTGTGTGATGCCACTAACACATTAGAAGTCCTATGGGTGCTGCTAAGAAGAAAATATAGGAGCTCTGTTTGCTGCCACTAACACACTAGAAGTCCTATGGGTGCTGCTGAGAAGAAAATATAGGAGCTCTGTGTGATGCCACTAACACACTAGAAGTCCTATGGGTGCTTCTGAGATGAAAATATAGGAGCTCTGTGTGATGCCACTAACACACTAGAAGTCCTATGGGTGCTGCTGAGAAGAAAATATAGGAGCTCTGTGTGATGCCACTAACACACTAGAAGTCCTATGGGTGCTTCTGAGATGAAAATATAGGAACTCTGTGTGATGCCACTAACACATTAGAAGTCCTATGGGTGCTGCTAAGAAGAAAATATAGGAGCTCTGTTTGCTGCCACTAACACACTAGAAGTCCTATGGGTGCTTCTGAGAAGAAAATATAGGAGCTCTGTGTGATGCCACTAACACACTAGAAGTCCTATGGGTGCTTCTGAGATGAAAATATAGGAACTCTGTGTGATGCCACTAACACATTAGAAGTCCTATGGGTGCTGCTGAGAAGAAAATATAGGAGCTCTGTTTGCTGCCACTAACACACTAGAAGTCCTATGGGTGCTGCTGAGAAGAAAATATAGGAGCTCTGTGTGATGCCACTAACACACTAGAAGTCCTATGGGTGCTGCTGAGAAGAAAATATAGGAGCTCTGTTTGCTGCCACTAACACACTAGAAGTCCTATGGGTGCTTCTGAGAAGAAAATATAGGAGCTCTGTGTGATGCCACTAACACACTAGAAGTCCTATGGGTGCTTCTGAGATGAAAATATAGGAACTCTGTGTGATGCCACTAACACATTAGAAGTCCTATGGGTGCTGCTGAGAAGAAAATATAGGAGCTCTGTTTGCTGCCACTAACACACTAGAAGTCCTATGGGTGCTGCTGAGAAGAAAATATAGGAGCTCTGTGTGATGCCACTAACACACTAGAAGTCCTATGGGTGCTGCTGAGAAGAAAATATAGGAGCTCTGTTTGCTGCCACTAACACACTAGAAGTCCTATGGGTGCTGCTGAGAAGAAAATATAGGAGCTCTGTTTGCTGCCACTAACACACTAGAAGTCCTATGGGTGCTGCTGAGAAGAAAATATAGGAGCTCTGTGTGATGCCACTAACACACTAGAAGTCCTATGGGTGCTGCTGAGAAGAAAATATAGGAGCTCTGTTTGCTGCCACTAACACACTAGAAGTCCTATGGGTGCTGCTGAGAAGAAAATATAGGAGCTCTGTTTGCTGCCACTAACACACTAGAAGTCCTATGGGTGCTGTTGGGGTGCAATGCTGTGCTAACAGCACTGCGGTTGGTACTACTGCAATACTGTACTAACAGTAAGCACGCACCAGACTAATCCCCAGCAGCAGCTAATAACACGCTAACTGTGCAATCAGCAGCAATGAACGATCAATGACTTAGGTAGCAATGGTTTAGCAAAGAAATAGCCAATGGTTTAGCAAAGAAGAGCAAATCTTTCAGTATCAAGCAAAGACAGAATCAGCAGACTGATCTCTCCTAAAGCCGGAACTCATGTGACCGGGGCCGATGGCGTGGCGGCCTTTTAAATGGTGGGGCATGTACTAAAGCCCCTGAGCTGTAATTGGCTACAGGCGTCCTGCCTGTAGCCAATTATTGCTCTCCGAGTTTCGGGCGCTGTGATTGGCCAAGCATGCGGGGTCACAGTGCATGCTTGGCCAATCATCAGCCAGCAATGCACTGCGCCGGCCGCGCCGGCTGCAATGCATTGCGGGGCCGCTCGCATCACACGAATGTGATGCGAACGGCCCAAATAGTTCTGGGCTCGACGAGCGAGCGAACGCCCGGTGCTCGATTCGAACATGGGTTCGAATCGAGCACCGGGCCCATCCCTACTCTGGGTCCTTGGTTTCCAAATGAGATGCAAAATTTGCTCTCATCAGAAAAGAGGACTTTGGACCACTGAGCAACAGACCAGGTCTGTTTTTCTTTAGCCCAGGTATGACGCTTCTGATGTTGTTTGTTGTTCAGGAGTGGCTTGACAAGAGGAATACGACATTTGAAGCCCATGTCCAGGATCCGTCTGTGTGTGGTGCCTCTTGATGCACTGACTCCAGCCTCAGTCCACTCCTTGTGAAAGTCCCCAAAAGTTTTGAATTGCCTTTTTCTGAAAATCCTCTCTAGGCTGCGGTCATCCCTGCTGCTTGTGCACCTTTTTCTTCCACACTTTTGCCTTCCACATAACTTTCTATTAATGTGCTGTAGCGGCCTCACCCCTCTCTCCCCTTCTCACACTCGGCTTGTCTTTCTTCGTCTAGGGGTCTCTGCATTGGGGAGAGGGATGAGATACACCACGGCCCAGGTCCTCCATAGCTAAGAGGTGAAGGCCAGAAGATTGGGCCTTGTGTAGGTGTCCTAGAGTCAAGTCCAGTACTTCGTCCCTGACTCCTTTGCTCCTAGTAACCAGAGTTCCACACAGTGAATAGGTCCAACTCAGTTTTATTCTTCTTGCCAAGCCATAAAACAGTTTCTTTACTGAGAAAAATGGGGATAGATCGAGGCACAATCCTTTCCCCTTCTGCTGCTAACCACTGTGGTATCACCAGTGGCTAATAGTCACTGCCACTGACTAGGGATGAGCTTCGTGTTCGAGTCGAACATACATTCGACTCGAACATCGGCTGTTCGATCGTTCGACGAAGATCGAACGATTTGGGCCGTTCGCGCCAAATTCGAGTGACGCGAACGGCCCACAATGCACTACGCCATCGCAGTGTCATCCAGGCGCTGTGATTGGCCAAGCATGCACTGTGACCCCGCATGCTTGGCCAATCACAGCGCCGGCAGCGAGGAGAGCAATGATTGGCCACAGGCAGGATGCCTGTGGCCAATTATTGCTGAGGGGGTTTAGTACACGCCCCACACTATAAAAGGCCGCCAGCACGGCGGCCTAGTGTAGTGTGTTCCGGAGCAGGGATAGAGCAGCATAGGCAGGGACAGTGACTTTTATTTCTTTCTTGCTTAACCTGGATTCCTTTAGTTTAGGGAAAGAGAAGGATAGGTAGGGAGAGTGTCAGTGTGTTTTGTGCTTGTGCTATATTGTGCTTAAAAAAAACATTTTTTCTAGGGACAGAAAACTGTAGGTAGGGAGAGTGTGTCAGTTTCTTTCACTGTCAAAGTCCTTGTTTCCAGGGACCTGGAAGGACAGTGAGTGAATTCTCCTTGTGCTATATTGTGCTTAAAAAAAACATTTTTTCTAGGGACAGAAAACTGTAGGTAGGGAGAGTGTGTCAGTTTCTTTCACTGTCAAAGTCCTTGTTTCCAGGGACCTGGAAGGACAGTGAGGTAATTCTCCTTGTGCTAAATTGTGCTTAAAAAAAAACATTTTTTCTAGGGACAGAAAACTGTAGGTAGGGAGAGTGTGTCAGTTTCTTTCACTGTCAAAGTCCTTGTTTCCAGGGACCTGGAAGGACAGTGAGGTAATTCTCCTTGTGCTAAATTGTGCTTAAAAAAAACATTTTTTCTAGGGACAGAAAACTGTAGGTAGGGAGAGTGTGTCAGTTTCTTTCACTGTCAAAGTCCTTGTTTCCAGGGACCTGGAAGGACAGTGAGGTAATTCTCCTTGTGCTAAATTGTGCTTAAAAAAAACATTTTTCTAGGGACAGAAAACTGTAGGTAGGGAGAGTGTGTCAGTTTCTTTCACTGTCAAAGTCCTTGTTTCCAGGGACCTGGAAGGACAGTGAGGTAATTCTCCTTGTGCTAAATTGTGCTTAAAAAAAACATTTTTTCTAGGGACAGAAAACTGTAGGTAGGGAGAGTGTGTCAGTTTCTTTCACTGTCAAAGTCCTTGTTTCCAGGGACCTGGAAGGACAGTGAGGTAATTCTCCTTGTGCTAAATTGTGCTTAAAAAAAACATTTTTTCTAGGGACAGAAAACTGTAGGTAGGGAGAGTGTGTCAGTTTCTTTCACTGTCAAAGTCCTTGTTTCCAGGGACCTGGAAGGACAGTGAGGTAATTCTCCTTGTGCTAAATTGTGCTTAAAAAAAACATTTTTTCTAGGGACAGAAAACTGTAGGTAGGGAGAGTGTGTCAGTTTCTTTCACTGTCAAAGTCCTTGTTTCCAGGGACCTGGAAGGACAGTGAGGTAATTCTCCTTGTGCTAAATTGTGCTTAAAAAAAACATTTTTTCTAGGGACAGAAAACTGTAGGTAGGGAGAGTGTGTCAGTTTCTTTCACTGTCAAAGTCCTTGTTTCCAGGGACCTGGAAGGACAGTGAGTGAATTCTCCTTGTGCTAAATTGTGCTTTAAAAAAATTTTTTTTCTAGGGACAGAAAACTGTAGGTAGGGAGAGTGTGTCAGTTTCTTTCACTGTCAAAGTCCTTGTTTCAAGGGACAGAGAAGGACACCTGAAGGTAGCCCTTATTGCTTTTTTCCCATCTCCCTGCAGGCCATCTATTAGAATGTCTGGAAGGCAAACAAGGAGAGGCAGACAGTCAGGAGGCAATAAAAGAGGGCAAGCAGGCTCTGTGTCTGGGGGCAACAGTGCTGGTCGTGGACGCGGTGCATTGTCATCAGCACATGGCCATGGGACACGCTTGTCCTTCTTTTCGGCAGCTGGACATGTTGAGCCACATCATGCCGAAGACTTGGTAGAGTGGATGACCAAGCCCTCCTCCTCCTCCTCATCCTCTCTCACCCAGGCTCAGGGTACTGGAAAAGCAGCTGCCAAAGCGTCCTCTTCCCTGGTATCAATGTCAGACTCATCATCAGTCACTCCTTCCCTAGACCCACCATGTCCTCCTCCTGAGGAGTCCCCCGAACTGTTTCAGCACAGTGTTGGGTACATGCTCCAGGAGGATGCCCAGTGTTTCGAAGGGTCTGATGATGAAACCCAGCTAGAGGAAGGCAGTAGCGTGAGAGCAGACAGAGGGGATGCTCAAGAAGGACACCAATCTGGCAGTCATGTTCCAGCAGCTGCAGCATACTGCCAGATTGCCTCCAGTGATGAGGAGGGAGGTGATGATGAGGTCACTGACTCCACGTGGGTGCCTAATAGGAGAGAGGAGGAGGAGGAGGATGAGGAGGAGGCACATCTCCAACGAGGCAGGATGCCCTTTGGTGGCCAGCGTAAGGGCAGTACACCGACGGAATCACACCGCAGAGCTCCGCCTGTGCAGGGCGCTGCCTCTGCCCGTCATTCAAAAAGTTCTTTGGTGTGGGCCTTTTTTGAGGCTAGTGCATCAGATCGCACAGCTGCTGTTTGCAACATATGTCTCAAGCGTATATCGCGTGGCCAAAACATCAGCCGCTTGGGTACCACATGCCTGACCAGACATATGTTGACCTGCCATGCAGCTCGTTGGCAAGCCTACCTCAAAGACCCACACCAAAGAACAAAGCGGACCTCTCCTTGCACCGCATCAGCTGGGATCTCCAACCCCACTATAACTTCAGTCCTCTCTGAAACATGCACTGAGAGGAATGAAGGTGTAGAATTAGGTGTGTCACAGCCAAGTACTTGCGGCCACTCTGCTAGCAGTACACCGACGTCCGATTCTAGCAGGCAAATTTCCCTGCCCCAGCTGCTGGACGGTCGAAAGAAGTTCACTCCCAGCCATCCACATGCCCAGCGGTTGAATGCTAGCTTGGCTAAATTGCTAGCGCTTCAACTGCTGCCTTTTCAGTTGGTAGACTCGGCCCCCTTCCGTGAGTTTGTGCAATGTGCGGTTCCTCAGTGGCAGGTTCCCAAACGCCACTTTTTCTCACGGAAGGCTATTCGGGCTCTCTACCGGCATGTGGAAGGCAATGTCTTGGCCTCGCTGGACAGGGCGGTCAGCGGTAAGGTGCATATTACCGCTGACTCATGGTCCAGCAGGCATGGACAGGGACGTTACCTTTCTTTCACGGCCCATTGGGTCACTCTTTTGGCAGCTGGGAAGGATGCAGGACAAGGTGCAGTAGTGTTGGAGGTTGTCCCACCGCCACGCCTCCAAAATGCTACTACTGGTTGTGACACACCTCTCTCCTCCACCCCCTCCTCTTCTTCTTCCTCCATGGCCTCTTCCTGTGGTTTGTCCTATGAACCAGCGGTGCTCCGTAGCCGTTCACGGGGCTACGCAAGTACGCAGGCAAAAAGATGCCATGCCGTGCTTGCGCTGGTGTGTTTGGGGGACAGAAGCCACACTGGGGCAGAGGTCCTGTCTGCTCTGCAGGGCCAGGCCGAGAGGTGGTTGACGCCACGCCAGCTTAAGTCAGGAATGGTGGTTTGCGACAATGGCACCAACCTCCTCTCCGCCCTCCGACAGGGACAACTGACCCATGTGCCCTGTGTGGCTCACGTCCTTAACCTGGTGGTGCAGCGGTTCTTGGGCAGGTACCCGGGCTTACAGGATGTCCTGAGGCAGGCCAGGAAAGTCTGTGTGCATTTCCGCAGATCTTATAATGCCAGTGCTCGCCTGGCTGAGCTGCAAAAGGAGTTGAACCTGCCCAAGAACCGCCTTATATGTGACATGCCCACCAGGTGGAACTCAACGTTGGCCATGCTGCAGCGGCTGCACACGCAGCAGAGGGCCATCAATGAGTACCTGTGCGACTACGGCACCAGGACAGGGTCAGGGGAGCTTGGTTTTTTTTCTCCACGCCAGTGGGGCATGATCAGGGATGCATGCACTGTCCTGGCACCATTTGAGGAGGCCACGAGGATGGTGAGCAGTGACAGTGCATGCATCAGTGACACTGTACCTCTTGTCCACCTGTTGGAGCACACGCTGCGTGGAATAATGGACAGGGCACTTGAGGCAGAACAGAGGCAGGAAGAGGAGGACTTCCTTGCCTCTCAAGGCCCCCTTTACCCAGACAGTGTTCCTTCTGTCCCACCCATCGCACAGGAAGAGGAGGAGGAGGAGGAGGAGGAGGAGGAGGATTGTGTCAGCATGGAGGTGGAGGCTGGCACTCAGCATCATCAGCAGCAGTCTTTTAGGGATGATTTACAGTCCCAAGAAACCAGTGGACTTGTACGTGGCTGGGAGGAGGTGGCTGCGGATCATGTCGTCCTTAGTGACCCAGAGGACTCCGGAGCGAATGCCTCAGCAAACCTACGCTGCATGGCCTCCCTGATCCTGCAAAGTCTGCGGAAGGATCCTCGTATTCTTCGGATCAAGGAGAGGGACCATTACTGGCTGGCCACTCTCCTTGATCCACGGTACAAGGGTAAGGTTGCGGACCTTATGTTACCGTCGCAGAGGGAGCAGAGGATGAGACAACTCCGGGAGGCCTTGCAGAAAGGTCTGTGCAACGCGTTCCCAGAGACTGTGAGGTTACAAACTCCTGGTCCTGGACAACGAGTTGCTGAGGCTTCGGCCAGTCAAAGAAGGAGCGGTGGGGAAGGTGGCCGTCTGACCGATGCGTTCAGACAATTCTTTAGTCCGCAGCCCCAAAGTATGATCGGTTCCAGCAACCATCGCCAGCGTCTGATAAACATGGTGCAGGAATATCTAGGGGCAAGGTCAGACTTGGACACCTTCCCCACCGAAAATCCTCTGGCTTACTGGGTCTTGAGGATGGATCACTGGCCAGAGCTTGCACAGTATGCAATTGCGCTACTGGCCTGTCCTGCATCCAGCGTTCTTTCGGAACGCACATTCAGTGCTGCTGGAGGATTTGTCACGGATCACAGGGTGCGCCTGTCCACCGACTCGGTTGATCGACTGACTTTCATCAAGATGAACCAGTCTTGGATCACCACCAGCTACCACACACCTGATGCTGATATAACAGACTAATTGATTTTAACATGTCACATCCCTTCAAGACTGATGCTGATGCTGAGTGCCTTTGCTGTTATGTTGACTGGCTATCCTCCTCCTCCGAGTCCTCAATGATACGATTGATGATGATAGCTTGGAAGATCATTTTTGTTTATGGGTGCCGCCACCAGTGGCTAAGGCCCAATTTTTCAGCCCCTGTTTTACAGGGGCGTGTAATTACAATTTTTTTAGCAATAATTTGCCATAGGGCTCATTGCTGTGCTCCAAGTACAGTATCTGTGAGGGGTTGGAGTGTTGTGGCACCAGTGCCTAAGGCCCAATTTTTCAGCCCCTGTTTAACAGGGGCGTGTCATTACAATTTTTGAAGCAATACTTTGCAACAGGGCTCATTGCTGTGCTCCAAGTACAGTATCTGTGAGGGGTTGTAGTGTTGTGCCACCAGTGCCTAAGGCCCAATTTTTCAGCCCCTGTTCAACAGGGGCATGCAATTACAATTCTTGATCTAATAATTCACAGCAGGGTCCATTGCTGCACCCACCAAGAGTAACTCTGAGGGCTTACAGTCTTGTGGCAACGCCACCACCACCACGAAAGGCCCAATTTTTCAGCCCCTGTTCAAAAGGGGCATGTAATTACAATTCTTGATCTAATAATTCACAGCAGGGCCCATTGCTGCACCCACCAAGAGTAACTGTCAGGGCTTACAGTGTTGTGGCACCAGCACCACCATCAAAGCCCCAATTTTTACTACCACTGTTCAACAATTATATGTAATTAAAATTCCTGATATAATAGTTGACAGCAGGGCGTTCCAGCACCAACCAAGAGTAACTGTGAGTGCTTACAGTGTTGTGCCAACACCAACAACTAAGGGGCCTATTTCTGCAGAGTATATACGGCAGGTCCCTACTTTCAAACATCCAACTTACAAACGACTCCTACTTGCAAACGAAAGAAGACAACAGGAAGTGAGAGGAAATCTACCCCTAGAAAGGAAAATTCTCTCCTGTAAGAATAAATATGGGAGAAAGGGGTCTCATCTGTACTGATGCTTTATCAGCAATCCTTGTTTCAAGAAAAACACCACATTTCAAAAACAGTTGTCATTGGGACGGAAAGTGAGGTGAAATGTTCTGAACAGGGGCACAGACAGCAAAACAAATGTTACAGGGGTGATAACCCTTACCTATGTTTCCCAAAAAGTTTAAAAATAGATTTTTGGGCTGGAGCTACACTTCAACAATGTACCTGTTCAAAATTACAAACAGATTCTACATAAGAACAAACCTACAGTCCCTGTCTTGTATGCACCGCCTGTATACGGCTGTTCAGAGTATATAGGGCCTTTTTTATTTTATGTGCGGGGTTCCCCTTAATATCCATACAAGACCCAAAGGGGCTGGTAATGGGCTGGGGTAGGGGGGGGGTCATGGGGTAGCTATGCCATTTTTCTTAAAGAATTTCATCCATATTACCGGGACCAGACATTACATTAAAGCCGCAAGCAGTTTTAAATGGCTTTTTTTTCCTTTAGAAGTGTCATTTTGTGCAGGGACAGTTCTAAACACGGGAAACACGTGGCACTTCACAGGCATACTTTAGACACCCCCCAGGTACGATATTTAAAGGAATATTTGACTTTTTTTTTTTCACTTTATGCATCATTAAAATGACTGCTCCCGAAAAACGACCGTTTTTAAAACTTCTTTTTGCATTGATACATGTCCCCTGGTGCACAACCCGGGTTCCCAAACCCTATTTATGACAATAACATGCATAATAGTTGTTATAATTAGCACTTTAGAATTCGAACGTTCGCATCCATTGTATTTAATAGGGTTATAATGTTCGTTCGAACTTTCGGTCCGTTCGCGGGTTCTGGTGCGAACCGAACCCGGGGGTGTTCGGCTCATCACTACCACTGACTATGTGAGGTAGAACATGGATTACCTTCGCTAGCACGGCCCCTGTCAGGGGAAAGAGATCCATCCAAGGAAGAAACAGGAGGCTTCTCTGTCACCAGCGATGCTGCGCCGGACTCTCCAGAGAAGTTCCGCACACCAGTCCTCACGAACTCAGACACGGGCACCCCAGGAATTAGGGCCCCCTCGGATTCCTCCACCCTCGCGGAACTCAGTCGAAGGTACTGAGCCCCAGGCCTCCGCCATAGTACCTCACCCCAGGCTAAAGGTGCCTGGGATGGACTCCATCCTCGCTCCGGCCAGGTCAAGGGCACCTAGGCCTGGAACACTGGAACGCCAGCACCCAAGCTGAAGGTGCCTGGGTGCGGCCGAGTCCTCCGACTCCCACTCCGAACTCTGAACCCCGTGGTCAGGGCGTCCGCCCTTTTATCCCCTCTCCCTTTGCGCCACAGCGGGTTCCCTGCCCGCTGTATCAGCTCCAGGGGAGGACAAAAAGGTACAGTCTTGCGGTGTGAGTTCAGCTCCGGCCCAGGGCAACAGTGCCACCTGTGGACCACAAGGAACCTCACACCACCAGAGTCTTCCAAGAACCAGAAAAGGGTCTCGGATCCCCTAGCAATCTGTGCATCTGGGTTACACTACCACCCAGATGCCCCCCTTAAATTAAAGTACCCGCTACAGTGCTTTGATACAGCACTTTGGGAACATCCAACTTCTTTTGCAATTACCTTTTGAGGCTTTCCCTCCTTATGGAGGGTGTCAATGATGGTCAATGATGGTTTTCTGCACAACTGTCAGGTCAGCAGTCTTTCCCATGATTGTGATTCCTACTCAACCAGACTGAGAGACCATTTAAAGGCTCAGGAACGCTTTGCAGGTGTTATGGCTTAATTAGCTGATTAGAGTGGGACACTTTTAGCCTAGAATATTGCACCTTTTCACAATATTCTAATTTTCTGAGATTGTGGATTTGGGGTTTTCATGAGCTGTAAGCCATAATCATCACAATTATGACAAATCACGGCTTGAACTATCTTGCTTTGCATGTAATGAGTCTATCTCATATATTAGTTTCACCTTTTAAGTTGCATTAGTGAAACAAATGGACTTTTGCACGATATTCAAATTTTTGGAGTTTCACCTGTATGTGTCCAGGTCAATTTTCATGAATCAGGTTTACATCCACTTTAATGAAAGAAGTCTGACTTTATGTAAAGTTTAAAATTTATTGCAAGTTCTCTCAGCTGAAGACAAGCAAATCCTGGAATACAATTCAAGTAACACTGTATTTCTCAATGCAGTTCTCAAATATGAATATGAACATGAAATATACATCTCTGCCACTGGGGGACACTGCAGGGGAAAGGCTCCAGTTTAGTTTGCTTGTGGTCTCCATCTTAACAAAATCTTGTCTCCCTGGATAGATGCCCAGTGTAATCAGATATGAGGTATAGCCCGTAGTATGTCCTTTTACCATCTTTTCTTAGGATTCCAGTTGATTAATTTGGGTTTTTCTCCATGGATTTCCCGAATAAATAACCAACCCCTTCTGTTTTCTGGTGTTCTGTGCTCCCATTTGCCCTCCTCTGTGTGCTTCCACCTACTCGGTGGTGATTACTATCCAGAGACAATTGCTCTCTACCTCGACCCTGTGACTTATGATAGTGAATATTTGTCTCTTGAATGCTCTAGACCAGGGCTTGAAAATTCCGCTCGCCAAATGCGAGGGTAAATTACTTTCTGGCGAGCACAGTGGTGGCTTGCAATGTGATCCCCAGGCCCCGGGGATCAATTTGCATTCCACTTGCGCTCCAAGCCTCATTTTGAAGCCGATTTCCAGTTTTCGACTTCCGGCTTCTTCGGCATCGCCATTACACTGGCAGCGCCGCTGAGCAGACAGGTGCAGGAGATGTCCGATCTCCTCCGCTGAGGGAGACATGAGGAGAGGTCCGCTCTCCACCGCTGTGGGGGACATAAGGAGAGGTCCACTCTCCACCAACGTGGGGGACACGAGGAGAGGTCCGCTCTCCACCGCCGTGGTGTACACATGAAGGAGAGGCCTGCCAACGGTGCACATCCCTACACCCGCCAGCTGAAGGTAATTGACCTAGGGACTCTAATGTAAGAGGGCCCCCTCGGGGACCCTGATGTAAGGGGGCCTCTCTGGGGACCCTGATGTAAGGGGAGGCTATCTGGGGACCCTGATGTAAGGGGAGGCTATCTGGGGACCCTGATGTAAGGGGAGACTATCTGGGGACCCTGATGTAAGGGGGCGCTCTCTGGAAACCCTGATGTAAGGGGGGCTCATTGGGCACCCTGATGTAAGAGGATGCTCTCTAGGGACCCTGATGTTAAGGGGAGGCTTTCTGGGGACCCTGGTGTAAGGGGGGCTCTCTGGGGACCCTGATGTAAGAGGAGGCTCTCTGGGGACCCTGATGTAAAGGGGGCTCTCTGGGGACACTGATGTTAAGGGAAGGCTTTCTGGGGACCCTGATGTAAGGGGAGGCTTTCTGGGGACCCTGATGTAAGGGGGGGCTCTCTGGAGACCCTGATGTAAGGGGGGGGCTCTCTGGAGACCCTGATGTAAGGGGGGCTCTCTGGGGACCCTGATGTAAGGGGGGGGCTCTCTGGGGACCCTGATGTAAGGGGAGGCTCTCTGGAGACCCTGATGTAAGGGGAGGCTCTCTGGGGACCCTGATGTAAAGGGGGCTCTCTGGGGACACTGATGTTAAGGGAAGGCTTTCTGGGGACCCTGATGTAAGGGGAGGCTTTCTGGGGACCCTGATGTAAGGGGAGGCTTTCTGGGGACCCTGATGTAAGGGAAGGCTCTCTGGGGACGCTGATGTAAGGGGAGGCTCTCTGGGGACGCTGATGTAAGGGGAGGCTCTCTGGGGACGCTGATGTAAGGGGAGGCTCTCTGGGGACGCTGATGTAAGGGGAGGCTCTCTGGGGACGCTGATGTAAGGGGAGGCTCTCTGGGGACCCTGATGTAAGGGGGGATTTCTGGGGACCCTGATGTAAGAGGAGGCTCTCTGGGGACCCTGATGTAAGGGAGGCTCTCTTTTTCTAAAGAAAAATTTAATTTCATAAGCTTTAAGGGGGTGGGGTTGGGGGACGGACCAAGGTTTGGTGGGGCAACTGGTGGAGAGTAAGGTTTTTGCCTGGCTAGTAGGTCTAGGCTTGTAATTTTAAGTCCTGCTCTAGACCTCCTTTGTAATACTATGAGCAACCACTCCGGATTTTTTTTAGTTTTGTTTTGTTTATTATATGCTGAATGTGCCTTGGCCTCCTTCACAAGCTAATATTTTAATGGAATTTCCTTATAAGGTGCTCTCTCTGATAGGTATGGTGTCCTGCTGTGCCTGGCATGCAGAATTGTTTGTACATTCCGCTGTCCAAATTCAATAAATGTTCTTCTGTTTAAAAAAAAAAGAGTTGTGCCAGTCTGAACTTTCATTTAAGGGCTCTCTGGCCCACTTTTATTAGAAGGAAAAAGCAAATGAAAAGAAAAAAACAAAGTCTCTCATGTCAGTATTCTCCCACTGGGATTTCAGGTTGACAAAGTGTTATTAGCGAAACGGCAACAAAAAATGTTAAGCCACCTGGCTACGTTTTAGCAGCACCGCTGCTCTTGTCAGGTTACTTCAGACCCAGCTTGCCTAACTCCTGCACTCACTTGCTGCCTTAGCTTTCTCAGTCTCCAAAGAATTGTGCACTGTGCAGTTGTCCTGACTTTCCCAGTCCTGTGGGCAAGGAAACCCCCCAGAGGCAGAGCTTGAAGCTTGCAGGATCTGCAAAAGTTGAGCCGGGGCCCCCTCATCCTGTGTAGGAGAAACCAGAAACTCAGAGGAACTAGGATGGGACTTAAAGCGGAGGTTCCGCCAATTTTTATTTTTTTTAAAAGCCAGCAGCTACAAATACTGCAGCTGCTGACTTTTAAAAAAGGGACACTTACCTGTCCAGCACGCCCGCGATGTCGGCAGACGAGGTCGAGCAGACGCTCGGTCCTCGGATGCTGCCACCGCCATTCTCGGTCTTGCGGCTTCACTGCCCGGTTCCCTACTGTGCATGCGCAAATAGCGCGGCGCGCCGTCACTGGTCCCCGCTCTCTCCTGGGAACAGTGTGTTTCCTAGAAGACAACGGGGGGTGACGCGAAGGGGCGTGACTCTCGCAGGAGTCAATACCCGGAAGTGGTGCAAATACCTGTCTTAGACAGGTATCTGCACCTCCCTTCCCCCTGAAAGGTGCCAAATGTGACACCGGAGGGGGGGGAGGGTTCAGAAAAACGGAAGTTCCATTTTTGGGTGGAACTCCGCTTTAATACAAAGAGAACAGGACACTTTCTCATACAAGTACATGGTACAGCAGGCACATATCAGGAATATGAAGTGTTGGAGTAACAAACGCTTTAAGAATCTTTAGTAAAATACAAATTTACTTTGCTACAGTCTGGTGTCTGTGATTGCATCCTTTCTTTAAATTATGTCCGAACCAAGGTTGTCAGGGGTGTCAGGAGGCATGCAAGGTTACATAGTTACATAGTAGGTAAGGCTGAAAAAAGACAATAGTCCATCTAGTTCAACCTGTGTAGGTGCACGTGTATCAGTGTCTATGATGCTTTCCCATATCCCTGTATGTTGTGTCCTTTAAGATGTACATCCAAAAGTCTTTTAAAGATATCCATACTCCCGCAGCCACCACCAATTGTGGGAGAGAGTTCCATATCCTTATTGCCCTAACAGTGAAGAACCCCCTACACAGTTTAAGGTTATACCGCTTCTTCTCCAGTCCCATTGTGTGGCCCCGTGTCCTTTTACACTCTCTAGGACTGAATAGTTTATTTCCTATGCTGGGATCCCCATTGAGGTATTTGTAGATCGCTATCATGTCCCCTCTCAAGCGTCCTTTCTCCAGCGAGAATACATTTTGTTTCTGCAGCCATTCCTTGTAATTGAGCTCCTCCAGTCCCTTTATTATGCCCTGTACACACGACCAGTTTTCCTGTCAGAAAAACTGCTATGAGAGCTTTTGGCCGGGAATTCCGGCTGTGTGTATGTTCCATCGCAGTTTTTCCGATGGGAAAACTGCCGGCCAAAAAAAGAGAGCAGGATCTCTTTTTTCCTCGTCAGGAAAAATCCTAGCGGGAAAACCGTTCGTCTGTATGCTTTTCGATGGGAAAAAAAATGTGCATGCTCAGAAACAATTTGACGCATGCTCGGAAGCATAGAACTTGATTTTGTCGGCTCATCGTAGTCTTTTACGTCACCGCCTTCTTGGCAGTCAAAAGTTCACCGAACTATTGTCTGAGCGTGTGTATGCAAGGCAGGCTTGAGAGGAATTCTGTCAGAAAAAACGTTGGTTTTTTATTTCGTTGCCCTTCTTTGGACTCTCTCCAGCTCCAGCACATCCTTTCGGAGGACTGGTGACCAGAACTGGACTGAAAACTCCAGATGAGGTCTAACCAGAGTTTTATAAAGTGGCAGAATTATAGTTTCATCCCTGGAGTATATCTACTTTTTTATGCATGCTAATATTTTGCCAGCTTTGGCAGCTGCAGCTTGGCACTGCATGCTGTTGCTTAACCTGTCATCTACTAGTACCCCTAGATCCTTCTCCATCCTTGACTCCCCCAGCTGTACTCCATCTAGTGAATATTTTATATTTATATTTTTTGACCCTAAGTGCATTACTTTATATTTCTCCACATTAAACTTCATTTGCCTATTTTATATATTTTATAAAAAAAAAAAAAAATTGTCATTTGTCTGCCCACTCCTTTATTCTATTCAGGTCATTCTGCAAAATTTCCATGTCCTGATGAGAGTTTATTACTCTGCTTAACTTTTTGTAAGTCGCAATAACTGGGACTGAACTATTCATCCCATCCTCTATGTCGTTTATGAATATGTTGAATATAATTGGTCCCAAGACAGAACCTTGGGGTACCCCACTCGCCACTCACCAGTCTGAGTACGTTATTTACCACTACCCTTTGGACCCGTCCCTATAACCAGTTTTTTACCCAAGCACAAACCCTATGGTCCATGCCTGCGGACCTCTGCTTGGAAATGAAGCGTTTATGGGGGACTGTATCAAATACACCACATCCACCACATCCACAGCTCTCCCTGTATCTAGATGGCTGCTCACTTTCTCGTAGAATGTTAGCAGATAACGTTCCCTCATAAACCCATGCTGATTACCACTAATGATATCCTTCTCCTTAGTACAACATTGGATGTAGTCCCTAATCATCCCTTCCAATAATTTACCTACTACTGATGTTAGGCTGACTGGTCTATAATTCCCAGTATTATGTCTCTGTCCTTTTTTGAATATTGGTACCACATTGGCTTTTCTCCAATCAGCTGGTACCAATCCTGTTATTATGCTGTCTACAAAGATCAGGAACAATTGTCTGGCTATAACTTGACTGAGTTCTCTGAGGACTCGTGGGTGTAAGCCATCTGGTCCCGGTGATTTATTTGTGTTGAGCTTACCAAGTCTGAGCTCAACACAAGGTCAGGGCAACATTTTGGGACTGTCATCTTCCAGCGGCCCTTGCCGGGGTGGCGCTACATATATACTTGTAGTTGCACTGTAGAGAAGACAACACTACTTCATGCATTATATGGACACCTAGTGGCACAAATAGTAATCAACAATGAACAGTAATATATGGAAATAGTTGTTGCATAAAAAGCATTATGACATATTCATTTAACAACTACTTACCTCTGGTGGAGGTCCTCAGACGTTGGCTTTGTTATGGTTTGATCAAAGCCTCTGCTGCAATCTTTTTAGTTTCATAATTATCAAGCACGTTCACATTTTGTTCCACAAGGTCTTGGAGGTAATGGTATCTGACATCAATGTACTTGGCTCTGGCATTGATTTTTTCATGATTTTTAAAATAAACCTGTGCCGCGCTGTGTATACCTTTGTGCAAATATTAATATCCAATATGCCAATACATAAAGTGCAAATGCTAGATTAAAAAATAAATAAATATATATATATATATATATATATATATATATATATATATATATATATATATATATACACAGGTATATATACAGTTGTAAAGAGAACCTCGCGCCAATATATACTAATAAACTAAATAACAAAAAACAAAAAGCTGCTCTCCTGCGAAGTGATAAGCTCCCAGTGATAGTGTTGAATATAGGGGGCGCTAGTACTATTTAATATACCAAAGTGCTAAAATATAATTTAAACAATTTGACAACCTTTTAAGCTCTTAATTGGTGACCCAATGTAAAGCATTAGTGACAGTCCCAATATGAGTCCTTCAATTTACATAGTGTTTAAAGTCCATAACCAACATAAATACACATTTGCTGTTGTGATCAATCTTGAAAAAAAACTTTTTTTTTTTTTTGAGATGAAATCCTTCTGACATCAGAACTTATTCATTCAATGACTCTGATATGGAAATAGTGGTGATATAGAAAGTGAATCCTCCACCAATGTTTTTACAACTACACACCCGACGTGTCAGTAGTTTGTTTCTGCTTACCAGAATTAAATGACCTCTTTCGCCAAAAAGTAGGTCATTAGGGCTTGCGCAGGATTGTGCCTGCTCACATAGATGATGATAGAGACGTACAGTAGCCTTCCTCCTCACAAAGTTGTGGCCGGATAATATGTGAAAATTATGAAAAAAATCCCCATAGTGTAAAACCGTTTATTGGTAAAAAGTATAAAAAACAGAGAGCCAATTGGCTTACTCACATTAAAATGTGCCCATTCCCGGCACTGGGGCTGCTGGTTTTCAAATTCGTGTGCTGGCGGGGAACTGTCTTAACGCGGCCACCTCCGTCTGCGGCGTGCGTTCCACCTCCTAGCTTCCGGCAAACCACTCAGTCCGGAAATATATACAGTGACTGTGAATATACTGACTGTATTATATATAGTAGGGCTGTGGAAATTAACTATTCATTCCTCGATTAATCGATTAATTTTTTTGATCGATCAAAATTCTTTTGATCGGTACTCATCTCTCCGCCGGCTTCCGGGTCTTCAGGGAGTTCTGTCAGAGATCTGGTGACGTCACAGACACCGAAGGGGCTTGCCGTGTCCATCTGAAGGGCTCCGTTGCTGTGCCTTCATATCTGCATGCCGGCGGGACCTTACTATCTGCCACACGCAAGGGCTGTTACACTTCCCTCTATCAACCTGGGATTCTACAACCATCCACTGGGAGTTGTGATAGTTCCCTTCATGGGACATCTACATGCCGACAGACTGATGTTAACCCCTCCTCATCTGGATTCAGCAGTGGTATCGTTGTACACATTTTTATACCAGTATCATACATAGCTACATGTTTTTATGACTTCTTTTGCTACCGTTTGGTATTACTCACACCATTTTTACAGTTTATGTAGCTACATCGATTTTATCTCCAGTGCAATATTTATTTTGTTACCTACTTGAAGACTATAAAAGTTTTAATGCTATTCCCATCGAGCGCTGCCTTTGTGTGTTTTTTGTATCCCGCTATCCATTTTTCCAGTGGTTGGTAGCTGCACTGGGAATCAGCCTGCAAGGAGATCAGCTAAAAGTAGTTGGATCTGTATGTGCGTTATAATTAATCAAAATTAGTAGATTAATCGATTTAAAAAAAAAATAGATTAATCAAACAAGAAAATTTTAATCAGTAACAGCCCTAATGTATAGTTCTCTCTATGGCAACCTATATGTTATCAAAAGTGCAAATGCTAAACCAGGCAAGTGTCTCTGCATACATATATAAATGATTAAATATATTGAAAAAATAATACACATCACACGATCTTATACATTGTGCTGTGTACTCAACCGCAATACACAATCTCCAATATATAAGTGCTATTAGAAGACACTTATGCAGTGTTATATGAACCATAAATAAATAATTGGATATAATTAGTGCTAATATCATAGGTGTAAATAAAGTCCATATAGGTTTAACCCTTTCATGCCTAAGCCTATTTCTGATATTTGGTGTTTACAAGTTAAAAATCCGTATTTTTTGCTAGAAATTTACTTAGAACCCTCAAACATTATATATATATATATTTTAGCCGAGAATCTAGAGAATAAAGTGGTGATTGTTGCAATATTTTATGTCACACGGTATTTGTGCAGCAGTGTTTTCAAATGCAACTTTTTGGGGAAAAATACACTTTCATTAATTTTTTAAAAACGAAACAGTAAAGTTAGCCCAATTTTTTTTAATGTGAAAGATGATGTTACGCCGAGTAAATTGATACCAAACATGTCACGCTTTAAAATTGCACACACTCATGGAATGGCGACAAACTACAGTACCTAAAAATCTCCATAGGTGACGCTTTAATTTTTTTTTACGGTTAACAGGTTAGAGTTACAGAGGAGGTCTAGTGCTAGAATAATTGCTCTCGCTCTGATGATCGCGGCGATACTTCACATGTGTGATTTGAACACCGTTTACATATGCGGGCGCGACTTCCGTATGCGTTTTCTTTGCTGCGCGAGCTCGCGAGGACGGGGGCGCTTTAAATGTATTAATTTTTTTTCCCAATTTATTTTATTTATATTTATTTTTTTACATTGTGTTTTAAAAAAAAAAAATAATTGATCACTTTTATTGCTGTCACAATGAATGTGAACATGTAATAGGTGGTGACAGGTACGCTTTATGAAAGACGCTTTATAAAAGACCTCCAATCCCTCCTTTGCACTTCAATGTATTCAGATCGCCAAAAACAGCGATTCTGAATACTGTATTTTTTTTAAAATCCGGCACCATTGGCAGCCGAGTAAACCGGAAGTGACGTTGTGACGTTGCTTTCGTGTTTACAGAGAGAAGACTGGAACTAAGCCGTTTCCGGCTTCGTGCCAGTCTGTCTCTAGGCGTTGGAAGTGGCGCATCGCGGATCGGGTCTCACGGTGGGACGGGAGGCCCAGTAAGAGTGGAGGAAAGGGGGGGGATGTCCCCTCCCACTTCTCTGGGATAACAACCGAGCGGCTTTTAGCCACAGTGGTTGTTATCCCTGGAAAGCCGACCGCTGGCTCTAAAAAACAGTAGCAGCTGCTGGCATCATCCCAGGATAACCCCCTAATGCCGAGGCCACATATATGCGCACGCTCGGCGGGAAGGGGATAATATATATCCAGTGCTCCAAAACAGAATCCGCAGCGTTATGTGACTTTACTTCACAGTTGGAAATTTTCAGTGACTTTCAGTTATTCCACACACGTGCCCCCCCCCCCCCCCCCCCCCGGATGTCTTCGCTCACCTCAGAAATTTTCACCACACGCTTAAGTTTGGTCAAAAATATGCAGTAGATTCATGACCTAGGTATCATGTAAACTAATAGGTACTATATACGGTACTTTGTAATATTGGATGCTGAGGTGAGGATCTGATTTAAACCAACACTGGGTTCAGGGTCAGTGGACTCTGTGGAACGCCAATCCCTCCACTGTGGATGGGGATCCCCCTGATAAAGACACGTGACAAGCCCTGTGTCGAATACGCCTAGGGGAGGGGCCAGGACAGAGGAGAAGCCTGCAGAGACGCTGCTCTCTCGGTGAGGCGATTTGTGGCATAAACAACACACCGATCGGATTGGGATTGTTTTTTTTTTCATGCTATGCATAGAGTGGTGCGCTGGTAGCACCTCTAGGATGTGAGTACAATTTAAAAATTATTTTTAATAAATTGAAATTAAACCACTTCAGCCCCGGAAGAATTGGCTGCTGAATGACCGGGCCATTTTCTGCGATTCGGCACTGCGTCGCTTTAACTGACATCGACACCGTAATTTTTTTGCCACAATTAGAGATTTCTTTTGGTGGTATTTGATCATCTCTGCGATTTTTTTATTTTTTGCGCTATAAACAAAAAAAGAGCGTAAATTTTGAAAAAAAACCCCACAATATTTTGTACTTTTTTGCTATAATAAATATCCCCAATTTTTTTTTTAAAAAAGCTAATTTTTTTCTCAGTTTAGGCCGATATGTATTGTTCTACATATTTTTGGTAATAAAAATCGCAATAAGCGTATATTGATTGGTTTGTGGAAAAGTTATAGCGTCTACAAAATAGGGGATAGATTTATGGCATTTATTTATTTATTTTTATTTTTTTATTAGTAATGGCAGCGATCTGCGATTTTTATTGGGACTGCGACATTATGTCAGACACATCGGACACTTTTGATGCTATTTTGGGACCATTGTCATTTTATACAGCGATCAGTGCTAAAAAATGCACTGATTACTGTGTAAATGACACTGGCAGGAAAGGGGTTAACCACTAGGGGGTGATGAAGGGGTTAAGTGTGTCCTAGGGAGTGATTCTAACTGTGGGGGGGGGGCTGGGCTACAAGTGACATGACAGAGATCACTGCTCCCAATGACAGGGAGCAGTAGATCTCTGTTCTGTCACTGGGCAGAACAGGGAAATGCCTTTTTTACATAGGCATCTCCCCGTTCTGCCTCTCCGTGACACGATCGCTGGCTGCCGGCGAACATCGAGTTTACGGGGCCCGCGGGCATGGTCACGGAGCGCACGGCGGGCTTGGAGCAGGTTGAGAGAATTCAGTTGTTCATCTGCAATTTTAATCCCCCCTATAGCAGTGTCCTCTGCCCCTTTCAATTTAACCTCCCCCCCAGTATTGTCCTATTCCCCTTTCACTTTAGCCCCCCCTTTCCCTGTTGTGGTGCCCTCTGCCCCCTTCACATCACCCACACACAAACATACAGAAGGCGCTCATTACCCCAACACTTCATATTCCTGATATGTGCCTGCTGTACCATGTACTTGTATGGGAAAGTATCATGTTCTCTTTGTATTGGTTCCTTTATGTGAAATGCCTGCTGTTCCTTCTAGTCCCCCTGCTTTCCTATTAAAAACTAACCACACTAAGTAGGAGAGCACACCGTGGTTAGTTCTCTAGTTATGCTGGGAACTCAGTGTACTCTCCTCCAATGATCAGACTTGCCCTGATGCGCCCCCATAGCACAGCCATTCACTGGCAAGCTTAGTGTGCTGCTGCTTCTCCCCAGCTCTTATGTAGCTTAGAACTGAGGGAATGAGATCAACAGTGGCAGCTGGTGCTTCATTTTTTTTTGGGGGGGGGGGGCGGCAAACAAACAATCCGTCCACCCCACCCCCTTCCACACTAGTCGGTCTGTAGTCAGTCGGTCAGTCAAACCCCCCCCCCCCCCCCGTTGCTCGCTCGTCAGCCCACCAGTCCCGCACTAGGTCGCAGGCAGTGATTCCTCCTCAGGTTCACTGCGACTTCACCCTGCGTTTCCTCCTTCTCGGTGGCCAATACAATCGCTTTTCCTTTTGGCCAATCGGGTCTTAAGACCCGCTTCCTGATTGGCCGGAAGGAGAATCAGGAAGACAATAGCGAATATTAATTTGCTATTGTCACACAACTGGGTGGGCTCAGGGGTGCAGTGCTCTGCCCCCTGAGCCCACCCTTTTTTGAAACCTATTAGAGCCTTGGACTCTAATTATGTGCTTCAGAAAAAAAAACATTGAAATCCTTGCGTCGGGTGCCCTGCATGTAGATTAGGGGCTGGGCGCATGGATTAGGGGGACGGTGCCCCTGCGCACCTAATGAACGAGCCGCAACTGGTGATCACTTATAAAAACGGGGAAAAAAGGTATTTATAATGTTTTTTTTTTATATCTATAGAAAAATGTTTTGCCTTTCATTTTTATTTTAAACTGAATGGGTTGTTTTACAAGTTGATCATTTACAATCACTTTGATGTTTCATATTGACAAGCAAGTGTATTGTTGCTAGGACCGCCCTGTGTCCTAGCAACCAATCTCCTGCTGGTTAACTTGGCCAGCTCTTGCTCCCACAGCTTCCTTAACTGTTCTGCCTACCGACCTCCGCTTTTCCATGATGATGGAAGCTGTGGAGGAGGCTGGGGGGAGGACCGACACCAGGAAAGGCGGGGTCGGCAAAGCAGGGACATCTTCACGATCTACCTTTCACCTGCTGTTGACAGGTAGATCCCGATCAACGGGTTACTGAGCCCCACTGTAGATAATGACCAGCAGACAGGCAGCACTCACAACATGAAAACGGAAAATTTATTACCAATACTTACCGTAATTTTCCTTTCCTGATAGACTCCATGGCAGACTACGTGTGGGTTAACCCCGCCTCCTCTCCACAGCTATAGGACCCCTTACCCATAAATTTGAGCTCACCTCTAACTAGTTCCGTAACTAGCCGACTCAAATTTCAACTCTCATATTTTTATTCATGGGTGGGAACTCCGTCTGCCATGGAGTCTATCAGAAAAAGGAAAATTACGGTAAGTATTTGGTAATAAATTTTCTGTTTTCCTGACAGACTCCATGGCAGACTACGTGTGGGAAATAACTAGCCAATCCACACGGGAGGGTATGCATGCATAAAAAAATAAAAATATTTTGATCTTTCCCATCAACTGACAGGATTTTTCGACCAAAATTGACAGAGGAAAAGGGAAGCAGGCTCAATACAATAATGAGTCATAAAAGTATTAATAGAAGACCACGAAGCTGCCCTGCATATCACTTCAGGAGCCACGTGTCGAGCTGCTGACCATGAGGCTGCCATGCCTCTGGAAAAATTAGCCGTCACCGCCTCTGGAGGAGCCAAGCCTCCCGCCCTGCAGGCCTGATGAACAGACCGAACGATCCAGGCTGCCATCGTCCTGGAGGAAGCCCTCTTTCCTTTGTTGCTGCCAGTATGTAACAAGAACAGGTAGTTCGAGCTTCTAAATGATGAATAGGGATGAGCCGAACACCCCCGGGTTCGGTTCGCACCAGAACCTTCGAACGGACCGAAAGTTCGCGTGAATTTTCGAACCCTATTCGTTATAATGGACGCGAACGTTCGAAATCAAAATTGCTAATTACAACGGCCAATATGCATGTTAATGTCATAAAACAGGTTTGGGGACCCGGGTCCTGCCCCAGGGGACATATATCAATGCAAAAAGAAATTTTAAAAACTAACGTTTTTTCGGGAGCAGTCATTTTAATGATGCATAAAGTGAAAAAAAAAGAGTGAAATTTTCCTTTAAATATGGTACCTGGGGGGTGTCTAAAGTATGCCTGTGAAGTGGCATGTGTTTCCCGTGTTTAGAACTGTCCCTGCACAAAATGACATTTGTAAAGGAAAAAAAGAAGCCATTTAAAACCACTTGCGGCTTTAATGTCATGTCTTGTCCTGGCCGCCATATGGCTGAAAATCCTTGAGAAAAATGGCATGGCTACCCCATCACCCCCCCCCCACCCCAGCCCCTTTGGGTCTTGTATGGATATTAAGGGGGACCCCACACCCAAAATAAAACCCTATACCTACAACCCTATATACTCTGAACAGCAGTATATAGGTGGTGCAAACAAGACACGGACTGTAGGTTTGTTCTTAAAGCGGAGGTTCACCCACATATTTAAGTTTAACATCATTAGTTCCTCTTATCACGTAAATAAGCATAGCACTAACCTTTTTTTTTTTTCAAAGTAGTTTTGCTTATATCTTTTATCTTTAATCTTGCTTCCGGATTTACTCCCACGGGAGTAGGCGTGTCCTTTCCTATGCTCCTATTCTCGCAGTGGCTCCTGGCTCCTTTCAGTCAGATCTCACGATAAGTGTATCGTCACGTGACTCGTCTAGCCGGTCACGTGACGGGGGCGGATCTAATTCCGCCATTTTAGATAAGGGCACGCTGGTGTATTTTGCCATTATACACCTGCGATGTCATGGCAACCAGGAAGTGTTGACGGCGCTGCTCGCGTGGGGCGTGCGTCCGTCCGGCGTGAGCGAGATCCAGCGCTGAATGCCGGGAGAGAAGCATTCTTCTCTACCCGGAAGGATATGCTTGTGGGCTTCAAGATGCCCACAAGCAAAATGGGAAAAGCAGGAAGAGTTTTATAAACTCTTTTTTTTATCGCAAAATGGACGGGGGGCGTTTTAAAGTGCCGCAGACGTGAGTAATTACATTGCTAAGCTTTTAACATAGAATGAAAAAAAAAAAAAAAAAGTATGCACCGCAGAACCTCCGCTTTAAGTAGAATCTGAACAGGTACATTATGAAGTGTAGCTCCATCCCAAAAAAATCTATTTTTAAGCTTTTTGGAGAACATAGGGAGGGGTTATCACCCCTGTAACATTTGCTGTCTTTGCACATCTGTTCAGAACATGTCACCTCACTTTCCGTCCCAATGACAAATGTTTTTGGAAAAGTGGGGTTTTAATTGAAACAAGGATTGGTGATAAAGCATCAGTAGAGAGGAGATACCTTTTTCCCAAATTAAATCTAACAGGATAGAATTTCCCTTCCTAGGGGTAGATTTCCTCTCACTTCCTGTTTTCTCTTGCCGTTTGCAAGTAGGAGTCGTTTGTAAGTTGGATGTTTAAAAGTAGGGGCCTGCCGTATATACTCTGCAGAAATTTGCCCTATTAGATGTTGGTGTAGCCACAAGACTGGTGGGCACAGGAATGGGCCCTGCTGTGAGTTAATAGATCAAGATTTGTACTTGCATGCACCTGTTGAACCGGGCAGAAAAATTGGGCCTTTGGTGGTGGTGGTGGTGGTGGTGGACGGTGTTGCCACAAGACTGTAAGCCCTCACAGTTACTCTTGGTGGGTGCAGGAATGGGCCCTGCTGTGAGTTATTAGATCAAGATTTGTAATTGCATGCACCTGTTGAACAGGGCAGAAAAATTGGGCCTTTGGTGGTGGTGGTGGTGGTGGACGGTGTTGCCACAAGACTGTAAGCCCTCACAGTTACTCTTGGTGGGTGCAGGAATGGGCCCTGCTGTGAGTTATTAGATCAAGATTTGTAATTGCATGCACCTGTTGAACAGGGCAGAAAAATTGGGCCTTTGGTGGTGGTGGTGGTGGTGGACGGTGTTGCCACAAGACTGTAGGCCCTCATAGTTACTCTTGGTGGGCGCAGGAATGGGCCCTGCTGTGAACTATTAGATCAAGATTTGTAATTACACGCCCCTGTTAAACAGGGGCTGAAAAATTGTGCCTTAGGCACTGGTGCTGGTGCCACAACACTGCAACCCCTCACAGATACTGTACTTGGAGCACAGCAGTCACACCTGTTGCGAAGCATCTTTTTAAAAAATTGTAATTACACGCCCCTGTTATACAGGGGCTGAAAAATTGTGCCTTAGGCACTGGTGCTGGTGCCACAACACTGCAACCCCTCACAGATACTGTACTCTGAGCACAGCAATGAGACCTGTTGCAAAGCATTGCCTAAAAATTGTAATTACACGCCCCAACAGGGGCTGAAAAATTGTGCCTTAGGCACTGGTGCTGGTGCCACAACACTGCAACCCCTCACAGATACTGTACTTGGAGCACAGCAGTCACACCTGTTGCGAAGCATCTTTTTAAAAAATTGTAATTACACGCCCCTGTTATACAGGGGCTGAAAAATTGTGCCTTAGGCACTGGTGTGGTGGCATGGATCATTGAGGAGGAGGAAGAGGATAGTCAGTGAACATAACAGGACAGTCACTCAGCATCAGCATAGGCAGTCTTGAAGGGATGTGACATTATAAATTATTCCGTTATATCCGCTTCAGGTGTCTGTTAGCTGGTGGTGATCCAAGACTGATTCATTTTTATGAAGGTCAGTCGATCAACCGAGTCGGTGGACAGCCGCACCCTATGATCGGTGACAAATCCTCCAGCAGCACTGAATGTGCATTCGGAAAGAACGCTGGATGCAGGACAGGCCAGTAGCTCAATTGCATACTGTGCAAGCTCTGGCCAGTGATCCATCCTCAGGACCCAGTAAGCCAGAGGATTTTCGGTGGGAAAGGTGTCCAAGTCTGACCTTGCCCCTAGGTATTCCTGCACCATGTATATCAGACGCTGGCGATGGTTGCTGGAACCGATCATACCTTGGGGCTGCGGACTAAAAAATTGTCTGAACGCATCGGTCAGACGTCCACCTTCCCCACCGCTCCTTCTGCTACTGACCGAAGCCTCAGCAACTCGTCGTCCAGGACCAGGAGTTTGTAACCTCCCAGTTTCTGGGAACGCGTTGCACAGACCTTTCTGCAAGGCCTCCCTGAGATGTCTCATCCTCTGCTCCCTCTGCGACGGCAAGATAAGGTCCGCAACCTTACCCTTGTACCGTGGATCAAGGAGAGTGGCCAGCCAGTAATGGTCCCTCTCCTTGATCCGAAGAACACGAGGATCCTTCCGCAGGCTTTGCAGGATCAGGGAGGCCATGCAGCGTAGGTTAGCTGAGGCATTCGGTCCGGAGTCTTCTGGGTCACTGAGGATGACATGATCGCCAGCCACCTCCTCCCAGCCACGTACAAGTCCACTGGTTTGTTGGGACTGTACATCATCCCTAAAAGACTGCTGCTGCTGATGCTGAGTGCCAGGCTCCACCTCCATGCTCACACAATCCTCCTCCTCCTCCTCATCCTCATCCTCTTCCTGTGTGATGGGTGGGACAGAAGGAACACTGTCTGGATAAAGGGGGCCTTGAGAGGCAAGGAAGTCCTCCTCTTCCTGCCTCTGTTCTGCCTCAAGTGCCCTGTCCATTATCCCACGCAGCGTATGCTCCAACAGGTGGACAAGAGGTACAGTGTCACTGATGCATGCACTGTCACTGCTCACCATCCTCGTGGCCTCCTCAAATGGTGAGAGGACAGTGCATGCATCCCTGATCATGCTCCACTGGCGTGGGGAAAAAAAGCCAAGCTCCCCTGACCCTGTCCTGGTGCCGTAGTCGCAAAGGTACTCATTGATGGCCCTCTGCTGCGTGTGCAGTCGCTGCAGCATGGCCAACGTTGAGTTCCACCTGGTGGGCATGTCACATATTAGGCGGTTCTTGGGCAGGTTCAGCTCCTTTTGCAGCTCAGTCAGCTGAGCACTGGCATTATAAGATCGGCGGAAATGCACACAGACTTTCCTGGCCTGCCTCAGGACATCCTGTAAGCCTGGGAACCTGCCCAAGAACCGCTGCACCACCAGGTTGAGGACGTGAGCCATACAGGGCACATGGGTGAGCTGCCCCTGTCGCAGGGCGGAGAGGAGGTTGGTGCCATTGTCAGAAACGACCATTCCTGGCTTAAGCTGGCGTGGCGTCAACCACCTCTCGGCCTGCCCCTGCAGAGCTGCCAGAACCTCTGGCCCAGTGTGGCTCCTGTCCCCCAAACACACCAGCGCAAGCACGGCATGGCATCTTTTTGCCTGCGTACTCGCGTAGCCCCTTGTACGCCTACGGAGCACCGCTGGTTCCGAGGACAGAGCACTCGAAGAGGACATGGAGGAAGAAGAAGAGGAGGGGGTGGAGGAGAGAGGTGTGTCACAACCAGTAGTAGCATTTTGGAGGCGTGGTGGCGGAACAACCTCCAACACTACTGCACCTTGTCCAGCATCCCTCCCAGCTGCCAATAGAGTGACCCAATGGGCCGTGAAAGAAAGATAACGTCCCTGTCCATGCCTGCTGGACCATGAGTCAGCGGTAATATGCACCTTACCGCTGACCGCCCTGTCCAGCGAGGCATGGACATTGCCTTCCACATGCCGGTAGAGAGACGGAATCGCCTTCCGTGAGAAAAAGTGGCGTTTGGGAACCTGCCACTGAGGAACCGCACATTGAACAAACTCACGGAAGGGGGCCGAGTCTACCAACTGAAAAGGCAGCAGTTGAAGTGCTAGCAATTTAGCCACGCTAGCATTCAACCGCTGGGCATGTGGATGGCTGGGAGTATACTTCTTTCGACGGTCCAGCAGCTGGGGCAGGGAAATTTGCCTGCTACAATCGGACGTCGGTGTACTGCAAGTACTTGGTTGTGACACACCTAATTCTACACCTTCAGTCCTCTCAGAGCAGCTTTCAGAGAGGACTGAAGATATAGTGGGGATGGGGGCGTGACCGGATGTGAAGGCGGCAGGACGTGTATCGGTGAGCTCCGCGTCTATCCTGCTCCTACATCCTGATTTGGGAGCCAAATAGTCCGGTTTTTCGGTACTTTCACTACCAGGAAGTGCTGAGTGTCAGTGGGCATGAAAAAGGGAGCCTCGAGGGCGGGAAATCAGCAGCAGAAGTCCCAGCGCAGGACCCGCTCTACACGAGGCCCTGACACGAGTCCCGCCGCCGCCATCTTGCCTTCCCCCAGCTATACTAAGGCAGAGAGGGAGAAAGCCAGGAGAATGGCGTCTGCGGCAGCGCTTGCCGCTGCGAGGTCGGGGTCGGGCTCTGAAAGCTCAAATAAGGAATCTCCATCGGTTCCCCCGGTTGTGGACTCGGCGCAAGAGGCGATCACCAGGCCCATCCTGGAGGCTATAAATGAAAGTAAATCGGCTGTAATGGTGAGCATAGACCACCTAACTATGGAATGCAATTTAATAAGACATGATCTGGACAAAATGAGGGGCAGGCTGACTGAGGCAGAGGACAGGATTTCTGGGGTGGAGGATGTGACACACTCTCAGGGCAACATGTTATCAGAACTGAGGGATATGGTGAAGTCACTGCAAAGCAGAGCTGAAGAGGCAGAGGACAGGCAGAGGAGAAATAATGTGAGAGTGGTTGGCCTGCCAGAAGGAGTGGAAGGGTCCCAGTCTGCCTCTTTTGCGGAATCGCTCTTTAAGAATTTGCTGGACTTAGGGGAACTTCCACCAACTTATGTGGTGGAAAGGGCCCATCGTGTGCCCACAGGCCGGCATCCTCCTGGAAAATACCCCCGTCCCTTCCTGGTACGGTTCCTTAATTACAGGGACCGCGATATGATTTTGGCTGCCTCTCGGAAGCGTCCTGAATTGAAGTTTGAAAATGCCAAAGTAATGCTGTTCCCGGACTTCTCTGCGGAGACCCAGAGGAAAAGACGCTCCTTTAACGATGTGAGGAAGAGGTTGAGAGACAGGCATATCCCTTACAGTATGCTGTACCCAAGTAAGCTGCGGGTGCAATATAATGATGCAGTCAAGTTCTTTGATTATCCGAATGAAGCTTCGGAATGGCTGGATAGACACCCATGACAACGGCGAGAATCATGAGAAAACATGCAAGTATTGTTTTATTCATCTGCTGTGCCTCATTACTTTGGCACCCTGTAGGGGAACTATTTTGCACACTTTTTGGGTTTGTTTGAAGGCCCGGATCCTACGAACTGTTATGGGTTATCTCATTGTGTGCTAATGTTGTGAAGCTCCTCTATAAAGGGAACTATGATAGTATTTTTCTTTTTTCTAGTATACCTTATTTTTATACTTCGACTGTTTCTTTTCATAAAAAGGAAAAAGAGAAGAGAGGAAAAGTACCAAAGAGAAAATTTGTATTTCTTTTTCATATTTTTATATTTTGCTCCTGGACTAGATATTGTGGTGTCATAGCCATTTCTTTGCAACTATTGCTTGTTCTAAAATGTGGGTTTGTTGATCTGCCCATAGGTGGCGGTAGTGCTTTGTAAATGCTAAATTGAACAACAGAGTGCTGATATTTGATTATGCTCCCTGGATATATAATTTTTTTCTTATTTTTGGGTTGACGTGGAGCTCACGGATCTCAAAGGACCAACTTTTTGTTTTCTTTTTTGGTTGGTGCTGCTGGACTATAGACGGACGGTTATGACCTTCCAATTTTGTTCGCAGGTTTTTTGTTTTTGTTTGGGACTCAAAGCTGCATACCGGAAATTGTTGTTCTGTTTTGTGTTGGTTTTGTCTGGTATAATGGCAGGGGGGGTGGGGGGGGGTTTCGTCTACATAAGTAAAAGGGATGTTTTTTGCTCGGTTCTCTGCTCTCTAGGTCGGGGGATCCCCACTGTTAAGAAGTGGGGGTACACCATTGCCTCACAGCCTCTGAAGACGGGAGGTCTAATCCTATGTTCATTAGTCGGGGAATATGACAATGGCTAATTTGGTCAAGGTTGTGTCCTGGAATGTACGTGGCCTGAATAGTAAGTTTAAAAGAGCCTCGGTATTTCAATATTTAAAGCTGGTCAGGCCACATGTCGTTTTTTTACAGGAGACACACCTGGACGGCAGCAAAATTCTGGCCTTGCGGAGGCCATGGATTCAGCGGGCATTTCATGCCACTTACTCTAATTATGCAAGGGGGGTAGCAATTCTAGTCAGTAAAGCTGTCTCTTGCAATATTCATCAGGTATTTGTGGATCCGGGGGGAAGGTATGTGGCCCTGGTGGTGGATATAAATTACTGTAAAATGTTACTGGTGAATGTCTATATACCCCCTCCTTTTAATGTGCAATGTTTGTATGACATGTTGGTTAAATTGGCCCCTCATACACATCTCCCAATGTTGTTTATGGGGGATTTCAATGCTACATTGGAAGCATTGGACTCCTCAAATGTGGGAAGACAGGGCTCCCCGGATTTGATGACCTGGACAGCGGTGGCTGGTCTGTCTGAAATATGGCGAGCTAAAAATCCATATGTTAAATGTTTCTCTCACCTGTCCCAGGCGCATCGCTCATCGGCTAGAATAGACCTAGCGTTTGGTAGTCCGGTGATGATGTCGTTTGTTAAAGAGGTTACTTATTTGGCGGGGGGTTTATCTGATCACAACCCACTTTCCATTTCCCTGGCCCTCTCTTCTGGGAGGGGGGGCAGGGGGTGGAAACTCTCCCCGGGGTGGCTTCAGAATGAGAATGTCAATACGCATATACAGGCTTCGGTCACTGAGTATTGGGAACAGAACCAGGATTCGGCTGACCCTCGCATGGTATGGGACGCGTTCAAAGCGGTGGTTAGAGGGGAAAGTATATCTGCTATAAAAAAGGAGAGGGTGGAACAACAGGCGGAAATTCAGTTAATGCAAGACAGGGAGAGGGAATGTGCAGAAGCCAATGCCACGGCTCCCTCGGGAGCCTCTTACACGGCTTTGTTGGAGGCCCAAAGGAACCTAACGTTGCACTTCAACAATTTAGCGCATACAGAAGCTAGACATAGAGCTGAATCTCAGTTTGCGGAAGGAGACAAAAATGGTAAGCTCCTCGCCAGATTGGTGGCTGATACTCGCCAGCTGTCAGTAGTTCCTGTTATTAGAGGTAAAAATGGAGGGCTGGCCAGGGACCCCGCGGACATACTCACGGAATTTCAGGATTTTTTCTCTTCTTTATATGCGCCTATCCCTCCCTATGACAGTTTAGAGATGGGGGACCTGTTAAAAGGTCTTCCTCTTCCGAGACTTTCGGAGGCTGAGTGTGGGTTGTTGGAGGCTGAGATCACAAATAAGGAAGTTGTAGCTGCAATTTTTTCATTTCCCCCTCATAAAGCCCCGGGTCCGGATGGTTTTCCAGCAGACTTTTACAAAGCGTACGTAAATCAATTGGCGCTTAGGCTTACATCCCTCTTGGCACATTGTTTAGAGACACGGCAGTTGCCGCAGTCTATGATGGAGGCATATATGATCTTGCTTCCCAAACCGGGTAAAGACCCTATGGAATGTGCTTCTTATAGGCCGATTGCCCTACTAAATATGGATCTGAAAATCCTTACAAAAGTTCTGGCTAGGCGGCTGGCGGGAGTAGTAGCTTCCCTAGTGGATATTGATCAGACGGGGTTCATGCCTGGTAAATCTACAGACACCAACCTCAGACGTTTATTTACCCACCTTCAAATTCCAAATCTGTCCGCCACCACTAGGGTGGTGGTTTCAATAGATATTGAAAAGGCGTTCGACTCCATTGACTGGCAATTCATGTTGGCAGTCCTGGAGAGGATGGGCTTTGGCCCGACTTTTCGAACGTGGATTTCGTTATTGTATAGGGCTCCTAGAACGGCGATTCGTATGGGTACTCATACCTCCCCTTTCTTTCAGCTTGGTAGGGGCACTAGACAGGGCTGTCCACTGTCGCCTTTCCTGTTTGCCCTGATGATGGAACCTGTGGCGATAGCTCTGAGAACAAATGGAGAGGTTAAAGCGATACGGGTGGGAAATATTGACGAAAAGCTGGCATTATATGCGGATGACATGCTGCTATTTCTGCAGGACCCTAGAGAGTCGCTAGAGGCAGCGTTGGGCGTATTGAACACCTTCTCAAAATTTTCTGGCTTGAGAGTCAATTGGTCTAAATCTTCTATCTTGGCACTGGATGCTGGGGCCAGGGCTGTAGCAGACCCGGCTCTTCCGTTGCAGTGGGTCAGTCAAATTACATATCTGGGTGTAAAAATTACAGCGAATGTAAGTGATTACATGCCTCTGAATCTGACTCCGCTTCTTGTCTTTTTTAAGCAGCGGGTTGTGGCTTGGCAGAAGCTACCGTTGTCTCTTATAGGGCGTATTAATCTTCTGAAAATGAAAATACTCCCAGTAATCCTGTATTTTTTGCGGAATGCTCCCGTCTGGATCCCTGGGTCTTTCTTCAAAAAATTGGATAGCCTTACCAGTACTTTCTTGTGGGCACCTAAACAACCGAGGATAGGGCTGAAAGTTTTGCAGGAACCGTGGGGGGAGGGGGGTTTAGCCCTGCCTGATTGGCGCAGATATTATCTGGCGGGGCAAATGGTTTTTGGGCATAGGTGGCTTACTGAAGACAATGGAGACTCCGCAACGGTTCTAGAGGCAGCTCAATTGGGCTCGTATGAGTCCCTGCGGGTTGCCATTCATAGGGGGGTCAGGATGGACCTTCCGCTGACAGCATCTATGAAGGCCACGGTTAAAGCGTGGGGGGAGGCGGTGGGTTTGGCGTGTCCCCATTACAAGGGTTTTTCCCCGTCCACCCCAATTTGGATGAATCCTAAATTGTTGCATTTCTACTCCTTTGATGACCCAATGGGGTGGGTGTCTATGGGGATAAAAACTCTTAGAGACATCACGGTGTTTGGAGAGTTGATGACTTTTGACCAGTTAAAAGCCCGACATGACCTATCGAATTTTCATTTCTTTCGGTATATTCAATTGAAACACGCATTTCTCACGCAATTTAAACATATGACGATTGAATCTGTCCCGTCAGACCTGGAAAAATTACTAACAACTGAGGACCTTCCAAAGACGCTCTCGGTTTCTTATAAAAAACTATTTGTGACGAGCCCTGTGAGGATGCGTAAGTGCAGGGAATGGTGGGAGGCCGAGGTTCCAGATATTCAGGGGGAGGATTGGGAGGACATGTGGTCTCACCCTTTTCAACACCTGGTAGCAGCGAGAGATAGACTGATCCACTTCAAGTTTTTACACAAGATATATTATACGCCGGCTAGACTGGCCTCCATTTACCCGATGGTGTCGGCAGAGTGTTGGAGATGTACCTATGCTCCGGCGGATGCTGAGCATGTGTTCTGGAGCTGCCCTCTGGTCAAACATTTTTGGCAGGAGGTCACCTCATGCATTTCAGAGGTATTGATGGTCCCGATCCCAATAACAGTTAGAGTATGTCTCCTGGGACTGGTGGAGGAGGTCGTTCCGTCCAGGGCACATAGAACTTTACTGAGCATTCTCCTATTCTATGGGAGGAAATCCATATTGATACGCTGGCGCAAGCCAGGGGCACCGGATGTGTGCTTCTGGAAAAGCCAGATAAATGCTATAATGCCATATTACAAAGCCACTTACTTATCTAGGGGATGTGGAAAGAAATTTGACAGGGTGTGGCAGGCCTGGTATAACTCGGACAAGACTGTGGGTTAAAGAAAGATGGGTAGCAAGGGGGAGCTTGTTTAACTATCCTGTTTAGAGGAAAGGGGCTTTCTCAGAACTATGTGGGGCATGTCTTAATGTCTTAATGTATGAAGGTGTAAATGTATAACTATATAATGTCGGGGGGTTGGGAGGGGGTGGTGGGGCGATATTAAGTGTTTTTCCTTCCTGGTTGATCACAATCTCCTGGACTGGGGGGGGGAACTGAGCAAAAAAAAAAAAAAAAAAAAAAAAGGGGGGGGGGGGAGGGGTATATATGTAAGTGTTGTATTAGGTCGGTAGATGCAATGCTAGATACTCAGGTTTTTTTCGTTTGATGCCTGTATTTAAGTGGTCCTGGGCCCTGTTTGGTCCAGTACTGACCTGGCGGTTTTAGCCAGGTCAGCTGTGTGTGTATGGATGTCATGTAAAAATTTCAAATAAGCAATAAAAAGAAATTGTTAAAAAAAAAAAGATATAGTGGGGATGGAGATCCCAGCTGATGAGGAGCAAGGAGAGGTCCGCTTTGTTCTTTGGTGTGGGTCTTTTATGTGTGCTTGCCAACGAGCTGCATGGCAGGTCGACATATGTCTGCTCATGCTTGTGGTGCCCAAGCGGCTGATGTTTTGGCCACGCGAGATACGCTTGAGACAAATATTGCAAATAGCAGTGGTGCGATCTGATGCACTCATCTCAAAAAAGGCCCACACCAAAGAACTTTTGTGATAACGTGCAGAGGCAGCGCCCTGCACAGGCGGAGCTCTGCGGTGTGGTACAGTTGCTGTGCTGGCCTCTAGCTGGCCTCCAGGGGGCATCCTGCCTCGTTGGACATGTGACGCCGCATCCTCCTCCTCCTCCTCCTCCTCCTCCTCTCTCCCTTCAGGCACCCACGTGGAGTCAGTGACCTCATCATCCCCTCCCTCTTCACCACTAGAGCAAACCTGGCAGTAAGCTGCAGCTGGTGGAACAGTACTGCCAGATTGCTGTCCTTCAGCATCCCCTCTCTCTGCGCGCACACTACTGACTTCCTCAAGCTGGGTATCATCATCCGAGCCTTCGAATCGTTGGGCATCCTCCTGGAGCATGTACCCAACACTGTGCTCAAACAGTTCGGGGGACTCCTCAGGAGGACATGGTGGGTCTAGGGAAGGGGTGGCTGATGATGCCATTGAGTACGCGTTGGCAGCTGCTCTGCCAGTACCTGAGCCTGGGTGAGAGAGGATGAGGAGGATGAGGAGGGCTTGGTCATCCATTCTACCAAGCCTTCGGCATGATGTGGCTCCACATGTCCAGCTGCCGAGACAAAGACAAGTGTGTCCCATGGCCACGTGCTGATGACGATGCACGACCACGTCCACGGCCAGCACTGTTGTCTCTAGAAACAGAGCCTGCCTGCCCTGTGTTCTTGCCTCGGCACGCTCTGCCTCTCCTTGGCGGTCTTCCAGCCATTGTAGTCGGTAGTGTATATAGTATAAAAAATAGAGCTCCTATGTGTGCTCACAACACACTGTAGGTCCTATGGGTGCTGACACTAACACACTATAGGTACTATGTGTGCTGCTGACAAGAAAATATAGGAGCTCTGTTTGCTGCCACTAACACACTAGAAGTCCTATGGGTGCTGCTGAGAAGAAAATATAGGAGCTCTGTGTGATGCCACTAACACACTAGAAGTCCTATGGGTGCTGCTGAGAAGAAAATATAGGAGCTCTGTGTGATGCCAATAACACACTAGAAGTCCTATGGGTGCTGCTGAGAAGAAAATATAGGAGCTCTGTGTGATGCCACTAACACACTAGAAGTCCTATGGGTGCTGCTGAGAAGAAAATATAGGAGCTCTGTGTGATGCCACTAACACACTAGAAGTCCTATGGGTGCTTCTGAGATGAAAATATAGGAGCTCTGTGTGATGCCACTAACACACTAGAAGTCCTATGGGTGCTTCTGAGATGAAAATATAGGAGCTCTGTTTGCTGCCACTAACACACTAGAAGTCCTATGGGTGCTGCTGAGAAGAAAATATAGGAGCTCTGTGTGATGCCACTAACACACTAGAAGTCCTATGGGTGCTTCTGAGAAGAAAATATAGGAGCTATGTGTGATGCCACTAACACACTAGAAGTCCTATGGGTGCTGCTGAGAAGAAAATATAGGAGCTCTGTGTGATGCCACTAACACACTAGAAGTCCTATGGGTGCTGCTGAGAAGAAAATATAGGAGCTCTGTGTGATGCCACTAACACACTAGAAGTCCTATGGGTGCTGCTGAGAAGAAAATATAGGAGCTCTGTGTGATGCCACTAACACACTAGAAGTCCTATGGGTGCTGCTGAGAAGAAAATATAGGAGCTCTGTGTGATGCCACTAACACACTAGAAGTCCTATGGGTGCTTCTGAGATGAAAATATAGGAGCTCTGTGTGATGCCACTAACACACTAGAAGTCCTATGGGTGCTTCTGAGATGAAAATATAGGAGCTCTGTTTGCTGCCACTAACACACTAGAAGTCCTATGGGTGCTGCTGAGAAGAAAATATAGGAGCTCTGTGTGATGCCACTAACACACTAGAAGTCCTATGGGTGCTTCTGAGAAGAAAATATAGGAGCTATGTGTGATGCCACTAACACACTAGAAGTCCTATGGGTGCTGCTGAGAAGAAAATATAGGAGCTCTGTGTGATGCCACTAACACACTAGAAGTCCTATGGGTGCTTCTGAGATGAAAATATAGGAACTCTGTGTGATGCCACTAACACACTAGAAGTCCTATGGGTGCGGCTGAGAAGAAAATATAGGAGCTCTGTGTGATGCCACTAACACACTAGAAGTCCTATGGGTGCTTCTGAGAGGAAAATATAGGAGCTCTGTTTGCTGCCACTAACACACTAGAAGTCCTATGGGTGCTGCTGAGAAGAAAATATAGGAGCTCTGTGTGATGCCACTAACACACTAGAAGTCCTATGGGTGCTTCTGAGATAAAAATATAGGAGCTCTGTGTGATGCCACTAACACACTAGAAGTCCTATGGGTGCTTCTGAGATGAAAATATAGGAGCTCTGTTTGCTGCCACTAACACACTAGAAGTCCTATGGGTGCTGCTGAGAAGAAAATATAGGAGCTCTGTTTGCTGCCACTAACACACTAGAAGTCCTATGGGTGCTGCTGAGAAGAAAATATAGGAGCTCTGTGTGATGCCACTAACACACTAAAAGTCCTATGGGTGCTTCTGAGATGAAAATATAGGAGCTCTGTGTGATGCCACTAACACACTAGAAGTCCTATGGGTGCTTCTGAGAAGAAAATATAGGAGCTCTGTGTGATGCCACTAACACACTAGAAGTCCTATGGGTGCTGCTGAGAAGAAAATATAGGAGCTCTGTGTGATGCCACTAACACACTAGAAGTCCTATGGGTGCTTCTGAGATGAAAATATAGGAGCTCTGTGTGATGCCACTAACACACTAGAAGTCCTATGGGTGCTTCTGAGATGAAAATATAGGAGCTCTGTTTGCTGCCACTAACACACTAGAAGTCCTATGGGTGCTTCTGAGATGAAAATATAGGAGCTCTGTGTGATGCCACTAACACACTAGAAGTCCTATGGGTGCTTCTGAGATGAAAATATAGGAGCTCTGTGTGATGCCATTAACACACTAGAAGTCCTATGGGTGCTTCTGACAAGAAAATATAGGAGCTCTGTGTGATGCCACTAACACACTAGAAGTCCTATGGGTGCTGCTGAGAAGAAAATATAGGAGCTCTGTGTGATGCCACTAACACACTAGAAGTCCTATGGGTGCTTCTGAGATGAAAATATAGGAACTCTGTGTGATGCCACTAACACACTAGAAGTCCTATGGGTGCTGCTGAGAAGAAAATATAGGAGCTCTGTGTGATGCCACTAACACACTAGAAGTCCTATGGGTGCTTCTGAGAAGAAAATATAGGAGCTCTGTGTGATGCCACTAACACACTAGAAGTCCTATGGGTGCTGCTGAGAAGAAAATATAGGAGCTCTGTGTGATGCCACTAACACACTAGAAGTCCTATGGGTGCTTCTGAGATGAAAATATAGGAGCTCTGTGTGATGCCACTAACACACTAGAAGTCCTATGGGTGCTGCTGAGAAGAAAATATAGGAGCTCTGTTTGCTGCCACTAACACACTAGAAGTCCTATGGGTGCTGCTGAGAAGAAAATATAGGAGCTCTGTGTGATGCCAATAACACAGTAGAAGTCCTATGGGTGCTTCTGAGATGAAAATATAGGAGCTCTGTGTGATGCCACTAACACACTAGAAGTCCTATGGGTGCTTCTGAGATGAAAATATAGGAGCTCTGTTTGTTGCCACTAACACACTAGAAGTCCTATGGGTGCTGCTGCGAAGAAAATATAGGAGCTCTGTTTGCTGCCACTAACACACTAGAAGTCCTATGGGTGCTGCTGAGAAGAAAATATAGGAGCTCTGTTTGCTGCCACTAACACACTAGAAGTCCTATGGGTGCTCCTGAGATGAAAATATAGGAGCTCTGTGTGAAGCCACTAACACACTAGAAGTCCTATGGGTGCTGCTGAGAAGAAAATATAGGAGCTCTGTTTGCTGCCACTAACAAACTAGAAGTCCTATGGGTGCTGTTGGGGTGCAATGCTGTGCTAACAGCACTGCGGTTGGTACTACTGCAATACTGTACTAATAGTAAGCACGCACCAGACTAATCCCCAGCAGCAGCTAATAACACACTAACTGTGCAATCAGCAGCAATGAACGATCAATGACTTAGGTAGCAATGGTTTAGCAAAGAAATAGCCAATGGTTTAGCAAAGAAGAGCAAATCTTTCAGTATCAAGCAAAGACAGAATCAGCAGACTGATCTCTCCTAAAGCCGGAACTCATGTGACCGGGGCCGACGGCGTGGCGGCCTTTTAAATGGTGGGGCGTGTACTAAAGCCCCTGAGCTGTAATTGGCTACAGGCGTCCTGCCTGTAGCCAATTATTGCTCTCCGAGTTTCGGGCGCTGTGATTGGCCAAGCATGTGGGGTCACAGTGCATGCTTGGCCAATCATCAGCCAGCAATGCACTGCGCCGGCCGCGCCGGCCGCAATGCATTGCGGGGCCGCTCGCATCACACGAATGTGATGCGAACGGCCCAAATAGTTCTGGGCTCGCCGAGCGAGCGAACGCCCGGTGCTCGATTCGAACGTGGGTCATCATTAAGGCCCATCCCTAATGATGAAGTGACTCGCAGAGATTCTTTCAGAGTCTCGCCCACATCCAAGGGATGAGCATCTGCTGATTCCAGAGAATTGAAAAAAGGAAAGACTATTTTCTAATTCTCGTGGAAAATTGACGTGACTTTGGGCTTAGACCCAAGCATGGGAATAAGGACCACACAGTCCGGGAAGAAAGTCAGAAAGGGTTCTTGACAACCCAGGAAGCTTGTTTCTGAAACCCTTTTGCCTGAAGTAATGGCCACTAGAAAGGCCAGTTTGATTGATAAGTCCTTAATAGAAAGATCCTTGTTGTTGAGTGATGAAAGAGCATCAAGGACGAGCGGAAGATCCCATTTGGGGAATCTGGGTTTCCTCTGAGGCCTGATTCTCGAAGCCCCCCGAAAGAACTGTTGAACCTAGGAATGAATTGCCCCTGATGTTCCTGAGAATGCCGATAAGGCTGAAACTTGTACCCTGAGGGAACTGATTGACAAAGAAAGAACCAAGCCTGATTGGAGAAAACTCAAAACGTCTTGAACTCCAGGATTTCTAAAAGATTTTCCAGCAGAAGTCATGAAGCTGACACACCTGGTCCAGATTCTGTTGTAGGTTTTGTTTGTGTTAGGCTTTCTGGAGCTCATAAGGGTAGAGATTACCCCTAAAGCACACCCAAGAGACTCTAGCGGGTCCCTGAAGCTCATCAGGTTCAGGAGAGGAAACCATGGCCTGCTCGGCCAATATGGTGCTAATGTTATCACTTCGACTTTCTCCAACAGGAGCCGCTGCAGGAATTTCAGCATGATCGGAGGTGGAGGGAAGGCGTATGCCTTGTTGAATCTACATTGGCTCGTTAGTGCATCTACTCCAAAGGCTTGGCTGCACCGACCTCGAGTGAAGTATCTGTTCACTTTGTGATTGCAGGGGAATGCAAACAGATCCACTTCTGGAACTATTCCCAACGATAGGATCCACTTGAATGTTTGTGGATGCAGTGACCATTCGTTGTTGTCTAAGGTGCTGCGTGACAGACAGTCCGCTTGAATGTTCTGTTAACCTGGAATGAAGACTGCTGTTAAGTTGAGAAGATTCCTCTGAGCCCAGGTCATGATAGGTTCGACCTCTTGGAGAAGGGTGGAGCTCCGAGTGCCCCCTTGTCTCTTCACATATGCCACAGCAGTGGTGTTGTCCATTTTGAGTAGGACTGACTTCCCTTTCAGAAGGTGGGAGAAGGCTTGAAGGGCGCACCATGCCGCTCGCAGTTCCAGCACGTTTGACCCTGGAATGTGGAGACGGGCATCCCATTTGCCCTGAGCCAATTCTGCCCCACAATGTGCCCCCCAGCCCGCATTGCTGGCATCGGATGTAACAGTCATCCATTGCATAGAAGCAAGAGAGTGGCATGTTAACAAATTTTTGTGTTGAAGCCACCAGGGGAGACTGTTCCTCATTGACTGAGTAATCCTGATCGGCTGATTGGGATCGTCTGTCTTCCACTCCTGAAGAAATCCTGATTGGAAAGGACGAAGCCTCCACATTGGCCATTTGACCATGGGGGATGTGGCCACCATCGTGCCGATTATCTTCAGGCACTGTGACGCCTTTAGGTGAGAGTAGTCTAGGGCTAAGGATATTCTTTCCCGAATGACCGGGATTTTTTCTTCCGGAAGAGAGATGGTATTCTCTACGGTGTCGAATTGAGCTCCTAGATAGGTTAGGCGTTGGGTCGGCTCTAGCTGACTTTTCTCCCGATTTAGTAGCCATCCGAACTCTATCAGTGTAGAGATCACTTGGTCTTTGTGGATCCGCAACAGCTGTTTGTCTTGGGACAGTAATAGCAGATCGTCCAGATAATGATACAGACGCACACCTTGTATTCTGATAAGAGATACAATCGCCAACAGTACCTTGGAAAAGACTCTTGGAGAGGTTGTTAGTCCGAATGGAAGACAAATAAATTGCAAGTGCTCTCGATCGACCTGAAATTGAAGGTATTTGTGGAACTCTTCTGTCACGGGAAGATGAAAATACGCATCCTTTAGATCTATTGAGATCAACCAGTCGCCTGGTTGAACTATTTTTTGGATGGTTGAGAGTGATTCCATTTTGAATTTCTCGTGTCTTATGTACCTGTTCAGGAAAGTGAGATCTATAACTGGACGCCAGGAACCGTTCTTCTTCTGTACTAGGAAGAGGGGGGAGTATACCCCCTGGAATTCCTCGTCCTTTGGGACGGGCACCACTGCTCCTTGATCTTTCAGGGCATTCACATAAGAAAGAAGAACTTGTTGTTTTTCTTTTGATTGAGGCATAGAAGTTTGCATTGGTCTGCATGGAAGAACCTTGGTGAAGGACCATGTGTGACCTGTTGAGACCGTTTTGATGGTCCAATGGTCTGAGATCGAGGCCACCCAAACGTGCCGGAAGAGACGTAGGCGAGCCCCTACTCGACCCGCTTGGGCGGGCCCAATCTCAAAAGGACTTACTTGGCTCGCGCCCACCGGGCGTCTGTTTCTTGCCGGTTTTTTGGAAAGATGTCTGCCTGTTCCAATTCCAGCTTTTCCTAAAATCCCGTCCGGGCCTATAGGAGCGTGCCTCTCTTGAACGCTCTGTACTGCGTCCCTGTTGAGGTTTCTTTTGGTTAAACGGACGTCTGTCCTGAGGGAGGAACCCCGACTTTCCACCTGTAGCCTTTGAAATGGCGTTGTCTAGCTTGTTTCCAAACAAGGAAGTTCCTTCAAAAGGAATTTTGCACCATGCCTGCTTTGAGGCTGGATCAGCAAGCCAGGGGCGTAACCATAGTGCTCGTTTGGCTGTGACTGAAGATAGCATGGATCTAGCCCTCAAGTGGATGAGATCAATTGATGCTTCTCCCAAAAAGGCAACAGCTAGTTTAAGTTCTTGTACTGCTGAACTTTGTGCTAGTTCCTCCGAGACACCTTTAGAACGGAGTCCACATTTTCCACCCAGGCCTCCATTGCTTTGGAGGTGACTGCAAGGGCTAGGGCTGGTTTGCAAGCCATACCGTTCAAGTTATATATTCTCTTAAGATCTTGGTCAATCTTTCGATCCAGACCATCTTTAAAAGCCACGGTGTCATCTAGTGGGAGGGTGACATGCTTCGCTATGCGCATTACTGCTGCATCCACGAGGGGAGCATATTCCAAATGCTTAACTTCCTCGGATTTAAAGGGATATAGTCTAGAGGTTTTGCTTAGCATAGAACCTTCTTATCTGCCTTGCTCCATTCTTCCTCAAACACGCCTTTCAGCTCAGAGGGAAATGGGAAATTGGAGCGTTCTTTCCCTAGTTGCTTAAACAGTTTCTTTGCTTTTCCTGGGGGGGCAGTGGTATCCTCCAACTTTAAGGTTTCCTTCACTGCCTTGACCAGTGGAGAGACTAAAGCGTAGTCGAATCCCACTACATAATCATCTCCCTCCATCTCGTCTTGCGAGGAATCATGGGAGGCATCATGGGGCTGGAATTGGCTGGGATCCTCCTGGGCCTCGTCAGCCAAGGAGCCAGACAAGGTGGTGGACTGACTACTTGTGTGGGTGGCATCTATTTCCATTATAGACTGCTGTACCACACGTTTGACAAGAGACTCCAGATTTTGTTTTTCAGTCTCTTTCTCACCGACCGCTCGGGCATAGCATGGTTCGCACAGCGATTTGCCCTCTGGGACTCTAGTTTTACATCCCCAACAGGCTCTGTGAACAGAGCGATCATCGCGGTGGTGGTAGCGGTGACTTGAGGAGGAATGGGGACATCTCCTATACTTAGAGGAGGAATGGGAACATCTCCTATACTTAGAGGGGGAATGTGAACGTCCCCTATGATAGTGGGTCCCAGACGGAGTGTCACGTCTGGACCTGGAGGATGATTGGTGATGGTGATGGTGTGGCCTGGCAAGGTCCCTATCCTGTGACCGATGAACTGATGTAGCCGGGCTGTAAGAGATAATACAGACAGAGGGAGGGGGAGGAGGGTGGGCAGGTTGTAACCGTTAGCAACCACCAGCATTAATGACACCAAAGACACCAACCCCCTACCCACTCCGCACATACCTTGTGCGGGAGGGCTGGTCACACGGCGGTGAAGATGAGTCCATGACGAGGAAGACACACAATGATCCGTGACTACACTACTTAGACTAAGGATAAGCAAATCAATGCAAGAACAGCACACAAAAAAAAAGTTTTTTTTGTTTTTTTTTAAAACTGTCCCTTTAAGAGACACTACAGCATTACAAGCATTACATTGCAAAAGAAGTGCTTACCCCGTCCTGGTAGTATTGAGACTCCGGGAGGCTGCCGCTATATGCCCACAGGTTACCCCACCTGTATAGGGCTCCTCAGCGGTTAAATCACCCGCCGGAATGACGGCACGGCCAGTCCCGATGCGCGCATGCGCCGGAGGGACCGAGCCTACTGCGCCTGTGCGGCCCCTGACCCCTCCGCCATACTGCGCACGCGCGAATACCAAGCCTCAGTTTTGCCACGGCTCGCGCATGCGCAGACGTACAGCGGACCGGGAACCAGGAAGTGGAGTGGCGTCCTGGAACGCAGAAGCGTTCCACACACGGCGCGGTATGGGAGAAAGAAAAAAGGCACCAGACAAAACGGAAACACACAGACAGACAACACACATAAACGGTCTGCCATGGAAATATATAAAAAAGTCTTCAGACCTTGCCAGCCGAGATCGACTGTCCGTCATGGTACACTGGGGCCACATCCCTCCACCATAGGGGTATCCATATAGCCCAAAACCACTCGCCCGCTCATAGCTGGGCCCTGGGTGCACCGCACAACTCGTACCTGATCCGACAGACATCCTGGACTGTACCTGAATTGCATAATGAAGGGTCCATGTGAGGAGGACAAAAAAGGAACACCTGTCTGTGTAGGTGAGCTCAAATTTATGGGTAAGGGGCCCTATAGCTGTGGAGAGGAGGCGGGGTTAACCCACACGTAGTCTGCCAGGAAAGGAGGTTTTTCAAGTAAGTTTATATTGGATTGTGAAAAGTAACTATTGTTGAAAGTGTGTGCTGTGACCGTAGATTTCCTTTGGCGGGATTGGCCAAGTGAATGCACACAGTGTCTGAGTCAGAGTAGGAAACAATACCCGCTCGTCTGGAGTTGGTTCATCCAGTGTTTGAATATAATGTATTCTCTACACTGGTGCAGGGTGCTGCACCATACAGATTGAATGTCATTTTATACAGTATTCTTAATAAAGTATTTTCATTTACATACTACACTATGATACATTTCTGTTTTTTGCTTTCTATCTGAGCCTAGTATACCAGAGACTGTGGAGGAGTCACTGTAGCAGACAGGAGATTACATAACACAGGCGCTGAGACCTTTGGTTAACTCAAAGGTTAGTTTATTCTAGTGAGTGGTTTTGTGCAAAACAGCCGGCTTTCCTCAAGCCCCCACCCTAGCATTTCCTACCCTTGTGCTTTCCTGGAAAAGGCCTGACTTCAAATAGATTCATAATGAAACTGAAACAAAAGCCTCTGAATATATAAAAGGGGTTTGTTTTGTTTGTTTTGGGGTTTTTTTTTTTTTTGGGGGGGGGGGGGGGCAAGCAGTTAAACATATATTAAAATTAATTATCAAATTACATAACTGCATAATTTTATTCAATTAGTATTACATTAAATGGGACAGTTAAGCCCAGGACACAAAGTGAAAAAGGTCAGGTTGGGGGAAGGAGGGGGTAGTTGTGACATTCCCCACCATATGATGTGATCAGCAATTTATAGTCCGGCAGACAATGTGACACTAACTGACACTGGGTGGGAACTGACACTGACATCACCAGTGACACTAAAACAGTGATCAGTGATAATACTATACACTGTCACTGTACTAATGATACTGGCTGGTAGGGGGTTAACATCTAGGGCGATCAAGGGGTTAAATGTGTGCTTAACTATGTGTAATATGTGTAAAATGTGCTGCTTTTACTAATAGATGTATAATATTGTTCTCTCTGTACAGAGCTCTGTGTTAATTGTCAACACAGAGCTCTGAGCTGTGATTGCACACAGCCGATCATCAGGTCCTAGCCGTGAATTATTGGCAGGGACTTGCTGACAGGCTCCCGCTGTGTACAATCACAGAGAGAGGCTGTCTGGGGGTGCGCATGTGCACGCCCTGAATCTGGAAGTAGTCAGCGACATACGGGTAGTCGGGAAGTGGTTATAATTGCACGCACCTGCAAAGCCACAACAAGTTTTGCTACCCTGAATTTTCCTTAGGCAACCCTTTAAAAGCCCCTACATATCATCGGTTTAGAGTTAGCCATGAATAACGGGCCTAGTGTATATGTACCCATTTCTGTAACAATACTGACTTAATGACTTTACTGTTGTGGTCCATGCGGACCAGTTTCTCTGTTATAAATGTAGCGGTTATATACTTTACAAGTATATTTTAAACTGGCAGAGACACCAGTGATGTATAGTTCCCTGGAGCCCAGCAGGTGGTACTGTCACATTGGGCTGGGGTTGAACCATTGCTGAGTGCCGTACCTCTTTTTGGCCTCTCTCAGCGGTTGTATGGTGAGGCGGGGAGCCCGCTGTGCTTGCTGGGGGAGGGTATAAAGGGGGCCGGCCATCTTTGTCAGGGGGGAGTCCCAGGCACCTTCAGCCTGAGGACGGTGGTTCGTGTCGAGGGGGGGGGGTCTAGGCGGCCTAGGCCTAGAGACCACCCCGGGAGGTTGTGTTCCATCCCAGGCACCTTTAGCCTGGGGTGAGGTACTCGGATGGAGGTCTGGAGCCCTGTGTCCTTGGCTGGGTTCCTCGGGGGAAGGATTTCCTAGGGGACCCCGGGAATGGGTACCCGAATCCAGAGGCGTAAGGGACCGGAGGAGTTACTCACCTGAAGACCTGGTGCAGCAAATTGCCGGTGCCGGGTGAGCCTCCGGAGACCGCCTGGAGGGATGTCTTCCCCGAACAAGGGACCAAAAGCCACCTTCAAGAAAGAAAGAGGAGAGTAAGTTGTGCCTGGGCCTACTCGCATCCACACCCCCTGTCTGTTCTGTTCGTTGAGGGAGTCCAACTGATTGTGTTTTGCTCTGATGTGAGAAGAATAAAGGAGTGTTGGACTTTTGATGGTGTGGGGCTCATTTTACTGGTAGACACTGTTCAAGAGAGGAGGTGGAGGTTCCAAGGGCAGGACACCGACCCGAGGGTAAAGAAACTTTGCTTACACCTCACAGGCATCTGTGGTGAAGGCTTGGCATGGTGACCCCGCACTCTCTCCTCCGGAGAAACCCCTAGACACGCAGAAGAACGAAGCCAGGGAGTGTGAGAGTGGAGGCCGCTACACGTGGGGGTTCTCGTCCGGGATGGTGTTGTGTACTATGGACGGAGTTGAACATGTCTGCCGGGAGGAGTTCCGAGTAGGTCGTCCATATTTTTGGCCAAAGTGCAACCCTGCTCGAAGTCGTGGGCATGACCCTAAGAAGGGAAAGGACTACGCAGAAGAGCGAGAAGAGGGGGGAGTCCAGCGGTGTGAGGTACTACACGTGGGGGCTTCTATTGCACTGAGCCACGATGCACACCCTCCCTGCTCAGTTCGTGGGCCCGACCCAGGGAAGGAGAAAGCCCGCGAGCTGCAGTGCAAGAGGGGAGGAGTCCAGTCGTGTGAAGGACTACACATGGGGACTTTGCCGCAAAACTTGCAGTGTGCAATGGATCAGCAGCAAGTCACCATGTTCGGACATACATCGCGGGTTCCACTTCACCCTTCTGCCACGACTTTGACTGCTGCTGCTCCGGTGACCGATACGGGGATTCGGCTAAAGCCCCGGGGACGATTCGCCCTGTATTCGTGCATGGACGTTGAGGCCCTGGGTGTGATTTGTCCCGGCTATTCGGGACTGGTGTGTCAGCTGAAGCCATTCGGGCGATGCAAAGCCTGTGGGGAGTTCTTATTCGAGGTGGATGCAGTCATCGAGAAGCCAAGAACCATTTACCCCGTGCGTACCACAGGCAGCACCACTCAAGTTGGAGGTATCACCGCTTTTGCAGCCGCCCCCATGCGCACTGCAGCGACCGCGGAGGAGGTCGTAATCACTCAAACACGGGAGAAATCCGAGGATGCTGACTCGGTCACCACTGCCTCACAGCGTCCACCGCAGAAGAAGAAGACCGGCATGGTAGCCCCGTCCAGCGGTCGCAGTGGACCATCCTGCCCGCTTACGCCCGGCCCGGATGGAACCGGTGAGAGGAGTTCCGGACATCCCGTCTCAAGTAAAGGCAGAGGTAAGCCAGGCGGAGGAACTTGGTGTATGGGCGGAGGTGTCAGGGAGTCACGGCCCTGTGTGTCCGTGGGAGATGGCAGTTCAGTCTCTACTACAGGCTACCTGCTCGAGGAGGAGTGTGACACCTCCGACCTGGAGTCGCTCTCCGATCTGGGAGACGATGTCGCCATAGATGAGCTGTTTGCTCAAAAGGGCTGGGACAAAGTGCCTCTTGCCTCGTTCCGCAGAACCAGGGACCCACCCATGTCTACAGGGGATAGTACACCCCGGGTGGAGGCACCAGCGCCTGAGGAGGGATCCTGTCCCCAGCCTACTCTTGCATCCTCTGTGCCACCTGCACCTAATGCTGGGGATAAGAGACTGTCGCTGCGGGCACCTAGGCCCAGAACGGAGGTGACCACAGCACCTCGCCATCCGGATGCTATAGTTTTGCCAGGTGAAGGAGACAAAGCCACCATGCCTCCACTGGCGAGACTACAACGCCTATTTTGCCAGAAGGTTGCTGCTGAGTACGGATGGGAGTACCCATACTTGTCTAAGGAGTTGTTGTACGAAGTGGAAGTTTGCCAGGAGCGTTGGTACAATGACTTTGTGTGGACCCACCTTCAGGTCCCGCACGCCCGCAGGTACCTCGCGTGTTCTCCCAAGACATCTCAGCGCTTCAAAGACTGCAAGGCAGAATGGATGCTGGGGCGGCACATCCACGCGGGCAAGGTGCTGATTCGACGCAAGGAAGGAGAAGACGTCGAATACCACTTGGAAACCATGGACCAGCATTTGAAATCACTTGTCCTGCCGCACCCTCGTTTCTATCTGTAGGAGAAAAGAGACTCCGTTCTTGTTTTCTTTACACTGCTGAACTTCCGGGGTTGTTGTTCTTTTGTTCTTGTTACCCGGGGGAACTTCAGTGACTGTGTACAGCTAAGGGTGTTTATGCTCTTCAAAGGAATGGAAGGACTGTTTCTGTTTGTTCTTCATTCTTCAGTCAGTGATCATGGACTTTGGGGTAGATAGGGCCAAAGAAGAAGAGGTCTCCACAAGTGCAGTTACTGCGACGCTGTCACCAGGTGGCAGTGTCGTGCATCGGCATTCACTTTCCACACACACACACTTTAAGAAGGAAAGGATTTCTCTGCGGAGAAGTTTTTTCGTTCTCACATGAACATCTGTGTCAGGGATTTGTGTGTTTAATTTTCTTTTCCCCTCTGCAGGAGAGCATCCCATCAAGACCACTGAGAATGGGGTGGGTTTTAGCCAGGATGGGTGGGGAGAGATGTTATGTGAAATATGATTCTCAATTTTGTTGTTATGTGTTGCTGTTTCCCTTCCCTCCCTTTTCATGTGAGGCTCAGGTACAACTTCTCCAGTTAGTTATTTTCCAAAGTTTTCATTTTTTTTCCCAATTTATAGTTGGTTTCTGGATTGGGCTATGTCAGCCATGGAGGGCATAGTTTGTTCCACACACTGGGGACCAGTGTCAAATGACCCGGGGGAGAGTGTAGCGGGTATATACTTTACAAGTATATTTTAAACTGGCAGAGACACCAGTGATGTATAGTTCCCTGGAGCCCAGCAGGTGGCGCTGTCATTTTGGGCTGGGGTTGAACCATTGCTGAGTACCGTACCTCTTTTTGGCCTCTCTCACCGGTTGTATGTTGAGGCGGGGAGCCCGCCGTGCTTGCTGGGGGAGGGTATAAAGGGGGCCGGCCATCTTTGTCAGGGGGGAGTCCCAGGCACCTTCAGCCTGAGGATGGTGGTTCGTGTCGAGGGGGGGGTCTAGGCGGCCTAGGCCTAGAGACCACCCCAGGAGGTCGTGTTCCATCCCAGGCACCTTTAGCCTGGGGTGAGGTACTCGGATGGAGGTCTGGAGCCCTGTGTCCTTGCCTGGGTTCCTCGGGGGAAGGATTTCCTAGGGGACCCCGGGAGTGGGTACCCGAATCCAGAGGCGTAAGGGACCGGAGGAGTTACTCACCTGAAGACCTGGTGCAGCACATTGCCGGTGCCGGGTGAGCCTCCGGAGACCGCCTGGAGGGATGTCTTCCCCGAACAAGGGACCAAAAGCCACTTTCAAGAAGGAAAGAGGAGAGTAAGTTGTGCCTGGGCCTACTCGCATCCACACCCCCTGTCTGTTCTGTTCGTTGAGGGAGTCCAACTTATTGTGTTTTGCTCTGATGTGAGAAGAATAAAGGAGTGTTGGACTTTTGGTTCAATATTATTTTATTAGTTTATATAAATATTACAGGGATTTACCCTAAACAAATATATATACATATACACATATACACACATACATATATATATATACACATACACATATATACACATGGAGACTATCTACACGTACTTTCAGAATACAGTATATATTCTTACAAATCTTCAGTACAAATCTTCCCTATCTACGAGAGAAAAAAAAAAAAAAAAGGGAAAGGGAGGGATAAAAAAAATAAAAAAATAAAAAAAAAATAAAAAATAAATAAATAAATAAATAAAAAAAAAAAAAAGGGGGGGGGGTGCTCCCCTATTAGCTTATAGAGCGGATCGGATATTATTCCACTAGAGAGGGGAAAAAAAACAGTTATGTTCACTCCAGCAGAGCTAAACAGTGGTAGAACTTCCCTTAACCCAATTTGGAAACTCAGATGAATGTCGAAACTTGGACCAAACGGACCAAGTATGAGAGAACTGTACTTCTCTTCCCATTTCCCGCGCCATCAGACCTTCCAGATCTCTAATATAATCCATTTCGATTGCCCATTCCCCCAGGGAGGGTACTCTCATTGATTTCCAATGTCGTGGAATGACTGCTCTGGCTGTGTGTTGGACTTTTGATGGTGTGGGGCTCATTTTACTGGTAGACACTGTTCAAGAGAGGAGGTGGAGGTTCCAAGGGCAGGACACCAACCCGAGGGTAAAGAAACTTTGCTTACACCTCACAGGCATCTGTGGTGAAGGCTTGGCGTGGTGACCCCGCACTCTCTCCTCCGGAGCAACCCCTAGACACGCAGAAGAATGAAGCCAGGAAGTGTGAGAGTGGAGGCCGCTACATAAATAAATAATTTTAAAGAATAACGGGCCTAGAATTATTACTCTCACGCCAACATTTGGGGTGATATTGTAGTGCAAGCAATGTTTTTGTATGTGGGAGCTCCTTACAGGTGCGTTTTACGTGCGTGTGCATGTTCATGGGAGCAGGGTGGGCTCCAATTTTTTGGGGGGGATTTCTTAGTGCTTGAGTGTAACTTTATTTTTGACACTTTAACTTCACTAAAACTTTCATTATGTCATATAGGGTACAAATGGTCACCTATGTTATCTAAACTCCTTGGGACAGGTTCTCTTTAATGAGATATCAGGGGTCTTTTTTAGCCTTCCGTTGAAGCTAATGGAGTGCGGATCATCACTTATTCTCAGGGATATCGGACTTTCTCTTTCCACTCATCTGTAGGTGGCTTCGGTCTGGTCTCATATATATACTTCCATGTGGCCTCTTTTATCAGCAATATCTTCATTTTAAATTCCCAGGAATGGTAGTTCTGGTTTATCAGATTAGAAACAGAAAACTTTGAAGTGAGTAGCCGCCATTTATGCTTTCTCTTTCTTCAGAGACTATTCTGCCCCAACTCTGAACCTTATCTGTGTCTGCAGCAGTATTTAATACTTTGCACTAGCTGGCTGTAGTTGGGTCTAAAGGCTGTTGGAAATGACTGCTGCAGTTATGGCTCTTACCAGTCAAGTTGATGGCCGGCAGCAGTGTTGCCAACCGCCAGTATTTTTACTGGCAGCCAGTAAAACATTGGCACTGTACTCCTGCCAGTAAATGCCAGTAAGAGGAAAGGTTGCCAGTAAAAAATATGGCTGTGACGCTCGGCTCAGAACTGTGCATATGCAGCTCGGTTCCAGAGTCGGCTGAGACCATCCAAGTGAATGCTACAGTGTTCGGGGGGTTCCAGCGGGGGGTGGGTCTGGTGGAGGCAGTGTCTGAGCATGTCGTGTGATGTCATGGTGCAAGGGAGCCGAGCGGCCAGAGCCTCGTGTGCGGGTCTGCAGGACGGGAGTAAGGCAAACCAAGGGGCGGGACTGTCAGTGCTGTTTGGTCTTATTTCTTGCCCTCCTGAATCCTGTCCCTTAGCTACTTACTTACTACATCAAAAGTAAAATAAGTGTAGCGACCTCACCCCTCTCATGCTCGGCTTGTTTTATCTCGTCTAGGGGTTAGTACTGGGGGGAGGGATGAGATACACCACGGCACATGTCCTCCAGCAGGTATAGAGGTGAAAGCCAGAACTATCGGGCCAGAACTATCGGGTTTTGTGTGTGTGTGTCCCAGAGTCAAATCCTTTCTTCGAAATGACTCCCTTTGCTCCTAGTAACCAGAGTTCCACACACTGAAAAGGTCCAACTCGTATTTATTTCTCTTCCAGCAATAAATAGTCATACAGCACAGACAGGTTGAGACCCATGTAACTCTTCAGTATTTGTAGGGAGTAGGTCAAGGCACAATCCTTTAAGATAGAGCTAACCACTGTGGTGTCACCAGTGGCGCATAGTCACTGCCACTGACTATATAGAACAGAACATGAATTACCTTCGCTAACGTAGCCCCTGTCAGGGGAAGGACATCCGTCCAAGACAGTTACCGGAGGCCTCTCCGTCACCAGCAATGCTGCGCTGGATTCTCCAGAGAAGTTCCGCTCACCGGCCTCCTCGTCTCAGACATGGGCACCCAAGGAGTTAGGGCCCCCTCGGATTCCTCCACCCTCGTGGAACTCAGTCGAAGGTACTGAGCTCCAGGCCTCCGCCATAGTACCTTATTCCAGGCTAAAGGTACCTGAGATGGACTCCATCTCCCGCTCCGGCCAGGTCAAGGGCACCTGGGCCCAGAACTCCGGAACGCCAGCACCCAGGCTGAAGGTGCCTGGGTGCGGCCGCATCCTCCGACTCCAAACTCTGAACTCCGTGGTAAGGGCGTCCGTCCCTTATATCTCCTCTCCCTTTGCGTCACAGCGGGTTCCCCGCCCTGCTGTACAAGCGCCAGGAAAGGACAAAAAGGCACAGTCCTGCGATGAGGGCCCAACCCCTGCCCAGGGCGACAACGCCACCTGTAGGCCACAGGGAACCTCACACCACCAGAGTCCTCCCACACTGCAAATAATTCCCTATTCTCCAACAATCAGGGTGCATTGGGTCATACTACCACCCATGCACTTCCGCCTATATTTTAGACCCCCGCTTCACTCTCCCCCTGGTGATTTGACACTGGTCCCCAGTGTCTGGTACAAACCCATGTCTTCCAAGGAGTGGTAACATAAGTTCGACCCAGAGACAAACATTCACATAAAACTAAACACAACAATTTAACCAGGAATTGTGCCAGGACCTAAAATGGGAAAGGGAAACAAATATAAAACAATGAACTTGGCATGAAAATACTTTAAATTACTTTACACATTTACATCTCTCCCCCTAACTATCTAAGAACCACCCCATTCTCAGCAGCCTTGATAGATGAAATCTCCTGCAGAGGGGAAAAAAAAACAAAGAAACACACATCCTAACATAATGTATGTGTTTTCTTGGAAGGAATGGGTCTATCCGTAAAGAAACCCATTCGCTCCAATAAGTATAGTGCAGAGTGTGAAGCAAACAATCGTTGCGCAACCTAGCCACCTGGTGGCAATGCCGCGGTAAAGGCACTTGTCAGATCCAGATGAACTTCTGCTTCTCTGTGCTGGCTAAACCCCAAAGTCACTGATTTCTTTTCCTTGGTGGGAGGAGAAGGAGGGAGAACAAAACAACAACAGCTCCCATTTCTCCAAAGAGTAAAACATCCCAAAAAAAAGTTAGGGCACAGTCCCTGTAATTTAGCAATAAAAGAAATGGAAAGGAGTCTCTCTTTGGATCCGGCAAGAATAAAGGCTTTAAGTGCTGGTCAAAAGCCTCCACATTGTACTCAATGTTCCCTCCATCCTTCCGACAAATTACCACTTTGTCCGCATGGATATGCCTTCCCAGCATCAACTTCGCTTTACAGTCTTGGAATTTCCTGGTGACCGTAGGTGAGCATGAGAGGTATCGGCGTGCATGAGGTACTTTCAGCTTTGTCCAGACGAAATCATTGTACCACCGCTGCCAAAAAACTTCCACCTCGTAGAGCAATTCTCGGGGTAGATATAGGTAATCCCACCCATATTCTCGGGCAACTTTCTGACAAAAGAGACGCTGCAGCCTAGCCAAAGATGGCATTGTAGCACGGTCCCCTATTCCAGGCAGAACAATGGACTCCAGATGGCGAGGTACATTCACCACCTCCGCAGATTTGGACCTAGGAGCCCGCAGTGATGCACGTTGCACTCCCGCAACAGGAGCAGGTGAAACAGCCGCTGACTCAAGAAGTGGGTTCACAGACAGGGGACCAGATTCTTCCATAGGCTCCGAGGCCTCCACCAGGGGTGTACTATCCCCAATGGACATAGGTGGGTCCCTTAAGACACGGGACGAGGGTAACGGCATCTTGTCCCATCCCTTCTTGTGGAAGATTTCATCTATCTCCCCATCATCACCGGCATGAGATAGCGACTCTAGGTCAGAGGTGTCATAACACTCTGCAGGCAAGTAATTCCCGGTAGATACGGAATCACTCCCCTTAACGACCCCCACCGACTGTGGGCTGCCGACACCTCCAACCACACACACAGTCCCAACCCCTGGCTCACCTGGACCTTCAGAAGAACAGGGATGTCTAGGGCTCTTCCCTCCGGATCCATCCAGGCCAGGCAAGCGACGGGGCGAAGCTCTTCCACGACCACAGGATGCCATCACCAGGCCAACTTTCCTCTTCGGCTGTGAGAGCAGGGAGCTTGTGGTGACCGAGGCAGCATTCTCGGATTTCTCTCTCTTTGTCTCCGCTTGGGCTGTCACTTCGCCCTGGTCAGTGCGCGCAGGAATGCTCGCATAGACATCGATCTCTCCCTCCAGAGTGGCAGTACCTGTGAGGTAGTTGAGGTGGAAGGCGCGAGGCATTTCTGTGGATGGCTCCACCTCAAAGAGGAATTCTTTGCAGACCTCACATCGCCCGAACGACTTCAAATGAACCACCAGTCCCGAAAAGCCGGGACAGATCACACTGTGGGCCTCTATGTCTCTGCATGTGTACAGAGCCAACGGCCTCGGGGCCTTAGCCTTATTCCTGTGTCCGTGATCGAGGCAGCAAAAGAAGTAATCTCCGTGATAGAAGAAGCAGAAATCCACGGGGTATTTGAAGTCATCCTGACTGTTTGCTGCTCCAATGCGCACTGACCACTTCGCGCCGGAATCTCCACGTGTGTCCTTCCACATGGCAAGACTCCTCCCACACTCTGCACAAGTTCAAATTCAGACACAACACACATCCCGCACGAGCCTCCACCTGTAGCGATACCCCCAAACTAAGGGAGCCGCTGGTTCTGTTTTGGGCCCTGTACACAGCACAGCCAACCCCCGGCAATCTACTCAGCCCTTCTCTGGCACAGCTAGTCTAGGGGTGGTACTCTTGTATAGCTCTATACCAATTTATGCACAATTGCCCTTTACCTTCTTTGTAGTGATAAAATATATATTAATGGACTTCAACTCCAGATTGATAAACTACAAATGGTTTACTTGTGGATAAAGGGGGTTAACAACCAATATCACATATAACACATACATGCAGAACCCTGCAATAGTACTAACACCAGTTAACTATAGTGCACCAATAGTTTTTAACACACACTAGCATATAGCTAAAGTCCCCGCTAGCAATATGGCGCCCAACAATACTATCATTCCCAGTCAGGCCTGACTCAGCTAAATCTCAGTCTTTAGATTAGGAATCTTCGCATGCCAGATGATCGGTGGTGCACATGCAGGAACAATATTTGTAATCCACAAGGTCTAAGGTAACAGAAGCAACTCCCCGGAGACTATGTAACTCTGTCCTCCAACTAGTCTCCTGACAGGAGGAAAAGGGAAATATAACTCGATGGGCCAAGGCAGTCAATAGGCCTATCAAAGTACTCAGTTATAGTTGTGAGCAGGTGCTCTCTCACTCCTCCGGACTCGATCCCAGTCTGGAACTTCCACCGCTGTGTCCACGCACACAGGATCTGCCTCCACCTGGTCTCCGGTCCACTGACGTTCCCGAAGCAGGTAGATGTCTGCAGCCGCTCAGGCTCCGCAGCGAGGTGGAAGGCTCTCTTGGAAGTGCGCAAGGCCCAGGCCTCGGGCCTTGCACTCACAGCAGGTCCACACAGGAAGTCCTCTTGCCAGCCGCGCGGTGTCCAAAGAGGCCGGGCTTAGCCTCGCCCTTCTCTTTTATACCCCACCCATGAGTCTCTGCGGCAGCCCAATGCACCCTGGGTGCCAAACGGGGTTCTGGGTAACGTAGTCCGTGGGGCCTCAACGAAGACCCCGCTACATAAGAAATATGCTTTTTACCTTAATATATACCTTAAATCAGGTTGCTAATTACATATTGTACTATTTGTAGCCTAAATACTGGAATTTGCACTTAAATTTGTAATTTTGTAACTTTACTTTTGGAACTGCCAGTAAAAACTTGGCTGTGCCAGTAAAGTTTGTGTGTTGTGTCAGTAAATTTCAATCTGGTAGGTTGGCAACACTGGCCGGTAGGGATGAGCTTCGTGTTCGACTCGAACATACGTTCGACTCGAACATCGGCTGTTCGATCGTTCGACGAAGATCGAACGATTTGGGCCGTTCGCGCCAAATTCGAGTGACGCGAACGGCCCACAATGCACTACGCCATCGCAGTGTCATCCAGGCGCTGTGATTGGCCAAGCATGCACTGTGACCCCGCATGCTTGGCCAATCACAGCGCGGCAGCGAGGAGAGCAATGATTGGCCACAGGCAGGATGCCTGTGGCCAATTATTGCTGAGGGGGTTTAGTACACGCCCCACACTATAAAAGGCCGCCAGCGCGGCGGCCTTGTGTAGTGTGTTCCGGAGCAGGGAAAGAGAAGCATAGGCAGGGACAGTGTCATTTTTTTCCTTTACTAATCCTGGATTCCTTGTGTTTAGGGACAGAGAAGGATAGGTAGGGAGAGTGTCAGTGTGTTATTCTGTGCTAAACCTTGTTTGTAGGGACAGAGAAGGACAGTGAGGGAAAGTGTCAGTGTGCTATTCTGTGCTAAACCTTGTTTGTAGGGACAGAGAAGGACAGTGAGGGAAACTGTCAGTGTGCTATTCTGTGCTAAACCTTGTTTGTAGGGACAGAGAAGGACAGTGAGGGAAAGTGTCAGTGTGCTATTCTGTGCTAAACCTTGTTTGTAGGGACAGAGAAGGACAGTGAGGGAAACTGTCAGTGTGCTATTCTGTGCTAAACCAATCTTGCTGAACCACATTTGAAATCCTTGAGTTTAGGGACAGAGAAGGACACTCGGGGAAACTGTCAGTGTGCTATTCTGTGCTAAACCTTGTTTGTAGGGACAGAGAAGGACAGTGAGGGAAAGTGTCAGTGTGCTATTCTGTGCTAAACCAATCTTGCTGAACCATATTTGAAATCCTTGAGTTTAGGGACAGAGAAGGACACTCTGGGAAACTGTCAGTGTGCTATTCTGTGCTAAACCAATCTTGCTGAACCGTATTTGAAATCCTTGAGTTTAGGGACAGAGAAGGACACTCGTGGAAACTATCAGTGTGCTATTCTGTGCTAAATCTTGTTTGTAGGGACAGAGAAGGACAGTGAGGGAAACTATCAGTGTGCTATTCTGTGCTAAACCAATCTTGCTGAACCATATTTGAAATACTTGAGTTTAGGGACAGAGAAGGACACTCGGGGAAACTGTCAGTGTGCTATTCTGTGCTAAACCTTGTTTGTAGGGACAGAGAAGGACAGTGAGGGAAAGTGTCAGTGTGCTATTCTGTGCTAAACCAATCTTGCTGAACCATATTTGAAATCCTTGAGTTTAGGGACAGAGAAGGACACTCGGGGAAACTGTCAGTGTGCTATTCTGTGCTAAACCAATCTTGCTGAACCGTATTTGAAATCCTTGAGTTTAGGGACAGAGAAGGACACTCGTGGAAACTATCAGTGTGCTATTCTGTGCTAAATCTTGTTTGTAGGGACAGAGAAGGACAGTGAGGGAAACTATCAGTGTGCTATTCTGTGCTAAACCTTGTTTGTAGGGACAGAGAAGGACAGTGAGGGAAACTGTCAGTGTGCTATTCTGTGCTAAACCAATCTTGCTGAACCATATTTGAAATCCTTGAGTTTAGGGACAGAGAAGGACACTCGGGGAAACTGTCAGTGTGCTATTCTGTGCTAAACTCTGTTTGTAGGGACAGAGAAGGACAGTGAGGGAAAGTGTCAGTGTGCTATTCTGTGCTAAACCAATCTTGCTGAACCATATTTGAAATCCTTGAGTTTAGGGACAGAGAAGGACACTCGGGGAAACTGTCAGTGTGCTATTCTGTGCTAAACCAATCTTGCTGAACCATATTTGAAATCCTTGAGTTTAGGGACAGAGAAGGACACTCGGGGAAACTATCAGTGTGCTATTCTGTGCTAAATCTTGTTTGTAGGGACAGAGAAGGACAGTGAGGGAAACTATCAGTGTGCTATTCTGTGCTAAACCTTGTTTGTAGGGACAGAGAAGGACAGTGAGGGAAACTGTCAGTGTGCTATACTGTGCTAAACCAATCTTGCTGAACCATATTTGAAATCCTTGAGTTTAGGGACAGAGAAGGACACACGGGGAAACTGTCAGTGTGCTATTCTGTGCTAAACCAATCTTGCTGAACCGTATTTGAAATCCTTGAGTTTAGGGACAGAGAAGGACACTCGTGGAAACTATCAGTGTGCTATTCTGTGCTAAACCTTGTTTGTAGGGACAGAGAAGGACAGTGAGGGAAAGTGTCAGTGTGCTATTCTGTGCTAAACCAATCTTGCTGAACCATATTTGAAATCCTTGAGTTTAGGGACAGAGAAGGACACTCGGGGAAACTGTCAGTGTGCTATTCTGTGCTAAACCAATCTTGCTGAACTGTATTTGAAATCCTTGAGTTTAGGGACAGAGAAGGACACTCGTGGAAACTATCAGTGTGCTATTCTGTGCTAAATCTTGTTTGTAGGGACAGAGAAGGACAGTGAGGGAAACTGTCAGTGTGCTATTCTGTGCTAAACCAATCTTGCTGAAGCATATTGCAAATCCTTGTGTTTAGGGACAGAGAAGGATAGGCAGGGGACAGTGTCAGTGTCATTGTTGCTAAGCCTCCTGCACAGTATACACCTGAAGGTAGCCCTTATTGCTGTTTTTCCCATCTCCCTGCAGGCCATCCATTAAAATGTCTGGAAGGCAAACAAGGAGAGGCAGACAGTCAGGAGGCAAAAAAAGAGGGCAAGCAGGCTCTGTGTCTGGGGGCAACAGTGCTGGTCGTGGACGCGGTGCATTGTCATCAGCACATGGCCATGGGACACGCTTGTCCTTCTTTTCGGCAGCTGGACATGTTGAGCCACATCATGCCGAAGACTTGGTAGAGTGGATGACAAAGCCCACCTCATTCTCCTCATCCTCTCTCACCCAGGCTCAGGGTACTGGCAAAGCAGCTGCCAAAGCGTCCTCTTCTCTGGTATCAATGTCATCATTAGTCACTCCTTCCCTAGACCCACCATGTCCTCCTCCTGAGGAGTCCCCCGAACTGTTTGAGCACAGTGTTGGGTACATGCTCCAGGAGGATGCCCAGCGTTTCGAAGGGTCTGATGATGATACCCAGCTAGAGGAAGGCAGTAGCGTGAGAGCAGAGAGAGGGGATGCTCAAGAAGGACACCAATCTGGCAGTCATGCTCCAGCAGCTGCAGCATACTGCCAGATTGGCTCCAGTGATGAGGAGGGAGGGGATGATGAGGTCACTGACTCCACGTGGGTGCCTAATAGGAGAGAGGAGGAGGAGGAGGATGAGGAGGAGGCACATCTCCAACGAGGCAGGATGCCCTTGGGTGGCCAGCGTATGGGCAGCACACCGACGGAATCACACCGCAGAGCTCCGCCTGTGCAGGGCGCTGCCTCTGCCCGTCATTCAAAAAGTTCTTTGGTGTGGGCCTTTTTTGAGGCGAGTGCATCAGATCGCACAGCTGCTGTTTGCAACATATGTCTCAAGCGTATATCGCGTGGCCAAAACATCAGCCGCTTGGGTACCACATGCCTGACCAGACATATGTTGACCTGCCATGCAGCTCGTTGGCAAGCCTACCTCAAAGACCCACACCAAAGAACAAAGCGGACCTCTCCTTGCACCGCATCAGCTGGGATCTCCAACCCCACTATAACTTCAGTCCTCTCTGAAACATGCACTGAGAGGAATGAAGGTGTAGAATTAGGTGTGTCACAGCCAAGTAGTTGCGGCCACTCTGCTAGCAGTACACCGACGTCCGATTCTAGCAGGCAAATTTCCCTGCCCCAGCTGCTGGACCGTCGAAAGAAGTTCACTCCCAGCCATCCACATGCCCAGCGGTTGAATGCTAGCTTGGCTAAATTGCTAGCGCTTCAACTGCTGCCTTTATAGTTGGTAGACTCGGCCCCCTTCCGTGAGTTTGTGCAATGTGCGGTTCCTCAGTGGCAGGTTCCCAAACGCCACTTTTTCTCACGGAAGGCTATTCCGGCTCTCTACCGGCATGTGGAAGGCAATGTCTTGGCCTCGCTGGACAGGGCGGTCAGCGGTAAGGTGCATATTACCACTGACTCATGGTCCAGCAGGCATGGACAGGGACGTTACCTTTCTTTCACGGCCCATTGGGTCACTCTTTTGGCAGCTGGGAAGGATGCAGGACAAGGTGCAGTAGTGTTGGAGGTTGTTCCACCGCCACGCCTCCAAAATGCTACTACTGGTTGTGACGCACCTCTCTCCTCCACCCCCTCCTCTTCTTCTTCCTCCATGGCCTCTTCCTGTGCTTTGTCCTCGGAACCAGCGGTGCTCCGTAGGCGTTCAAGGGGCTACGCAAGTACGCAGGCAAAAAGATGCCATGCCGTGCTTGCGCTGGTGTGTTTGGGGGACAGGAGCCACACTGGGGCAGAGGTCCTGTCTGCTCTGCAGGGGCAGGCCGAGAGGTGGTTGACGCCACGCCAGCTTAAGCCAGGAATGGTGGTTTGCGACAATGGCACCAACCTCCTCTCCGCCCTCCGACAGGGACAACTGACCCATGTGCCCTGTGTGGCTCACGTCCTTAACCTGGTGGTGCAGTGGTTCTTGGGCAGGTACCCGGGCTTACAGGATGTCCTGAGCCAGGCCAGGAAAGTCTGTGTGCATTTCCGCAGATCTTATAATGCCAGTGCTCGCCTGGCTGAGCTGCAAAAGGAGTTGAACCTGCCCAAGAACCGCCTTATATGTGACATGCCCACCAGGTGGAACTCAACGTTGGCCATGCTGCAGCGGCTGCACACGCAGCAGAGGGCCATCAATGAGTACCTGTGCGACTACGGCACCAGGACAGGGTCAGGGGAGCTCGGGTTTTTTTCACCACGCCAGTGGGGCATGATCAGGGATGCATGCACTGTCCTGGCACCATTTGAGGAGGCCACGAGGATGGTGAGCAGTGACAGTGCATGCATCAGTGACACTGTACCTCTTGTCCACCTGTTGGAGCACACGCTGCGTGGAATAATGGACAGGGCACTTGAGGCAGAACAGAGGCAGGAAGAGGAGGACTTCCTTGCCTCTCAAGGCCCCCTTTACCCAGACAGTGTTCCTTCTGTCCCACCCATCGCACAGGAAGAGGAGGAGGAGGAGGATTGTGTCAGCATAGAGGTGGAGGCTGGCACTCAGCATCATCAGCAGCAGTCTTTTAGGGATGATTTACAGTCCCAAGAAACCAGTGGACTTGTACGTGGCTGGGAGGAGGTGGCTGCGGATCATGTCGTCCTTAGTGACCCAGAGGACTCCGGACTGAATGCCTCAGCTAACCTACGCTGCATGGCCTCCCTGATCCTGCAAAGTCTGCGGAAGGATCCTCGTATTCTTTGGATCAAGGAGAGGGACCATTACTGGCTGGCCACTCTCCTTGATCCACGGTACAAGGGTAAGGTTGCGGACCTTATGTTACCGTCGCAGAGGGAGCAGAGGATGAGACAACTCCGGGAGGCCTTGCAGAAAGGTCTGTGCAACGCGTTCCCAGAGACTGGGAGGTTACAAACTCCTGGTCCTGGACAACGAGTTGCTGAGGCTTCGGGCAGTCAAAGAAGGAGCAGTGGGGAAGGTGGCCGTCTGACCGATGCGTTCAGACAATTCTTTAGTCCGCAGCCCCAAAGTATGATCGGTTCCAGCAACCATCGCCAGCGTCTGATATACATGGTGCAGGAATACCTAGGGGCAAGGTCAGACTTGGACACCTTCCCCACCGAAAATCCTCTGGCTTACTGGGTCTTGAGGATGGATCACTGGCCAGAGCTTGCACAGTATGCAATTGAGCTACTGGCCTGTCCTGCATCCAGCGTTCTTTCAGAACGCACATTCAGTGCTGCTGGAGGATTTGTCACGGATCACAGGGTGCGCCTGTCCACCGACTCGGTTGATCGACTGACTTTCATCAAGATGAACCAGTCTTGGATCACCACCAGCTACCACACACCTGATGCTGATATAACAGACTAATTGATTTTAAAATGTCACATCCCTTCAAAACTGATGCTGATGCTGAGTGCCTGTGCTGTTATGTTGACTGGCTATCCTCCTCCTCCTCCTCAATGATCCGATTGATGATGATAGCTTGGAAGATCATTTTGGTTTATGGGTGCCGCCACCAGTGGCTAAGGCCCAATTTTTCAGCCCCTGTTTAACAGGGGCGTGTAATTAAATTTTTTGATGCAATACTTTGCAACAGGGCTCATTGCTGTGCTCCAAGTACAGTATCTGTGAGGGGTTGCAGTGTTGTGCCACCAGTGGCTAAGGCCCAATTTTTCAGCCCCTGTTTAACAGGGGCGTGTAATTACAATTTTTGATGCAATACTTTGCAACAGGGCTCATTGCTGTGCTCCAAGTACAGTATCTGTGAGGGGTTGCAGTGTTGTGCCACCAGTGGCTAAGGCCCAATTTTTCAGCCCCTGTTTAACAGGGGCGTGTAATTACAATTTTTGATGCAATACTTTGCAACAGGGCTCATTGCTGTGCTCCAAGTACAGTATCTGTGAGGGGTTGCAGTGTTGTGCCACCAGTGGCTAAGGCCCAATTTTTCAGCCCCTGTTCAACAGGGGCATGCAATTATAATTATTGATCTAATAATTCACAGCAGGGCCCATTGCTGCGCCCACCAAGAGTAACTGTCAGGCCTTACAGTGTTGTGTCAACACCACCACCACCACCACCACCACCACCACCAAAGGCCCAATTTTTCAGCCCCTGTTCAACAGGGGCATGCAATTATAATTATTGATCTAATAATTCACAGCAGGGCCCATTTCTGCGCCCACCAAGAGTAACTGTCAGGCCTTACAGTGTTGTGTCAACACCACCACCACCACCACCACCACCACCAAAGGCCCAATTTTTCAGCCCCTGTTCAACAGGGGCATGCAATTATAATTATTGATCTAATAATTCACAGCAGGGCCCATTGCTGCGCCCACCAAGAGTAACTGTCAGGCCTTACAGTGTTGTGGCACCATAACCACCATCAAAGGCCCAATTTTTACTACCACTGTTCAACAATTATATGTTATTACAATTCCTGATATAATAGTTGACAGCAGGGCGTTCCAGCACCCACCAAGAGTAACTGTGAGTGCTTACAGTGTTGTGCCAACACCAACACCTAAGGGGCCAATTTCTGCAGAGTATATACGGCAGGTCCCTACTTTCAAACATCCAACTTACAAACGACTCCTACTTGCAAACGGAAGAAGACAACAGGAAGTGAGAGGAAATCTACCCCTAGGAAGGAAAATTCTCTCCTGTAAGAATTAATATGGTAGAAAGGTGTCTCCTCTCTACTGATGCTTTATCACCAATCCTTGTTTCAATAAAAACACCACATTTCAAAAACAGTTGTCATTGGGACGTAAAGTGAGGTGAAATGTTCTGAACAGGGGCACAGACAGCAAAACAAATGTTACAGGGGTGATAACCCTTCCCTATGTTTTCCAAAAAGCTTAAAAATAGATTTTTTGGCTGGAGCTACACTTAAACAATGTACGTGTTCAAAATTACAAACAGATTCTACTTAAGAACAAACCTACAGTCCCTGTCTTGTTTACACCGCCTGTATACTGCTGTTCAGAGTATATAGGGCCTTTTTTATTTTGTGTTGCGGGGTTCCCCTTAATATCCAAACAAGACCCAAAGGGGCTGGTAATGGGCTGGGGTAGGGGGGGGGGGGGGGTCATGGGGTAGCTATGCCATTTTTCTTAAAGATTTTCATCCATATTACCGGGACCAGACATTACATTAAAGCCGCAAGCAGTTTTAAATGGCTTTTTTTTCCTTTAGAAGTGTCATTTTGTGCAGGGACAATTCTAAACACGGGAAACACGTGGCACTTCACAGGCATACTTTAGACACCCCCCAGGTACGATATTTAAAGGAATATTTGACTTTTTTTTTTTCACTTTATGCATCATTAAAATGACTGCTCCCGAAAAACGTCAGTTTTTAAAACTTCTTTTTGCATTGATACATGTCCCCTGGTGCAGAACCCGGGTTCCCAAACTCTGTTTAGGACAATAACATGGATAATAGTCGTTATAATTAGCACTTTAGAATTCGAACGTTCGTATCCATTGTATTTAATAGGGTTCTAATGTTCGTACGAACGTTCGGTCCGTTCGCGGGTTCTGGTGCGAACCGAACCCGGGGGTGTTCGGCTCATCACTACTGGCCGGCAGACAGACAGCACTCACAACATGAAAGGATATTTTTCAAAATATATATATTGGATTGTCAAAAAATAAATGTTGTGGAAAGTGTATGGTGTGGCCGTAGATTTCCTTTGGGGGGGGGGGGGAGTGTCCAAGTGAGTGCACACAGTGTCTAGACCAGAGTGGGAGAATATACCAGTTTGGTCCAGAGTAGGTTCATCTGATGTTTGATTATATAGGGGACCGGGAGCTGCAGAGTGGCTGGCTATCTAAGCAACCACCTGAGGAGCAATTGATGATCATGGGAACAGCGGGACTCTCGGAACTCACGAGTGACCCCATGGTGCGGTAAAGTACTGCCTGTCATTTCCTTGTTCAGCCCCAGGAAGTCCATACTCAGTGCACTGTCTAGACGGACTCACTTCCAAATTACAGGGTACTAACTTCAAGGATTATATACAGTGACTTGAAAAAGTATTCATACTCCCTGGAGTTTTCCAAATTTTGTCATGTTACAACCAAAAGCGTAAATGTATTTGATTGGGATTTCATGTGATAGACCAACACATAGTGGCACATAATTGTGAAGTGGAAGGGAAATGATAAATGATAAAAGTAACCTTTACAATCACTTTAAGTTATGAGTGAACACAGTGAGCGATTGGTATAATCAGGTTAATGACATCCTGTGGCTGCAGCAGCAGCTGGTTGGAAAGGAGAAAAGGGATGGCGACAGTGGGGGGGGGTTATGGGGGGTGGGCAGCAGGTTGAATCTGCGCTACACAGGGGTGATTGGGGTGTGCTCAGGCACACCCAGCACACCCCCTGCGCACGCTTATGACTAACATATTTTTATCTACTTACTACACTATGGTACATTTCTGTTTTTCGTTTTTTATCTGATCCTAGTATACCAGAGACTGTGGAGGAGTAACTGTAGCAGATAGGAGTCTTCATGACACAGGCACTGTTAGACCATTTGGTAATTCAAAGGTCGGTGTGCTTTGGAGAGAGATTTTGAGCACACATTGTAGATCAGGGAACGGGGTTCACGCCCATATGCACGACAGATTGGATGCATGAAAAAACACAGATTTTTATTAGATGAACACAGAATATTGATGTATCACTTTTGTGTTTATTTCAGATTGTTGTTTTGTATTTTTCCACAGTGACAAATTGGGGTGGATTTACTAAAAGCAAATAGACTGTGCACTTTGCAAGCGCAGTTGCTCCAGAGTAGGGATGAGCTCCGGCGTGTTCGCATTGAACACGTGCAGAGCCCGCCAGGATGTCGGCACCGCGCTAATGACAGGCAGGGAGACATTTCCCGATGCTCGGCTGCAGAGATCGGGAAATGTCTCCCTGGCTGTGATTAGCGCAGCGCGGTGCCGACTTCCTGGCGGGCTCTGCACGTGTTCAATGCGAACACGCCGGAGCTCATCCCTACTCCAGAGCTTATTCCATTATCCATGTGCAAGCAAAAATGTGATTGGGTATTCTTTGCAAAGTGAAGATTCACCTCATTTACTAAGCTCTTGCAAAGCTGCACTTGCAGAGTATATTTGCCTTTATTAAATAAACCCCATAGTATGGATTATGTGGTGTTATCACACGTTTTTTCCTATTACTTGTATTCGGTAATAATAACACAATATTTTCTTCCTTTTTATGTGTGTGTGTGTGTGTATATATATATATGTAGCGCCCTGCTCCCAATGACTGGGCGCTATGTTCAATTTAGGGGTTATCTGAGCCAGTAGTTAGGCTCAGATGTACATAATTGATGTTAATTTAACCTCTGTTCCGGTTATGGCTGTGTTAGGAAACTTCCCACTGTTTGCCTGTAGGTGGCGTTACCACCTCAGGCCAGTATGGAAGACTGACAAGCCAGAATGTATTGGGTGCCTTCCCCCGGGAACAGTTCAGTGGGCGTGGTCTACCCGCTGAGCATGCTGGGGAAGGGTACTTAAGGGGCAGACGCCATTTTTTGGGGTCCTTTGTCATTATTGTGTGATTCTTGGCCTCGGAACCATGCTGGTCCGAGGCCACAGCTCCAACAAACAGGCCCAGTTATGCTGACTGGGTCTGTACTTTGAAGGTGATCCTGTGCTGTCCCTCCTGAGGGAGGAAGCCGCTCAATGTAGGAAACCAGGAGAGGACCTGTCCTGGAAAAGACCAAGCGGAAGGCTGGTGTCTTGAGGAGGGCCTGGTAAATCTATCGGAGGATGCACCACCACTAAAGTTACCTTGCAGTCTGCCGGGTCGGCTTAAAGGCTCTTGACTGCTTGGCTGGAAGTTCGGGCGTTGAATCCTGTGGCAGAGGATCCCGGATTATCCGAATTCTGTGCACCGCCAGTCTGTGGCAGAGACTGGTCCTGACTTATTGTTCGTGCATCATACCGGCTGCTAGGCCAGGTGAGAGGGGCCTATCCGGGTGAGCAATACCCACTCCAGGGAGAGTGGTGAGTGACTGTATTTGTGAGGAGTTCTCCCCAGTGATCTGAACCATGTGCCTGAACCTACCCTTTCCCTTCACCCCTCTATATGTTTATGCAAAAAAGGAAAATAAAACCTAACTGTTTAAGGTTTTACATCTTGTGTGGACATTGGAGTTTCTACAGACTTTCTTCCCCTAGACAACGAATACTGAGGTAACGTGCAAGGCCCAAAATTAAACCAGCAGCTCCTACGGGGGTGTGCTACATATATATAATTTGTACTTAATGGATGTTGATTTTCTACACTGTGATATTCTTCCGAATTTAAATACTGTAAAACCTTGTGTAGCACTACCCCCGTAGGAGCTGCTGGTTATTTTTGGTCCTGCCGTTACCCCACAGTTCACCGTATCAAAACTTGCTTGGCTCTAAATTGGGTAATGTGCCCACAGATGCATGCACCAGTCACTTAGTCTTTTTTCCAATGCTTATTTATTAAACACAACTTGCAGCAGTAGAGGGATGGAGGGTTAGGGGAATTCAGATACCTTGTGCAGATCACTGAGGAATTTGAGATCCTGGAGACAAGTACACTTGCTGTCAACGGATCTTGCTCACCCGGATAGGCCTCTCTCACCGGCCTAGTAGCCGGAATGATGCACGGACAAAAGTCTCTGCCACAGACTTGAGTGATAATGGATAAAGTCTCTGCCACAGACTTGAGTGATAACAGATAAAGTCTCTGCCACAGACTTGAGTGATAATGGATAAAGTCTCTGCCACAGACTTGAGTGATAACAGATAAAGTCTCTGCCACAGACTTGAGTGATAACGGATACTCCTGGATAATCCCCTGCCACAAGGATTGTTAGCCAGTAGTCAGTTAGTTAGGTCAGCTGCACAGTACCTGAACCTTTAAGCCATCCAGCGGTACTGTGAGGTAGGTTACTTGGGTGCATCCTCCAAAAGAGTCACCAGGTTCTTCCTGAGATACCAGCCATCAGCTTGGTCCTCTCCAGTAAGGTCCTCCCCTGGAATATTCTCCGCTTGAGTGGCTTCTTCCCGCAGGACAGACAGCACAGGATCACCTTCAGTTAAGTAGGCCCCAGCAAGGCTTCTGGGCCTACTTGCAGCAAACACAGCAGCATAGCCTCCGGCCTGGAGGGCCATGAGGCAAGACGAACCCCGGAGCACATGGCACTGCCCCTTAAATATCCTTCCCCCAGCATACCCAGCTACAAAGAAGCTCCTCATTGGGCTGTTTTCTGGGAGAAAGAATATCCAATACACTTCAGCTAGCTGTATTTCTTACACTGGCCTGTGACAACAGTGACACCTACTGGCAACAGTGGGAAATACGCACAGACAGTCAAAGCTGGAACAGAACCAACAATTTACATAATCACTCTGAGCTATTTACAGCTCAGATAACCCCTAAATTTACACATAGTGCCTACTTGAAAAGTAGCCGGGCGCTACACTTGGTTTTAGAGTAACTTGGTTTGAGAGCGTTTTGCAAGACAAGCACATTTTTTTTAATACATTTTGACTTGATATACAAGCGATGTCTTGATATACAAGTAGCGTCATGTCACAACTGAGTATAAAAGAGAAGAAAGGAACCTCTAAGTGTAGCAATATGGTTACATTTAATGAAGGTACAATATTTAGCAACATTTAGAGGCGCCTCTCCTCTCTTTTATACTCTGTAGCTCCTGCTGGATTTTGCTTCTAATGCCCTTGTGGAGGCTGCCATTTGTGGATGGACATTTTATGGTTACACAACCTGGTCTCATTGCTATAATCTTTTTATATGGACTATAAACTGAAGGACTTATGAATAAATGTTTGTGGAACGAATCATTTGAGTTTCCATTATTTCTTATGGGGAGATTCACTTTGATACAAGAGTGCTTTGGATTACAAGCATGTTTCTGGAACGAATTATGCTCGCAATCCAAGGTTTTACTGTAAACTTTTTGTTTTAAAGGGAAAAAAATCCATCTAGCTTTTTTTCCCCAGACCCTTCCTTTCCAGTCCCTGTGATTTCTTGGAAAAAGCCTGACTTCAGATTCAGATAGATACTCTAATAATGAAACCGAAAGCAAATCTCAGTGTATAAAAGCCGATTGTTTCCAGGACATAGCAGGACTCTGCAGTAAACATCGGAGTGTTCGGAAGCAAGGTAAGAAATCTTATGAACACGTATAACATGTGATTTTGATAGATAGGGATATACTATAGATATATAAATAGAGATAGATAGAGACTAGGGATGAGCTTCGAGTTCGAGTCGAACTCATGTTCGACTCGAACATTGCCTGTTCGCCCATTCGCCGAACAGCGAACAATTTGGGGTGTTCGCGGCAAATTCGAAAAGCCGCAGAACACCCTGTAAAAGTCTATGGGAGAAATCTAAAGTGCTAATTTTAAAGGCTTATATGCAAGTTATTGTCATAAAAAGGATAATGCTCTAAATCTCAAATGTTTTCTGTCCAAACATCCAGGGGGGTATGTTAGACAGTATGAGATATCATAAAATATAATACAAAACGATAAAACCTTAATATACGGCTGTATTAGTAAGGTGCTTGTGCTACAAGCAAGTGCTGAAGCTATGGTAATGTGCAATAGTGCATGAATCCGTGACAGATAAACAGTAACTGAAGCGATGATAAAGTGCAAAAAAAGGTGCATATATCCGTGGCAGAAATGCTGTGCAATAACCTGTATTAACAGCAAGTACTGTAGCAAGGTAAAGTGCAAATGTGCATGAGATCTGTGACACAAAGAAAATTATTACTAAACAGTAACAATATTTGTGCAAAAAACAATACAAAAATGTGTTGAAGAATTGTCCTTTTGAAGTTGAGCAATGAAACTTCTTTAAATGATAGCGTGCAAAACAGTGTTGCTAAGAAAAAAGTCCAAAGCAAGTCCTCTTGGACTAAAGTGCTGTGTTAAGGTGCTAAGTGTTGTCTTCAGTGACCTCCACAATGTGACTTCTCTATCTGTGATATAAGGATGGCCCCTTACCTCACTGCTGTGAGGTTACAGCATGTGAATAAAGCCCTCTTGGGACATGGGGGTGTATGCTGCCTGGTTATGGGGATCAATCCTCTGGCCGTGAAGACTCCAATGTAGCGTACATAAATGGGGGGGGGGGAAGGCGAAGGAATCCCAAAATAGTGTAGTATTTTATGTACAAATTTTATTAAACAATAAAGTATATCTGTGTACTCACATTTAAAATCATGTAAAGCGCATATAAAAATACGAGCGCCGAGCTCGTCCGCGTCACCTCCGGTGCTTGTGATGTCTCTACGCGTATCGTCATAGACCACGTGACTTCATCAGGTTTGCACTTTATTATTGCTTCAGTTACTGTTTATCTGTCACAGATTCATGCACTATTGCACTTTACCATAGCTTCAGCACTTGCTTGTAGCACAAGCACCTTACTAATACAGCCGTATATTAAGGTTTTATCGTTTGGTATTATATTTTCTGATATCTCATACTGTCTAGCATACCCCCCTGGATGTTCGGACAGAAAACATTTGAGATTTAGAGCATTATCCTTTTCATCAGCTCAGCACTACTCCCTATACACATTTCTATTCAGGTCACGGTACTTACCTTCCAGTGCTTTGCAGCAGTTGATTTATTCATTTTAGAGTAGCCCGTAAATGCTTTTGTACACATATTGTCATAAAAAGTGTTTGGGGACCCGGGTCTTGCCCCAGGGGACATGTATCAATGCAAAAAAAAGTTTTAAAAACGGCTGTTTTTTCGGGAGCAGTGATTTTAATAATGCTTAAAGTGAAACAATAAAAGTGAAATATTCCTTTAAATTTCGTACCTGGGGGGTGTGTATGATATGCCTGTAAAGCAGCGCTTGTTTCCCGTGCTTAGAACTGTCCCTGCACAAAGTGTAATTTCTGAAGGAAAAAAAGTAATTTAAAAGCACTCGCGGCTATTCATGAATTGTCGGCTCCCGGCAATACAGAGAAAAGTCATTGATAAAAAATAAAAAAAAATTACGTAGGGGTCCCCCCAAATATCAATATTAGACCCTTCAGGTCTGGTATTAATTTTTAAGGGAACTCCACCCCAAATTTAAAAAAAGAAATGGGGTGGAGTTCCCCCCAAAAATCCATTCCAGACCCTTTATCCGAGCACGCAACCTGGCAGGCCGCAGGAAAAAAGGGGGGGATGAAAGAGCGCCCCCCCTCCTGAACCGTACCAGGCCACATGCCCTCAACATGGGGAGGATGCTTTGGGGGTCTGTGACCCCTCAAAGCACCATGTCCCCATGTTGATGGGAACAACGGCCTCATCCCCACAACCCTTGCCCGGTGGTTGTGGGGGTCTGCGGGCAGGGGGCTTATCGGAATATGGAAGACCCCTTTAACAAAGGGGACCCGCAGATCCTAACCCCCCTATGTGAATTGGTAAGGGGTACATTGTACCCCTACTATTTCACAAAGAAAGTGTAATTTTTTTTTAAAAAAAACACACAGACACCGTTGGGAAAAGTCCTTTATTAAAAAAAAAAAAAAGATTCCAGCGGCGGTAATCCATTCTCGGCATCCTGTGATGGGTGGTCTCCTCTCTGGGGTCCAGCGATGGAGGATCTCTCCTCTCTGGGGTCCAGGCTCCAACAATGATGTCCAGCGCAGCACTCTTCACCGGAGCGGAGACACCCCGGGAATGACACCTCCGAAGCCAGTGACAGCTGTTAAATAGCTGAGGGTGGGGCCACCCGTCACGTGACCCAGTCCCCCTCTGATGTAAGGGGAAACCCGGGCTTCCCCAGTGACCTGCGGGTGACCCCGCCCCCCTCTGATGCAAAGGAAACCTGCGTTTAAATCCACTTGTTTGCTTCCCCCCCCCCTCCGCTGCCACATTTGGCACCTTTCGGGGGAAGGGGGGAGTGGGTACCTGTTTTTGACACGGTGAGGTTTCCCGGAAGATCGGCCCCCTCCTCCTTCCACTGCCACCAGGCTATTCAGAAAGCGTAGCACACTTCCCTCATGCGCAGTAGGGAACCAGCAGTGAAGCCGTAAGGGTTCACTGATGGTTTCCCTTACAAGAAATGGTGGCCGCAGCACCCGAGAGCCGATTGAAAAACCGGCTGGGGTGCTGACATTGCGGGATCCCTGGACAGGTAAGTGTCCTAATAATAAAAGTCAGCAGCTACGGACATGGGAGCTGACAGGCAGGGAGGGAGGGGGTGAGGAGTACAGAAGAGAGCTGCAGATGATGGAGGGACATAAGCTGACCACTGTAATCAGGGCTCAGCAGCCATGATTATCGTGGTCAGCTCACACGGGGGACACAGGAAGTGTCAGGATAAGTCAGGGAACAGAAGCTCTATTTTTTTTTTTTTACAAACACTTTAACCACTTGCCGAACAGCCACCATTATTATACTGCGGCAGATCGGCACGATCCCGTGAACCGTTGTAGCTGTACATCGGTCCCTTTAAGCGGCTTCTCTTTTGATCCAACACTGTGCCCAAGAGCAGCATCGTTGCTCTCTCCTAACAGGCACAGAAGCAGCAGTGGGAGCTATTGGCTCCTGCTGCTGTCAGTTAAATCCTGTCAACAGAGAGCGGGGGTGGGGCTGAGCCACTCTGTGTGTGTCAATAGACGCACACAGCCTGGATGGGGAACAAGCCCGCAAATATGCCCCCAAAGCAAGCGGCATGCTATGGTGGCACACAAAGAAGTGGAGGAGCCAATAGCGCTGATGGAGGACCCCAGACGAGAAGGTCCGGGGCCGCTTTGTGGAATACTGTTGCACAGAGCACGTTAATATACCATGTTTAGTTTTTTAACAAAAAAAGCTGTGCCTTTTCAAGCTCTAGCTTTAATCCTACACCAGTCCCTCCCTATGTGGTTTGTCATTGAACCCACCCTTTTATGGTAAGGGGTCTGCATTTTTCATCCCTCATGGTTCTGCTGGACACTCAAATGCTGGACACTCAAATTTGAGGTTGTCCTGAAATTCATTCAGGGTTTTTCCTGCCCATTAGCCTGTTCAACCAAATTCAAATCCCATAAAATGGCTTCTTCAGTTCGAAATTTTACATTGTATTGGGTGAGGTCACTCCACAGTGAGCTATTATACATCACAATTAACTTATTCTTATAGAAACTTTGCTGTCCTGTTAGTGTACTACTTTGAGCAAAACTGGCTGATAACTTTCAATATTAAACTTCAAATAAAGAATGATAATCCTCGTTCTTGTGATATGGTTTTTCTTATTACCTATTGTTTTGCTGATTTTGCATTTTACCTTTGACATATTTGCATGTGGTGACTGTTCGGATTTTTCAATCAGGACATTACCATTCTGTTTTGAAAGCAGCTTGGAAATCAAGAGAGCAGATATATTCAGTAACTGGAGAATAAACAAAATCATTAAGATTTGCCTATGAACATGGTGGATAACATGGGAATATGAAGGAAAGTGGAGAACATAACAGGTAACTCATCACATTACATGGAAATTATTTCCTCAATGTAATAATTCATTACATGTAATTGTAAAGCTCTTAGTTGCAGTAGCATAATCTATTTTAATCTTTCCAGCAGTAATTTCATAGGAAGATCAATGTGCTTTCCATAGAGACTGGCCCTGTGTGAGAAACATCCCTTTTGAGTTTTTACCCTTCACTGGCATCAGGTAAGCCTTCTTATCAAAGGTCCACCAGGTGTGGTATGGATAGACAATTGAATAGGCCAATGTAATCCATAGCTGAAAATGCAGTTCTAGCAGTATTACTCACCTCCTCTCCCTGATCCAGCACAAGTCCTTTACCAGGTTAAATGCTTCCCAACATAATTCAACCCCACTTTGTGAGCCCAGGCCATCACGTACACTCCCCCTAGGGGAAGCACCTGGGGGATCTGGTAGCCTAAGTTCAGAATACTCATGGACAGCACGATGCTTACATATCATTATGTTAATGCCGCATGGTTAGGTAGAAAGGACAATGGGGTCAATTCACTAAAGCCCTGTACACACAATCGGATTTCCGATGGAACAAAATCCGATGGATTTTTCCATCGGAATTCCGATGAAGCTGACATCCATCAGTCTTGCCTACACACCATCAGACAAAATTCCGACCGACCCAAATGCCGTGACGTACAACACGTACGACGGCACTATAAATGGGAAGTTCAAATCCAATGGCGCCACCCTTTGGGCTGCTTTTGCTGATTTTGTGTTACCGCGTGTTAGTAAAAGTTTGGTGGGAGCTGATTCGCGCTTTTCAGTCTCCGTGCTTTTCAGTCCGTTACATCATGACGAATGTGTTATCTCCATTACGAACACTAGTTTTACCAGAACGAGCGCTCCCGTCTCCTAATTCAGTCTGAGCATGCGTGGGTTTTTTCTCCGATGGAGTTCCATAAGACGATTGGAATTTGCTATCGTTTTTTTTTCCATCGGAAAATTTTTAAACTAGTTTGGGTGGAATGCCCCTTTCTGAGGGTTTGAATAGGCCCCTCTTTCTGGTACCACACTGGTTACTGCCACCAAAAGGGTGGTGTTAAATATTGCAGGTTTTTTTTAGTTCCTGTTTCGTTTGTGAATTGGACTTAACAGATTATTGCATGATTTTTTGCGATAGTTACTGTCAATTTTTTTTTCTTTGTTGTTTACCCTAAAATCGTTTTTTTTTTTTTATGAATTGGACTTTATTTACCACATGTGATAATTTATGCAAATGAGAAAAAAGGGGAGATTGTGGGACTTTAAATTAAGCACACTACTAAAGACTAAAAGGCAATCATGTTTATTGATTCCTGGTAAACAATCATGTAATAATGATACATTTGATATAATCAATGACAGTAGATGACAACTTGATATTTCATATATATACATATATTCCAGCATAAATTAGAAAAATGATAATAAAGATAGTCATGAGTTGCCCATTGACATAAAAGACAGATGAATCTCAAACATATATTTGCAGTGATGTAGCATGTAACAGTAGCTCTACGCGTTTCATGGTTATTCCCAATCATCAGGAGCAGTTGAAAGTAGATGTATCTATAATAAAAAATAGGAGTAAATGCAAAGTACTCTAATGGTTGGGACAGAGGGGGATAGACGGAAGAGGGGGAACAAATGATTCCCAAACACTCTTACCTACAGGTAGATTCAATATACAAATAGCGGTGTTGACAGCTGAAGGCACCATGGGAATACCATCCCCGGGAGCTGAGGCAGCATAATCCACGGCCACACGGCGGCACAAACAATAGTGTAGAGAAAATCTATTTGAGATTCATCTGTCTATTATGTCAATGGGCAACTCATGACTATATTTATTATTATTTTTCTAATCTATGCTGGAATATATGTATATATATATATATACTGTATATACTCGAGTATAAGCCGACCCAAATATAAGCCGAGGCACCTAATTTTACCACAAAAAAGTGGGAAAACTTATTGACTCAAGTATAAGCCTAGGGTGTCCATCTGCATGCCTCACTGTGCCTCACTTTGCCTCACTGTGTCCATGTACTTGCCTCACTGTGCCCATGCCTCACTGTGCCCATGCCTCACTGTGCCCATGCCTCACTGTGTCCATGACTAGACTGACGTTTAACATGGGAGTCTATGGAAGGGGTGCCCGGCTTTGAAAATTCGGTGCTCCCTGGCCGTAGGTTCCCCGGACAATAAACTTTACACATTTGTAGAGGAAGAGTGGGGTTATATGTATGCCAAGTTTGAGGACCAGGGGACTTACGGCCGGCCGGTACCGGGTCTCCAAAGTCCAGGAGATCAGGCGCAAAAACGTGACTCGAGTATAAGCCAAGGAGGGCATTTTCCGCACAAAAAAATGTGCTGAAAAACTCGGCTTATACTCGAGTATATACGGTATATGAAATATCAAGTTGTCATCTACTGTCATTAATTATATCAAATTTATCATTATTATATGATGGTTTACCAGGAATCAATAAACATGTGTGCATTTTAGCCTTTAGTAGTGTGCTTCATTTAAAGTCCCACAATTCCCCCATATTTCTTAATATATTAGGGATGGAGGCATATGAACCTATCCCTTCATTGCCTCATATAAAGTCCCACCCTTGTTTCCCCCTGTTTCATGCAAATGTTTGCAAATGAGTAATATGATGCCCTTACCGCATGCGGTAAAGCTTAGTGAATTGACCCTATTGTCGGCCACTGACATGAGGTGTTGGGGAATGAAATCATCAGATTGACCAGATGACTGCAAGAAAAGTATACAGTACATATAGTAAGAAAAATAAATAAAATGTGATAGAGGGAACAGTGGGGTTACAAAAAATAAAGTAAAGTTGGGCTTTATTCAGAGGAGGTTTCAGGGGCTTAGCAGTTAAAATTGTGCTTATTAGGGGAGGGGGCAGCGAGAGGTGCTAATTGTTAATATTAATAATAATATTAATAATAAAAAATCATTTGTAAATTATTATTTTTCTGGGAGTAGGAGTGCACAAGGGTAGAATGCAACCTTATCCAAATGAATTTCCGTCAACCTCTATTCCAGAGAGTGCTGCATTTAATGGATCCCAGCAATAGATGACAAGTCCACCAGTTTTATTGGTCAATATTCTTAGAAAGGATATGGACATGGCACACATCCAGCTTATGTCCAATCTATATTTACCTATGTGTATTTCATGTATGTGCATGCATTCCTGTGCTCTCTATTCTAGGCCATTTCTTCTATAATACTCTCCAAATTATCATTTAAAACTTCGGCTTGATATGCAGGTTACTACTAGTGACTAAAGGCCCATACACACAATCAGACAATCGTACGAAAAATGATGCTTTTGAAGCTATTGTATGATAATCTCATCATTAGTACACATCCTTTGATAGCCGATCACGTCAGTTCATCCAAAATTATGCGAAGGGACAAACACGAAAATGTTTCTCATATGATACCAGATTGTACGATTTTCGTTTAACCACTTCAGCCCCAAAAGGATTTACCCCCTTAACGACCAGGCCATTTTTTGCGATACGGCACTGCATCAATTTAACTAACAATTGCGCAGTCGTGCGATGTTGTACCCAAACAAATTTTACGTCCTTTTTTTACCCACAAATAGAGCTTTCTTTTGGTGGTATTTGATCACCTCTGAGGTTTTTATTTTTTGCGCTATAAACAAAAAAAGACTGACAATTTTGAAAAAAAAAACATATTTTTTTTTACTTTCTGCTATAATACATGTATATAAAATAATATAAAAAAAAACGAATTTATTCATCAGTTTAGGCCGATATATATTCTACATATTTTTGGTAAAACAAAATGCAATAGGCGTATATTGATTGGTTTGCGCAAAAGTTATCGCGTCTACAAACTACGGGATAGATTTAGGGACTTTTATTTTTATTTTTTTTACTGGTAATGGCGGCGATCTGTGATTTTTAGCGGGGCTGCGACATTGCGGCAGACAAATCTGACCCCAAATGATACTTTTTGGGGACCAGTGACATTATTACATTGATCAGTGCTATAAAAATGCACTGGTCAATGTAAAAATGACACTGGCAGGGAAGGGGATAACACTAGGGGGCAATCAAGGGGTTAAGTATGAGGGGCTCACTGGGACATGACAGAGATCACTGTTCCCGATCACTGGGAACATAAAATCTCTGACATGTCATTAGGCAGAATGGGGAATTGTCTTGTTTACATAGTCAGTTCCCCATTCTGCCTCTGTACACAGCGATCGCGGGTCGCCGGCGGACATCGCATCCGCGGGACCCACGGGCACACTCCCGCACGCGTGCGCTATTCTCATTGCACAGACCAACATACACCTACGGCGGTTTGCGTAGGAGAGCCGACCTGCCGCTGTATAATGACGGTGGCTGGTCGGAAGGGGTTAATCAATATAGTTTTCGTCCGAAAATACAATACAAATACAATACATTACCACACTTCCGAATTTTTATTCTGTCGTAGGAGAATTTTCGTAACTTTAGTAACCACTTTATTTTCAATATGGAGACTAGCATGCAAAAACAAAAACAGACAATCATTCATCTGATAATCTCATCGTGTGTACCAGGCTTAACACTGGAGGGGTTTCTGATTGGCTGACCTTATGATTGCTTTGATGTCCTCTATCATGGCAATTCACTAAGCAAGCTTCTTTTGAAGAACCTTCTCTACAGCTGTTTCCATTGTGCACAGTCAGACAATGCTTTATGACGCCAACAACAAACGTAAAATAGGCCCAACTGGTCAAGACGTTTATCACAACAAAGACTTATGCCCCGTACACACAATCCGAATATCGTACGACAGATTGTATGACTTTTTTCGCTTAATAGTCACAAGTAGAAATTGAATAGGTTACCAAAGTCACAAAAATTCTCGTGCGACAGAAAATAAAATCGGAAGTGATGTCATGTGTTGTAATGAATTTGTATTGTATTTTCGGACGACAACTGTACTGACTAAATGAAAATCGTACGATCTGGTATCGTACGAGGAAAATTTTCATGCATGTCCGATAAAATAATATCGGATGAACTATCATGATCGGCTCTCGGAAGCTCTGTACTAACGATTCGATTATCGTACGATTCTTCCTCGGACGACATTTTTCGTATGATATTCGGATCGTGTGTACGGGCCATAAGGCTGGGTTCACACTATTGCAAATTGTACGGCTCCGGGACGGCTGCAGATCGAATTGCACAGGAGTTCTCAGCGTTTTCTGCTCCATTTAAGGACCGAATTCAGCCAAAAATTCGGACCGAAATCGGACCTGAAATGGAGAACAGGGACACACTGGACCCCTGCTGTGAGCTTCCCCGCACAACAGTGTGAACCCAGCCTGAGTTATCATATCACTGAGATTTCTTTACACACCAGCTACAGAAATATTTGTCACTATATGTAATATATTTTATGTGTACATCCTAAACATATTGGCAGGCCTACTTCCAATTATGCCAATTCCCCTTAACTTGTTACGTTCACCTCCACTTGGATCAATTTTAACCAGAATTGATCCACAACAGACAAACATTATCAACTAGAAGGGTTGTATTGTGGTTTATGAGGCAATAAGTGCTACACAAAGACTTAAGCCTCGTACACACGGCCGGTTTTCTCGTCCAGAAACGACAAGAAACCTGCCGGGAGAGCTTTCTTGCCGAGAAAACCGACCGTGTGTACGAGGCTTTCAGGTTTCTCGTCAGGAAAATTGGCCAGAATCTCGACAAGAAAAATAGAGAACATGCTCTCTATTTTCTCGTCGGGATTCTCGTCGGCCTGTTTCCCGACGAGAACCCCGAGAGTGTGTATACTTACCTGTCGCAGTGGAAACCCGCGCATGCTCGAAATGACTTTGACGCATGCGCGGTAGCTTCCTAAGCATAGGTAGGGTGTAGCAAGATGGCGGCGACGGGCATCGAATGTGACGAGCGCACGCTCGACGTAGTCAATGACGTCACCGCGTTCGTTCCATTCAAAAGAAAGGCGGTTCTTTTGAATCGTACATGTGTACACTCGGCCGGGACAAGATTCTTGTTCAAGAATCTCGTCAGGAAAAACGACGTTTTTTTTTCCTGACGAGATTCTCGGCCGTGTGTACGAGGCTTTAGATAAAATACTGTAGGTACTGATTTTGAAATTGGTTACATCTCTCTTCATCAGCTTCTAAAATCCCCAAATTAAACAGGTGTTAGATATTCTGACTTTAGACCATGACAATAAATGGATATGGCAAATATCAGTGAGCCATGTAGTTGTTGGCCTCATCATAGCTTGCAGTTCTCCTCAGTAACAGTAGTAGAATTTATTTTATTTTATATTACTATAATCACAAGGCTCAGGGGTAACAGATAGAATGTCTTCCTGGATATCACCATCCAAAGTAACATTGCCCTGTAAATCAAACCACTATGTTCAAAGCCCAAATTTACAGTCATTACATATTCCATCACATTGGCTGTTCTGTCTGTAAGGTCATTTTGTTTTTGTTGTCACACCATACAGTGCCATTAATAATTCCCTCAAAACATCTTTGGATTTATGACGCTGGCCATAATTCTGCAAAATCTCTAACGATTGCCTATAAGTTTCTGAAACACCCTAGATAAGTATTCTGTTTTCAGGTTGTATGCCTCTCTGGCTCTCTGCAGATCATAAACCCATTTCATAAACCTATTTGTCATAGCAAGGTACTTGTCCTATCTCTTCTTCAATTGCTTCCATCTCCTGCTTGGGACGCGGGTCTGCATTGGTTGGCTATTGGTGCCATATGGACTCTGGACCAATCCCACTTTTTCTTGCATTGAACAGTCACCCACTTGTTGTTTTAGAGAAACTCCACCATATTGTGCCATCTTCTTCGAACCTGAAGTCTGCTCACACACATATTCCCGGCCTGAGGCCTGTTACTTGGAATAAAAAACTGTTCAAACAATTTGCACTTTTACTGGTTTACTGTGTTCAGACTCACGGATAACAGTTCACAATGCAGAGCACTCTCCTCTTTCTCATAACTTTCTATGCATTGGTCACAAGTGCAAGAACACTTACTAGTCTTCCAAGCCAGTAAAGCCATCTTCCCCAAATGTTACAGTCTATTTAGCAAGAAGTTACTTACTCAGTATGTCCTTCCTTGCATACTAAGAAGATACTCTATAGTAGGGATGAGCCGAACACCCCCGGGTTCGGTTCGCACCAGAACCTTCGAACGGACCGAAAGTTTGCGCGAATTTTCGAACCCTATTCGTTATAATGGACGCGAACGTTCGAAATCAAAATTGCTAATTACAACGGCCAATATGCATGTTAATGTCATAAAACAGGTTTGGGGACCCGGGTCCTGCCCCAGGGGACATATATCAATGCAAAAAGAAATTTTAAAAACTAAAGTTTTTTCGGGAGCAGTCATTTTAATGATGCATAAAGTGAAAAAAAAAAAAGTGAAATTTTCCTTTAAATATGGTACCTGGGGGGTGTCTAAAGTATGCCTGTGAAGTGGCATGTGTTTCCCGTGTTTAGAACTGTCCTTGCACAAAATGACATTTGTAAAGGAAAAAAAGAAGCCATTTAAAACCACTTGCGGCTTTAATGTCATGTCTTGTCCTGGCCGCCATATGGCTGAAAATCCTTGAGAAAAATGGCATGGCTACCCCATCACCCCCCCCCCCCCCCCACCCCAGCCCCTTTGGGTCTTGTATGGATACTAAGGGGGACCCCGCACCCAAAATAAAACCCTATACCTACAACCCTATATACTCTGAACAGCAGTATATAGGTGGTGCAAACAAGACATGGACTGTAGGTTTGTTCTTAAGTAGAATCTGAACAGGTACATTATGAAGTGTAGCTACATCCCCAAAAAATAAATTTTTAAGCTTTTTGGAGAACATAGGGAGGGGTTATCACCCCTGTAACATTTGCTGTCTTTGCACATCTGTTCAGAACATGTCACCTCACTTTCCGTCCCAATGACAAATGTTTTTGGAAAAGTGGGGTTTTAATTGAAACAAGGATTGGTGATAAAGCATCAGTAGAGAGGAGATACCTTTTTCCCAAATTAAATCTAACAGGATAGAATTTTCCTTCCTAGGGGTAGATTTCCTCTCACTTCCTGTTTTCTCTTGCCGTTTGCAAGTAGGAGTCCTTTGTAAGTTGGATGTTTGAAAGTAGGGGCCTGCCGTATATACTCTGCAGAAATTTGCCCTATTAGATGTTGGTGTAGCCACAAGACTGGTGGGCACAGGAATGGGCCCTGCTGTGAGTTAATAGATCAAGATTTGTACTTGCATGCACCTGTTGAACCGGGCAGAAAAATTGGGCCTTTGGTGGTGGTGGTGGTGGTGGTGGATGGTGTTGCCACAAGACTGTAAGCCCTCACAGTTACTCTTGGTGGGTGCAGGAATGGGCCCTGCTGTGAGTTATTAGATCAAGATTTGTAATTGCATGCACCTGTTGAACAGGGCAGAAAAATTGGGCCTTTGGTGGTGGTGGTGGACGGTGTTGCCACAAGACTGTAGGCCCTCATAGTTACTCTTGGTGGGCGCAGGAATGGGCCCTGCTGTGAACTATTAGATCAAGATTTGTAATTACACGCCCCTGTTAAACAGGGGCTGAAAAATTGTGCCTTAGGCATTGGTGCTGGTGCCACAACACTGCAACCCCTCACAGATACTGTACTTGGAGCACAGCAGTCACACCTGTTGCGAAGCATCTTTTTAAAAAATTGTAATTACACGCCCCTGTTATACAGGGGCTGAAAAATTGTGCCTTAGGCACTGGTGCTGGTGCCACAACACTGCAACCCCTCACAGATACTGTACTCTGAGCACAGCAATGAGACCTGTTGCAAAGCATTGCCTAAAAATTGTAATTACACGCCCCAACAGGGGCTGAAAAATTGTGCCTTAGGCACTGGTGCTGGTGCCACAACACTGCAACCCCTCACAGATACTGTACTCTGAGCACAGCAGTCACACCTGTTGCGAAGCATCTTTTTAAAAAATTGTAATTACACGCCCCTGTTATACAGGGGCTGAAAAATTGTGCCTTAGGCACTGGTGCTGGTGCCACAACACTGCAACCCCTCACAGATACTGTACTCTGAGCACAGCAATGAGACCTGTTGCAAAGCATTGCCTAAAAATTGTAATTACACGCCCCAACAGGGGCTGAAAAATTGTGCCTTAGGCACTGGTGCTGGTGCCACAACACTGCAACCCCTCACAGATACTGTACTCTGAGCACAGCAGTCACACCTGTTGCGAAGCATCTTTTTAAAAAATTGTAATTACACGCCCCTGTTATACAGGGGCTGAAAAATTGTGCCTTAGGCACTGGTGTGGTGGCATGGATCATTGAGGAGGAGGAAGAGGATAGTCAGTGAACATAACAGGACAGTCACTCAGCATCAGCATAGGCAGTCTTGAAGGGATGTGACATTATAAATTATTCCGTTATATCCGCTTCAGGTGTCTGGTAGCTGGTGGTGATCCAAGACTGATTCATTTTTATGAAGGTCAGTCGATCAACCGAGTCGGTGGACAGGCGCACCCTATGATCGGTGACAAATCCTCCAGCAGCACTGAATGTGCGTTCGGAAAGAACGCTGGATGCAGGACAGGCCAGTAGCTCAATTGCATACTGTGCAAGCTCTGGCCAGTGATCCATCCTCAGGACCCAGTAAGCCAGAGGATTTTCGGTGGGAAAGGTGTCCAAGTCTGACCTTGCCCCTAGGTATTCCTGCACCATGTATATCAGACGCTGGCGATGGTTGCTGGAACCGATCATACCTTGGGGCTGCGGACTAAAAAATTGTCTGAACGCATCGGTCAGACGTCCACCTTCCCCACCGCTCCTTCTGCTACTGACCGAAGCCTCAGCAACTCGTCGTCCAGGACCAGGAGTTTGTAACCTCCCAGTTTCTGGGAACGCGTTGCACAGACCTTTCTGCAAGGCCTCCCTGAGATGTCTCATCCTCTGCTCCCTCTGCGACGGCAAGATAAGGTCCGCAACCTTACCCTTGTACCGTGGATCAAGGAGAGTGGCCAGCCAGTAATGGTCACTCTCCTTGATCCGAAGAACACGAGGATCCTTCCGCAGGCTTTGCAGGATCAGGGAGGCCATGCAGCGTAGGTTAGCTGAGGCATTCGGTCCGGAGTCTTCTGGGTCACTGAGGATGACATGATCGCCAGCCACCTCCTCCCAGCCACGTACAAGTCCACTGGTTTGTTGGGACTGTACATCATCCCTAAAAGACTGCTGCTGCTGATGCTGATTGCCAGGCTCCACCTCCATGCTCACACAATCCTCCTCCTCCTCCTCCTCCTCTTCCTGTGTGATGGGTGGGACAGAAGGAACATTGTCTGGATAAAGGGGGCCTTGAGAGACAAGGAAGTCCTCCTCTTCCTGCCTCTGTTCTGCCTCAAGTGCCCTGTCCATTATCCCACGCAGCGTATGCTCCAACAGGTGGACAAGAGGTACAGTGTCACTGATGCATGCACTGTCACTGCTCACCATCCTCGTGGCCTCCTCAAATGGTGAGAGGACAGTGCATGCATCCCTGATCATGCTCCACTGGCGTGGGGAAAAAAAGCCAAGCTCCCCTGACCCTGTCCTGGTGCCGTAGTCGCAAAGGTACTCATTGATGGCCCTCTGCTGCGTGTGCAGTCGCTGCAGCATGGCCAACGTTGAGTTCCACCTGGTGGGCATGTCACATATTAGGCGGTTCTTGGGCAGGTTCAGCTCCTTTTGCAGCTCAGTCAGCCGAGCACTGGCATTATAAGATCGGCGGAAATGCACACAGACTTTCCTGGCCTGCCTCAGGACATCCTGTAAGCCTGGGAACCTGCCCAAGAACCGCTGCACCACCAGGTTGAGGACGTGAGCCATACAGGGCACATGGGTGAGCTGCCCCTGTCGCAGGGCGGAGAGGAGGTTGGTGCCATTATCAGAAACGACCATTCCTGGCTTAAGCTGGCGTGGCGTCAACCACCTCTCGGCCTGCCCCTGCAGAGCTGCCAGAACCTCTGGCCCAGTGTGGCTCCTGTCCCCCAAACACACCAGCGCAAGCACGGCATGGCATCTTTTTGCCTGCGTACTCGCGTAGCCCCTTGTACGCCTACGGAGCACCGCTGGTTCCGAGGACAGAGCACTCGAAGAGGACATGGAGGAAGAAGAAGAGGAGGGGGTGGAGGAGAGAGGTGTGTCACAACCAGTAGTAGCATTTTGGAGGCGTGGTGGCGGAACAACCTCCAACACTACTGCACCTTGTCCTGCATCCCTCCCAGCTACCAATAGAGTGACCCAATGGGCCGTGAAAGAAAGATAACGTCCCTGTCCATGCCTGCTGGACCATGAGTCAGCGGTAATATGCACCTTACCGCTGACCGCCCTGTCCAGCGAGGCATGGACATTGCCTTCCACATGCCAGTAGAGAGACGGAATCGCCTTCCGTGAGAAAAAGTGGCGTTTGGGAACCTGCCACTGAGGAACCGCACATTGAACAAACTCACGGAAGGGGGCCGAGTCTCTCAACTGAAAAGGCAGCAGTTGAAGTGCTAGCAATTTAGCCAAGCTAGCATTCAACCGCTGGGCATGTGGATGGCTGGGAGTATACTTCTTTCGACGGTCCAGCAGCTGGGGCAGGGAAATTTGCCTGCTACAATCGGACGTCGGTGTACTGCAAGTACTTGGTTGTGACACACCTAATTCTACACCTTCAGTCCTCTCAGAGCAGCTTTCAGAGAGGACTGAAGATATAGTGGGGATGGAGATCCCAGCTGATGAGGAGCAAGGAGAGGTCCGCTTTGTTCTTTGGTGTGGGTCTTTTATGTGTGCTTGCCAACGAGCTGCATGGCAGGTCGACATATGTCTGCTCATGCTTGTGGTGCCCAAGCGGCTGATGTTTTGGCCACGCGAGATACGCTTGAGACAAATATTGCAAATAGCAGTGGTGCGATCTGATGCACTCGTCTCAAAAAAGGCCCACACCAAAGAACTTTTGTGATAACGTGCAGAGGCAGCGCCCTGCACAGGCGGAGCTCTGCGGTGTGGTACAGTTGCTGTGCTGGCCTCTAGCTGGCCTCCAGGGGGCATCCTGCCTCGTTGGACATGTGACGCTGCATCCTCCTCCTCCTCCTCCTCTCTCCCTTCAGGCACCCACGTGGAGTCAGTGACCTCATCATCCCCTCCCTCTTCACCACTAGAGCAAACCTGGCAGTAAGCTGCAGCTGGTGGAACACTACTGCCAGATTGCTGTCCTTCAGCATCCCCTCTCTCTGCACGCACACTACTGACTTCCTCAAGCTGGGTATCATCATCCGAGCCTTCGAATCGTTGGGCATCCTCCTGGAGCATGTACCCAACACTGTGCTCAAACAGTTCGGGGGACTCCTCAGGAGGACATGGTGGGTCTAGGGAAGGGGTGGCTGATGATGCCATTGAGTACGCGTTGGCAGCTGCTCTGCCAGTACCCTGAGCCTGGGTGAGAGAGGATGAGGAGGATGAGGAGGGCTTGGTCATCCATTCTACCAAGCCTTCGGCATGATGCGGCTCCACATGTCCAGCTGCCGAAAACAAAGACAAGCGTGTCCCATGGCCACGTGCTGATGACGATGCACGACCACGTCCACGGCCAGCACTGTTGTCTCTAGAAACAGAGCCTGCCTGCCCTGTGTTCTTGCCTCGGCACGCTCTGCCTCTCCTTGGCGGTCTTCCAGCCATTGTAGTCGGTAGTGTATATAGTATAAAAAATAGAACTCCTATGTGTGCTCACAACACACTGTAGGTCCTATGGGTGCTGACACTAACACACTATAGGTACTATGTGTGCTGCTGACAAGAAAATATAGGAGCTCTGTTTGCTGCCACTAACACACTAGAAGTCCTATGGGTGCTGCTGAGAAGAAAATATAGGAGCTCTGTGTGATGCCACTAACACACTAGAAGTCCTATGGGTGCTGCTGAGATGAAAATATAGGAACTCTGTGTGATGCCACTAACACATTAGAAGTCCTATGGGTGCTGCTGAGAAGAAAATATAGGAGCTCTGTTTGCTGCCACTAACACACTAGAAGTCCTATGGGTGCTGCTGAGAAGAAAATATAGGAGCTCTGTGTGATGCCACTAACACACTAGAAGTCCTATGGGTGCTGCTGAGATGAAAATATAGGAACTCTGTGTGATGCCACTAACACATTAGAAGTCCTATGGGTGCTGCTGAGAAGAAAATATAGGAGCTCTGTGTGATGCCACTAACACACTAGAAGTCCTATGGGTGCTGCTGAGAAGAAAATATAGGAGCTCTGTTTGCTGCCACTAACACACTAGAAGTCCTATGGGTGCTGCTGAGAAGAAAATATAGGAGCTCTGTGTGATGCCACTAACACACTAGAAGTCCTATGGGTGCTGCTGAGAAGAAAATATAGGAGCTCTGTTTGCTGCCACTAACACACTAGAAGTCCTATGGGTGCTGCTGAGAAGAAAATATAGGAGCTCTGTTTGCTGCCACTAACACACTAGAAGTCCTATGGGTGCTGCTGAGAAGAAAATATAGGAGCTCTGTTTGCTGCCACTAACACACTAGAAGTCCTATGGGTGCTGCTGAGAAGAAAATATAGGAGCTCTGTGTGATGCCACTAACACACTAGAAGTCCTATGGGTGCTGCTGAGAAGAAAATATAGGAGCTCTGTTTGCTGCCACTAACACACTAGAAGTCCTATGGGTGCTGCTGAGAAGAAAATATAGGAGCTCTGTTTGCTGCCACTAACACACTAGAAGTCCTATGGGTGCTGCTGAGAAGAAAATATAGGAGCTCTGTGTGATGCCACTAACACACTAGAAGTCCTATGGGTGCTGCTGAGAAGAAAATATAGGAGCTCTGTTTGCTGCCACTAACACACTAGAAGTCCTATGGGTGCTGCTGAGAAGAAAATATAGGAGCTCTGTTTGCTGCCACTAACACACTAGAAGTCCTATGGGTGCTGCTGAGAAGAAAATATAGGAGCTCTGTGTGATGCCACTAACACACTAGAAGTCCTATGGGTGCTGCTGAGAAGAAAATATAGGAGCTCTGTTTGCTGCCACTAACACACTAGAAGTCCTATGGGTGCTGCTGAGAAGAAAATATAGGAGCTCTGTGTGATGCCACTAACACACTAGAAGTCCTATGGGTGCTGCTGAGAAGAAAATATAGGAGCTCTGTGTGATGCCACTAACACACTAGAAGTCCTATGGGTGCTGCTGAGAAGAAAATATAGGAGCTCTGTTTGCTGCCACTAACACACTAGAAGTCCTATGGGTGCTGCTGAGAAGAAAATATAGGAGCTCTGTTTGCTGCCACTAACACACTAGAAGTCCTATGGGTGCTGTTGGGGTGCAATGCTGTGCTAACAGCACTGCGGTTGGTACTACTGCAATACTGTACTAACAGTAAGCACGCACCAGACTAATCCCCAGCAGCAGCTAATAACACACTAACTGTGCAATCAGCAGCAATGAACGATCAATGACTTAGGTAGCAATGGTTTAGCAAAGAAATAGCCAATGGTTTAGCAAAGAAGAGCAAATCTTTCAGTATCAAGCAAAGACAGAATCAGCAGACTAATCTCTCCTAAAGCCGGAACTCATGTGACCGGGGCCGATGGCGTGGCGGCCTTTTAAATGGTGGGGCGTGTACTAAAGCCCCTGAGCTGTAATTGGCTACAGGCGTCCTGCCTGTAGCCAATTATTGCTCTCCGAGTTTCGGGCGCTGTGATTGGCCAAGCATGCGGGGTCACAGTGCATGCTTGGCCAATCATCAGCCAGCAATGCACTGCGCCGGCCGCGCCGGCCGCAATGCATTGCGGGGCCGCTCGCATCACACGAATGTGATGCGAACGGCCCAAATAGTTCTGGGCTCGACGAGCGAGCGAACGCCCGATGCTCGATTCGAACATGGGTTCGAATCAAGCACCGGGCCCATCCCTACTCTATAGGCCTAGAGGTCCATACATCTGAGGGTCAGGGGTGACAAGTCCCCCTTGCTGTACCTTAGTGTCCTCTGTCATCCCCCTAGCAGTTTGTCCCTGAAGAGGGAAATCTTTTACAGCTCCAACACAGCGCAACATCCTTGGGAGACGTGCCCCAAAGGCACTGGGCCTCATCCACAGCTGGCATATAAAGAGGCCCCATCTCCACCTATTACATCGGTGCAGGAGGGGCAACAATTAAAGGGGCACTAACAGATCACCAACATGTCACCCCCTACAACCAACCCATCCATTTCTTTCCTGTATTGTCTTTATGGTTAACTGCTTTAATTTAATTAATGCAATAAAAGGTACAGTATCTTTCTATGTTTATGTAGCGGGGTCTTCAAATTTAGGGGAATGTTTGAGTGGTAGTTGTACTCAAACACCTTATTTGATAGGGCTTTGCTAACCATTTTATACCGCAGGTGGGATACTGGTGTATAGTTCCCTGTGGCCTGTGGATGGCGCTGCCATCAGAGGCTAGGGTTGAACCGCTGGTATAGTGCTGTGGCTTGGATGTCCCCTCTCAGCGGTGGTATAGTGGGCGTGGTCGACCTGCTGTGCATGCCGGGAGAGGATATAAAAGGGGCAGACGCTGCCTGTGGGGCGTTCTTCTGTCCCGGGGGTCCTACCCCCGGGGAGTGTGTCGCTGCTCTGCGTATCAGTCCCAGGAACCTTTAGCCCTGGGGCTGCAACTGAAGACCTTGGGTCCAGCACCTTTGGCTGGGGCCCACGGAGGGAGGAAGAATCCCAGGGTGCTGCCTTGCGAGGAGACCCGTTTCTAAGATGAGGAGGCCGGGGGAGGACCGTTCCGAGGGACTGGTGAGAGATCACAGTGAAGGAAGGGGCCCGGTAACTCTCTGGAGGGATGTCATCTCCCTGAAAGAGGCCTAATACCACAAGCAAATTTCACCAGATCTGTGGCAGAGACCCAAAGTTCACCAGGTCTGTGGCAGAGACCCAAAGTTCACCAGGTCTGTGGCAGAGACCCAAATTCACTCGTAACAGTTTATGCAGAGACTGTGTGTAATCTATTTCGAGCATCACTCCGGCTGCTAGGATCCACTCTAATGGGAGACTATCCGGGTGAGCTAAGCCTACTTGAAAGACAGGTAGTGAATCTTACATCCGTTTGTGCCTGGACCTACTCCAACACCTTTTGCTGTCCTGTTCTCCATCCACCCTTTTCTATCTAGTGACTGTGTATAAGAGAAAATAAACTCTACGTTGGAGTTGCAACTGGTCTGGACCTTTGAGTTATTGGGGAAAATAGAGATTTGTCCTTATTGCATGAGAGACGAGAACCATTCTATGAAGAACCTAGCTGTAGAGACCCAGTTATACACCGCTCAACCTCTTCACACAGGAGGGTACGGGCACGTAGCATGGTGTCTTTCCTGCAAGTGAGCCAAAGGCAGGTAAAGGAGGTGTGTGCTACATTTATGTTCTCAGGTCCTGTGTCTCACTCCAGCACCCTCCACCCCACTCCCCACATCCTGGTCACTTATGTGAGGTTACAGAAAACAGCTATTGTCAGAAGATCCTCACTTCTTTCATCCTAGGATGTAGGGATGAGCCGAACACCCCCACGTTCGGTTCGCACCAGAACCTTTGAACGGACCGAAAGTTTGCGCGAACTTTAGAACCCTATTAAATACAATGGACGCGAACGTTCAAAATCTAAAGTGCTAATTATAATGCCTAATATGCATGTTATTATCCTAAAAAGGGTTTGGGGACCGGGGTCCTGCCCCAGGGGACATGTATCAATGTAAAAATAATTTTTTAAAACGGTCGTTTTTTTAGGGAGCAGTGATTTTAATGATGCATAAAGTGAAAAAAAAAAAGTGAAATATTCCTTTAAATATCGTACCTGGGGGGTGTCTAAAGTATGCCTGTGAAGTGCCACGTGTTTCCTGCGTTTAGAACTGTCCCTGCACAAAATGACATTTCTAAAGGAAAAAAAGCCATTTAAAACTGCTTGCGGCTTTAATGTAATGTCTGGTCCCGGTAATATGGATGAAAATCTTTAAGAAAAATGGCATAGCTAACCCATCACCCACCCCTACCCCAGCCCATTATCAGCCCCTTTGGGTCTTGTATGGATATTAAGGGGAACCCCGCACCCAAAATAAAAAAAGGCCCTATATACTCTGAACAGCAGTATACAGGCGGTGCAAACAAGACACGGACTGTAGGTTTGTTCTTAAGTACAATCTGTTTGTAATTTGGAACAGGTACATTTTTTAAGTGTAGCTCTAGCCAAAAAATCTATTTTTAAGCTTTTTGGAAAACATAGCGAAGGGTTATCACCCCTGTAACATTTGTTTTGCTGTCTGTGCACCTGTTCAGAACATTTCACCTCACTTTCCATCCCAATGACAAATGTTTTTGGAAATTTGTTTTTTTTTTTGAAACAAGGATTGGTGATAAAGCATCAGTGGAGAGGAGACAACTTTTTCACATATTAACTTTTACAGGAGAGAATTTGCCTTCCTAGGGGTAGATTTCCTCTCACTTCCTGTTGTCTCCTTCCATTTGCAAGTAGGAGTAGTTTGTAAGTTGGATGTTTGAAAGTAGGGGCCTGCCGTATATACTCTTCAGAAATTTGCCCCTTAGGTGTCGGTGTTGCCACAACACTGTAAGCCCTCACATTTACTCTTGGTGGGCACTGGAACGCCCTGCTGTGAACTATTATATCAGGAATTGTAATTACATGCCATTGTTGAACAGTGGTATGAAAAATTGGGCATTTGGTGGTGGTGCTGGTGCTACAACACTGTCAGCCCTCACAGTTACTCTTGGTGGGCGCATGAATGGGCCCTACTGTAAATTATTAGATCAAGAATTGTAATTGCATGCCCCAGTTGAAGAGGGGCAGAAAAATTGGGCCTTTGGTGGTGGTAGTGGTGTTGCCACAACACTGTAAGCCCTCACAGTTACTCTTGGTGGGCGCAGGAATGGGCCCTGCTGTGAATTATTAGAACAAGAATTGTAATTACATTACCCTGTTGAACAGGGGCAGAAAAATTGAGCCTTAGGCACTGGTGCCACAACACTGCAACCCCTCACAGATACTGTACTTGGAGCACAGCAATGAGCCCTGTTGCAAAGTATTGCATCAAAAATTTTAATTACACGCCCCTGTTAGACAGGGGCTGAAAAATTGGGCCTTAGGCACTGGTGCCACAACACTGCAACCCCTCACAGATACTGTACTTGGAGCACAGCAATGAGCCCTGTTGCAAAGTATTGCATCAAAAATTGTAATTACACGCCCCTGTTAAACAGGGGCTGAAAAATTGGGCCTTAGGCACTTGTGCTGGTGCCACGACACTGCAACCTCTCCCAGATACTCTAGTTGGAGTGCAGGAATGAGCATTGCTGCAAAGCATTACATCAAAAATTGTTATTACATGCCCCTGTTAAACAGGGGCTAAAAAATTGGGCCTTAGCCACTGGTGGCGGCACCCAGAAACAAAAATGTTCTTCCAAGCTATCATCAAGAATCGGATCATTGAGGAGGAGGAGGATAGTCAGTCAACATAACAGGGCAGTCACTCATCATCAGCATCAGTCTTGAAGGGATGTGACATTTGAAAATAAATTATTCTCTTATATCAGCTTCAGGTGCTTGGTAGCTGGTGGTGATCCAAGACTGGTTCATCTTTATGAAGGTCAGTCGATCAACTGAGTCAGTGGACAGGCGCACCCTGTGATCCGTGACAAAGCCTCCAGCAGCACTGAATGTGTGTTCCGAAAGAACGCTGGATGCAGGACAGGCCATTAGCTCAATTGCATACTGTGCAAGCTCTGTCCAGTGATCCATCCTCAAGACCCAGTAAGCCAGCGGATTTTCGGTGGGAAAGGTGTCCAAGTCTGCCCTTGCCCCTAGGTATTCCTGCACCATGTATATCAGACGCTGGCGATGGTTGCTGGAACCGATCATACCTTGGGGCTGCGGACTAAAAAATTGTCTGAACGCATCGGTCAGACGGCCACCTTCTCCACCGCTCCTTCTGCTACTGACCGAAGCCTCAGCAACTCGTTGTCCAGGACCAGGAGTTTGTAACCTCCCAGTCTCTGGGAACGCGTTTCACAGACCTTTCTGCAAGGCCTCCCGGAGTTGTCTCATCCTCTGCTCCCTCTGCGACGGCAAGATAAGGTCCGCAGATTTTCTCTCCACCCTGAAGTCTTCAGGTGGGTCCTGTCCCTGGGAGTCATTCCGGAAGTAGACTTGTTTGCCTCCCTGCGCAACTTCAGACTAGAGAGATACTACACAAGGTCTCGGTGTCCCCAGGCTTTCGGGGTAGATGCTCTGACATACCATTGGCGGTTCCACGGGGCCTATGCTTTTCCTCCGGTTCTTGTCATTCTCCGGTTTCTGTCGAGGCTCAGGATGGAAGAAGCAGAGATAGTGGCAATAGTCCCATACTGGCCAAACAGGCCATGGTTTCCACTGCTGATGCAACTCAGCTTTCGGGACCCAGTTCCTCTACCCTCCAGACCAGATCTCCTATCACAAAGGGCAACTCTACATCCATGCCCGGCCCATCTACATCTAATGGTCTGGTCCTTGAGAGGGGAATGTGGGAGGCCCTAGGCTGTCCAAGTAGGGCCAACTCCACATTATTGAATGCCAGAAGAGCAGGTACCAACAGGGTCTACCAGAGGATTTGGAAAAAGTTTTCAGACTACACCTCTTCCACTGCAGGTTCTTGCAATAACCCAAATACGCATTATATCCTGGGCTTCCTACAATCGGGCTTGGATCTCTCATTGTCAGTCAGCTCGCTGCGAGTCCAAGTCTCTGCAATTTCTGCCTTTAAGGGCGTCTCCTGGGCTAGACATCCTCTTACTCAGCAGTTTTTCAGAGGAGCAATAAGGCTCAGACCTCAGAAAAAGCCAAGATTCTCTAAATGGGATCTTCCCCTTGTCCTGGATTTCTTCTCAGGTAGAGAGTTGGAACATGAAGATTAGGGATGAGCGTCGAGTTTGAGTCAAACTCATGTTCGACTCGAACATTGCCTGATCGCCCGTTCGCCGAACAGCGAACAATTTGGGGTGTTCGCGGCAAATTCGAAAAGCCGCAGAACACCCTTTAAACGTCTATGGGAGAAATCTAAATTGCTAATTTTAAAGGCTTATATGCAAGTTATTGTCATAAGAAGTGTTTGGGGACCTGGGTACTGCCCCAGGGGACATGTATCAATGCAAAAAATCGTTTTAAAAACGGCCATTTTTTCGGGAGAAGTGATTTTAATAATGCTTAAAGTGAGACAATAAAAGTGAAATAGTCCTTTAAATTTCGTACCTGGGGGGTGTGTATAGTATGCCTGTAAAGTAGCACTTGTTTCCCGTGCATAGAACTGTCCCTGCACAAAATGTCATTTCTGAATGGAAAAAAAGTAATTTAAAAGTTCTCGCGGCTGTAATGAATTGTCGGCTCCCGGCAATACAGAGAAAAGTCATTGATAAAAAATAAAAAAAATGCGTGGGGGTCCCCCCAAATTCAATTACCAGGCCCCTCTGACGCAAGGGGTAACCCAGGCTTTCCCAGTGACGTGACGGGTGACCCTGCCCCCTTCTGATGTAACGCAGGTTTTCCGTTGCATCAGAGGGGGGGCCGGGATCTGGGGGTCCCCTTTGTTAAAGGGGTCTTCCAGATTCCGATAAGCCCCCCGCCCACAGACCCCCACAACCACCGGGCAAGGGTTGTGGGGATGAGGCCCTTGTCCCCATCAACATGGGGACATGGTGCTTTGGGGTCCAGACCCCAAAGCATCCTCCCCATGTTGAGGGCATGTGGCCTGGTACAGCTCAGGAGGGGGGGCGCTCTCTCATCCCCCTCTTTTCCTGTGGCCTGCCAGGTTACGTGCTCGGATAAGGGTCTGGTATTGATTTTTGGGGGGAACTCCACGCCATTTTTTTAAAATTTGGCGCAGAGTTCCCCTTAAGGGTCTGGTATGGATATTTGGGGGGAACCCCACATAATTTTTTTTTATTTGGCGCAGGGTTCCCCTTAATATCCATACCAGACCTGAAGGGCATGGTAATTGAATTTGGGGGGACCCCCACGCATTTTTTTTTTTTATCAATGACTTTCAATTACTTTTCTTTGTATTGCCGGGAGCCGACAATTCATTACAGCCGCGAGTACTTTTAAATTACTTTTTTTCCTTCAGAAATGACATTTTGTGCAGGGACAGTTCTAAGCACGGGAAACAAGCGCTACTTTACAGGCATACTATACACACACCCCCAGGTACGAAATTTTAAGAAATATTTCACTTTTATTGTTTCACTTTAAGCATTATTAAAATCACTGCTCCCAAAAAAACGTCCGTTTTTAAAACTATTTTTGCATTGATACATGTCCCCTTGGGCAGGACCCCAGTCCCCAAACACTTTTTATGACAATAACTTGCATATAAGCCTTTAAAATTAGCACTTTAGATTTTTCATGTTCGTGTCCCATAGACTTTAACGGTGTTCGGATGTTCGAACAAATTTATTGCCTGTTCGCATGTTCTGATGCGAACCGAACTGGGGGGTGTTCGGCTCATCCCTAATGAAGATCAGTCCTCTATCAAAGAACTCTCTCTAAAAGTTGCCTTCTTGGCAATAACATCGGCCAAGAGGGTCTCTGAAATTAGCTCTCTGGGATGCAAGGAGCCATTTCTAACCTTTTTTCCTGATCGGGTAGTTTTATTTCCTATGTTGGGTTCAAACCCCAAAGTGGCATCTGTGTTTCATGACACTCAGGAGATTGCTCTTCCAACGTTCAGATCTATCGAGGATTCCAGTGTTCATCCCTTAGATGTTGGGAAAGCTCTGAGTCAGTATCTTGAAGCTACAGCTTCTTTCCGTCAGACCAACCACCTGTTCGTTCTTTTTCATGGGAAGGTAATGCGTGCCTCTTCCAGATCTATCGCAGCATGGATTGTTCAGGCCATTCAGTGGGCTTACAAAGCCAAGGGCTCGGTGCCTCCAGAAGTGGTGACTGCTCACTCAACTTCAAGTGTGTCTACATCATGGGTGGCATCACGTCGCGTGGCTCCAGAAGTTATTTGCAACTTTTGCAACGCTTGCCTTGTGGTCTTCAATTATCACGTACATGGCGCACTACTGCGTAGAGCCAGCCTTGTTATCTTCTGTTAAATTTGGTTTACATATCTTGTCTGTTGATGATGCCAATTAAACCTTTTTCTTTTGTCCAGGCTGCCATGGAATCTGTCAGGAAAACTGAAAATTTCTATCAAATACTTACCGTATTTTTTCCTTTCCTGATGGACTCCATGGCAGCAGGAGTTCCCTCCCAGTGGCTGGAGTAGGCTAAATTATAGAACACGGCCTCTGGCCTGGAGCAAATATTTATAGGAGAAGGGTCCTATGAGGTATGAGGGTGCGGGATTAACCCACATATAGGCTGCCACGGAGTCCATCAGGAAAGGAAAATTACGGTAAGTATTTGATATCAATTTTCCGTTATTCCATGGACTCATCATGCCCCTCAGCAAATACATGGTGGTGTCTACTTTCTAAAAAGGGGTAATTTGGGAGGTGGTTTAACTGTCCTGGCATTTTATGCCCAACATTAGAAGCTTATGCCACACATCACCCACTCTGCTAACTACGACAAAGCCTTTTCTGACACTTTTTTTTTTTTTTTTACATGAAAAACATATTTATTTTTTTTGGGCTAAAAAATTCATTTAAACCCCCAAACATCATATATTTTTTTAAAAGCAGAGGTCCTACAGAATAAAATGGTGGGTGTTGCAATTTTTTTTGTCACAAAATATTTGCGCAGCGATTTTCCAAATGCAATTTTTTGGGAAAAAATGAATATTTGGAATTTGAATGCACAAAAACATAATATATTGCCCAGTTGTTTGGTAAGATCCTGCCTTCCATACCGGCATTGTGATAGACAGTGCACTGTTCCAATGCCTGTACGGGAGGCGGGGTGTTACAGCGAACGGTGTTCTCACATACAAGACCTGTCACAGCCTGAGATCTCAGCTCTGTCTTCCGAATGATTTCTGGTAATGATCTGCTCTGCACATTTCTTCACTGATAAGCTGCACTGGTGGGCACTGGTGAGACCGCACTGGTGGGCACTGGTGAGACCGCACTGGTGGGCACTGATGAGACCACACTGGTGGGCACTGATGAGACCACACTGGTGGACACTGATGAGATGTCAGCTTAAGCTGTCCTTACCACGCTGCCTTCTGTATTTTGGATTTTGGGGATTTTATGGATTTTTATTGATGTTCATACTGTTTGCATTTTTATGGATTTTTTTGCAATAAATCTTTTTGGATTTACACCATGTGGAGGATTTTTATTTTTTTCCATGGTTATTACTGATTGATTGCTGCCCGGTATTTGGATCCTTTCTGTCTTGGAAACACGGATTAGGAGTGCTGCCAATACCAAGAGGAGGTGTTCTACAGATCCTTGCTGCTTGTTCCGTCCATTAAGTGGACAAAGCTCTGATGATCCACCACCGTACGGTGTGCTGGATCCATTTTGGCTGGTAAGAGTACCTTTTCTCCCCTATTGGCCCAAAGTGAAGGCACTCCCGGGTGATGCTATACACTTCATATAAAATCTATCAAGTGAAGTTCCCTTGGCCTTCTTTCACTATCTCAGCGCAATGATGTTCACAGATAACTTATAACAAACTAAAATGAAGATGTTACCATATTCATTAATCCCATAAAATAAAATGAAAATACGATCAGCAGCCGCTTTAAAAGCAAATAAATTTGCACACATATATAATACAATTGATAAAACTTATACAAGTCCCTGGGTAGGAGATTGTCAGTTCTTTTCAGCAGCGCTAAAGTGATCAATTAAAATGATCATTCGTTCCTGTGTAAAATTCACAAGAGCATAAAATTGACAAGGAAAAAAATCATGATAAGGTACAGAACGAAGGTGCCAAACCAATCTTCAGAAATCTGCTTCAATAACAAATACCATCCACTCATCGATCTTTAACGCGATTCCCTTTCGGGTGGGTACTCACCAGATAGTAGATTTTCACGGGCTCTGAAAGATTAGTAGGATCCCATCATTCAATTATCCAGTCATCAAACCTGGTCCTGCTTAATCCAGCCAATCCCTTAAGGAGCACTCCAAAATCCACCCATAAGGATTATAGATAAAAAGAGAGGCAGGCCATAGTGTAATTCCACACAAAATTCATTTAATCAGCAGGCCATTAAAATCCAAGTGTTCTTTCACATTATCGGAACATAGCAGCAACACAGCATAGCAGTGAACAGCAGTACTGTCAAAACAGCGGTACTGCTTAATTCAAACAACCGCGCCGTTCCTGGACTCCCACAGGCGTAACGTATCAGCTGATCTAGATGGTAATAGCAGCCTCACTGTCACTTCCTGCTTACGGAGCGCAGTTGGAACGCACGGCGTCACTTCCTATCAGCCGCAGAATCACGCCCTGACGTTTCGTCCTTACGACTTCCTCTGAGGGCATGACTATGCGGTGCGGCTCAGTCGAATATATACTCGATGCAATTAGGACGCCAGTTAACCCCTCCTGCATGTGTCTCAATGCTCCCAGTACACCCCGGCCAGCAGAGCACAATATAATCACAGGGGACTCGCCACATTGCATTTTTTATTTTTTATTTCGGACAGAGCATACTGGGCATTACCCAAATACACTTACTGTCTCCTACATTTATATTTATGAGTAATAAAATAGTAGATAAAAGTATTACATTTTTTTTTAAACGGAAATAGGTACAAATCAATATCATAGCTCATTCAAATTGACAGACGCCCAGCACTAGCGCCATCTAGAGCATAAATGATAAAATGCAGAATTTTAACAAAAGGAGAAACTCGAAAATCAAATACATTAGCATTATGATATAATATTCTAAAACAATAAATACATAAAATTAATTAAAATACCCTATTCGACTCTTACTAAACGTCAATATTGTTTCATAGTACTATTTATATCTCCTGAGAATCCATACATATATTATATATAAATAAATTATAATAATATAATCATAGTTCCCTCTAACTTCTCAAAGGTCACTGATGAAGCAATTTATATCTAGTTCGACGTTTAACCCTTTGGGGGTGAGAGTATCCAAGGAATAAATCCAAAAAGTTTCGCGTTTGGATAACTCCCGCACCATATTACTCCCTCTCCAAGTGGGCTTTATAAGATCCACCCCCCAAAATTTCAAACCTATAGGGTCCTGGTCATGGTACAATTTGAAATGGAGAGACACATTATGGTCTTTAAAACCCAATCTAATGTTTTTAATGTGTTCCCCAATTCTTATTTTCAAACATCTTTTTGTACGTCCCACATACATTAACCCACATGGGCATAACAACACATATACCACATGTGTAAGATTGCAAGTTATGAACTCTTTGATGGAAAATACCTTTTTATTTACCGTAGATGTAAAGGAATCTATGCCCCTAATTGGTTCGGCTATTTCTCTACAAGCTCTACACTTGCGCCACGCAAAGAAACCTTTTTATCCCAGAAGGTCAAAGGTCTTGTTGGTTGGTCCAGCACCTTTTTTACTACCTTATCACCTACATTGGGCGCTTTTCTGTAGATAAATTTCGGTACCTCTGGTAATACTGATTTCAAACTTCTATCTAGGCAAAGAACATGCCAGTGGGTTTTTAAGACTGCTTCTACCTCTCTATATTGCGCATGGAATGATGATAGAAAGCCCCACTCATGGCTACCAGTGGATCTAGTTCTCACTGTATCACTTAACACTTCATCACGTGGTGTTGCTCTAATCTCCTCCGAGATTTTGTCCAACTGTTGGGGGTTGTAACCTTTCTCTCTAAAACGTTCTTTCAGTGTTTCAGATTGTGAGAGATAATTTTCCACTGTAGAGCAGTTTCTTTTAACCCGCATCAATTGTCCTTTCGGGATGTTCTTCAACCAAACCGGATGATGCCCACTTTGCATAGGTAAGAAGCTGTTCCGATCCGTTGGCTTAAAAAAGACTTTAGTTTCCAATTTGTCTCCCTTCCTATAAATAGTCACGTCTAAAAAATTAATTTGTTCTTGACTCCATTGGCTCGTGAGTATAATATTGTTGGGGTTATTATTAAGATATGTTAAAAAATTATTCAGAGAAATTTCCGATCCTTCCCATAAAAACATAATATCATCTATAAAACGTCTATAAAACAATAGTTCCCGTCTTCTATTTACAAAGATGAATTTTTCCTCCCACTCCCCCATAAAGAGGTTCGCGATACTGGGTGCAAATTTCGCACCCATAGCCACACCTCTCTTCTGGACATAAAATTCATTGTTAAACCAGAAGTAGTTGTGCGACAAACAAAAATCAAGAACCTCTTTTAAAAAAACTTTTTGATGATGGGGGAGGTCCTCTCTCTGACTCAAAGCCCAATTAAGGGCGAGTAGAGCATCATCATGTTGTATAATAGTGTACAACGAGGACACATCAGATGCCACCAGAAACAATTCACCAGGACCTCCTAACTGTACATTTTGAAGGGACTGCAACAAGTCCTTAGTGTCCTTCAAATATGCTTTCGTTGTTTTAACACTGGACTGCAAAAAATGGTCCAAGTATTCACCCATCCTAGAGGTGACAGATCCAATGCCATTAACAATGGGCCTCGCCGGGGGATTCTGAGAGTCTTTATGAATTTTGGGCAAGGAATAAATTGTAGGAATCTGTGTACTACTAGGTATTAAAAATCGTTTTTCTTTCACTGTTAAAATGTGTTTTTTAAAACCATATTCCACCAGATATCTGAACTCTTGATTATATTGAGAAGTGGGGTCATAACTCAATTTTTTATATGTGTCGGTATCAGCCAACATTTCTGTGAGCTGTCCAACATAGTAGTCTTTAGATAAGACCACTACCCCTCCTCCTTTATCCGCTGGTCTCACTACCACATCATTTCTGTTTTCCAGCATTTCAATACCTTCGCAGATATATCTTGGATTAACTCCTTTCCTGGGAATAATTTTTTCCATATCGCGTAGTACTAAACCCTTAAACACCTCTAAATGATGAATTGCCGTGTTTGGAGGGTTAAACGCGGACTTATTTTTAAGTCCACTATCAACAGCCACTGATGAAGCTGTAATTACACCCACTGGATTTGACACTTTATTTAAAAAATATTTCTTGATACTGGGTTTCCTCATGTATCGATGTATGTCAATATAAACGTCAAATTTATTTATCGGACGTTTAAGGCCACATTTTAAGCCAAGTTGCAAAATGTTTGTCTCTTTGTGCGTAAGCTCCACTCCACTAAGGTTATATATACCGGTTAATCTCTTTCCAGCCTCCTTTTTTTGCTGGATTCGTGTTCCTGCTCTACATCCACGTTTTCTGCCTTCTTTAGATTTTGTTGTTGTACATACTTCCAATTCTGCTGGTCCCTCCAATGCTGATCCCTGTAATCGGGACCCTGTTGTTGGTATGCAGGTACTTGCTGGTATGTGGGTACTTGTTGAGGGTATTGTTGGGGATATTGGGTAGGTGGTCTCCCCCTTTGAGGTGGATACCCCCTTCCTCTCCTCCTGTTCCCCCTTCCTCTCCACTGAAAAGGGCGCGGCGGGTAGGCTCCATTCCTATCATCCCCATCCCATAAAGGGTCATACCGATTGGATATAGGGACATTATAAGTATCATTATAAGTCCCATATGGTTGATTCCAATTAGGATTTCCACGACCTCTTGTGCCTCTTCCTCTCCCCTGATTATCTCTCCTCGGGGTAAGGTGAATAGGCGGTGGCATAGTTGCTTTGATCCTATTCGGATTAATCAACCTCTGTGCTTGTGGCACAGGTCTTGGTGTATTTGGCATGGGTGTTTCACTTTGACTAGGAGGAGGATCCACTTCAATCTGTATATCGTTATTGCCCATATCGTTAGTATGTGTTCCATCTTGCCAGTAATAGATGGTATTATTTTTAAAATCATTTAAATCTCGATAAAATTTCTTTATTTTTTTTTTTTTTTTTTTTTGCTTTTGAGTGTCCTTATCGACTTTCTCAAGTCTCTTTTTACTCCTATTATTAAAATCAATTATCTGCTGTGAATCTTTAATTGGATCCAACTGTGCTTGAAGTTGGTTGATCTTATGCCGCGTACACACGACCGCTTTTCTCGACGAGAAAAACTGCATTTTTTTTTTTCGCCGAGAAAAACGATCGTCTGTGGGCTTTATGTCGTTTTTCTCGTTGAGAAAAACGGCAGAAAAAACGTTGAGAAAAATTAGAACATGTTCTAAATTTTCTCATCGTTTTTTCCATCATTTTTTTCCGCGGCAGTTTTCCCATAGGGAGACACTGCCGCGGAGCCCACAGACGGTCGTTTTTCTTGTCAAGAGAAAAAATGACGGGAAAAACGACCGTGTGTAGGGAACCCTTGGAACCAAAGCGGTTCCCTCGTTTTTCCTGTCATTATTCACAGCGGTTTTTTAACCGCCGTGAATAATGATCGTGTGTACGCGGCATTATTCTCCAATTTAATCATTTTCCTTTTTTTCCTTTGCAAGATCAAGTCTTGCAATTGTATGCCCACCCCGTTAATTTTTTTTAACCACTCAGACATTGATTCAGGATCATCTAATGCGTCCTGGGGTGCTACCTCCCACCTCAGACTGCAAACAATATTTTTTTCTTTTAAATAATGTTCGATGGTACAGATGTCCCACCATGTCCTCACCATCTCCTACCCAGGGACTTGTATAAGTTTTATCAATTGTATTATATACACTTCATATGCCTGCATAGAACGTCTGATATATTTATTTCTATAATATATCCTACAGTCACTGCAAGTTCTTCACTGGACCTTGATTTTGAACTTTATTTGCTGTATGATTATTTTATGGACATACACTCATCTGTGATGCCCCACATGAATCTGGTTTAATGTTATTGGTTCATGTATATTTCATTTCATTAATGCACAAGTTTGATGATTAGCTGTCTGTGATATTCATCACAGACGGATTAAGGTGGACACTAATTAGTATAACTTTTTTGTTGTTGTTTGTTTCACACAAATACTTTATGTCACAATATTTTGTATTTTGGTAATATCACAACACATTGTGTATATTTCACATTCCAATATATTTAAGGTTTCTTACCTTAAGTCTCATTAGCGCCACACTTTATAACACTTATATACCTTATTATCCTGTCTGATTTTGGTGTTTGGCTGCTGTTGTTGCTACCTGTACATGTTTTAGGGTTGGCGCAGTATTATTATTATTTTATTTCGCACTGGTAGACACTGATGAGACTGCACTGGTGGGCACTGATGAGACCACACTGGTGGACACTGATGAGACCGCACTGGTGGACACTGATAAGCTGCACTGGTGGACACTGAAGTTGCACTGGTGTGCAGGGATGAGACCGCACTGGTGGACACTGATAAGCTGCATTGGTGAACACTGATAAGCTGGACTGGTGGGCAGTGGGCACACATATGCTGCACTGGTGGTCACTGATAAGCTGCACTGGTGGACACTGATAAGCTGCACTAGTGGACACTGATAAACTGCACTGGTAGGCACTGATAAGCTACACTGGTGTGCACAGGCATTGCTAGGGGGGTGCGGGGATTGCGGTCCGCACCCGGGTGACACCCGCTAGAGGGGTGACACCCTCCCGATGGTGAGGAGATTTTTATTTTTGTTATTTTTTTTACAGCTGACCCCTTCGGGCCCTTCATTCACCAACTTCACCCCGCGCAGCCAGCTGGGCTGGAACAACACCTCCAGCGCCGCGTCCGCGCCTGGTGTGTGTCCTCTGCCGCCTCCGGCTCCTTATTCTTCTTCCTCCTCTCTACAGAGTCAGCGAGCGACTCAGCCTGTCACATCCCACTGCACTGTGATGATGTGACGTCACTACAACACACACACACAACTTTCTCCACCCGGGCGGCGCGGCTGCACGCTGTGACGGTCGCTGCCCAGCCCAGCCCTCCTCCTCTCCAGTACAGACTCCAGCTGGCGGCGCCCAGAATAAGAACAGGTGCGGGGGGTCTCCACCGCCGGCCCGAGCACAAGATAAGGTGTGTGTGTGGGGGGAGCGGGGGGGGGGGGCGGTTGCCATTGTAAGAGAGCTAGTGTGGGAGGACTCAGTTTCACTGGGGGGGGGGGGGTTTCCATTAGGGGGATTGTACAGAGAGGGGGGGGTGTTACATTAGGAGGATTGTACAGAGGGGGGTTTCATCAGGGGGATTGTACAGAGGGGGGGGTTACATTAGGGGGATTGTACAGAGGGGGGATTACATTAGGGGGATTGTACAGAGGGGGGTGTTACATTAGGGGGATTGTACAGAGGGGGGGTGTTACATTAGGGGGATTGTACAGAGGGGGGTTACATTAGGGGGATTGTACAGAGGGGGGAGTTACATTAGGGGGATTGTACAGAGGGGGGGTTACATTAGGGGGATTGTACAGAGGGGGGTGTTACATTAGGGGGATTGTACAGAGGGGGGCTACATTAGGGGGATTGTACAGAGAGGGGGGTGTTACATTAGGGGGATTGTACAGAGGGGGGTTTCATTAGGGGGATTGTACAGAGGGGGGTTACATTAGGGGGATTGTACAGAGGGGGGTGTTACATTAGGGGAATTGTACAGAGGGGGATGTTACATTAGGGGGATTGTACAGAGGGGGGTTACATTAGGGGGATTGTACAGAGGGGAGGTTACATTAGGGGGATTGTACAGAGGGGAGGTTACATTAGGGGGATTGTACAGAGGGGGGTTATATTAGGGGGATTGTACAGAGGGGGGTTACATTAGGGGGATTGTACAGAGGGGAGGTTACATTAGGGGGATTGTACAGAGGGGGGGTTACATTAGGGGGATTGTACAGAAGGGGGTGTTACATTAGGGGGATTGTACAGAGGGGGGGCTACATTAGGGGGATTGTACAGAGGGGGGTTACATTAGGGGGATTGTACAGAGGGGGGTTACATTAGGGGGATTGTACAGAGAGGGGGGTGTTACATTAGGGGGATTGTACAGAGGGGGGTTACATTAGGGGGATTGTACAGAGGGGGGTTACATTAGGGGGATTGTAATGAGGGGGGTGTTACATTAGGGGAATTGTAATGAGGGGGGTGTTACATTAGGGGAATTGTACAGAGGGGGGTTACATTAGGGGGATTGTACAGAGGGGGGTTACATTAGGGGGATTGTACAGAGGGGAGGTTACATTAGGGGGATTGTACAGAGGGGGGTTACATTAGGGGGATTGTACAGAGGGGGTTACATTAGGGGGATTGTACAGAGGGGAGGTTACATTAGGGGGATTGTACAGAGGGGGGGTTACATTAGGGGGATTGTACAGAAGGGGGTGTTACATTAGGGGGATTGTACAGAGGGGGGGCTACATTAGGGGGATTGTACAGAGGGGGGTTACATTAGGGGGATTGTACAGAGGGGGGTTACATTAGGGGGATTGTACAGAGAGGGGGGTGTTACATTAGGGGGATTGTACAGAGGGGGGTTACATTAGGGGGATTGTACAGAGGGGGGTTACATTAGGGGGATTGTACGGAGGGGGGTTACATTAGGGGGATTGTACAGAGAGGGGGGGTGTTACATTAGGGGGATTGTACAGAGAGGGGGTTACATTAGGGGGGTTGTACAGAGAGGGGGGGTGTTACATTAGGGGGATTGTACAGAGAGGGGGGTGTTACATTAGGGGGATTGTACAGAGGGGGGTTACATTAGGGGGATTGTACAGAGGGGGGGTTACATTAGGGGGATTGTACAGAGGGGGGTTACATTAGGGGGATTGTACAGAGGGGGGGTTACATTAGGGGGGTTGAACAGAGGGGGGGGGTTACATTAGGGGTATTGTACAGAGGGGGGGGTTACATTAGGGAGATTGCAGGGGGGTTCCATTAGTGGGGTTTGTACAGAGGGGGGGTTACATTGGGGAGATTGCAGGGGGGTTCCATTAGTGGGATTGCAGGGGGGTTACATTCGGGGGATTGCAGGGGGGTTCCATTAGGGGGATTACACAGGGGGAGAGCTGTGCTTATGCTCTAGCCTGCTCAGTGCCCCGGATTGAACAGTGAACGGGGGGGGGGGGGGTGACACTAAATTTTACCGCACCAGGTGACACCAACCCTAGTGACGCCACTGCTGGTGTGCAAGGATGAGACCGCACTGGTGGACACGGATGAGCTGCATTGGTGAACACTGATAAGCTGCACTGGTGGACACTGACAAGCTGAACTGGTGGGCACTGATGAGACAGCACTGGTGGGCACTGATGAGACCGCACTGATGGGCACTGATAAGCTGCACTGATAAGCTGCACTGGTGGGCACTGATGAGGCTGAACTTATGGGCATTGATAGGCTGCACTGATAAGCAGTGGACACCATCCACTGCTTTACTGACACCACCCACTGCCACATTTCTGTAGGAGAGGTTTCCACCATACCTGCAAAGTTTTTTGTATTTTTTTATGTCTTATTTTCAGTCCGATGTGTATTATATGTGACGTTACATATCACAGAGACTGGTATTGTGGTAATATTGAAGCTTATTGAGATTTCCATATGTAGCGGGTATATACATTTAGGGGCAGCATCTGGGTGGTAGCATGACCCAGATGCACTGATTGTTAGAGTAATGCTATTTATTTGTGTGAAGATATCAGTGGTGTCAGTTCCCTGCGACCCAGTGGGTGGCGCTGTCGCCTTGGGCCGGGGTTGACCCACCACTGCAGTGCCGTACCCTTTGTGACCTCTCGCGGCAGTTGTACAGCGGGGCGGGGAACCTGCTGTGCTTGCTGGGAGAGGGTATAAAGTAGGGCCGAAACAACTAATCGATTAATCGACAACTAATCGATTATGAAATTAATCGATTACTATTTTCATAATCGATTAATCGGCCAGTAACATAATGGGGTTAAAAAAATAAAAAATTAGCCCTTTATAGTACAAAAAGAGCAAATAATCTCTACTGTAAATATTACTTTCACTGTTCCACAGTAAGAAAATGAACTCCTTACAGTAGCGATTAGTTGCTCTTTTTGTACTATAAAGGGCTAATTATAGTTTTTTAAACTCCATTATGTTACTAAACGTCTTAGGCCTGGTTCACACCTATGCGTTTTTTGCAGAAACGCACTACAGTTCATTTACATGGTTTCCTATGGAACACTTTCACATCTATGCTTTTTTTCAGCTGCTGCGTATTAAGAAAGTGTCAAGGACTTTTTTCAACGCAAAACTATGCTTTTTTTGGTTCAATATACTTAAGTGGAGAAGCTGCAGAAAAGCATGTAATGCGTTTTTGCAGCAATTTGTGTTTTTTAATCTGCCCAACAACAAAATGGCCAAAAAAATGCCTAAAAAATGCAAACGCGCAAATCGCAGCAAAATCACGTGTGGAAAAATCAAAATGCACAGCAAAACACACTGCAGAAACAAATGAAAATCAAACTGCACAGGTGTGTACCGAGCCTTATGCTGGCCACACGGATCAATTTTCAGGCGAGAATATTAATGCAAAAAATCTTTGTACATTCGCTGAATGAAAGAATGTTGTTTGAATTTTTCACTTGCTTTTAACATTCAGTTTTAAAATGTATGTAATTTGTGAACAAAAACCACATTACACTGTCTGAGAATTCCTTTCACCAAGAAGTTTTTTATTATTTCTAATGATATTTACCAGATTCACCCTCTAATAGTATATACAGTATATCTCTTCTAACAGTATATACAGTATATCTAATCTGTCAGTTATTCTCAAAGAGGATTAGAGATTTTGCTCCCTAACCATATAGTTGGTTTAGTTATATTTACCATTGCATAGAGATATTTAAGAATAAATTGCCTTTTTTTTAAACTTTACATATTAACTAAATTATGCACCACACTTTTTTTATGGTAATTAATCGATTAATCGAAACAATAATCGGCCAACTAATCGATTATGAAAATAATCGTTAGTTGCAGCCCTAAATAGCATAGGCAGTATAGGCAGTCTTCAAGGGATCCCAGATCCCTAGCAAAATTAATCAGTTACATCAGCATCAGAGGCTTGCCCCTGCAGAGCTGACAGAATCTCTGCCCCAGTGTGGCTTTTGTCCCCTAGGCAGACCAACTGAAGCACCACATGGCATCTTTTAGCCTGACTCCTTGCGCAGCCACTTGAGCGCTTATGGAGCACTGCTGATTCGGAAGAAGAAAAAGAGGGAGGGGAGCATACAGATGTTGCGGCAGAATCACCACCAGCTTTTTGGAGGTGTGGTGGCGGAACAAGCTCCAACAACACTGAACCCTGTCCTGCATCCTTCCCAGCTGCCAGCAGAGTTACCCAGTGCGCCGTGAAGGAAAGGTAATGTCCCTGCCCATGCCTGCTGGATCATGAGTCAGCGGTAACATGAACCTTGCTGCTGACCGCCCTGTCCAATGAGACCAAAACATTGCTTTCCACATGAGAGCTGGAATTGCCTTACGTGAAAATTAAATGTTGTTTTGGAACCTGCCACTGTGGTACAGCACATTTCACAAATTCAGGAAAAGGGGTAGAGTCTACCAGCTGAAAAGACAGCAGTTGCAGTGCTAGCAATTTGGCCAAGCTAGCATTTGAACACTGAGCATGTGGATGGCTGGGACAGAATGTTTTTTTTTTTTTTTACGGTTCAGCAATTACGGTTCAGCTGAAATCAATTGGGGGTGTACTGCTAGCAGATTGGCTGCAAGTACTTGTGGCACCTATTGCGATACCTTCATTCCTCTCAGTGCAGGTTTTTGAGAGGACTGGAGGTATAGTAGGGATTGAGATCCCAGATGAGGAGCAAGGAGAAGTCTTTTTTTATGATGTGGGTCTTTCAGGTGCTGTTGCCAACAGACTGCATGGCAGGTCGTCATATGTCTATCAAACATGTGGTGCCCAAGCGGCTGCTGTTCTGGCCACGCTTGATCTGCTTCAGACATAGATTGCAAACAGCAATGGTGCAATCTATTGCACACGTGTCAAAAAAAGCCCACACCATGAAACTTTTGGAAGTCAGCAGGGAGTCAGCAGCACCCTGCACCTGCAGAGCTCTGTGGTGTGATGCAATAGGGTGGCTGCCCTTAAGATGACCCCTGGAGGACATCCTACCTTGTTGGAGCTGTGCCTCCTCCTCACTTTCCTCCTCTCTTCTCCCAGGCACCCAAGTTCAGTCAGTGACCTCATCATCCCCTCCATCCTCGTCACTGGAGCAAACTTGGCAGTATGCTGCCGCTCTCTCTAGGCTCACTGTATTACTGTATATACTGTGTACACCACCTAAAGTGTATTAGAAACTGTACACACTGTATTATATACTGTGTACACCGCCTGCACTGTATTAGAAACTGTACACCGGATGTACTGTATTATATACTGTGTACAACGCCTGAAGTGTATTAGAAACTGTACACACTGTATTATATACTGTGTACACCGCCTTCACTGTATTATACACTGTACACCGCCTGCACTGTATTATATAATGTTTACACCGCCTGCACTGTATTAGAAACTGTACACCGGCTGCACTGTATTATATACTGTGTACACCGCCTGAAATGTATTTGAAACTGTACACACTGTATTATATACTGTGTACGATTTTGGCTGCTATAGCTCCTAGCAATAATTCCAGAAACTGTCAGTCTACCAGAGCATGTGATGCTGATCTAAGGATATTGGCTAAATCTTATAACTCCCCAGCAAACATATTTAGAAGCCCACAGTCATGGCTGCTTCAGTTTTGCCTTTTAAGAAAGGAATCTGTTTTTCCCTAAATTAATCTCAGTATTGATTTCCCCAAACATGCAAATTTAGACATGAATGTACTGTACATACTATGGTGTAGGGATGGGCTTCGTGTTCGAGTCGAACCCATGTTCGACTCGAACATCGGCTGTTGGATCGTTCCATTATGGGCCGTTCGCGCCAAATTCGAGTGGCGCGAACGGCCCATAATTCACTGCGGCATCGCAGTGCATTGCTGGCTGATGATTGACCAAGCATGCACTATGACCCGCATGCTTTGGCCAATCACAGCGCAGAAAAAACGGAGAGCTGTAATTGGCCAAAGCCATGCTGGCTTTGGCCAATTATGGCTCGGGGGGTTTAGTACACGCCCCACACTATATAAGGCCGCGTGTAGTGTGTTAGAGTTGTGAAACTAGAGAGTTTTCAGAGACAGACAGTGTCATTTATATTGAGTTAGATAGAGCAGGCAGGAGAGTCAGTTAGCTGCAGTTACAGTGTGTAGAGGATTTATATGCATCCTAGGTGTTGTATATATATTTATACACTGTATTTAGTTTAGCTAAATCCATTCCTGGTTTTCTCTATACTGTGACAGGCAGGCAGGTGATTGTGCTAGCTGCAGACAGTCAGTGTTTCACTTAGTGTACTGTTGCTTTGCATAGCGTTCACCTAAAGCTTACCTGAATACAGTTAGTGAGTAGGGATGAGCTTCGTGTTCGAGTCGAACATACGTTCGACTCGAACATCGGCTGTTCGATCGTTCGACGAAGATCGAACGATTTGGGCCGTTCGCGCCAAATTCGAGTGACGCGAACGGCCCACAATGCACTACGCCATCGCAGTGTCATCCAGGCGCTGTGATTGGCCAAGCATGCACTGTGACCCCGCATGCTTGGCCAATCACAGCGCCGGCAGCGAGGAGAGCAATGATTGGCCACAGGCAGGATGCCTGTGGCCAATTATTGCTGAGGGTGTTTAGTACACGCCCCACACTATAAAAGGCCGCCAGCACGGCGGCCTAGTGTAGTGTGTTCCGGAGCAGGGAAAGACAAGCATAGGCAGGGACAGTGACATTTATTTCTTTCTTGCTTAACCTGGATTCCTTTAGTTTAGGGAAAGAGAAGGATAGGTAGGGAGAGTGTCAGTGTGTTTTACTGTGCGAGTCCTTGTTTCTAGGGACAAAGAAGGAAAGTGAGGGGATTTCTCCTTGTGCTATAGTGTGCTTTAAAAAAACATTTTTTCTAGGGACAGAAAACTGTAGGTAGGGAGAGTGTCAGTTTCTTTCACTGTGCCAGTCCTTGTTTCTAGGGACAAAGAAGGAAAGTGAGGGGAATTCTCCTTGTGCTATAGTGTGCTTTAAAAAAACATTTTTTCTAGGGACAGAAAACTGTAGGTAGGGAGAGTGTCAGTTTCTTTCACTGTGCCAGTCCTTGTTTCTAGGGACAAAGAAGGAAAGTGAGGGGATTTCTCCTTGTGCTATAGTGTGCTTTAAAAAAACATTTTTTCTAGGGACAGAAAACTGTAGGTAGGGAGAGTGTCAGTTTCTTTCACTGTGCCAGTCCTTGTTTCTAGGGACAAAGAAGGAAAGTGAGGGGAATTCTCCTTGTGCTATAGTGTGCTTTAAAAAAACATTTTTTCTAGGGACAGAAAACTGTAGGTAGGGAGAGTGTCAGTTTCTTTCACTGTGCCAGTCCTTGTTTCTAGGGACAAAGAAGGAAAGTGAGGGGAATTCTCCTTGTGCTATAGTGTGCTTTAAAAAAACATTTTTTCTAGGGACAGAAAACTGTAGGTAGGGAGAGTGTCAGTTTCTTTCACTGTGCCAGTCCTTGTTTCTAGGGACAAAGAAGGAAAGTGAGGGGATTTCTCCTTGTGCTATAGTGTGCTTTAAAAAAACATTTTTTCTAGGGACAGAAAACTGTAGGTAGGGAGAGTGTCAGTTTCTTTCACTGTGCCAGTCCTTGTTTCTAGGGACAAAGAAGGAAAGTGAGGGGATTTCTCCTTGTGCTATAGTGTGCTTTAAAAAAACATTTTTTCTAGGGACAGAAAACTGTAGGTAGGGAGAGTGTCAGTTTCTTTCACTGTGCCAGTCCTTGTTTCTAGGGACAAAGAAGGAAAGTGAGGGGAATTCTCCTTGTGCTATAGTGTGCTTTAAAAAAACATTTTTTCTAGGGACAGAAAACTGTAGGTAGGGAGAGTGTCAGTTTCTTTCACTGTGCCAGTCCTTGTTTCTAGGGACAAAGAAGGAAAGTGAGGGGATTTCTCCTTGTGCTATAGTGTGCTTTAAAAAAACATTTTTTCTAGGGACAGAAAACTGTAGGTAGGGAGAGTGTCAGTTTCTTTCACTGTGCCAGTCCTTGTTTCTAGGGACAAAGAAGGAAAGTGAGGGGAATTCTCCTTGTGCTATAGTGTGCTTTAAAAAAACATTTTTTCTAGGGACAGAAAACTGTAGGTAGGGAGAGTGTCAGTTTCTTTCACTGTGCCAGTCCTTGTTTCTAGGGACAAAGAAGGAAAGTGAGGGGAATTCTCCTTGTGCTATAGTGTGCTTTAAAAAAACATTTTTTCTAGGGACAGAAAACTGTAGGTAGGGAGAGTGTCAGTTTCTTTCACTGTGCCAGTCCTTGTTTCTAGGGACAAAGAAGGAAAGTGAGGGGATTTCTCCTTGTGCTATAGTGTGCTTTAAAAAAACATTTTTTCTAGGGACAGAAAACTGTAGGTAGGGAGAGTGTCAGTTTCTTTCACTGTGCCAGTCCTTGTTTCTAGGGACAAAGAAGGAAAGTGAGGGGAATTCTCCTTGTGCTATAGTGTGCTTTAAAAAAACATTTTTTCTAGGGACAGAAAACTGTAGGTAGGGAGAGTGTCAGTTTCTTTCACTGTGCCAGTCCTTGTTTCTAGGGACAAAGAAGGAAAGTGAGGGGATTTCTCCTTGTGCTATAGTGTGCTTTAAAAAAACATTTTTTCTAGGGACAGAAAACTGTAGGTAGGGAGAGTGTCAGTTTCTTTCACTGTGCCAGTCCTTGTTTCTAGGGACAAAGAAGGAAAGTGAGGGGAATTCTCCTTGTGCTATAGTGTGCTTTAAAAAAACATTTTTTCTAGGGACAGAAAACTGTAGGTAGGGAGAGTGTCAGTTTCTTTCACTGTGCCAGTCCTTGTTTCTAGGGACAAAGAAGGAAAGTGAGGGGAATTCTCCTTGTGCTATAGTGTGCTTTAAAAAAACATTTTTTCTAGGGACAGAAAACTGTAGGTAGGGAGAGTGTCAGTTTCTTTCACTGTGCCAGTCCTTGTTTCTAGGGACAAAGAAGGAAAGTGAGGGGAATTCTCCTTGTGCTATAGTGTGCTTTAAAAAAACATTTTTTCTAGGGACAGAAAACTGTAGGTAGGGAGAGTGTCAGTTTCTTTCACTGTGCCAGTCCTTGTTTCTAGGGACAAAGAAGGAAAGTGAGGGGATTTCTCCTTGTGCTATAGTGTGCTTTAAAAAAACATTTTTTCTAGGGACAGAAAACTGTAGGTAGGGAGAGTGTCAGTTTCTTTCACTGTGCCAGTCCTTGTTTCTAGGGACAAAGAAGGAAAGTGAGGGGAATTCTCCTTGTGCTATAGTGTGCTTTAAAAAAACATTTTTTCTAGGGACAGAAAACTGTAGGTAGGGAGAGTGTCAGTTTCTTTCACTGTGCCAGTCCTTGTTTCTAGGGACAAAGAAGGAAAGTGAGGGGAATTCTCCTTGTGCTATAGTGTGCTTTAAAAAAACATTTTTTCTAGGGACAGAAAACTGTAGGTAGGGAGAGTGTCAGTTTCTTTCACTGTGCCAGTCCTTGTTTCTAGGGACAAAGAAGGAAAGTGAGGGGAATTCTCCTTGTGCTATAGTGTGCTTTAAAAAAACATTTTTTCTAGGGACAGAAAACTGTAGGTAGGGAGAGTGTCAGTTTCTTTCACTGTGCCAGTCCTTGTTTCTAGGGACAAAGAAGGAAAGTGAGGGGAATTCTCCTTGTGCTATAGTGTGCCAAAGCATTCCTCATCAACCATCTTTGAAATCCTTGTTTTTTGGACAGTCAGGGAAATTGTCGTTGTGCTATTCTGTGCAAAAGCAATAATCCTCAACCATATTTAGAAATCCTTAAGTAAAGGGACAGAGAAGGACACCTGAAGGTAGCCCTTATTGCTTTTTTCCCATCTCCCTGCAGGCCATCTATTAGAATGTCTGGAAGGCAAACAAGGAGAGGCAGACAGTCAGGAGGCAATAAAAGAGGGCAAGCAGGCTCTGTGTCTGGGGGCAACAGTGCTGGTCGTGGACGCGGTGCATTGTCATCAGCACATGGCCATGGGACACGCTTGTCCTTCTTTTCGGCAGCTGGACATGTTGAGCCACATCATGCCGAAGACTTGGTAGAGTGGATGACCAAGCCCTCCTCCTCCTCCTCATCCTCTCTCACCCAGGCTCAGGGTACTGGCAAAGCAGCTGCCAAAGCGTCCTCTTCCCTGGTATCAATGTCAGACTCATCATCAGTCACTCCTTCCCTAGACCCACCATGTCCTCCTCCTGAGGAGTCCCCCGAACTGTTTGAGCACAGTGTTGGGTACATGCTCCAGGAGGATGCCCAGCGTTTCGAAGGGTCTGATGATGAAACCCAGCTACAGGAAGGCAGTAGCGTGAGAGCAGACAGAGGGGATGCTCAAGAAGGACACCAATCTGGCAGTCATGTTCCAGCAGCTGCAGCATACTGCCAGATTGGCTCCAGTGATGAGGAGGGAGGGGATGATGAGGTCACTGACTCCACGTGGGTGCCTAATAGGAGAGAGGAGGAGGAGGAGGATGAGGAGGAGGCACATCTCCAACGAGGCAGGATGCCCTTTGGTGGCCAGCGTAAGGGCAGTACACCGACGGAATCACACCGCAGAGCTCCGCCTGTGCAGGGCGCTGCCTCTGCCCGTCATTCAAAAAGTTCCTTGGTGTGGGCCTTTTTTGAGGCTAGTGCATCAGATCGCACAGCTGCTGTTTGCAACATATGTCTCAAGCGTATATCGCGTGGCCAAAACATCAGCCGCTTGGGTACCACATGCCTGACCAGACATATGTTGATCTGCCATGCAGCTCGTTGGCAAGCCTACCTCAAAGACCCACACCAAAGAACAAAGCGGACCTCTCCTTGCACCGCATCAGCTGGGATCTCCAACCCCACTATAACTTCAGTCCTCTCTGAAACATGCACTGAGAGGAATGAAGGTGTAGAATTAGGTGTGTCACAGCCAAGTACTTGCGGCCACTCTGCTAGCAGTACACCGACGTCCGATTCTAGCAGGCAAATTTCCCTGCCCCAGCTGCTGGACCGTCGAAAGAAGTTCACTCCCAGCCATCCACATGCCCAGCGGTTGAATGCTAGCTTGGCTAAATTGCTAGCGCTTCAACTGCTGCCTTTTCAGTTGGTAGACTCGGCCCCCTTCCGTGAGTTTGTGCAATGTGCGGTTCCTCAGTGGCAGGTTCCCAAACGCCACTTTTTCTCACGGAAGGCTATTCCGGCTCTCTACCGGCATGTGGAAGGCAATGTCTTGGCCTCGCTGGACAGGGCGGTCAGCGGTAAGGTGCATATTACCGCTGACTCATGGTCCAGCAGGCATGGACAGGGACGTTACCTTTCTTTCACGGCCCATTGGGTCACTCTTTTGGCAGCTGGGAAGGATGCAGGACAAGGTGCAGTAGTGTTGGAGGTTGTTCCACCGCCACGCCTCCAAAATGCTACTACTGGTTGTGACACACCTCTCTCCTCCACCCCCTCCTCTTCTTCTTCCTCCATGGCCTCTTCCTGTGGTTTGTCCTATGAACCAGCGGTGCTCCGTAGCCGTTCACGGGGCTACGCAAGTACGCAGGCAAAAAGATGCCATGCCGTGCTTGCGCTGGTGTGTTTGGGGGACAGAAGCCACACTGGGGCAGAGGTCCTGTCTGCTCTGCAGGGCCAGGCCGAGAGGTGGTTGACGCCACGCCAGCTTAAGCCAGGAATGGTGGTTTGCGACAATGGCACCAACCTCCTCTCCGCCCTCCGACAGGGACAACTGACCCATGTGCCCTGTGTGGCTCACGTCCTTAACCTGGTGGTGCAGCGGTTCTTGGGCAGGTACCCGGGCTTACAGGATGTCCTGAGGCAGGCCAGGAAAGTCTGTGTGCATTTCCGCAGATCTTATAATGCCAGTGCTCGCCTGGCTGAGCTGCAAAAGGAGTTGAACCTGCCCAAGAACCGCCTTATATGTGACATGCCCACCAGGTGGAACTCAACGTTGGCCATGCTGCAGCGGCTGCACACGCAGCAGAGGGCCATCAATGAGTACCTGTGCGACTACGGCACCAGGACAGGGTCAGGGGAGCTTGGTTTTTTTTCTCCACGCCAGTGGGGCATGATCAGGGATGCATGCACTGTCCTGGCACCATTTGAGGAGGCCACGAGGATGGTGAGCAGTGACAGTGCATGCATCAGTGACACTGTACCTCTTGTCCACCTGTTGGAGCACACGCTGCGTGGAATAATGGACAGGGCACTTGAGGCAGAACAGAGGCAGGAAGAGGAGGACTTCCTTGCCTCTCAAGGCCCCCTTTACCCAGACAGTGTTCCTTCTGTCCCACCCATCGCACAGGAAGAGGAAGAGGAGGAGGAGGAGGAGGAGGATTGTGTCAGCATGGAGGTGGAGGCTGGCACTCAGCATCATCAGCAGCAGTCTTTTAGGGATGATTTACAGTCCCAAGAAACCAGTGGACTTGTACGTGGCTGGGAGGAGGTGGCTGCGGATCATGTCGTCCTTAGTGACCCAGAGGACTCCGGAGCGAATGCCTCAGCAAACCTACGCTGCATGGCCTCCCTGATCCTGCAAAGTCTGCGGAAGGATCCTCGTATTCTTCGGATCAAGGAGAGGGACCATTACTGGCTGGCCACTCTCCTTGATCCACGGTACAAGGGTAAGGTTGCGGACCTTATGTTACCTTCGCAGAGGGAGCAGAGGATGAGACAACTCCGGGAGGCCTTGCAGAAAGGTCTGTGCAACGCGTTCCCAGAGACTGGGAGGTTACAAACTCCTGGTCCTGGACAACAAGTTGCTGAGGCTTCGGCCAGTCAAAGAAGGAGCGGTGGGGAAGGTGGCCGTCTGACCGATGCGTTCAGACAATTCTTTAGTCCGCAGCCCCAAAGTATGATCGGTTCCAGCAACCATCGCCAGCGTCTGATAAACATGGTGCAGGAATATCTAGGGGCAAGGTCAGACTTGGACACCTTCCCCACCGAAAATCCTCTGGCTTACTGGGTCTTGAGGATGGATCACTGGCCAGAGCTTGCACAGTATGCAATTGAGCTACTGGCCTGTCCTGCATCCAGCGTTCTTTCGGAACGCACATTCAGTGCTGCTGGAGGATTTGTCACGGATCACAGGGTGCGCCTGTCCACCGACTCGGTTGATCGACTGACTTTCATCAAGATGAACCAGTCTTGGATCACCACCAGCTACCACACACCTGATGCTGATATAACAGACTAATTGATTTTAACATGTCACATCCCTTCAAGACTGATGCTGATGCTGAGTGCCTGTGCTGTTATGTTGACTGGCTATCCTCCTCCTCCGAGTCCTCAATGATACGATTGATGATGATAGCTTGGAAGATCATTTTTGTTTATGGGTGCCGCCACCAGTGGCTAAGGCCCAATTTTTCAGCCCCTGTTTTACAGGGGCGTGTAATTACAATTTTTTTAGCAATAATTTGCCATAGGGCTCATTGCTGTGCTCCAAGTACAGTATCTGTGAGGGGTTGGAGTGTTGTGGCACCAGTGCCTAAGGCCCAATTTTTCAGCCCCTGTTTAACAGGGGCGTGTCATTACAATTTTTGAAGCAATACTTTGCAACAGGGCTCATTGCTGTGCTCCAAGTACAGTATCTGTGAGGGGTTGTAGTGTTGTGCCACCAGTGCCTAAGGCCCAATTTTTCAGCCCCTGTTCAACAGGGGCATGCAATTCCAATTCTTGATCTAATAATTCACAGCAGGGCCCATTGCTGCACCCACCAAGAGTAACTCTGAGGGCTTACAGTGTTGTGGCAACGCCACCACCACCACCACGAAAGGCCCAATTTTTCAGCCCCTGTTCAAAAGGGGCATGTAATTACAATTCTTGATCTAATAATTCACAGCAGGGCCCATTCCTGCACCCACCAAGAGTAACTCTGAGGGCTTACAGTGTTGTGGCAACACCACCACCACCACCACCACCACCACGAAAGGCCCAATTTTTCAGCCCCTGTTCAACAGGGGCATGCAATTACAATTCTTGATCTAATAATTCACAGCAGGGCCCATTGCTGCACCCACCAAGAGTAACTGTCAGGGCTTACAGTGTTGTGGCACCAGCACCACCATCAAAGGCCCAATTTTTACTACCACTGTTCAACAATTATATGTAATTAAAATTCCTGATATAATAGTTGACAGCAGGGCGTTCCAGCACCAACCAAGAGTAACTGTGAGTGCTTACAGTGTTGTGCCAACACCAACAACTAAGGGGCCTATTTCTGCAGAGTATATACGGCAGGTCCCTACTTTCAAACATCCAACTTACAAACGACTCCTACTTGCAAACGCAAGAAGACAACAGGAAGTGAGAGGAAATCTACCACTAGGAAGGAAAATTCTCTCCTGTAAGAATAAATATGGGAGAAAGGTGTCTCCTCTGTACTAATGCTTTATCAGCAATCCTTGTTTCAAGAAAAACACCACATTTCAAAAACAGTTGTCATTGGGACGGAAAGTGAGGTGAAATGTTCTGAACAGGGGCACAGACAGCAAAACAAATGTTACAGGGGTGATAACCCTTACCTATGTTTTCCAAAAAGTTTAAAAATAGATTTTTGGGCTGGAGCTACACTTCAACAATGTACCTGTTCAAAATTACAAACAGATTCTACATAAGAACAAACCTACAGTCCCTGTCTTGTATGCACCGCCTGTATACGGCTGTTCAGAGTATATAGGGCCTTTTTTATTTTATGTGCGGGGTTCCCCTTAATATCCATACAAGACCCAAAGGGGCTGGTAATGGGCTGGGGTGGGGGGGGGGGGTCATGGGGTAGCTATGCCATTTTTCTTAAAGATTTTCATCCATATTACCGGGACCAGACATTACATTAAAGCCGCAAGCAGTTTTAAATGGCTTTTTTTTCCTTTAGAAGTGTCATTTTGTGCAGGGACAGTTCTAAACACGGGAAACACGTGGCACTTCACAGGCATACTTTAGACACCCCCCAGGTACGATATTTAAAGGAATATTTGACTTTTTTTTTTCACTTTATGCATCATTAAAATGACTGCTCCCGAAAAACGACCGTTTTTAAAACTTCTTTTTGCATTGATACATGTCCCCTGGTGCAGAACCCGGGTTCCCAAACCCTTTTTAGGACAATAACATGCATAATAGTTGTTATAATTAGCACTTTAGAATTCGAACGTTCGCATCCATTGTATTTAATAGGGTTCTAATGTTCGTACGAACTTTCGGTCCGTTCGCGGGTTCTGGTGCGAACCGAACCCGGGGGTGTTCGGCTCATCACTATTAGTGAGTGACTAATAGTGGTGTTCTCATAATTAAACCACAGGCAGAGAGCTGCAAGTATTTTCAGTGTAGTGTCCCTCTCTGCACAGTTTTCATCTAAAACTAACTGCTGCTGCTATAAAAACAAAAAGAACACCCGCGCTGTCCCTAACAATTAACACTAACAAACTAATAATAAAGGGGAACACGGGGCGTGGCCTAGGCATGGCAGCGTGAGGACGCTTTTTTGCAGGGCTCCCGGCCGGCGGTTCTCCCGCGGCACTTACGCGGCATAATACTGCACATTACCGGCATCCACCTGACACCCGGGGCTCCAGACAGCCACCCGCCCGCTTCAGAGACCGACATGGACCATTACCTACGCCCGCTCCAGCCGACGGCCTCCACACCTGCGTCAGCTAAGATGGCGCTGGCCCGCCATGCAGCCCAGGACACATCTGAGGTCCAGAGTGATCCCCCACTGCAGATGGCGGACGACCACAACAATCCGTCCTTCTCACCGCCTAGCGACCTCTCACCCTGTCTCCCCAGATCCCTGGCAGCCTCTCCAGATAGGAGAGACACTCTGCACAGTTCTCCTCTCTCAGCTTCACCCTCGGCCCCCATCCCATCCAGCACTCTGTGTTTCAGCCCAGGGGATATGGAGGAGCAGAGGCAGCCACCCACGCACCAGACCACAGTGAGTACACTACATTGCATGCAGCAACCACAGGGTCTCCCTCTTAATGTCCCATCTGAACAAAGACTGTGGGCTTTTTTGCAGAAGCTGCCCACAAGAAATGACATGGAGTCACTTGCTCAGAGAATAGAGACAGCCATGAAGGGTGAGCTACAATCTATCAGACAGGATGTAGCAGTGCTGGACTCTCGTGTCACTGTAGTAGAGCGGGAACCGGACATAGTATCTCAGTCTGTACAAACTCTGCAGGCTTCCCAATCCGAACTTACTGATCAAATCATACAGCTGCACCTACTTCAAGACGATTTAGAGAATCGCAGTCGCAGGCAAAACATCAGGCTGAGGGGGGTGCCCAAAAGTGTCCCACACTCAGAGCTGCGTTCCACTGTGGCCAATGTCTTTAATCGGTACCTAGACCGCCTGCCAGACTCTGAGATTATCATTGACAGAGTTCATAGAACCCTGGGCCCACGATCTGATCCATCTGACAGACCAAGAGACGTCCTCTGCTGTTTACACTCCTTCACACTCAAGGAGGATATTTTGCAGCGGGAATGGCGGGTGGCAGTCCTGGAATTTGATGGTGCAGCTGTCCACCTCCTACCAGATGTCTCCAGAAAGACTCTCCAAATGCGACGATCGCTCAAACCTCTTCTAGACGGTCTTGGGGAGAAAGGTCTCACGTACAAGTGGGGTCACCCGTTCCACCTCATAGTCCGCAAGGGCCCAGATACCTTTTCTTTGCGTCACCCCTCGGAGCTGCCAAACTTGTTCACCTTTGCTGACCTGGATCCGTTCCCGGTACCCAACTGGCTGCTGACTGCTATCACCAAGGATCAACTGCGCCAAGCTCCCCCGTGTAGACCACAAAGGGCTCATTATGGTCGCCGTGGTCGGGGGAACCAGTCCCAAGCTAGACGGGGGGGCAACTCCCGCTCACATCCCCCGAATGAAGAGGTGGCTGGCTGATTCTATACACGCAGACGGTGAACATATATAAGCTAAGCATTTCTATTTTCTTGTTTCCCAGGTTGCTTTTTGAGTTTAACTATCTTTAATGTTATTTATGAGTGATATACCACGAACATGGTATATATGGCCTGGGACCCGAGGGCCTTCCATTTTTGCCATTCAGTTTATCCTGGTCCGCAGATGACCGAAGACCTGTCTTAGGCAACAATTACTTCATATAATAGATGGCTTGCCTCCTACGTTTTTCTGATAAGTCCCAGTACAATGCTTGCTGTCTTCAATTTAGACCTACCACCTCCACATTGGTATACCCCAAATGTCCGGTTAGAGCACTGGTCCTTAGACAATGCGCAAAAACAATTTTTTTATTTTTTTTAGGGGCTGGGCTTCATTGCTGAGTAGTCACTTATTTGGGATGTTTTGTTACCGATCTCAACCGGGCTTGGAGTATGGGATCAAAGGGGAGGCAGCGGCTGCCTGTGAGTGGCTCCGCGGACTAACACCACATGTCACGGTGATTTGACGTGATAGTTATGTTATTCTTTATGATGTTGCACACGCATATATGTATATGTTTGGTGATCTATATGTAATTGCAGGGGTATTTAAATGTATGCATATGTATGTGTTATCTTAACTAACTAATGCCTTGCCTTTTACATTTGTATAGGTTATACATTTTGTTTACAGTCTTTCAGGTACCAGTTGGATGCCATGGCCTAGCCTTGGGGTGGGCCCGGCTCACCCGCCGCGCCTAGATTTGGGCGCTGTACAGCTGGGCCGCCCTGGGACTGGGATACGCGACCGGTGCAGTTCTTGGCGTCGGTTTAATATTAGGGCTAGTACTTTGTGATATCGGCCGATGGGTCCGTCTTCACCAAGTTTTATTTTATGGTTATTTTCTTACATTGTATCTCTTGTTTTCCGTTTGCCGGGTAATAATAGTGCCTTAATCGCACGACCACAGGGGCTGCGGGGGCTCCGATGGCCGGGGCCCGGAACTCGGCTGTGCCTTACTACTCCCCGCACTAGGCACACTCTGCCCTGGTGGCAGTAGCTTCTCTCTGCGGAATCTTTATTTTTGACTAGATCTTTTCCTCTTTTCCATTTTCTTTGTTTTATACTTTTTCTCTTTTTTTTTCCTCCCCTCTTCCCCCTCCCCTTCCCCCCTTCCTTTACAACCCAGGAGTCGACGTAAGTTGACATCGAAATTGGACAATATGTCTGTCAAGATCCTCTCGTGGAACATAAAGGGGTTGAATTCCCCAGAGAAGCGTACTAGTTGTCTCGCCGAGCTGTGGAGACAGAGGGCTCAAATTGCTTTTCTCCAGGAGACACACTTTAGGGCAGACAAGATACCAAAATTGACGAACAAACACTTCCCAACGGCCTATCATAGTCCGTCTTCGTCCTCTAAATCCAAAGGGACGAGTATACTCATTTCTAAGTCCCTCCACTGGCAATTTCTCGATGAGTACCGCGACCAGGAGGGCAGATTCCTGCTCATGAAGGGAAAAATTTGCTCTCAGACCTTCACTCTTGCAAACATCTACCTACCAAATTCTAACCCTCTCCCCACCCTTGAGGCCATCTTATCCAACCTCGACCCCTTTATCGAAAAAAACCCTTATCTTGGGAGGAGATTTTAACTTAACACTGGACCCTCACAAAGACTCTTCCTCGAACCTGTCCTCCCTCCCAAGGGGAACTCGACTTCACCTAAAAGTAGGGGTACAGAAATTAACGATTAATTGTTCGATTAATCGTTAATTTCTTTGATCGATCAAAAAAATTTTGATCGATGACGATCCGCGGAGTGAGCTCCGCGGTCTCGTCCATAGGAAAGGCCGCGGCATCGGCCTAGCTCCGGAGCACGGCGGCCATCTTGGTCCACCCTGCGGCAGCCTAGTAGCGGCGCGCTGACGTCATCATCAGCCGCCTGCTTGTGCCGTCTACTCTGCGGACCGTTCTACCTGGATCTTAAGGTATGGGGGAGATGTGGACATTAGGGGGGAGATGTGGACAATGACATTACAGTGGGAGCACATGTGGGCATTACATTATGGGGGGAGATGTGGACATTACGGGGGAGATGTGGACATTACAGTATGGGGGCACATGTGGACATTACAGTATGGGGGGGAGATGTGCACATTACGGGGGAGATGCGGACATTACGGGGGAGATGCGGACATTACGGGGGAGATGCGGACATTACGGGGAAGATGCGGACATTACGGGGGAGATGCGGACAGTAAGGGGGAGATGTGGGCATTACGGGGGAGATGTGGGCATTACGGGGGTGATGTGGACATTACGGGGGAGATGTGGACATTACGGGGGAGATGTGGACATTACAGTATGGGGGGGAAAAGTGGACATTACGGGGGAGATGTGGACATTACGGGGGAGATGTGGACATTACGGGGGAGATGTGGGCATTACGGGGGAGATGTGGGCATTACGGGGGAGATGTGGACATTACGGGGGAGATGCGGACATTACGGGGGAGATGCGGACATTACGGGGGAGATGCGGACATTACGGGGGAGATGCGGACATTACAGTATGGGGGGGAAAAGTGGACATTACGGGGGAGATGTGGACATTACGGGGGAGATGTGGACATTACGGGGGAGATGTGGACATTACATTATGGGGGCACATGTGGACATTATGGGGGCACATGTGGACATTATGGGGGCACATGTGGACATTATGGGGACACATGTGGACATTACTGTATGGGGACACATGTGGACATTACAGTATGGGGACACATGTGGACATTACAGTATGGGGACACATGTGGGCATTGCAGTATGGGGGGGAGATGTGGACATTACAGAATGGGGGGAGATGTGGACAACTAACAAACTAACTTTCTACGTTTTTCTTAAAGCTTAATAAAAAAAAATTCTTGTAAAAACTGTATGTGCGTTATAATTAATCGAAATTAGTCGATTAATCGATTTAAAAAAAAAACGATTAATCGAACAAGAAAATTTTAATCAGTAACAGCCCTACCTAAAAGATCTTTTACACTTCTATTCTGCTGTCCATGGATCCTACTCCAGAATCGACCTTTTTTTCCTAAAACACTCAGCTATCCCCATGGTTACTAAGACAGATATAGGCCACATAGCACTTTCCGATCACGCCCCGATTCTTTTGGAACTGGCTATTTCACAAGCTTCTCCCAGAACATCCACGTGGCGACTTAACGAGGCACTCCTTAAAGACCCTGAAATTGCAGCAGATGTCCTCAGGGAACTTAAGTCCTACCTTTCTGTCAATAATGGCTCAGTAGACAACCCTGCCATGGTATGGTCAGCGCACAAGTGCTTCATTAGAGGCATACTGATCAAACACGGTCACGCGGCCAAACAACGTCGCATTAAAACTTTGTCTGACCTCCTAGCGCAACTTCACGCTTTGGAGCGCCAACATAAGAACCGGGCAGATAGTACTGCTCCGTCTTCGGGAAGCTATACGGGATCATTCCATGTACGAGGCAAAACATGTGCTGCTGAAGGCCCGTCTTTCTTTCTATGAATACGGCGACAAATGCGGTCGTCTACTGGCCAATGCATTTTGTGCCAAGCGTTCTCAGACAAACGTACCCGCTCTCCTCTCGCCCTTGGGTTCCAGAGTCCACTCATCCCCAGAACTAGCGGATACTTTCCGTGCTTTCTATTCCAAGTTGTATAACTTGGATCCAACCTCCGCCCCCCCCGGTGGCTACCCCAAAACGTCCTGGATATCCGCAATTACCTACAAGAAACTGACCTCCCTACGCTGACGACAGAGGAACAAGAGGACTTGTCTAAACCTATTTCCGTGGAGGAATTTGTAGCCGCAATAGCTGACACCCAGTCAGGTAAGGCCCCCGGCCCGGACGGGTTCACAATCCCCTACTACAAAATGTACCAAGACATTTTGGCACCTTCCTTTCTTGCGGCCTTTAATGCTGCGATTGACGGACACAACCTCCCGGCAGACATGCTGTGCGCATCTATATCTGTTATCCCTAAGCCGGGTAAGGACCCACTAATTTGTGCCAGTTACAGGCCCATCTCGCTCTTGAATTGCGATATGAAGCTATTCACTAAAATCCTTGCCTCTAGGATGAATGTCTTATTACCACGTCTAATTGGAGCAGACCAAGTCGGTTTTATCCAGACTAGAGAGGCCAGGGACAATACCATCCAGACACTGAACATCATAGATAAAGCAAAGCATTCCCGATTGCCCCTGCTGCTCCTCTCCACAGATGCCGAGAAGGCTTTTGACAGGGTGGACTGGTCTTTCCTCCGGGAGACACTTAAATTTTTGGGTATGCCAGATCCCATCCTGTCATGGATATCGGCCATCTATGATAATCCCACAGCGACTTTTCGGGTGAATGGCTGAGATTCCAGCCCTTTCTCTATCTCGAACGGCACCAGACAGGGCCGCCCCCTGTCTCCGCTGCTGTTCGTTCTTTCCCTGGAACCTTTCCTACATCACATCAGAGATAATCAGTCCATCAGAGGCGTCCAGTCAGGCCAATGTCAACACAAAGTGGCAGCTTATGCTGACGACCTTTTATTTTACATTACCAAGCCCCTCATCTCTTTACCCTCCCTGTTACAGGAACTGAAGCGCTACGGCACCCTGTCTAATTTTAAGGTAAACTTGCAAAAATCAGAGGCCCTAAGTGTTTCCTTGTCGGATTCCACCATTTCTAACCTACGCCCCTTTTTCCCGTTCAAATGGGCTGCCCGCTCAATCCAATACCTAGGAACAAAAATCTCTGCAAACTTACAAGACATTGTTGCCCTCAACTTCCAGCCCCTTTTATCTACGCTCTTGGCTGATCTTGGGAGGTGGGACTCCCTGGCCCTTTCCTGGTTTGGCCGTTGCAATGTACTAAAAATGAATGCAATGCCCAGACTTCTGTATTTATTGCAGGCGCTGCCTGTCAAGATACCTCAGACATTCTTTCACGCCGTACGTTCCATATTTATCAGATTCATATGGCGTGGTAAACATCCGCGTCTCGGCAGAGCTCTCCTACTACTGCTGTTCGTTCTTTCCCTGGAACCTTTCCTACATCACATCAGAGATAATCAGTCCATCAGAGGCGTCCAGTCAGGCCAATGTCAACACAAAGTGGCAGCTTATGCTGACGACTTTTTATTTTACATTACCGAGCCCCTCATCTCTTTACCCTCCCTGTTACAGGAACTGAAGCGCTACGGCACCCTGTCTAATTTTAAGGTAAACTTGCAAAAATCAGAGGCCCTAAGTGTTTCCTTGTCGGATTCCACCATTTCTAACCTACGCCCCTTTTTCCCGTTCAAATGGGCTGCCCGCTCAATCCAATACCTAGGAACAAAAATCTCTGCAAACTTACAAGACATTGTTGCCCTCAACTTCCAGCCCCTTTTATCTACGCTCTTGGCTGATCTTGGGAGGTGGGACTCCCTGGCCCTTTCCTGGTTTGGCCGTTGCAATGTACTAAAAATGAATGCAATGCCCAGACTTCTGTATTTATTGCAGGCGCTGCCTGTCAAGATACCTCAGACATTCTTTCACGCCGTACGTTCCATATTTATCAGATTCATATGGCGTGGTAAACATCCGCGTCTCGGCAGAGCTCTCCTACTACTGCTGTTCGTTCTTTCCCTGGAACCTTTCCTACATCACATCAGAGATAATCAGTCCATCAGAGGCGTCCAGTCAGGCCAATGTCAACACAAAGTGGCAGCTTATGCTGACGACTTTTTATTTTACATTACCGAGCCCCTCATCTCTTTACCCTCCCTGTTACAGGAACTGAAGCGCTACGGCACCCTGTCTAATTTTAAGGTAAACTTGCAAAAATCAGAGGCCCTAAGTGTTTCCTTGTCGGATTCCACCATTTCTAACCTACGCCCCTTTTTCCCGTTCAAATGGGCTGCCCGCTCAATCCAATACCTAGGAACAAAAATCTCTGCAAACTTACAAGACATTGTTGCCCTCAACTTCCAGCCCCTTTTATCTACGCTCTTGGCTGATCTTGGGAGGTGGGACTCCCTGGCCCTTTCCTGGTTTGGCCGTTGCAATGTACTAAAAATGAATGCAATGCCCAGACTTCTGTATTTATTGCAGGCGCTGCCTGTCAAGATACCTCAGACATTCTTTCACGCCGTACGTTCCATATTTATCAGATTCATATGGCGTGGTAAACATCCGCGTCTCGGCAGAGCTCTCCTACTACGACCAAAGTTCAAAGGCGGTCTTGGATTCCCAGACCCGGCCCTGTACTATACTGCGGCACATATGACCAGGGTTGTGGACTGGTGCCGTCACAGTGATTTGAAGCTCTGGGTGTCGCTGGAGCAGGAGGCGGCCGGGGACCCCTGGCGGGTCTTCCTTGGGCAGAGAATACTGCTGTCACTCACCTGAATACTCACCCACTGATTGGGCCAACTCTTAGGGAACTGAAAAGGTTTTTCCGTTTAGCCTCACTGCAAAATTTTCCATCCCCACTGACGCCACTTGTTGGTCATCCGGATTTTGTACCTGGCCTTACCGACCCGTCCTTCCTTTCGCAAGCCCCACGGGGACTTATGAGGGCCTCCTCATTCTTACGTTCCACCGGTTGGCTCACTATGGATAACTTTCTCTCAGGTCAGGCCCCACTTTCATTAGACCGTTGGAGGATCAACCAACTTTCTCACTTTCTCAGCTCTCTGCCCAAACCAGTCCGCTTAGTCAGAAAGCTCCACTCCTTTGAGGAACTCTGCTTGGGGGAGGGACCGATCCGGAGGTCCTTATCTACCTCCTACAAATCCTTGCTAGACCTTCACGCCATTGAAGACCCCCCATTCTTAGCTAAATGGGAGAGAGACCTGCAAGTCACCTTCACAGAACCCCAAAAAGACTGCATACTCTTTTTTGCACAGAAATCCTCTCTATGCAGCAAATATCAAGAGACCGCCTATAAAATAGTGACACGCTGGTACAGAACTCCTTCCGTGCTGGCTAAGATATTCCCGCTACAAACTGACTGATGTTGGCGATGCGGCCTACACACAGGTACCTTATTGCATATTTTTTGGGACTGCCCTGTGCTCCAAACTTTTTGGCAACCGGTACTTAAGCTCATACAGGAACTCACAGACATCTCCCTTCAGGACAACCCGGCTGCGGTTCTCCTTAACCTTACTCCCCTATCACGGAAACGTTACCATAAATCCCTCCTCAAGCATCTTCTTAATGCTGCTCGGGCCAGCATCCCGCCTCTTTGGAAGAAACAGTGTGTGCCAACGGTGGCCCAATGGCTCGCAAGAGTGAAGGACATTGAGCAAATGGAAGATCTGACCTCGGCGCTGCGAGACAAGTCGTAAGAACATAAGTCCAGATGGATTCACTGGAACCTCTTTCGCTTCTCTGACGAGTTCCCCCAAAACATGGCAGGATCCACCATTTAGGATCCCCGTTACCAGTTGAGCGTTACCAATCTGGGCTCCCTGGGGGGTAATTTGCCCCACCCCCTCCCTTTTTCTTTTTTCCCCCTCTTCTCTCTCTCTGCTCTTTCTTTTGTCTTCTCTAGCTTTTGCTTTTTTACTTCTTCTTTTTTTTATTTTATTTTTATTTTGTTCCAATCAAAAAATAACAAAATGCGATGAGCACAGATGTTTATGTTTACCCTCTATTAGACTTCAGCGAGCGGTATAACTCACATGCAACTGTTTTTTACGGTTATTATACTTAACCTTCCTAGTGGTATTCCCGAGTCTGGCTCGGGGTTAAATTTCAGCACCAAAAGCGGTAACCCCGAGCCAGACTCGGGCTGCATCGCAGTGATCCAGGCAGAGTTACTTACCTTGTCCCCTGGATCCTGCGATGCCTCTCCGCTGTGTGATCGAGCTGTCTCCTCGCTCGATTCACACACTTCCGAGTGCCGCCGAGCTCCGTTCCCTGCGACGTTACGACGCACTGGGATGGAGATCGGCGCCAAATTCAAAAAAGTTAAAACACAGTATACATACAGTACACTGTAATCTTACAGATTACAGTACTGTATGTAATAATTACACACCCCCATTGTCCCTAGTGGTCTGTCCAGTGCCCTGCATGCACTTTTATATAATAAAAACTTTTTTTTGCCTAGAAACTGGAGATTGTCCATAGCAACCAAAAAGTGTCCCTTTATGTCAAAAGTGGTTTTAGACCAGCTAGAAAACAGCGATAATAAATTAGAATCACTCGCAGAATTAAGCGATAGCGATTTGTGGGGAAATTCGTCATCAAACACTGAAAAACACTTTTATTATTAATATTATATTATTTGTTATAATTATTTTATAGTTATTTATTTTATTATAATGTATAATTTTGTTTTTTGAACTTTATCATACCCGGGATGTCTACTAGACTCTGGTTTGGACAGATTTAAGTGAGTTATTCCTAAGAATTACAGGCCTGCAATATAAAACGCCAAATTTCCATGCAGAATAATGGTACCGCTTTCAGCACCTAAAATCTGACAGAATCATACCGCCAGGGAGGTTAATATGCTCACTACAATCTATATGTAATGCAAAGTTGTCTTTATGTTTGTATCTGTGTCTTATCTTTAAATAAAAAATTAAAAAATAAAAATAAAGGGGAACACTGCAGCAGGCACCTATAAGTCTAATCCTAAAAGACAGTGATATTATGATAAAAGTGATGGTGACTGCACTGTGATGTGAGAAGAAGGGCTGAGTAAAAGGGCCAGAAAATAAATCTGCAAGCCAAGGTGAAATAAATAATATGTGACTAATTGATACTCATGGGTATAGAAATATGTGACATCAAAAAATATTAAAGCCAATTACAGTGAAGGTAGTGAACATATCGCACTTAGCATAAAGTGGTAACAAAATTGATAACCAAACAAGTGAGCGTAACGTGACACAATACTAAAAATGAAAAAATTAAAAAACATAAAACTGTGTAGTCCGGAGCACGGGTACAAATTATATGTGAAAGGTCTATGAGTCCACAATTTAGTGCCAAAAGGCTAATAAACAGATGAACAAATCTTGTATGAGGAAAGTCCCGTCACCACGGAAATATTGGCGCGCTGAGTAGTCCGGAGCACGGGTACAAATTATATGTAAAAAGACCATGAGTCCACAATCCAGTGCCAAAAGGCTAATAAACAGATGAACAAATCTTGTATGAGGAAAGTCCCGCCACCACGGAAATATTAGCGTGCTTAAGACATTCTTCAGTGCAAACCACCTTAGTGCTCACAAGCAGCTTACCTCACAGCTGTAAAATGACCAGCATGGACAAATACTCATAGGGATTAACAGTATAATAATCTTCTCCTTTGGATGGTGGAAATGTTTTCACTCATAAAGATGCATGTGGATACATAAACATGAAGGAAAAAAATATATAGCCTAACTCTGTAACCATCAGGCATGGGAGAGAAAGCTGCAGGTGCACAGTATCAAACTCACTTAAATAAAGGGAGCATAGGCGTTGATCCACGAGCGCCAAACTTGTATGTCCCAGCTGTGTATCTCAGTGTGCTTGGGTCTCCCTGGTCTGGATGGTCAGTGACTCGTGGGGTGCCGGTCATAATGAAGAGAAATGCACATAGCGTAAACCCGTAAAAACTGGGCGCATTTATTAGACATAAAACATAGGAAAACAACTTACATAAAACCGCTGACAGGGGGCATAGGTATCCTACGAGCGCCAAGCTCGTCCTCTCCTGTCAGGCTAGTGGTGTATCTGGTGCTCAAATCCTAACGCGTGTCATCACGTCACGTGACTTCATCAGAGGATAGCACTAGATACATTGTGTGGATTTTTTTTTTTTAGTCTGCATAATGGGGCATGCGTTGGCCATTTTGTTGAAGTCCTCCATTGTAAAACATGGTAATGAATATCAATGGAGCTCGCGGCCATGTTTGCTGTGATAGCAGCGTCTGACATACTGATCCAAGGAATGGGCAGAGTGTCACAAGAGCAGAGCCGTGCACATAGTGAGTTACTAATACATCGCCAGGCATCATCCTTACATCACTCGGTAACCGAGGAACAGTTAGAAGACTGTCCCAGGGGTGGCAATGATAAGGTGCACGGATTGAATAAGTGGTCAGACAATGCCGGTCTCACCGCATGTAAAGACAATACAGAACCATGAAAGGATGAATAGAAAAGGAATCTAAAAATGTGTAAAAATGGTTATATAAAAATATATAAAATAAAAATATAAAATATGATATCTAAACACATCAACAGAAAAAACAATTAGTCAGTTGCCGTGCCATGTAATAGATACCCAAAAAAAAGAGGCCTTATTTTCTGGCCCTTTTACTCAGCCCTTCTTCTCACATCACAGTGCAGTCACCATCACTTTTATCATAACTGCTGCTGCTGCTGCTTTTCTCATACCAATACCACAGCAGGCAGTTGATTCTGATAGCTGCATTATCAGTACAGACATATATATATATATATATATATATATATATATATATATATATATATATATATATATACATATACATCCCACCTTTGTGCAGCTACATCTCACTGCAGGCCATTAGTATGTCTGGAAGGCAAACAAGGAGAGGCAGACAGTCACGAGGCAATAAAAGAGGGCAAGCAGGCTCTGTGTCTAGAGGCAACAGTGCTGCTGGTCGTGGACACGGTGCATCCTCACTAGCACGTGGCCCTGGGACACGCTTGTCCTTCTTTTCGGCAGCTGGCCATGTTGAGCCACAACATGCCCAAGACTTGATAGAGTGGATGACCAAGCCGTCCTCCTCCTCCTCCTCTCTCACCCAGGCTCAGGGTACTTTGTCTGGCAAAGCAGCTGCCAAAGCGGCCTCTTCCCTCGGCTCAATGCCATCAGTCACTCCACTCCAATGGGATCCCATTGGTCCATTCTCTACTCCACGTCACTTCCGGTCTGACGTCACGTTGCGCTCCACGCTGAAGCGCACGCTGATGCGCAGCTTCCTGGTTGTCTCCTGGCTGTTTCTGCGGTACAGGAATTATCACATCACTCCCGGCTCAGATGCTTTGACTTCCTCTGCTGACACCGCTAACCTGCCTCCAGGCTTCCTCTCATCCTGCCTTCAGCCATGCTCTCATCTGGGACCTACATCTCCCCCCGAGGACCGCCTCAGATGACACCGGACCACCATTAACCCCTTACATGCCTTATATTGTCCTGCACCCTGTGAGTAGCCATTTGGCTGTCTTTTATCTAATTCGCCATTAAAGCCTGGTATACTGCACTTAGTTTGGCGCACCTTCCTTTCTTCATCATGTTTTACAGAGCCTGCTTCTGCTTATGGTAGCTGCCGCTGGTGCTTGCATCATTATTGAAACTCACTGACATTTGGATTTTATGCTCTGCCAGAACCTTATTTGCGCCATTTTTTCTTTTTTAGAGTATGCAATTGAGGTACTGGCCTGTCCTGCATCCAGCGTTCTTTTGGAAAGCGCATTCAGTGCTGCTGGAGGCTTTGTAACCGATCACAGCGTGCGCCTGTCCACCGACTCAGTCGATCGACTGACCTTCATAAAAATAAATCAGTCTTGGATCACCACCAGCTACCAAGCACCTGATGCTGATTTAACCAAATAATTTTTTTGGAAATGTCAGATCCCTTCAAGACTGCCTATGCTGATGCTGAGTGACTATCCTGTTATGCTGAGTGACTATCCTCTTCCTCCTCAATAATCATGCTGAAAGCTTGAAAGAACATTTTTGGTTCTGGGCACTGCCACCAGTGGCTAAGGCCCAATTTTTCAGCCCCTGCTTAACAGGGGCATGTATTTACAATTTTTGATGCAATGCTTTGCAGCAGGGCTCATTGCTGCGCTCCAAGTACAGTATCTGTGAGGGGTTGCAGTGTTGTGGCACCAGCACCAGTGCCTAAGGCCCAATTTTTCTGCCCCTGTTTAACAGGGGCGTGTAATTATAACTTTTGATGCAATACTTTGCAACAGGGCTCATTGCTGCGCTCCAAGTACAGTATCTGTGAGGGGTTGCAGTGTTGTGGCACCAGTGCCTAAGGCACAATTTTTATGCCCCTGTTCAACAGGGGCATGTATTTAAATTTTTTGATCTAATAATTCACAGCAGGGCCTATTCCTGCGCCCACCAAGTGTAACTGTGAGGACTTACAGTGTTGTGGCACCAGCACCACCAAAGGCCCAATTTTTCCTACCACTGTTCAACAATGTCATGTAATTACCATTCTTGATCTAATATTTCACAGCTGGGCCCATTCCTGCGCCCACCAAGAGTAACTGTGAGGGCTTACAGTGTTGTGGCAACACCCCCACCACCAAAAGCCCAATTTTTCTGCCCCTGTTCAACGGGGGCATGTAATTACAATTCTTGATCTAATATTTCACAGCTGGGCCCATTCCTGCGCCCACCAAGAGTAACTGTGAGGACTTACAGTGTTGTGGCACCAGCACCACTACCACCACCAAAGGCCCAATTTTTCCTACCACTGTTCAACAATGTCATGTAATTACAATTCTTGATATAATAGTTCACAGCAAGGCGTTCCAGCGCCCACCAAGAGTAACTGTGAGGGCTTACAGTGTTGTGGCAACACCAACACTTAAGGGCCAAATTTCTGCAGAGTATATACACGGCAGGCCCCTACTTTCAAACATCCAACTTACAAACGACTCCTACTTGCAAACGGAAGGAGACAACAGGAAGTGAGAGGAAATCTACCCCTCGGAAGGGAAATTCTCTCCTGTAAGAGTTAATATGGGAAAAGGTGTGTCCTCTCCACTGATGCTTTATCAGCAATCCTTGTGTAGTGGGCCCCTCCACTCCCCTCTTTCTATCGTCTCGTCTTTCTCTCGTCTTGGGGTACCTTAGAGGGGAGGGAGCGGGAACACTACGCCAGGCCTCCACCACAGGTGTCAGTGCGGTATAAGCAACAGTTTTTTTTATTACCTTCGGGTCAGTGTTGTGCACCTGGATCCTCCCTCCAAGAGTCACCTTGAACAATGTCCGTTGGGAAATAAGCTCCACACCATTAAAGTTCAACACTCCTTTATTCTCTTGAGAATGAGCACAAACAGTTGAACTCCCTTGGTAGAAACAGAACAGAAAAGGAGGTGTGGATGTGAACAGGCCCAGACACAATGCGTTCTCCACTTTCCTTCCTGAAAGTGGGCTATGGTCTCCGCACGAGGGGAATCTCCTTCCAGGCGGTCTCCAACGAGAGACTCACCCATCACCGGCAGTATGCTGCACCGGGTCTTCGAGTGAGGAGCTCCCCCCGGTCCATTTCGCCTTCCGGATTCGGGTACCCACTCCCGGAGTACCCTAGGATCTCCTTCCCTCGTGGAACTCAGTGTTGGGCACTGAGCTCCGGACCTCCATCCAAGTACCTCACCCCAGGCTAAAGGTGCCTGGGATGGAACACGATCTCCGGCTGTCCTCTAGGCCTAGGCGGCCTAGAGGACCGACACGAACAACCGTCCACAAGCTGAAGGTGCCTGGGACTTCGACCCCGTGACAAAGATGGCCGGCCCCCTTTATACCCTCTCCCGGCAAGCACGGCAGGTTCCCCACCCCACCATACTGCTGCTGAGGGAGGACAAAAAGGGTCACGACACAGCAATGATTCAACCCCAACCCATGGCGACAGCGCCACCCAATGGGCTGCGGGGAACTGCACATCACTAACTTCTTTGCCAAGTTCAAATTTAGACCCGGGAAAGTACATACCCGCTACACTTGTTTCAATACAAAACCCACATTTTCAAAAAACATTTGTCATTGGGACGGAAAGTGAGGTGTAATGTTCTGAACAGGTACACAGACAGCAAAACAAATGTTACAGGGGTGATAATAACCCTTCCCTATGTTTTCCAAAAAGCTTAAAAATAGATTTTTTTGCTGGAGCTACATTTAAAAAATGTACCTGTTCCAAATTGCAAACAGATTCTACTTAAGAACAAACCTACAGTCCCTGTCTTGTTTGCACCGCCTGTATACTTCTGTTCAGAGTATATAGGACCTTTTTTTAATTTGGGTGCGGGGTTCCCCTTAAAATCCATACAAGATCCAAAGGGGCTGATAGTGGGCTGGGGGTGGTGGGAACCCATGCCATTTTTCTCAATGATTTTCATCCATATTGCCGGGACCAGACATTACATTAAAGCCGCAAGCAGTTTTAAATGACTTATTTTCCTTTAGAAATGTCATTTTGTGCAGGGACAGTTCTAAACACGGGAAACACGTGCCACTTCACAGGCATACTATAGACACCCCCCAGGTACGATATTTAAAGGAATAATTCACTTTTTCTTTTTTCACTTTATGCATCATTAAAATCACTGCTCCCGAAAAAACTGCAGTTTTTAAAACTTCTTTTTGCATTTATACATGTCCCCTGGGGCAGGACCCGGGTCCCCAAACTCTTTTTTGCTGCTGTCTATCACAGCCAGTGGGGAGAAAACGGAAGGCAGGGCTGAGTGCAATACAATGTGGAAATGGATATATGATTTTACATTTTGACCATTTATATGCTTTAAGATATGCTGTATTTATTGGCGTATAACACGCACCCCAAGTTTAGGAGGGAAGTTTAAGGAAAAAAAGTTTTAGGAGGGAAGTTTAACCACTTAAGCCCCGGACCATTTTGTAGCTAAAGGACCAGAGGTGTTTTCAGAATTTGGCACTGCGCTGCTTTAACTGGAAATTGTGCGGACATGCAATGTTGTACCAAAACAAAATTTGCGTCCTTTTCTTCCCACAAATAGAGCTTTCCTTTAATGGTATTTGATTGCCTCTGCGATTTTTATTTTTTGTGATATAAACGGAAAAAGACAGAAAATTTTAAAAAAAAATTATATTTTCTACTTTTTGTTATAAGAAAAATCGAATAAACTCAATTTTAGTCATACATTTAGGCCAAAATGTATTCAGCCACATGTCTTTAGTAAAAAAAATGTCAATAAGCGTATATTTATTGGTTTGCGCAAAAGTTATAGCGTCTACAAACTAGGGTACATTTTCTGGAATTTACACAGCTTTTAGTTTATGACTGCCTATCTCATTTCTTGAGGTGCTAAAATGGCAGGGCAGTACAAAACCCCCCCAAATGACCCCATTTTAGAAAGTAGACACCCCAAGGAAATTGCTGAGAGGCATGTTGAGCCCATTGAATTTTTTTTTTTTTTGTCTCAAGTGATTGAATAATGACAAAAAAAAAAAATTACAAAAAGTTGTCACTAAATGATATATTGCTCACACATGCCATGGTTATATGTGGAATTGCACCTCAAAATACATTTTGCTGCTTCTCCTGAGTACGGGGATACCACATATGTGGGACTTTTTACGAGCCTAGCCGCGTACGGGGCCCCAAAAACCAAGCACCGCCTTCAGGATTTCTAAGGGCACAAATTTTTGATTTCACTCCTCACTACCTATCACAGTTTCGAAGGCCATAAAATGCCAAAATAGCACAAACCCCCCTCCCAAATGACCCCATTTTGGAAAGTAGACACCCCAACCTATTTGCTGAGAGGCATGGTGAGTATTTTACAGCTCTCATTTGTTTTTGAAAATTTTCAAATATTTGTGTCAAAAAGCGAGATCTGCAAAATACTCACCATACCTCTCAGCAAATAGTTTGGAGTGTCTACTTTCCAAAATGGGGTCATTTGGGGGGTTTTGTGCCATCTGGGCATTCCATGGCCTCCGAAACTGTGATAGGCAGTGAGAAGTGAAATCAAAAATTTACATCCTTAGAAAGCCTGAAGGCGGTGCTTGGTTTTTGGGGTCCCGTACGCGGCTAGGCTCCCAAAAAGTCTCACACATGTGGTATCCCCGTACTCAGGAGAAGCAACAGAATGTATTTTGGGGTGTAATTCCACATATGCCCATGGCATGTTTGAGCAATATATCATTTAGTGACAACTTTGTGCAAAAAAAAAAAAAAAAAATTGTCTATTTTCCGCAACTTGTGTCAACATATAAAATATTCCATGGACTCGACATGCCTCTCAGTATATAGCTTGGGGTGTCTACTTTCCAAAATGGGGTCATTTGGGGGGGTTTTGAACTGTTCTGGCATTTTATACACAACATTAGGAAGCTTACATCCACTCTTCTAACCACTTGAAGACAAAGCCCTTTCTGACACTTTTTGTTTACAAGAAAACATTTTTTTTTTGCAAGAAAATTATATTGAACCCCCAAACATTATATATTTTTTAAAGCAAAGGCCCTACAGATTAAAATGGTGGGTGTTGCATTTTTTTTCCACACAGTATTTGCGCAGCGATTTTTCAAACGCATTTTTTGGGGAAAAAATACACTTTTTTTAATTTTTTAATGCACTAAAACACACTATATTGCCCAAATATTTGATGAAATAAAAAATATGATCTTAGGCCGAGTACATAGATACCAAACACGACATGCTTTAAAATTTCGCACAAACGCGCATTGGCGACAAACTACATACATTTTTAAAAGCATTTAAAAGCCATTACAGGTTACCACGTTAGATTTACAGAGGAAGTCTACTGCTAAAATGACTGCCCTCGATCTGACCTTCGCGGTGATACCTCACATGCATGGTGCAATTGCTGTTTACATATGACGCCAGACCGACGCTTGCGTTCGCCATTGCTCAAGCGCAGGGCAGGACAGGGGTGCTTTTTTTTTTTTTTTTTTTTATTTATTAATTTTGCTTTTTTATTTTATTTTTAAACTGTTCCTTCCATATTTTTTTTTTTTATCATTTTTATTGTTATCTCAGGGAATGTAAATATCCCCTATGATAGCAATAGGTAGTGACAGGTACTCTTTTTTAAAAAAAAAACTAGATCTTTCCTCTGCCCTCAAAGCATCTGACCACACCAAGATCGGTGTGATAAATGCTTTCCCAATTTCCCAATGGCGCTTTTTATATCGGGGGGGGGGACATTCCCTCCCACTGCTTGTAAAAGCAGTCCAGAGGCTAATTAGCCACTAGGATTGCTTTTGCATGAAAGCCGGCCGCTGGCTTAAAAGAATGATATCAAGATGATACCTAAACCCACAGGCATCAATCTGGAATAACCATTCAAAGTCCAGCAACATACCAGTACGTTGCTGGTCCTTGTTGGACATGTATTGAAATCTTTTTTTTCATGCAGCCTGTTGGCTGAACGAAAAAAGAGATTGATCGGTGAGTATGCCCACCATTAGAATACCGCCCTTCATCCACCCACTTCTAATGATGGGCATACATGCACCATTTATATATGCCGAAGCATGGGGGCATCCTCCCGCAAAAGTTATGCCGCACAGACATGGTCGGACTTTTCCACGGGCAAGCCTCCGTCTGAATTTTGACCGTATGTACGCAGCATTAGGAGCAAAATCGCTCCTCCGCCCCTGCTGCCCCAATGCTTCGGCATATATGCTTTTTTTTTTAACTGTGGTGGTGAAATCATATCCTACAGCACTGGAGTCGCAGGGATCAGGCCTGTCTGCGAACGCTGCAGTTATGTGTGTTGTGTTTTGTAAGTGACAGTGATCGATCAATACTGCACTTGGGTGGCCTGGGCTGGACGGAGGGGCAAAACGCAGGTGCTAGCAGGTATCTGGGCTGATCCCGCTAACACTGCGTTTTTGGGAACCCTAAACTGCTGGGGACACTAGTATAGATCTGATCAGATCAGATATTGATCTGTTCAGATACTATACCACTAAGGGAGGTGTATGCTTCACGCGTGGGTGTTAGCGTAACTGGCACTAACCTGACGCTGCCTGGGGTGTGACGCAGACCCTCTCTGACGCTAAAACCTAATTGATATCACCCGCCGGGCGATCAGGGGGTTAAACCTTTATTGGGTTATATACGGCGGGTGCCCTGACACTATAAAAAGCAAACTAACTAACCAGCGTCACCCGTAACACTTATATGAAGATCACTGGTGAAAGGGTTAACTAGGGGCAATCAGGGGGTTAAACCTTTATTAGGTAATATATGGGGGTACCTGACGCTATATAAAAACCTGACGGGGAACCTAAATAACAAAATAACTAACTGGCTAAGCAGTGTCACCAGTAACACTTATACGGTGATCACTGGTGAAAGGGTTAACTAGGGGCAATTAGGGGGTTAAAACCTTTATTAGATAATATATGGGGGTACCTGACGCTATAAAAACCTGCGGCAAACCTAAAAAAAATAACTGGCTACCTATCGGCATCACCGACACTAAGACAGCGATCAGAAAAACGATCGCTTAGCGACACTGGTGATAGGGGGTGAAAGGGTTACCTGGGGGGTGATCAAGGGGTTAAACCTTTATTAGGTAATATATGGGGGTATCTTACGCTATAAAAACCTGCGGCGAACCTAAAAAAAATAACTGGCTACCCATCGGCATCACCGACACTAAGACAGCGATCAGAAAAACGATTGCTTAGTGACACTGGCAAAAGGGGGTGAAAGGGTTACCTGGGGGGGGCGATCAAGGGGTTAAACCTTTATTAGGTAATATATGGGGGTACCTGACGCTATAAAAACCTGCGGCGAACCTAAAAAAAATAACTGGCTACCGATCGGCATCACCGACACTAAAACAGCGATCAGAAAAATGATCGCTTAGCGACAGTGGTGATAGGGGGTGAAAGGGTTACCTGGGGGGTGATCAAGGGGGTTAAACCTTTATTAGGTAATATATGGGGGTACCTGACGCTATAAAAATCTGCGGCGAACCTAAAAATAATAACTGGCTACCGATCGGCATCACCGACACTAAAACAGCGATCAGAAAAACGATCGCTTAGCGACAGTAGTGATAGGGGGTGAAAGGGTTATCTGGGGGGCGATCAGGGGGTTAAACCTTTATTAGGAGGGGGTTAGGGGGCTACACTGGACCTAAAACTAACTTTAGTGACACTTTTACAGTCACAAATGTCACTGATTGCAGTGATCAGTAAATAAATGGTCACTGCAATCAGTGACACTGTGACTGGGGGTGATCTGGGGGGGGCCTGGGGGCCATTTATGTTCCTATGTGTCCTGGTGTTAGTGTAGTGTTTGTGCACTAACCTGTGTGTCTTCTCTCATACGACGCTCGGTATATGTGAGCGCCGCATGAGAGATGACATCACTTCCTCTGCCTGTGTTTACATTACACAGGCAGAGGAAGCTTTCTCATTCGCCGGGAGCGATCACGAGGGGGTGGCCGGAATCGAACGGCCGTCCCCTCATCCCGGATCGCTCCCGAACAACTAACGACCACTCACTGTATAGAAGGGGGGTCCGATGGGACCCCCCAACTATACAAAGGCAGTCACGTACAGGTACGTGACTTTGCCTGTCGGTGCCATTCTGCCGACGTATATATACAGTGAGCGGTCATTAAGTGGTTAAGGAAAAAAATTTACATTTTAAATGCCCATCAATGCAGCCTTATCAGTGTCCATCTGCAGCCTTGCCCATCATTGCAGTATGCTCAGTGTCCATCTGCAGCCTTACCCAACATTGTCCATCTGCAGCCTTGCCGAAAATTGGAGCATGATCAATGATGGGTTTTAAATTGTTACTGGTACTCATTTTTTCACTTTGCATTGTGAAGTGTTTAGTTGAATAGGCAGATAAATCCAGCTGCTGTGAACAACACATAAACCTTCCTTTTGCCTGCCGAGGAGGGAACGAGCACCGCCGAGATAGACAGAGCTGGATGTCCTGTGTACTCGGCTCCTCTCGGCTCATCTCGCAGTCCCGCCCAGTCCCGCCCCTTGGCCCGGCTCCTATGATGGACATAACACCGGTCCAATGGCGTGATGTAAATGCTAGGAGGCGGGACTGGGCATGACTGTGAGCGGAGCGGAGCCGAATACACAGTACACTCGGCTCTGTCTATTTCGGCGGTGCTCGTTCCTTCCTTCCCCTCCGAGGCAGCGGTTCAGCGTATAACACGCACCCACGATTTTCCCCTGATTTTACGGGGAAAAAAGTGTGTGTTATACACCGATAAATACGGTATTTAAAGTGGACCTTGCAGTAAAACGGAAGGCCCCTGATACTGTCAGGTCCTCCTCGCCTTTAAAAATCATCTAATGTCAGTAGTTCCAAAATGTACCAGTAAAAAAAAGTTAGATTTATACTTACCTTACCCCATCCTCCACCTTAACGCTTAGGTGAGGATGATTTCACTTTCCTTCTGGTTAGATCCTCATCCTGGGGAATAAAGAGCAGTCATTGCACTGCAGTGTCGCTATAAAGGGTAAGTTCACTTTTTCATAACAAATTACAAGGAGTGGTAACTCTGCAAACCCTTCCTGCCACTGGGGCTGTGTAGTGAAGTTTTTGAGTGTGCAGTTAATTTAGAAATTTTGGAAACAAATAAAAAAAAAAGGATGCAAAAAATAGTGAATTTACCCAATGCCCCAATAATCCAATTCTAAATCCAATGCATTTACAAATTATCCTAACATATGAAATGTGTCAATATTTTAACTAAATTGGTTTACCTAAAACATTTTTTATTGTATTTATAGAGATGTCAGGTCACGGATCCAATGGCTGCTCTGTCAATACTGATCTTTCCAATAAACTGGAGGAGACGGGTTTGGATCCTGAGTACTGGCTTTCCATCATAGAAGAATGTTTGGGCATACGAAATATTCAATCATTAAACTATACTCAGCCTGAAGAATGCTCTGTGATAGAGAAAAAAGTCCGTCATCCCTGGGAAAAGAGGGCATTACATAAATTGTTTAATATACCTGACAGCAGTGTAAATATTGCTGAAGTGCAAGAAAAGAGAAAACAATTATTAAAGGAGAAAAATAAACAAGCACATAATCTAATAGCAGAGTTAAAAAAAATGACATCTGAAGGTAAAAGTCGAAACGAGGGCTTTGTTAAAGAGCTTGAAAAAGAAATGTGGAAGATTCTGGAAGTTCCTTCTGAATATTCAGCACTCCCTGAGAAATCATTGTTTGATCTTATAAATTACTTTGAAAAGCAGATTAACCTCAGAGAGGAGTCATATTCAAAAAAAGAAAACTTAATCGATGAAGAAGTGATCCAACATTCATCTGGAGGCCTAGCACTAGAGGGAATTTTCCAAACCAAAAATGCAGAAGATATGTTTAAGAAACGTGAACCACTTTTGTGTATCCCAGAGGGCTTCAAACTTGTTGGACCAGAACAAAGTCCTGTTTTTGAGCAAAAAGAATTTACCTCTCAGAAAGCAGAATCGAATTTTCGTAAAACAGTTGAGAAAATTGGGTTGAGTTTAAGTAGCTCAATTACTGCAGGTTTCATGGGATTTGGTCTAAAAAGTAGTTCTAACTATAACAATTCTGTAGAGTCTGAGCACACAAGCAATCAGTCAGTTCAACACGGCTACATTTGCACCACCAGATATAATTACATTCCTTTAGCATCCTGTTACTTCAGAAAAGATCAGCTGAGACTTTCTCCCTCTGCTCTAAATGCATTACAGGAGATAGAAAAGTTATTAAAAATTGATTCAAATTCACCTATATTGTCAACAAAATGTTCAGAGTTTTTCCAGAGGTTTGGCTCACATGTTAATCTTGGACCAATACACTTTGGTGGGATATTCTGGTGGAAGGCATCCATGGAAGGAGTGGATGGCAGCAAGGTGGAAGAAGCAAAAAAAATGACATCTGAAGCACTGAATATGTATGTGGGTTCTAGTTACGCTGGATTTGGAGGAGATATTGACTGGTCAAAAACAAGTACACAGGGATCTGTGTACATTTCAAAAACATCCAGCCTTCAGAAAGATGTTCAGTTGTCAGTTACTAAAACTGGAGGCCCATCAGAGGCTGATTCTCTCCCACAGTGGAAATCTGGTTTAATAACCAGTAACAAAACCTGGAGTGTCATAGATCGTGGATTTCAACTGATACCAGTATGGAAGATTATTATGGACAGTCACAAGGAGGAGTTTACAGATAATTTAAACCTTGCTTTTTGTTTGATTGACCATTACAGGTCAGAGACCGGTCTCACTACGGAAATGATGTTTGGAGAAAATTTACTAAATGCTTTAGAAAAAGCTAATTTATTCTTGCAGGGTGTGGAGTTCTGGGAAGTGAACAATGCAGAAAAACACTTACAGGACTTAAATAACTTTAAAGTGGAACTCTGTAAAACATCAGGAAGTTACAGTGTTTGGAAAATTATTTGTCTATCAGATAAAAACCTGCAAGCATTTTTAGTAAGTATTGTTGACAAATACAAAGACAATTCTACAGAAGACACAAATCTTATAAAAACTTTATTGAAATCTTTAGTGCATCCTCACATTTATTCCATTGAAACCTTTCCCAATGTTTCACTTATTATGAGATGGATATATGACTCTAAAAAGGACACGCTTGAGAGAGTTATTGTGTCTGATTTTGAAGAGCTTCTTGGTATTTTAAAGAATTCTATGGATGAAGTTCTGCAAGTTACTGTCAATATAAACTCATCCAGTGATGATCAACGTCAAGCAAAGATTAAAGCTACAATGAAGATTAGTCTTTCATTGGATTACTTTCTAAGCTCCCTAAGGAAAACCAATCAAATGGACACAGAATTACTGTTCCTCTGTATTGCCAACAACTCTGGGTACTGTATTCAAAACTACAACTTTAAAAATCTTTTAGGAAACAAAGAAATAGAGTTTCTAAAACATCAGATGCAAGAAACCTATAAGGAGTATACAAGCATCAGAAGTCAGTTTACAGATCGGGCTCAAGCTTTTGTCCTGTACACAGGCCTGACATCTGTAGGTGAATATCAAGAAATATCTCTAGAACAGAAAAAAGAACGCCTACATTATATGAAAAAACACATGGCAGGACATATTTCTCCTGATGTCGATAAAATAATTAAACAATATTCAGAACATGAATGGTACAAAATAGAAAAAGACCTCAGAGCATTTAGCTATGGGGAATCAACAGACATGGAACTGGAAAAAAATAAGATTGCCACTGAGCTTAATAGTATATGCAAGGAAGAAACAACATCTACTAAAAATGATACAGCAACTGATTACAGCAGCATGGACAAAGACTTTTTACTTCTGCTGCAGAGACTGGACCTTGAGAAGTATTACCCCCAAAAAATGAAGAATGCTGATTTTCATAAGATTTGTCAGCCTTCTTTGGTTGAAGAACAGATTTCTAAAGAAGAACAACTGCCTCTCCATTTCCTGCAGAAATTACTTATGTTGGACTATCGTGCAAGATATGTGCAGTGTGAATTCACTAGTGAACCTGTCTATGCAGAGGTGAGGGGCATTCAAGAAGAAGAAAACATGCACACAACTGATTTTTTAGAACAATTTTTAGATGATGAAAATGAAGATTTCGAGCAGCAACATTCAAACAAGGAACATTCTATTCACCCAATGGATGTCCAAATGTCAATATTCCATTGTGCTAATGATTTCATGAGACAGTATCTTTACACAAAACTTTCATTTTGTCAGTTTGCTCTTCCGCTTTTGGTAACTCTTCCCAGTACAAGTTCTATAGAGTTCCCACTTTGGACTTTTCAGGAAGTTAAAAAGAAGTGGAAAAATAAAAGTGGCAAATCTTATGACAAGTTTATTAAGGAAACAGAAGTTCCCATCATATCCTTCCTTCGTCTTGGCTCATCTTCTACCTCTAAATCACAGTTAATGAACTGGTTGATTAGTAAACAGAGGCATGATATCTTCTATCATAGACATTGCAAAGGAAGCACACAAAATGCTTTACTGATGAATGGAATGACAGAGATTGCCTGGTATTGTCCAGGTGGAAAAGATGATGACACGTTTGATGACTGCATTGCATTCACTAATCTACATGGTGATGCCACAGAACATGACCAGCAAGTGAAATTCTTAGAAGAAATTTCCTCAGTCATTGTCATTCTATTCACTGAATTGGATACAAAAGGGAGAGATCTATTACATTGGCTACTAAGATCCTCAAAATCACTAATTTGCCTGTGTGCAGACAAAGAGAGGAGTCCTCCATCTAAGGGAACCAAAGTAAAAATTGGTATAAAAAAACGAAATGAAGCAGAATTGGTACAACAGATATCAAAAACTATACAATCTTTGTTGACTATTTCAAATGAAAGATTTTCACTTGACAAATGTGCCAGTATTGCCAGGAAACATGGATTTGTAGTGGATGAAGACAAAGAACTGTGCAAACAGGGAAAGGAACAAGCAGAGGTTTTACTGTCATTGTTAAAAGAAAAAAATGTATCAACCCTGAAGGAGGCATTTTTGCCTCTACAAGGAGATCTCTGGAAAAATTGGTGCAAAAAAGACAAAGAAGTGACCCGACTGAAACAAAATAGTAACATGAGTATTGAGCAACAGCGGAGCAACATTGAGTCTGAAAAGCAGTATATAAGGAATACACAACTTCGAAGAGCATTTCCCCTTAATGACTTCATGAGATCTTTCCTGCACATTCTATACTCAGACTCAAAAATTTACTTTCTCAGGTGGTTTAGCATGTATTTAGATGATCTATCTTCAAAAACTCTTTCAGTGCTCTACCAGGAATACCACAATAAATGGTCAAAAATAAAGGAGGAAAGGGAACCCAAAAATAAAAATAAACAGATTATAGAAACAATGGAGAGAGGATTAGAGAAATTATCAGTTGAAATTGAAGTCTCAACGTTTGGCCTTGAACACATTCTAAGAGAAATTGGACAAATATATGAAGCTTTAGAAACATTTCCAAGAAAGCATAAAAGTTTTTTCACATTGCCAAAGGTTGTTGCCAATATCATGGTCTCGGGGTATCCAATTGAGCTGATGGATGGTGATGCTGCACATGTACCATTGAGGTGGATTGGAGCCATTCTGGATGAACTGATTAAAATATTAGGAGACAAAAAGCTGTATGTCCTCTCTGTATTAGGTATACAGAGTACTGGAAAGTCCACTTTACTCAATGCTATGTTTGGTCTTCAGTTTGCGGTGAGTGCTGGCAGATGTACTAGAGGAGCATTTATGCAGCTCTTAGAGGTTGACAAAAATCTCAGACAGGAAATGAAGTTTGACTATGTGCTTGTGGTAGATACAGAAGGACTTAAAGCTGTTGAACTTTCAAAAAATACTACACTTAATCATGACAATGAACTGGCTACTTTTGTAATTGGCCTGGGTAACCTGACATTGATCAACATCTTTGGGGAAAATCCTTCTGAAATGCAAGACATCCTACAGATTGCTGTTCAAGCATTTTTAAGGATGAAGAAAGTCAATCTACAACCCAGCTGTGTGTTTGTTCATCAAAATGTTGGAGAAATAACAGCCAAAGAGAAAAACATGGAGGGAAGGAGACGGCTCCAGGAAAAACTGGATGAAATGACATTGTGTGCAGCACAGCAGGAGCAGTGTGATGTGACATGTTTCAACGAGGTCATCAAATTTGATGTAAACACACATATCCATTACTTTGCCCACCTCTGGGAAGGTGACCCTCCTATGGCTCCCCCAAATCCAAGTTACAGTCAGAACGTTCAAATGCTGAGACAGGTCATAATTGAATCAGGAAAACAGGAAGGGCAACTCAATATTTTGAATATCTCTACATTCAAAACTCGAATAAATGATTTGTGGAATGCATTGCTCAATGAGAATTTTGTATTCAGCTTTAAAAATTCACTTGAAATTGCTGCATACAAAAAACTGGAAGAAAAATACAGTCAGTGGACATGGAAATTAAGGGAACACATGTTGACCCTTCAAATTAAAATCCGCAACCAGATTTACAATAATGAAATAAAGCAAGTTGATAAGATGTCTCTAAATAAGCAGTTTGAAGAAATATATGGCACAGTCCTAGGAGAGCTTAAGGCATTTTTTGATAGTGAAAAAGACAGAGAGATACTAGTTCAATGGAGCGCGAACATTGGAAAAAAACTGGATGCAGTCAGAGATGAATTAATAGAAGAGATGCATACAAAATCTAAAGAGCTCATTAGGTCAAAGGAGAACAGTAAAACTATAAACCAACTGAGCGAGAAATATGAAGATAAAATGTTAGCTGAAAGCAAGACACTGGCCCTGTCTTTGCAGGGAAAAAATTTCACTGAAGAGGAATTGGGAGAAAAATTCAACAAAATGTGGAATTCTCTGATCACTAAAGTAGCTGAGGAAACATATACTCCTGAACCTCCACAAATCAACTGTGATTTGCAAAATGTTTTACTTGAACACTTCAAAACTGAACCCAATATAGCCGATACAATTAAAAATTCTTGTCATTGGAAGAACTTACTAGAAGAATTCTCTAAATATATATCAAGCAAGCGAAAATTGCATGTATTGCATGTATTGTGGAGGGAAAAGCTTTCAGATGATGATCAGAAAACAATAAAACAAACAATAACAATTCTAAACAAGAAAATGGATAAATACATGGAAGAAAAGCAACAGGAAAAAATAGATTATCAGAACATTTACTTCCATGAACTTCTGAAAATAATAACATCTGAAATAAACATCACATTAGAAACATTTAAATTCAGGAAGGAGTTTACATTGTACGCATCACTGTTCTTGTGTCAGGAAGCAGCCCACAGATTTCACAGGATTTCTAAAGCTTTTAGAGAAGCGAATGACCCCCCTGTCTACCTGGGAAGTAAGAGAAATGAATTTTGGGAAAGTTTTAAAATCTCCTGTGAAGGAAAAAAACACATCACAACATTGGCAGATTTCCTGTGTACCAAGTTGGAGGCGGCCATCCGGCAAGGTGTCTATGAGAGATCTGCTATATATTTAGCTAGGAAGTTAAAGAATAATAATCAAGCCTTTAATGGAAACCGATCAAAACTAGAGTTGTGTATGATCAGGTCACTGGCCGAGGAGGAAAATTTTCAGCAGTATATAGACTATATTAATGATCCAAAATCTGCAATCACTGACTTTATTCAAAAGTGTGTTGAACAATATTGTAAAGACAAGAAGAACATATCAGAAATTCTAAACAGTAAACTGGGTGAGTTTGAGAACATTATATTAACGGCCATCAACATATCAACGACAATAGTCCATGGCACACAGGGGGATATCAGTGAATGGCTGAATACTTTCTGCTCTAAGCTTGGAAGTGATGTGAAGCTGTCAAGGCATGATCTCAAGAGTGTGAAATATCAGAATATAACGGATATCGATTTTTTGAAGGAGGCAATGACACAGGCTCTGAAAACTGTGTTGGAAAAACTCAAAGATTTATTTTCTAAATGCGATCTTACCCATCTTGTAGAAATGATCCATAAAAATCTATCTAAGCAGTTTTCTAGGTGCTGGGCACAGTGCCCATTCTGTGGGGCTGTATGTACAAATACTATTTCCGGGCATGATGGAGACCACAGTGTTCAATATCATCGTCCTCATGCTCTAAAAGGTTGGAGATATAGAAACACAAACCAATTTTGTCTTAATATCTGCTCCAGTGTTGTGAACAGTGATTTACAATTTCATCCTGATGATGACAGACTTATTCCCTACAAAACTTACAAAACTGCTGGACATCCTTACAAAACTTGGTCTATTACTTTTGACAACTCATCATTATCTTACTGGAAATGGGTGACTTGTTTCTTCCAACGTGACTTTGAAAACTATCACAAGCTAAAATTCACAGGTCTGGGGACAATTCCATCTCAGTGGGCTAATATAACAAAACAGGCAGCAATTCAGGAACTTGAAAAAAATATGTAAATTTCTACAGTAAAAAAATCCTGACACATTGGATGGACATTTATGAGAACCTAAAGACATTTTATATTTAACCCCTTGGAAAGTTTAAAGGCAACCTAGATAAAAGATTTATTCTTAGAAGGATTGTACATATGCAGAACGTTGGATATGATCATGATCATTGGTCTGAAGGTGACTGAAGACCTGTGAAAAGCATCTTATCTATTATTGTTCAGAATGACACCTACAGAAGATGTGTCCAGCTCACTACCACTCACCTACAACTCTGCACAATGGCAGAGAAGGCCAGAAAAAAAGATGATTTGCCAACATAAACAATTCTGCAGATTTAAATCTGTAAATCATCTTAATAATTAAGAACATTTTGATTAAAGTTTAGTTTGGGTATGGGTATTTTTGTATAGTTACATTGGTCCAATGAAAGTATGTATGTGCCATACCTGGCTCATCGCTGAAGAAGCTGGAAATCTTTGTAATAATCACCACTAATACAGTGATTGCAGCTAACTTCGGGGTTCTGTGCTGAGCTGCTGCTTAGTGAACACAGGAGGTCACTCACTCGACACAGGCTCACTCAGAGAACAATTAGCATTTTCTCAATGAATGCAAAGTGTTCTCTGATTGGATAAGGTGGAGATTGTGACATCGCCACCCCTCCTCTCCATTTCATCCAATCAATCTAATCTGGGCCAATGTATCTATGCAAAAATTACCATTCCTAAATGTTTTACTTTAAGTAATTTAGGCCCCTTTCACACTGGCACGTTTTTCAGGCGGTTTAGCGCTAATATTAGCGCTGTTAAACTGCCTGAAAAAATCGTGCCCTGTATTCTTCAATGTGAAAGCCCGAAGGCTTTCACACTGAAGCGGTGCGCTAGCAGGACCGCTCCAAAAGTCCTGCTAGCCGCATCTTTACAGCGGTGAAGGAGCGGTGTGTTCACCGCTCCTTTACCGCGGCTGCCCATTGAAATCAATGGGACACTGCGGTAATACCGCCCGCAAACCGCGGCAATAGCCGCGGTTTGCGGGCGGTATTAACCCTTTTTCGGCCGCTAGCGGGGGTTAAATTCACCCCGCTAGCGGCCGCATACCGCGGTGATAACGACGGTATAGCGGCGCTGAAAATCGCGCCGCTATACCGCCACCACACCTGCCCGCCCCAGTGTGAAAGGGGCCTTAAAGAACAAAAACTGAGTGGACCAATATACTTCTACTTCTTTTTTTCTTTTTTTAAATTGATCTGTATTAAAACATGCACAAAAATGTATTAAATAATCATATCTGTTATCTTTGTCTTTATTTTTAAAAACATTTATTCTGCAGATTTTCCACTATAAGGCTTGTTTATAAATAAAAAATATAAAGGCTGCCATTGCAAACTTGCCCCAGAAAATGCTAATTACTTGGTTGACAATGACATTACTATATTGAAAGAAATACAGAGATTGCTACTGCTGACTTCCTTCTGAAAATGCTAGTTGCCTGGTTTTCCCTGGCTTCAATGCTTTGTGACCCTAGGGTTGGTTTACTAAAGGGAAATAGGCTGTTCACTTTGCAAGGGAATTGTCATTTTGCAAAGGAATTTTGCCTTAGCTAAGTGAATAAGGTATAACTCTGCTGACTCCGATCATCCAATCATGTGTTTTTATTTTCCTTGGACATGATTGAGTATTCTTTGCAAAGGGGATTTCATCACATTTACTAAACTTAGAGGAAATTTCCTTGCAAAGTGAACAAACTATTTGCATTTAATAAATCAACCCCATTGACCTTTAACAAGCAAACAGATCAGGAAAGTCAGATTAAAGTCTAAGGCCTCGTACACACGGCCGAGATTCTCGTTGAAAAAAACATGTTTTTTCCGACGAGATTCTTGGACAAGAAACTTGTCCCGGCCGAGTGTACACACGCTCGTTTCAAAGAACCCGCGGTTCTTTGAATGGAGCGTACGCGGTGACGTCATCGACTACGACGAGCATGCGCTCGTCACATTCGATGCCGTCGCCGCCATCTTGGTATACCCTACGTATGCCTAGGAAGCTACCGCGCATGCGTCGAATTCATTTCGAACATGCGCGGGCTTCCCGGCGGACAGGTAAGTGTACACACACTCACTTTTCTCGTCGAGAAACAGGCTGACGAGAAAATAGAGAGCAGGTTCTCTATTTTCTCGTCGAGGTTACTTGTCGGTTTTCTCGACGAGAAACCCGATAGCCGCGTACACACGACCGATTTACTCGGCAAGACATCTCTGCCAGCAAGTTTCTTGCTGGTTCTTGCCGAGAAAATCGGTCGTGTGTATGAGGCCTCAACTTCATGAACTCATTGTGGGTCGTTTTCTTGGAAAGTACTGAAGCCAATGGATACCAATGACATCCAGTGAATTAGCATTTTCAGTCCAAAAATGGCAGTCCCAAAAGGTGAATTTCCTTTAGTACTTTGGGAGTCACTGACCTAGAATAAATACAAAGAGCACAAAATTAATTTTTCAAAATATCAGCCAAAGATATGGGGGGCAAGGCACCACATCCCAAGGACTAAAGAATACACGAGAGTTAAGGAATGGGAACTTTAAAGGTGCCAGACAAAGATAGTGTACTACAACATATTTTAAGATATAACACATTGGGGCTGATTTACGAAACGTTTGCGCCATGAGTATTGGCGCATCTGCGTGCCCAATGGCTGTTTTGGTATTTACAAAACATTAGCGCCGGTATCGCAGCCCTATTTCCCATTTACTATAGTGTTGTCGGAGGACGGGAGGAGGCGCTCAGTGCGCCACTATGGACCTGGCGCACGGCATGTTAAAATCTAAATATAAAGAAGCTGGAAGTGAGAACATAATGGGGGTGATGTGGGGTGATGTGAGGAAGTGTAGGGACACCTGCCCAAATAACTAATATGCCCAAAATATAGTGAAAAAGTAACTTTTCAAAACCAGCCCGCTGCCCCGGCAATTCCGATTCGAGCTGCGGGAGGTTTTTTTGAGCTCAGCGCGGGAATTTCAATGGTTCAAATGCGCCGGGACACTGCGCCGGCAAAATCTTAGTAAATGTCAAGTCACGTAACTCAATTTGCATAAGTTGAACCGGCGCAGCTCTGAACTTTCCATGCAAAATTACATTTCTAAAGGAAAAAAAAAGGCATTTAAAAGCACCCGCGGCTGTAATGAATTGTCGGCTCCAGGCAATATAGAGAAAGGTCATTGAAAGTGTTTGCTAACCAAAAAAAAAAAGCGTGGGGGTCCCGCCAAATTCAATTACCAGGCCCTTCAGGTCTGGAATGGATATTAAGGGGAACCCCGCTGCAAATTTAAAAAAAAAATGACGTGCGGGTTCCCCCCAAATATCCATTCCAGGCCCTTCAGATCTGGCATGGATTTTAAGGGGAACTCCACCCCAAATTAAAAAAAAAATGGCGTGGAGTCCCCCTAAAAATCCACACCAGACCCTTATCCGAGCACGCAACCTGGCCGGTCACAGGAAAAGAGGGGGGGACGAGAGCGGCCCCCCCTCCCTCCTGAACCGTACCAGGCCACATGCCCTCAACATGGGGAGGATGTCCCCATGTTGATGGGGACAAGGGCCTCATCCCCACAACCCTTGCCCGGTGGTTGTGGGGGTCTGCGGGCAGGGGGCTTATCGGAATCTGGAAGACCCCTTTAACAAAGGGGAACCCCAGATCCCGCCCCCCCCTGTGTGAAATGGTAATGGGGTACAAATGTACCCCTACCATTTCACAAAGAAAGTGTAAAAAATGTAAAAAATTACAAGAGCCGGTTTTTGACAAATCCTTTATTAATGTCTTCTCCTTTCTTCCATCTTCTTCCATCTTTTTCCATCTTTTTTTCTCCATTCGGTTTCTTCCTCCATCTTCATCTTCCTCTTTATCTTTATCTTCATCTTCATCTTCCTTCGTCCTTCTGTGTTTTCGTCCGCATCTTGCTCCGGCGTCTTCCCTTCTTCTTTCTTCTCCGGCCGCTCCGTTTGAATTGGAGGTTCCCGCTGTGCGATGCTTCAGTTCTCCACTTGGTCCGCTGCCACCCGGTGGCTCCGCCCCCCTCTGACACCACGGGGAAAGTCCCCGTGAAATCCATGTGCGTCAGAGGGGGGCGGGGTCACCGGGTGTAAGCGGACCCAGAGGAGAACTGAAGAACTGAAGCGTCGCACAGCGGGAACCTCCAATTCAAACGGAGCGGCCGGAGAAGAAAGAAGAAGGGAAGACGCTGGAGCAAGATGCGGACGAGAACACCGAAGGAAGACGGAAGATGAAGATGAAGATAAAGAGGAAGATGAAGATGGAGGAAGAAACCCGAATGGAGAAAAGAAGGAGATGGAAGAAGAAGATGGAAGAAGAAGATGGAGGAAGAAGATGGAAGAAGAAGGAAGAAGATGGAAGAAGATGGAAGAAAGGAGAAGACATTAATAAAGGAATTGTCAAAAACCGGCTCTTGTCATTTTTTACATTTTTTACACTTTCTTTGTGAAATGGTAGGGGTACATTTGTACCCCATTACCATTTCACACAGGGGGGGGGCGGGGTCTGGGGGTCCCCTTTGTTAAAGGGGTCTTCCAGATTCCGATAAGCCCCCTGTCCGCAGACTCCCACAACCACCGGTCAAGGGTTGTGGGGATGAGGCCCTTGTCCCCATCAACATGGGGACATCCTCCCCATGTTGAGGGCATGTGGCCTGGTACGGTTCAGGAGGGGGGGCGCTCTCTCGTCCCCCCCTCTTTTTCTGCGGCCGGCCAGGTTATGTGCTCGGATAAGGGTCTGGTGTGAATTTTTGGGGGGACTCCACGACATTTTTTCTTTAAATTTGGGGTGGAGTTCCCCTTAAAATCCATGCCAGATCTGAAGGGCCTGGTATGGATATTTGGGGGAACCCCATCTCATTTTTTTTTAAAATTTGCAGCGGGGTTCCCCTTAATATCCATTCCAGACCTGAAGGGCCTGGTAATGGAATTTGGGGGACCCCCACGCTTTTGTTTTTTGTGTAATCAAAGACTTTCAATGACTTTTATCTGTATTGACAGGAACCAGCAATTCATTACAGCCGCAAGGACTTTTAAATGACTATTATTTTACTTTAGAAATGTCATTTTGCTCTCCAACTGTTATAAACATGGAAAACATGTGCTACTTTACAGGCATACTATAGACACCCCCTGGGGATGATATTTAGGGCCAGTTCACACCGGATGCAGTGCAGTGCGTTTTTTTGATGCATGAAAAATGCAAAGAAAGTTGATCACATTAATGCCAATGGCATAGTTTACACCACTGCAGTCCGTTCCAGTGCGTTTCAGAAAGCAAAAAAAAAATTGGTCATGTTGCATTTTTTAGGTACAAAACTGTACTGGACCCCAGTAAAACACATCAAAAACGCAACGGAACGTACCAAAAATGCACTGGAATGCACCGGAACGCACCTAAATGCACCAAAGACGCACTGCAACACACTTGTCCTAAGTGAAAACAGGGGGGAAAAAACACTGGACTGCATCAAAAACGCACTGGAATGTGTCAAAAACGCGCATTCAGAAAAGCACCTGGAACGCATCCAGACTGCGTTTCTATAGTGTGAACTAGGGCCAGTTCACACCATAGAAACGCAATCCGGATGCGTTCCAGGTGCTTTTCTGCATGCACGTTTTTCATGCGTTCCAGTGCATTTTTGGTATGTTTTTGATGCAGTCCAGTGCTTTTTTTTCACCGCTCTTTTTTATTAACCATAGATAAGGACAAGTGTGTTCCAGTGCGTTTTTGGTGCATTTAGGTGTGTTCCTGTGCGTTCCAGTGCGTTTATGATGCGTTTTGATGCGTTCCAGTACAGTCCTGTGCAGGTAAAATGCAGCATGTTCTACTCTTTTGGTGGAACTGGAACGCACTGGAACAAACACTGCCATTTAGAACCATATAACCAACTTTCCATGCATTTTGGATGCATAAAAAACGCAATGCACTGCATGTGGTGTGAAATGACCCTTAAGCAATTTGGCATATTTAAAGGCACTTCTCCTTGTTTTGTTTTTAGTGTTTTCCAAATTGGTGACATTGATATATGTCCCTTAGGGTGGGACCTGGGCCCCCATTTTAAGGCCAATAACGAGAAGAAAAGCCAGCCAAGTGGGGACTAGCAAAATTAAGAAGTCAGTTCCCATAGACTGCAATGGTATTTGTTGGTAGGGGGGAGGGGTGATTGTCCCATCTCTTTTTGTAGCATGCTGGATGATGTGCTTAGTTTTGGACGGGGGAGGGGGGGTTATTTTTTGCTAGATGCATTGGTGTTGTTCTGCACATGCCCAGCCAGTTCGTTTTTTTTTTGCATGCTTTTTGTGTGTGAACAGCGCCTGGATATTTCTGGGCATGCTCACTCAGAGAGTGTTTTTATGGGTTAGTAATTGAAGGACATCCTTAACAGGTGTAGCCACTTTGAATTTCAGTCTCTACATTGAGTGAACTTGCATTTTGGGTGTTTCATGGACTGTGCATGTGTTTTCAATTGCCTCATTAGCACACAAACCTATGTTATATAAAGCTCGCAGTTAGCATTCATTCGCTTGCCCTGAGAAGAGGCAAGTGTGTGTGGGGGGCAAAATGTACATGTTGGTGTCCTTATCGAGTTTGTAACACATGTATTTTACTTGTTATGTCTTTGCAAAACAGGTGATTGGTTAACTTTTGGGGATTCTATTTTTTGGTGTGGGGAAAATGTTCCCCTGAAATAATTCTGATGTTGTTAATGTGTGTTGTTTGTTCACTTTGGTTTAATTGTCTGTGCTGCATTTTTTTTGGCCAAATATTTCTCAAGATGTTGAGTCTGTAACTGTTTCAAATTGACCATGTTTTTTATTTTGCCTTTCCTTTTGTTTTGTTGACCAATAAAATTTGATGCAAAGTTTTGATGTTTGTTTTGTGTTTTCTTTGCAACAAATATGACAGCTGATTGGCATGTCAAAACAAAACAGGTGTGATTTGTCTACCCTGGTGCCTTCATGCTAGCATATGCATGAATTGTATTGTGTGCTGCCATGGAAAGTCACCAGGAAATGAAAAATACAGAGCCGTAAGTATTCAATTTTCCCTTTTTACTGCAGTGGTTCTCAGCCTCAGTCCTCAAGTACCCCCAACAGGACGTGTTTTGTGAATTTATCTTATCGAGAATTGCTGTCCAAAAATCAAAACCATTGACTGTGATTTAAAGCACATGTGCAAGATGAAGGAAAACCTGCAAACGTGGCCTGTTGGGGGTACTTGAGAAGCACTTATTTAGAGCACTGCACTTAAAAAAAGCTCAAGGCAATACAATTCTAATTGTGGGCATTTTGAGGGAAACGAAGTAAGTGTTAGAACCCCTGCTTGTGTTTTTTTTTTTTTTTCTTTGTAGTTTGGCCTTTGTGTCTCCTTTTCTTAAAATTGGCTTCACTTCCTGTCACACAGCTAAACAGGAAGTGAAGGTAAAACCCTACCAATGTCTTTTCTTGGGGACACACAGATCAATCTAACTAGTGTCCCCATTAAGCAAATTGCACTCTAGCACTTTGTTGTGTACACCCCAAATCATTGTATAGTTTGGGGTTTAGTAAAGACAAATCCACTCTGCAGTAAAAGTGTAGCTGCTGAAAATCTGAGGGAAAGTACTGGTGATTGGATGTTACAATCATGTAAAAGCAAAGATGGTGGTTTTTTTTGCTTGCATGTCCCCCTCAGATATACAGCAAGTGCACTTGTAGTGCAAAGTAGATTTGCCTTTAGTAAATAAACCCCAAAGTCCAAACTACCTAATAATTTGTGGTGTACCCCGCAATGTGCATAATGGGGAAAGTATTTAGACTGACCAGTGTGTCCCCAAGGAAAGACATTGTTAGGGATTTTCCCTCACTTCCTGTGTGGCTATGTGACAGGAAGTGAATTATTTGGAAGGATAAAGCGGCCAAATTATTTAGTTTAACTTTTCAAAGACACATTCCTAAGTTGAATTGTGATGCATGTCAATGGCCCATTTAGACCCTCTTTAATCACTTGAGATCAGCGCTATAACTGATCGACGACCACAGCATGGTCCTCAATTGCCGGGAGTCCGTCAATAAACGTCCTCCCCTTTGCGCGCGCTGTGGTCACAGAGTCACTGAGACTTGGGTGATGACAGATCCGAGTAAGGGGCCGATCCCTGCCCTTTACCATGTGATCAGCTGTCAGCAAATGACAGCTGATCATGTGATGTAAACAAAATCTGGGTAATGGTTTTTGTTTTCTCCTTGTGCTGACAGCGTGAGCATAAAAAAAAGGCAATCACCGGCTTATGTGCAAGGGACATGGGGCCCGAAGAGGAAGAGGCAATTCTGCGTCATCTGTGACAATTAGTAGCCCCTGCCAGTGCCACCTATCAATGCCCACCACTGGTGCCAATCAGTGGCACCTAGCAGTGCTGCCTATCAGTGCCCATCACTGCCAACTATCATTGCCACCTAGCAGTGCCACTTCTCACTGCCCACCAGTGCCAACTAGCAATGCCACCTCTCAGTGCCCACCCTTGCCTTGTTTCCTACCGCCCACCATCAAATGACATCCTTGGCTTTGTGTGAGGACATCTGAATGATGCCTGCAGTTGCAGGCATCATTCAGATATCATTCTTTTCAGCCGGCGATTCTGTGCACAATAAAAATGATCATAGTGCCAGTTCCACCGCTTGATCGTTCTTATAGGCGGCGGGAGGGGACGTTCCCCCCCCTCTTGCCGCCATCCGGTGCTTCTCCGGGCTCTCCCGTGCCATCTTGGGCTCGGAGAACGATTTGGAGATGACTGGTGACCAGATGGTCACCAGTCATCTCTATGACCGTCGGAGGCCCGGGCGCGACGTTATGACATCACGCCGTGTTCCTGTATGTTAACCAAGTTGTGATCTCGGCTGTCAGCATGAGATTGGTGATTTTTTTTGACCAATATCATGCTTTCCAGCCTGGAGGAGAGATGCGGGGTCTTATTGACCCCGCATCTCTCCATAAACAGGACCTGTCACACACATTCCTATTACAAGGGATGTTTACATTCCTTGTAATAGGAATAAAAGTGATACAAAAAAAATAAAGTTAAAAAAAGAGTAAGAAATACAAAAAAGGAAAAAAAAATAAAAAAAAAAATAAGCCAAAATAAGAAAAAATTTCCCCGGTAGCTCGCGCTCAGAAGCGAACACACACCTAAGTCCCGCCCACATATGTAAACACCGTTCAAACCACACATGTGAGTTATTGCTGCGTGCGTTAGAACGAGTGCAACAATTCTAGCACTAGACCTCCTCTATAATGCCAAAATGGTAACGTGTAAAAATAATTTAAGCATCGCCTAGGGAGATTTTTAATTACTGAAGTTTGGTGTCATTCCATGAGTGTGCGCAATTTTAAAGCGTGACGTGTTAGGTATCTATTTACTCAGCATAACAACATCTTTCACATTATACCAAAAAAATTGGCCTAACTTTACTGTTTTGTAATATTTTTACCAAAAAAAAGGCGTTTGAAAATTTATTGCGCAAATACCGAGCGAGATAAAAATTTGCAATGACCGCCATCTTATTCCCTAGGGTGTCTGCTCCAAAAACATATATAATGTTTGGTGTTTTGAAGTAATTTTATAGCCATAAATTTATGATTTTTACATGAAGGAGAGAAGTGCCAGAATAGGCCCAGTGCTGAAGTGGTTAAATATCCCTTTTTTTTTTTTTTAACTCGGTCTTTTGTATTTATATAAAAAAAAAAACCGCAAAGGTGATCAAAAAGCACCAAAAGCAAGCTCTATTTGTGTGCCAACAAATAATACATTTTCATTGGGTTACAGTGTTGTATGAGCGCGCAATTGTCATTGAAAGTGCATCAGCGCTGAAATGTGAAACTTGGTCTGGGCAGTGCGCAAGTGGTTAATATAAGGCTACATGCACACGGACGTTTTTCCAGCCGCTTGTTTGAGCGTTTTTTGCAGCTTAAAAACATCTCTCCATGTTAGCCTATGGCCTCATGGCCACCATGGCGTTTTTGAGCTGTAAATGGCATAGGCGTTTTTAGGCCCCATGTAGATGGGACGCTGGTGCAAAGTGTTCAGAACTAAGGTTGAAAGTGGCGTTTAGAAAGGCACGCTTTGTGGCGTTTGCATGCCGTGTTTTACCACATTTGCGTGTATATGATAAGGAGCCGCCCTAAGCTCCAAAAACAGTATTATTTACGATTTTAGCTATTTAGTGAGACCAGAGTGATATCAGCAGCTGAGAGCAGCAGTGTAGTTGTATTTAGCGTGTCACTTGCCACATCACTTGCCACAAGATGTGGATTGTCCACTTGCCACGTCACATGCCACAAGTTGTGGATTGTCCACAATGCAATGGAAGCAATTTCATTTTTATATATATATATATATAAATATATATATATATATATATATATATATATATATTATGTTTTTTTCTCATTTGCCATAAATTTGGAGTTTATCAATGTAAAAAAATAGGTCACCTTTAAAAACGCTTCTAAACTAAAATGCAGCTAAACGCTGGTACCGCGTCTGAAACGTGGAAATCTTTGGCGTCTGAAGGCATTTTGAGGGTTTGTGAAAAACGATTTTAAACGCAACTGCAGATTTTTTTTGCCAGGCCAAAAACAGTGTTTTGGATGTAATAGAATTCAATGGACCCGCATCCAAAACGCAAGTACCGCAATTTTGCGGCGATTTTTTGTTTTACCTGTTTATAGCTGGTTGTTAAAGGAAATGTAAAAAAAAAAAAAAATGCCTGTTCAAAAAAAAAAAAAAAAATAGAAAAAAGCGTGGGGTCCCCCCCAGGTCCATACCAGGCCCTTGGGTCTAGTATGGATTCAAAGGGGACCCCCCCCAAAAATGAAAAAAAAATGGCGTGGGGGTCCCCCCAGAATCCATACCAGGCCCTTCAGGTCTGGCATGTATTTTAAGGGGAACCCCGCGCCAAAAAACAAAAAAAATTAGCGTGGGGTCCCCTAAAAATACACACCAGACCCTTTATCCGAGCACTCAACCTGGCAGGCCGCAGGGGAAGAGGGGGGGGCCGAGAGAGCGGCCCCCCTCCCTCCTGAACCGTACCAGGCTGCTTGCCCTCAACATGGGGGTTTGGTGCTTCGGGGCAGGGGGGGCTACCCCATACTCATTCACATAGGGTGGGGGCCGGCATCTGTGGGCCCCCTTTTTAAAGGGGGCTCCCGGATTCCGAAAAGCCCCCCGCCCGCATACCCCGACAACCAACGGCCAGGGTTGTCAGGAAGAGGCCCTTGTCCCCATCAACATGGGGGCAGGGTGCTTTGGGGTGGGGGGGCCGCAGGCCGCCCCCCTGCCCCGAAGCACCAAACCCCCCATGTTGAGGGCATGCGGCCTGGTACGGTTCAGGAGGGAGGGGGGCCGCTCTCTCGTCCCCCCCTTTTCCCCTGCGGCCTGCCAGGTTGCGTGCTCGGATAAGGGTCTGGTTTGGATTTTGAGGGGACCCCCACGCCGTTTTTTGGCTTAGGGGGTTCACCTTAAAATCCAGACCAGACCTAAGGGCCTGGTATGCCCCTGGAGGGGAACCCATGCCGGTTTTTTAGTTAAAATTTGGCCTGGAGTTCATCTTCATGATTCATACCAAACATGGGACAGCGAGGCTGCCGAGGACCAGCGCGATGACATCGCGCTGGAGACATTCTCAGCCGGCTAGTCGCCTCTAGGACACGACTTGAGCGGCTGCTTCACGCTCAGGTCGTCTCCAAGTCGCCTCGCAAAGTCGCGCTGTCCCTGTGTCAGCCGGCACACGAGTCGCCCCGCGAGTCGGATCCGCTTCATCCGACTTCCCGGGCGACCTCTATTCAAATCAATGGGCTCCCATAGGGAACCATTCATTTTCAATAAAGCGCCGCTGACATTTCTATTTACTATAAAAGTGCGCCGCTGGTTCCTGCGCCCAGTGAAGGAGTTATCCGGCGCACCAATTAAGGTTAGAACCAGCGCAGCACACTGTTATTAGTAAATCAGCCCCCATTGTATTAAATGCAGTAAAAATATACTATAATCTTTGTTAAAATATTTTTTAAGAAATAAACATCATGTGCAATGCAAGTATACTGTACAGAGATATTTTCTCAACATGTTTTGCCAGAAAATGGCTTATTCAAGAGACTTTATACTTTACTGTACAGGATGTTCACTGTAAACAGAAAAATATACATTAAAAAAATTAAGTGATGGGGCCATTCGACCCTGTTTAATTATATTTCATGACTCATCAGATTATATTACATCGAGATTAGAGACTGCTCTTACCCTGGAGAGGTCACCAAGTCAGTGTGCATGCATACAGGAGCCAAAGAGCCAAAGGATCACCACTAGTGTTGAGCGAACCCGAACTGTAAAGTTCGGGTCCGTACCGAACTTTAGCTTTTTCCCGAACCCGGACTTTGCCCAAAAGTCCGGGTTCGGGTTCGGGTTCGGCAATCTAATAACGCATTTAGAAATGCTTCAGGGGCCAGCCAATCACCTTTTGATTAGCTGGTGTGCCCTTAGAAGCCATCATAGCCATGCCTACTAATGGCATGGCTGTGATTGGTCAGTGCAACATGTGACCCAGCTTCTATATAAGCTAGAGGCACACAGCACACATGACACTCTGCTTCAGAATAGATAGGGAGAGGATCTAGTCTGCTGCTGCTGCTTTTAGGGAGAGATAGAAAGATAGATGAGGTAGTCCTGATTCTACAATCTGAGGGAAAAGATAGAGAGATAGTGTAGTGTAGGGCCAGGTTCCTGTGTTGGTGCTTTCAGGGAGAGAGAATATTATATAGGAGTCCAGATTCAGAGATTAAAATCAGCGATCTGCATAGGTCTACCTATTTGTGTTGCAGTGCAGTCTTTTTACACTGCCATGAGCCCAGTGTCAGAGAAAATCTAACTTTTAGGGGAAAAAAAAGGCACTTTATTGTTCTCTTTTCCAAAAGACCCATAGTGCAAAAAAAAAAAAAAAAAAAAGCATTTTATTTTGCTCGTGCAAAAAAAGACCCGTTTAGGGCAAAAAAAAATAAAAAATAAAAAATTTGCACTTTAATGTACGCTTGCAAAAAACGCAGTTTAGGGGCACAAAAAAAAGTTTGCAGTGTGTTATACATATTTTGAGGTGTGTGAAATAAACAATTTCTATATAGTTTTCTCCTACTGTGCTATACTAAAAAAACAACATTTTTTTTGAATAGCATTTTCTGCAGTTCTGTAGCTGTGCGATTCAGCGGTTACGTACTGTGGGTGTGTTCTGCTCTTCCAAAAAACGCCGTTTAGTGGCACCAAAAAAAGTTTGCAGTGTGTTATACATATTTTGAGGTGTTTGAAATAAACAATTTCTTTATAGTTTTCTCCTACGTTGCTATACTAAAAAAACAACATTTTTTTTGAATAGCATTTTCTGCAGTTCTGTAGCTGTGCGATTCAGCGGTTACGTACTGTGGGTGTGTTCTGCTCTTCCAAAAAACGCAGTTTAGTGGCACCAAAAAAAGTTTGCAGTGTGTTATACATATTTTGAGGTGTGTGAAATAAACAATTTCTATATAGTTTTCTCCTACTGTGCTATACTAAAAAAACAACATTTTTTTTGAATAGCATTTTCTGCAGTTCTGTAGCTGTGCGATTCAGCGGTTACGTACTGTGGGTGTGTTCTGCTCTTCCAAAAAACGCTGTTTAGTGGCACAAAAAAAAGTTTGCAGTGTGTTATACATATTTTGAGGTGTGTGAAATAAACAATTTCTATATAGTTTTCTCCTACTGTGCTATACTAAAAAAACAACATTTTTTTTGAATAGCATTTTCTGCAGTTCTGTAGCTGTGCGATTCAGCGGTTACGTACTGTGGGTGTGTTCTGCTCTTCCAAAAAACGCTGTTTAGTGGCACCAAAAAAAGTTTGCAGTGTGTTATACATATTTTGAGGTGTGTGAAATAAACAATTTCTATATAGTTTTCTCCTACTGTGCTATACTAAAAAAAAAACATTTTTTTTTAATAGCATTTTCTGCAGTTCTGTAGCTGTGCGATTCAGCGGTTACGTACTGTGGGTGTGTTCTGCTCTTCCAAAAAACGCCGTTTAGTGGCACCAAAAAAAGTTTGCAGTGTGTTATACATATTTTGAGGTGTGTGAAATAAACAATTTCTATATAGTTTTCTCCTACTGTGTTATACTAAAAAAACAACATTTTTTTTGAATAGCATTTTCTGCAGTTCTGTAGCTGTGCGATTCAGCGGTTATGTACTTTGGTTGTGTTCTGCGCTTCCAAAAACACCAATTTAGGGCAAGATCCTAAATTTTGAAAATATGAGGAGAAGGTCAAAGGGACGTGGTGGCCCCGGTCGTGGTGCTGCTGGTGGAGCTCCTGTTGCAGGGAGAGGACGTGGTGGATCTGTGCCAGATACACGCACAAGTGAAACACCTTCCTCAGGTGCGAGTAGGTGACCGAGCCTGCGGCGGTATTTTGTCGCGCCTAATGAGGCTGTACGAATGTTTAGGCCAGGACAAGTACAGGCGATAGTAGATTGGGTTGCTGACAGTGCCTCGGGTTCCTTCACATTGTCTCCCACCCACTCTTCTGATGAAAGAACAGAGTTGGCACCTGAAACCCATGTCCATCAGTCTTTCACCTCACCCCCTTGCAAATCAGCCAAGCAGTCTGAGCCCCAAATCATGCAGCAGTCTCTTCTGCTTTTCGATGACTCTGTTAGCAGGGTTTCCCAGGGCCATCCACCTAGCCCTGCCCCAGAAGTGGAAGAGATTGAGTGCACCGATGCCCAACCACTTATGTTTCATGATGAGTACATGGGAGGACCATCGCAGTACGTCTCGGATGATGGCGAAACACAGGTGCCAACTGCTGCTGCTTTCGCAATTGTGCAGACAGACAAGGAGGGCAGGGGTGAAGACTGGGTGGAAGATGATGTGGAGGACGATGAGGTCCTCGACCCCACATGGAATGAACGTTATGCAGGTGACCAGTGTAGTTTGGAGGAAGAGGCGGTGGTCGAACAGAGCCACCAGCACAGCAGAAGAGGGAGCAGGGTGCAAAAGCGGAGCGTCTGTCAGCTAGACAGTATGTCTGCTACTGCCCAACGCAGCAAGGGACCGAGCACACCAAAGCCAGGTCCAAGGAGTTCCCCAGCGTGGCAGTTCTTCACACAATGTGCTGATGACAAGACACGAGTGGTTTGCACGCTGTGCAATCAGAGCCTGAAGCGAGGCATAAACGTTCTCAACCTGAGCACAACCTGCATGACCAGGCATCTGAGTGCAAAGCACGAGCTGCAGTGGAGTAGACACCTCAAAAACCAAGAAAGGTCTCTGGCTCCTCCTGCTTCCTCTTCTGCTGCAGTCTCGGCCTCTTCATCCACCTCTGTAGTGACAGTGGCACCTGCCACCCCGCAAACAGAGCATCTGCCAGCAACACTACCACCTGGGTCACCAACCATCTCCACAATGTCCCATGGAAGCGTTCAGCTCTCTATCTCCCAAACATTGGAGCGGAAGAGGAAGTACCCCCCTAGCCACCCGCGATCCCTGGCCCTGAATGCAAGCATTTCAAAACTCCTGGCCTTTGAAATGCTGTCATTCCGTCTGGTGGAGACGCAGAGTTTTAAAAGCCTGATGGCATTGGCTGTCCCACAGTACGTCGTGCCCAGCCGCCACTATTTTTCCAGGCGAGCCATCCCTTCCCTGCACAACCAAGTGGGGGACAAAATCAGGTGTGCACTGCGCAACGCCATCTGTGGCAAGGTCCACCTAACTACGGATGCGTGGACCAGTAAGCACGGTCAGGGACGTTATATCTCCCTAACAGCACACTGGGTAAATGCAGTGGCGGCTGGGCCTGAGGCAGATAGCAGTTTGGCACATGTCCTTCTACCACCGAGGATTGCAGGGCGCTTCAGTTTGCCTCCTGTTGCTAACTCCTCCTACTTCGCTTCCTCATCCTCTACCGCCTCCTCACCCGGTCAGCGTAACACCTTCACCACCAACTTCAGCACAGCCAGGGGTAAACGACAGCAGGCAGTTTTAAAACGTTCCTGTTTGGGGGAAAAACCCCACACCGCGCAGGAGTTGTGGAGGGACATGGAACAACAGACCAATGAGTGGTTGCTGTCAGTGAGCCTCAAGCCCGGCCTGGTGGTGTGCGATAATGGGCGAAATCGCGTAGCAGCTCTGGGCCTAGCCGGTTTGACGCACATCCCTTGCCTGGCGCATGTGCTGAACTTGGTGGTCCAGAGGTTCCTTAAAAATTACCCCAATATGCCAGAGCTGCTGCAGAAAGTGCGGGCCGTCTGTGTGCACTTTCGGCGTTCTCACCCTGCTGCTGCTCGCCTGTCAGCGCTGCAGCGTAACTTCGGCCTTCCCGCTCACCGCCTCATATGTGACGTGCCCACAAGGTGGAACTCCACCTTGCACATGCTGGCCAGACTGTGCGAGCAGCAGCAGGCGATAGTGGAGTTTCAGCTGCAGCAATCACGCATGAGTCGCTCTGCGGAACAGCACCACTTCACCACCAATAACTGGGCCTCCATGCGAGACCTGTGTGCCTTGTTGCGCTGTTTCGAGTACTCCACCAACATGTCCAGTGCCAATGACGCCGTTCTTAGCGTTACTATCCCAGTTCTATGCCTCCTTGAAAAAACGCTTCAGGCGATGATGGAAGAGGATGTGGCACAGGAGGATGAGGAGGAGGAGGAGGAAGCGGGATCATTTCAAAGGCTTTCAGGGCAGTCTTTCACAAGTGGCTACGAGGGTGGGTTCCTGCACCAACAAACGCCAGGTACACAATTGTCCGGCAGAAAGGGAACAGTTCTGGAGGATGACGAGGTGGAGGAGGAGATGGAGGAGGAGGAGGAGGAGGCATTTTCACAGCAGGGTGGCACCCAGACCAGCTCGTGGCCATCACTGGTGCGTGGCTGGGGGGATACAGAGGACACAGACGATACACCTCCCACAGAGGACAGCTTTTCTTTGCCTCTGGGCAGCCTGGCACACATGAGCGATTACATGCTGCAGTGTTTCCGCAATGACCGCCGAGTTGCCCACATTTTAACTGGTGCTGATTACTGGGTGGCCACCCTGCTGGATCCCCGTTACAAGGACAACGTACCGTCCTTAATTCCCTCACTGGAGCGGGATCGTAAGATGCGCGAGTACAAGCGCACGCTGGTAGACGCGCTGCTGGTGGCATTCCCACCTGACAGCGGGCGTACGGTGGAAGCACAAGGCGAAGGCAGAGGAGGAGGAAGAGGTCGCCAACGCAGCCGGGGCACCGGCAGCACCTCAGAAGGCAGGGTTAGCATGGCTGAAATGTGGAAAAGCTTTGTCAGCACGCCACAACAACCAGCACCACCAGCTGAGATGGAACGTCTTAGCAGGAGGCAGCATTTCACCAACATGGTTGAGCAGTATGTGTCCACAGGCCTACACGTACTGGATGACGGGTCTGCCCCCTTTAACTTCTGGGTCTCCAAATTGGGCACATGGCCTGAGCTTGCCCTTTATGCCTTGGAGGTGCTGGCCTGCCCTGCAGCCAGTGTATTATCTGAACGTGTATTTAGCACGGCAGGGGGCGTTATCACAGACAAGCGCAGCCGCCTGTCCAGAGCCAATGTGGACAAGCTCACGTTCATTAAAATGAACCAGGCATGGATCCCACAGGACTTGTCCGTACCTTGTGCAGAATAGACATGTATACCGGTGTTGTGACAAAAACTGTCCGGCCATCGGATTGTGTCCGGCCCATACTGCGAAGGCGCAGCGCTTGCGCAGTACAGAGGACAAGGAGATTCACAAAATCTCCGAAGATGAACGGCGCCTGCGCTGTGAGTGCAGGTTCAAGCCCCACCATCCAAGTGGACATACGGTAGCACATAGTAACAGGGCCCCTCACGGGCTCGGTTCGATCGCCACGCTTCGGGCACGGCCTCACTTGGCTCGTCTTGAACCACGGATGGTGTGGCCTTCACCTGAACTCACCACGCAGGCGCCGTTCGTCTTGGGAGATTTTAGAAATCCCCTTGTCCTACATACTGAGCAAGCGCAGTACAGGGTGGACACTATTTGACGGGGGACAGAATTCGACACATCACCGGCATTACACAGCCATTGTTGTATTTTTGAATCAGTGTTGGCTACCTCGTCCTCCTCCACCGCCGCTTCCACCTACACAGCCACATCCACCGCCACTTCAACCTCCTACTCCATATGGACCTCGTCCTCCTAGGTCAAGATTATTATTTTTTATTTTTATTTTTTTTATGTTATTTTAAGTTATTTCCCTATCCACATTTGTTTGCAGAGCACTTGCCATGCTCTTAACAACATTTTGCTGCCATTTGCAGCCCTCTAGCCCTTTCCATTACCTTTTTAGAGCCTTTTTAGTCCTTAGAAGTCCGGGTCCCCATTGACTTCAATGGGGTTCGGGTTCGGGTCCGGGTTCGGGTTAAAGTTCGGTCCCGAACCCGAACTTTTTTCCGAAGTTCGGCCGAACCCGTCGAACCCGAACATCCAGGTGTCCGCTCAACTCTAATCACCACCAATATGTGCTCAAAAGTTTGCATAACCTGGCAGAAATTGTGAAATTTTGTCATTTATATTGAAAATATGACTTAACATGTCAAAAAAACTGTCTTTTATTCAAGGATAGTGATCACATGAACCCATTTTTTTATCACATAGTTTTTTTGACTTCTTTTAAAATCTTAATGATAACAGAAATCACCCAAATGGCCCTGATGAAAAGTTTACATACCCTGGAATGTTTGGCCTTGGTACAGACACAGAAGGTGGCGTGGCACACACAGGTTAAAATGGCTATTCTGGCTAGGTTCACACTGCTGCAAATTTTATTGCGAATTTGAGCCGTTGCGATTTCTCAAATTCGCAAGTCATTAAAATAACATTGTTTTCCATTAGTGCCATTCACATTAGTGCGGTGCGAATCTAAGCTGCGGAAAAAAAGGGTCCTGTGTGAGTTTGATCCGTGTGCGATGCGAATTCAGCTCTATAGACTGGTATTCCCTGAAATCTTGGCCGCGAATCGCGGCAAATTCGCGGCAAAAACGCAGCCGGGAAATCGCGGTAAAATCACGCAATTTTGAATTCGCAGCAGTGTGAACCTAGCCTAAAGGTTATTTTCCCACATCTGTGGCTTTTTAACCACTTCAGCCCCAGAAGATTTTAGCCCCTTCCTGACCAGAGCACTTTTTACAATTTGACACTGCGTCGTTTTAACTGGTAATTGCGCGGTCATGCAATATTGTATCCAAACGAAATTTGCATCCTCTCTTTCCCACAAATAGAGCTTTCTTTTGGTGGTATTTGATCACCTCTGCGGGTTTTATTTTTTGCGCTATTTTGAAAAAACTATATTTTTTACTTTTTGCTATAATAAATACCCCCAAAAATGTTTTTAAAAAACAAATTTCTTCATCAGTTTAGGCCAATATGTATTCTTCTACATAATTTTTGGTAAAAAAAATAGCAATAAGCGTATATTGATTGGTTTGAGCAAAAGTTATAGCGTCTACAAACTATGGGAAAGATTTATGGCGTTTTTTTTGGTTTTTTTACTAGTAATGGCAGTGATCTGAGATTTTTTGCGGCATTGCGACATTGCGGCGGACAGATCGGACACTTTTGACACACTTTTGCACTGATTACTGTATAAATGTCACTGGCAGGGAAGGGGTTAACACTAGGGGCGATCAAGGGGTTAAGTGTGTGTTCCCTCACTGTATTCTAACTGTGTGGGGATGGGACTAACTAGGAGAGATGACAGATCGTTGTTTCTACTTTGTAGAAACACACAATCTGTCTCCTCTCCTCTGACAGCACAGGGATTTGTGTGTCTACACACACAAATTCCCTTGCTCGTGCACGCGATCGCGCGTGGCCGGCGGCGGTTGCGCCCTCCAGCCACGCGCATCGGGTTCCCCACTGTGCAGCGGGCGTGTGCGCACCCTCTGCTGGCTTTCCTGGGCAAAGCCACATATGTACAGGATTTTGCCCATGAGATCCATTCTGCCGCAGTATATCTGCTTGAGCTGGTCGGGAACCGGTTAAATCGCAATTAGTGTCTGTGTATAAATAGTCAATGAGTTTGTTAGCTCTCACGTGGATGCACTAAGCAGGCTAGATACTAAGCCATGGGGAGCGGAAAAGAACAGTCAAAATATGCCAGTCAGTACTGTTCAATCATTTAATAAGAAGTGGAAAATTTGGGGATCTCTTGATACCAAGCCATGTTCTGGTAGATCAAGAAAGATTTCAGCCACAACTGCCACAGGAATTGGTCAGGATACAAAGAAAAACCCACAGGTAACCTCAGGAGAAATACAGGCTGCTCTGGAAAAAGATGGGGTGGTTGTTTTTAAGGAGCACAATACGATGATACTTGAACAAAAAAGAGCTGCATGGTCAAGTTGTCAAAAAGAAGCCTTTACTGCACAAGTTCCACAAAAAAGTCTGGTTACAATATGCCCAACAACACCTTGACATGCCTCATTGGGCTTTTTTGTGGCATTGGCGCAGTAAAGGCTTCCTTCTGGCAGCTCAACCATGCAGCTCTTTTTTGTTCAAGTATCATTGAATTGTGCTCCTTAACCACTTCCCACCCGGGCCATAGTCATATGACGTCCTGGGATTCCCGCAGTGTGGAGCGCGTGCATCACTGGGGACCCGATGCACGTGCCCGACGGCTGCGATGTCCACCGGGCACCCGCGATTGCTTGTCACAGAGCCAGGGACGTGGATCTCTGTGTGTAAACACAGAGATCCACGTCCTGTCAGGGAGAGAGGAGACCGATGGTGTGTCCCTTGTACATAGGGACACCGATCGGTTTCCTCCCCTTGTGAGTCCTCTCCCCCCACAGTAAGAATCACTCCCTAGGGAACACATTAACCCCTTGATCCCCCCCTAGTGTTAACCCCTTCCCTGCCAGTCACATTTATACAGTAATCAGTGCATATTTATTAATAAACGCTTATTGTGATTTTTTTTTACCAAAAATATGTAGAAGAATACGTATTGGCCTAAACTGAGAATTATTTATTTTTTTATTTTTTTAAATTGGGATATTTATTATAGCAAAGAGTAAAAAATATAGGTTTTTTTTTCAAAATTGTCGCTATTTTTTTGTTTATAGCGCAAAAAATAAAAACCGCAGAGATGATCAAATACCACCAAAAGAAAGCTCTATTTGTGGGAAAAAAAGGACGTAAATTTTGGTTGAGCGCCACATCGCACGACCGCGCAATTGTCATTCAAAGCGTGACAGTGCTGAAAGCTGAAAATTGGCCTGGGCAGGAAGGGGGGGAAAATGCCGGGTATTGAAGTGGTTAAAAACAACCACACTGTCTTTTTGGAGAGCCGCCTGTATTTCTCCTGAGGTTGCCTGTGGGTTTTTCTTTGTATCCTGGGCAATTCTTCTGCCAGTGCCAGTTGTGGCTGCAATCTTTCTTGGTCTACCTGACCTTGGCTTGGTATCAAAAGAGCCCCGAATTTTCCACTTCCTAATAAGGAATTAAACAGTACTGACTGGCATATTCAAGGCTTTGGGTATCTTTTTATATCCTTTTCCATCTTTATAAAGTTCCATTACTTTATTACGCAGGTCCTTTTCACTGTTCTTTTCTACCTCCTCATGTCTCAGTGTCTAGCATGCTTAGGACATCCATGTAATAGCTAACAAACTCATTGACTATTTATACGCAGACACTAATTGTGTTTTAAAAAGCCATAAATGTGGGAAATTAAACTTTAATTACCATTTTAACCTGTGTGTGCGCCATCTTCTGTGTCTGTACCAAGGCCAAACAGTCCAGGGTATGTAAACTTTATCAGGACCATTTGGGTGATTTCTGTTATCATTATGATTTAAAAAGGATCCAAAAAACTATGTGATAATAAATGGCTTCATGTGATCACTATCCTTAAATAAAAGACAGTTTTTTGGCATGATCAGTCATATTTTCAATATTAATGCGAAAAAGTCAAAATTTCTGCCAGGGTATGCAAACTTTTGAGCACAACTGTGTGTGTGTGTGTGTGTGTGTGTGTATGTGTATGTATGTATGTATATATGTATATATATATATATATATATATATATTTACACATATATATATATATATATATATATATATATATATATTGTGACAGCAGGAAGGTAAAGTCACCTGGTTGCATCCAGGGGGGTAGATATATTTCGCCCAGATTCAGGCTTTACGCCGACTTATACAACTAGGTGGAGAGTTGTATAAGCCCAGCTGAGGCTAGTGGGCTCATGGATGACTCATACCTCTAGGGAGAGTGTGGGGCGTCGTGCAGACAGGGAGTTGATGAGACCAGCTGAAGCTTGTCAGCTCATTTAGGCCTCTATAAGAACTCCCAGCTTCATTAGATGTTAGCTCATGCCTGGACCCAGACCTGTGTGGACTGTCTAGGGAGAGTGAACCCCTGTGCGGTGAGACAAAGCCTGTGTGGCTATTTGCTTGGACATTTAAAACCAGGGACTTAGGGACTAGGACAGCACTAGGCTGATCCCAGTTGTTAGTTAGGAAACCTGTATGTTTAGTCAGAGGTCAAGTTGACCAGGATTTATTTTGTTTATGTTTCTTTTGCTTTGCTGTGTTTTGTCACTGTAAATAGAAAATAAACCGCACCTTTTTGATTTTGAAAACCACAACCTCCGTTTGCTGGGCCTGTTTTTGTGTGGGGAGCCCATCTCGGGGGTCACACACACCCGCTGCCGAGCGAACCCCCTCACAGTTGGGGGAGAACCAGTGGCAGTTTTTTTTTAAGCCAGCATGGAGGAGATACTGAAGCAGCTGGCTCTAGCAAATGCCAATCAACAGCAGACAAATGCAGGTTTGCAAAAGAGCCTTGCAGCTCATCAACAGAGCCTTGCAGCTCAACAACAGAACTTCGCAGCCCAGCAGCAAGCTCATCAACAGAGCCTTGCAGCCCAGCAGCAGACAAACGCAACTTTGCAACAGAGTCTGGAGGCTCAGCAACAAGCCCAGCAGCAATCTGAGGCCCGCTTCATAGACCTGTTGCAGAAGCAAGAGCAGAGACTACAACAACAGATGGAAGCAGTAATGCAGCACCGTCCGCAGACCAGTGAGGAAAGCCGTCCCACTAATACCGCGTCCTTTGGGGTGAGTCGTTTATTGACAAAAATGACTGGAGAGGATGATCCAGAGGTATTTTTGACCACATTTGAAAGGACCGCTGAAAGAGAAAAGTGGCCTGAGGAGCAGTGGGCTGGACTGGTGGCTCCTCTGTTAACTGGTGAATCGCAGAAAGCTTACTATGACCTAGAGCCTAACCAAGCAAAAGACTATGTGATGCTAAAAGCTGAAATATTGGCAAGGCTGGGTGTCACCCAGGCTGTCCGGGCTCAGCGTGTGCATAACTGGACTTTCCAGCTTGGAAAACCCCCCAGGTCTCAAATGTATGATCTCATTCACCTGAGCAGAAAGTGGCTACAGCCAGAGACTTTGTCCGCACCAAAGATTGTGGAACGTGTTGTAATGGATCGGTTTTTGAGAGCTCTTCCTACTGCCATCCAAAAGTGGGTAAGCCATGGAGACCCAGAGACGGCCGATGGTCTTGTGGATCGTGTGGAGAAATACTTGGCTACAGAGAACCTGACGGCCTCTTCCAGAGACACTCGGACTTTCCACCCTAAGACCAGACCATCCCCAGGGGCGGATAAGAGGATTCCAAGGGGTGAGGGTGGAGAGAGTGAGAGGGTGGGAGCTCTACCCCAAGTTTGGCGAGAACAGCCTGGGAAATCAGCGGCTCAAGAGGCCGCAAGAAGGATCGTTTGCTACCGCTGCCGGCAAGCGGGACATATTGCAGCCAATTGCCCGGTTGTGGAGGAACCCATGCAGTGTGACTTTCTGACGGGCAGACGTCAGTCGCTGTGTGCGACAGTCGCATGCACTGCCATTCGAGGAACTGAGAAACATTTATGCAAAATGTGTGTTAATGGTAGAAATGTTGTGGTATTGCTGGATTCAGGTAGCCTTGTGACCCTGATAAAGGCTGAGTTAGTTAAAACAGAGGTCTCTGGGAATAGCAAGGTAGCTGTTATTTGTGTGCATGGGGACACCCGAGAGTATCCAGTGACTACAGTGTGTTTCGAGACCCCCAAAGGTACCCTCTCTCATCCAGTGGGCTTAGTATCTCAGTTACCGCATGACGCCATTGTGGGAAGGGATTTTCCGAAGTTCTGGGAACTGTGGGATGATCCTGAGCCCCCCACTGGTGCCCCTATGTACCAGGAATGTGATAGCCAGAACTCCCCTGAGAGTGGTGAGGACTCTCCGGAATTTCCCTTATCAGTATTGGCAGGGGAGACTCAAGAAACTGGAGAGGAGCCCACCTCCTCAGACGAAAACCTACCGTCTGTGGAGTTTTCTGATCTTGAGGTTCACAGGGAAAACTTTGCCACAGAACAGTTGAAAGACCCCGCCCTAATAAAGGCACGGGAAAACGTAGTGAAAGTAGATGGCGAGTTAGTGAACCCAGATAATACCTGCACTTACCCATACTTCAGCGTAGAGAAGGACCTACTGTATCGGGTGGCAAAAAGGGCAGAAGAAACCGTTGAGCAGCTTGTGGTGCCCAAACCTTACAGGAAGTTGGTGTTGGAGTTGGCCCATGGGCACATTCTTGGAGGTCATCTGGGGACAGAGAAAACCCGAGAGAGGGTATTACAGAGATTCTATTGGCCGGGGGTGATGAAGGACATAGAAAATTATTGTTCCTCCTGCCCTGTGTGTCAGAGGTCGGCCCCGATGCCACATTTCCGTAGCCCGCTGGTCCCTCTACCCATCATTGAGGTCCCGTTTGAGAGGATCGCCATGGATTTGGTAGGTCCTATAATCAAGTCCGCTAGGGGGCACCAGTACATATTAGTTATAATGGACTATGCCACCCGTTATCCAGAAGCGATCCCTCTCCGAAATACCTCGGCCAAAACCATAGCCAAAGAGCTATCTCTTGTGTTTAGCCGGGTGGGTATTTGTAAAGAACTGCTTACGGACCAAGGTACACCCTTTATGTCCCGGGTTATGAAGGAGCTGTGTAAATTGTTCAAAGTGACGCAATTACGTACATCTGTGTATCACCCCCAAACCGATGGGCTGGTTGAAAGATTCAACAAAACCCTAAAACAAATGTTGAAGAAAGTGGTGGATAGAGATGGAAAGGATTGGGACTGTCTACTTCCTTATCTGATGTTTGCTATTAGGGAGGTGCCCCAATCCTCTACGGGATTCTCCCCCTTTGAGTTACTGTATGGGAGACACCCAAGAGGGCTGTTGGATATTGCCAAGGAAACTTGGGAAAGTGAGAGTTCTCCCCACAGGAGTGTGATTGAGCATGTCGCCCTGATGCAAGACCGAGTTGCACAGGTAATGCCCATCGTGAAGGAACATTTGGCCCAAGCGCAGTTAGCACAGCAGAGAGTGTACAACCGTGGAGCCAAGACCCGTACCTTTTCCCCGGGGGATAGGATACTGGTACTTGTCCCTACGGTTGAAAGTAAATTCCTTGCCAAATGGCAAGGCCCCTACGAGATAATGGAAAAAGTGAGCGAAGTGAATTACAAGGTCAGACAACCAGGAAGGCGAAAGCCCGAACAGATCTATCACGTTAATCTGTTGAAAGCCTGGAGGGATAGAGAGTCCCTAGTCGCAGACACTTGGTCACCAGCTCAAACTGGTTGCGTGATTCCTGAGGTTGGAATAGCAGCCACCTTGTCACAACCCCAACAACAGGAGGTTAAGGAGTTTGTGCTTCGCAACAAGGAGGTATTCTCTGAGCTGCCGGGACAAACATCTGGGGTAGAGCATGACATCATTACCCCGCCCGGTGAAAGGGTGAAGTTAAAACCCTATCGGATCCCAGAGGCCCGACGGGAGGCAATACGGGAGGAAGTACAGAAAATGCTGAACTTAGGGGTGATAGAGGAGTCCCAAAGTGATTGGTCTAGTCCCATTGTGTTGGTGCCTAAACCGGATGGGAGCTGGCGATTTTGTAACGATTTTCGTCAGTTGAACAAAGTTACAAAATTTGACACCTACCCCATGCCACGTATAGATGAGTTGATCGACCGGCTGGGAACAGCCCGATACATGACGACTCTTGACCTCACAAAAGGGTATTGGCAAATCCCCCTGGCCAAGTCGGCCAAAGAGAAAACCGCATTTGTAACCCCAGACGGGGCGTTCCAATATAAAAGAATGCCGTTCGGGTTACAGAATGCGCCGGCCACATTCCAGCGGAAAATGGACCAGATGCTGAGGCCCCATCGGAAGTATGCTGCGGCTTACCTGGATGACGTAATTGTCCATAGCACAGATTGGGCCTCACATCTGCCAAAAGTGCAAGCAGTCCTGGACTCTGTTCGGGAAGCGGGGTTTACGGCTAACCCCAAGAAGTGTACCATTGGGCAGGAGGAGGCCAAATATCTTGGGTACACCATTGGGAGGGGAGTAATAAAACCCCAACTCAACAAAGTCGAGGCCATCCAGAGTTGGCCACGTCCCAACAGCAAGAAGCAGGTACGAGCCTTTCTGGGAATCGCTGGGTATTATCGGCGATTCATTCCCCACTTTGCTTCTAAGGCTGTGCCCCTAACCAACCTGACGAAGGGGAAAGGGTCGGTCATGATTAAATGGACCCCCGAGGCTGAGGCAGCATTCCAATTCTTGAAACAAGCCTTATGTAGCCAGCCAGTGTTGTACTCACCCGACTTCTCTAAAGACTTTGTCGTACAAAGTGATGCGTCAGATGTGGGGTTAGGAGCAGTATTGTCCCAGGTCTGGAACGGGGAAGAGCACCCAGTCATTTACCTCAGCAGGAAGTTGAAGTCCCATGAGGTAAATTACGCCACCGTTGAAAAGGAGTGTTTAGCGGTGAAGTGGGCTCTAGATTCCCTTCGGTACTACCTGCTAGGTAGGCACTTTGACATGGTTACGGATCACGCTCCGTTAAAGTGGATGGCTCAAAACAAGGAAACAAATAGAAGAGTGAATAGGTGGTTCCTGGCCCTCCAGGAATTCAACTTCACAGTAAAGCATCGCCCTGGCGTTCAAATGGGGAATGTGGATGCTTTGTCTCGAGTACATGAATGCCTGATTGCTGGTGTTCCAACCCCGAGGTTAAAACAAGAGGGGGGGGTATGTGACAGCAGGAAGGTAAAGTCACCTGGTTGCATCCAGGGGGGTAGATATATTTCGCCCAGATTCAGGCTTTACGCCGACTTATACAACTAGGTGGAGAGTTGTATAAGCCCAGCTGAGGCTAGTGGGCTCATGGATGACTCATACCTCTAGGGAGAGTGTGGGGCGTCGTGCAGACAGGGAGTTGATGAGACCAGCTGAAGCTTGTCAGCTCATTTAGGCCTCTATAAGAACTCCCAGCTTCATTAGATGTTAGCTCATGCCTGGACCCAGACCTGTGTGGACTGTCTAGGGAGAGTGAACCCCTGTGCGGTGAGACAAAGCCTGTGTGGCTATTTGCTTGGACATTTAAAACCAGGGACTTAGGGACTAGGACAGCACTAGGCTGATCCCAGTTGTTAGTTAGGAAACCTGTATGTTTAGTCAGAGGTCAAGTTGACCAGGATTTATTTTGTTTATGTTTCTTTTGCTTTGCTGTGTTTTGTCACTGTAAATAGAAAATAAACCGCACCTTTTTGATTTTGAAAACCACAACCTCCGTTTGCTGGGCCTGTTTTTGTGTAGGGAGCCCATCTCGGGGGTCACACACACCCGCTGCCGAGCTAACCCCCTCACAATATATATATATACTGTGAGGGGGTTAGCTCGGCAGCGGGTGTGTGTGACCCCCGGGATGGGCTCCCCACACAAAAACAGGCCCAGCAGACGGAGGTTGTGGTTTTCAAAATCAAAAAGGTGCCGTTTATTTTCTATTTACAGTGACAAAAACACAGCAAAGCAAAAGAAACAAACAAAATAAATCCTGGTCAACTTGACCTCTGACTAAACATACAGGTTTCCTAACTAACAACTGGGATCAGCCTAGTGCTGTCCTAGTCCCTGGTTTTAAATGTCCAAGCAAAATATAGCCACACAGGCTTTCTCTCACCGCACAGGGGTTCACTCTCCCTAGACAGTCCACACAGGTCTGCTTCCAGGCATGAGCTAACATCTAATGAATCTGGGAGTTTTTATAGAGGCCTTAAACGAACTGACAGGCTTCAGCTGGCCTCATCAACTCCCTGCCTGCACGACGCCCAGCCCTCTCCCTAGAGGTATGAGTCATCAATGAGCCCACTAGTCTCAGCTGGGCTTATACAACTCTCCACCTAGCTGTATAAATCGGCGTAAAGCCTGAATCTGGGCGAAATATATCTACCCCCCTGGATGCAACCAGGTGACTTTACCTTCCTGCTGTCACATACCCCCCCCTCTTGTTTTAACCTCGGGGTTGGAACACCAGCAATCAGGCATTCATGTACTCGAGACAAAGCATCCACATTCCCCATTTGAACGCCAGGGCGATGCTTTACTGTGAAGTTGAATTCCTGGAGGGCCAGGAACCACCTATTCACTCTTCTATTTGTTTCCTTGTTTTGAGCCATCCACTTTAACGGAGCGTGATCCGTAACCATGTCAAAGTGCCTACCTAGCAGGTAGTACCGAAGGGAATCTAGAGCCCACTTCACCGCTAAACACTCCTTTTCAACGGTGGCGTAATTTACCTCATGGGACTTCAACTTCCTGCTGAGGTAAATGACTGGGTGCTCTTCCCCGTTCCAGACCTGGGACAATACTGCTCCTAACCCCACATCTGACGCATCACTTTGTACGACAAAGTCTTTGGAGAAGTCGGGTGAGTACAACACTGGCTGGCTACATAAGGCTTGTTTCAAGAATTGGAATGCTGCCTCAGCCTCGGGGGTCCATTTAATCATGACCGACCCTTTCCCCTTCGTCAGGTTGGTTAGGGGCACAGCCTTAGAAGCAAAGTGGGGAATGAATCGCCGATAATACCCAGCGATTCCCAGAAAGGCTCGTACCTGCTTCTTGCTGTTGGGACGTGGCCAACTCTGGATGGCCTCGACTTTGTTGAGTTGGGGTTTTATTACTCCCCTCCCAATGGTGTACCCAAGATATTTGGCCTCCTCCTGCCCAATGGTACACTTCTTGGGGTTAGCCGTAAACCCTGCTTCCCGAACAGAGTCCAGGACTGCTTGCACTTTTGGCAGATGTGAGGCCCAATCTGTGCTATGGACAATTACGTCATCCAGGTAAGCCGCAGCATACTTCCGATGGGGCCTCAGCATCTGGTCCATTTTCCGCTGGAATGTGGCCGGCGCATTCTGTAACCCGAACGGCATTCTTTTATATTGGAACGCCCCGTCTGGGGTTACAAATGCGGTTTTCTCTTTGGCTGACTTGGCCAGGGGGATTTGCCAATACCCTTTTGTGAGGTCAAGAGTCGTCATGTATCGGGCTGTTCCCAGCCAGTCGATCAACTCATCTATACGTGGCATGGGGTAGGTGTCAAATTTTGTAACTTTGTTCAACTGACGAAAATCGTTACAAAATCGCCAGCTCCCATCCGGTTTAGGCACCAACACAATGGGACTAGACCAATCACTTTGGGACTCCTCTATCACCCCTAAGTTCAGCATTTTCTGTACTTCCTCCCGTATTGCCTCCCGTCGGGCCTCTGGGATCCGATAGGGTTTTAACTTCACCCTTTCACCGGGCGGGGTAATAATGTCATGCTCTACCCCAGATGTTTGTCCCGGCAGCTCAGAGAATACCTCCTTGTTGCGAAGCACAAACTCCTTAACCTCCTGTTGTTGGGGTTGTGACAAGGTGGCTGCGATTCCAACCTCAGGAATCACGCAACCAGTTTGAGCTGGTGACCAAGTGTCTGCGACTAGGGACTCTCTATCCCTCCAGGCTTTCAACAGATTAACGTGATAGATCTGTTCGGGCTTTCGCCTTCCTGGTTGTCTGACCTTGTAATTCACTTCGCTCACTTTTTCCATTATCTCGTAGGGGCCTTGCCATTTGGCAAGGAATTTACTTTCAACCGTAGGGACAAGTACCAATATCCTATCCCCCGGGGAAAAGGTACGGGTCTTGGCTCCACGGTTGTACACTCTCTGCTGTGCCAACTGCGCTTGGGCCAAATGTTCCTTCACGATGGGCATTACCTGTGCAATTCGATCTTGCATCAGGGCGACATGCTCAATCACACTCCTGTGGGGAGAACTCTCACTTTCCCAAGTTTCCTTGGCAATATCCAACAGCCCTCTTGGGTGTCTCCCATACAGTAACTCAAAGGGGGAGAATCCCGTAGAGGATTGGGGCACCTCCCTAATAGCAAACATCAAATAAGGAAGTAGACAGTCCCAATCCTTTCCATCCCTATCCACCACTTTCTTCAACATTTGTTTTAGGGTTTTGTTGAATCTTTCAACCAGCCCATCGGTTTGGGGGTGATACACAGATGTACGTAATTGCGTCACTTTGAACAATTTACACAGCTCCTTCATAACCCGGGACATAAAGGGTGTACCTTGGTCCGTAAGCAGTTCTTTACAAATACCCACCCGGCTAAAAACAAGAGATAGCTCTTTGGCTATGGTTTTGGCCGAGGTATTTCTGAGAGGGATCGCTTCTGGATAACGGGTGGCATAGTCCATTATAACCAATATGTACTGGTGCCCCCTAGCGGACTTGATTATAGGACCTACCAAATCCATTGCGATTCTCTCAAACGGGACCTCAATGATGGGTAGAGGGACCAGCGGGCTACGGAAGTGTGGCATCGGGGCCGACCTCTGACACACAGGGCAGGAGGAACAATAATTTTCTATGTCCTTCATCACCCCAGGCCAATAGAATCTCTGTAATACCCTCTCTCGGGTTTTCTCTGTCCCCAGATGACCTCCAAGAATGTGCCCATGGGCCAACTCCAACACCAACTTCCTGTAAGGTTTGGGCACCACAAGCTGCTCAACGGTTTCTTCTGCCCTTTTTGCCACCCGATACAGTAGGTCCTTCTCTACGCTGAAGTATGGGTAAGTGCAGGTATTATCTGGGTTCACTAACTCGCCATCTATTTTCACTACGTTTTCCCGTGCCTTTATTAGGGCGGGGTCTTTCAACTGTTCTGTGGCAAAGTTTTCCCTGTGAACCTCAAGATCAGAAAACTCCACAGACGGTAGGTTTTCGTCTGAGGAGGTGGGCTCCTCTCCAGTTTCTTGAGTCTCCCCTGCCAATACTGACAAGGGAAATTCGGGAGAGTCCTCACCACTCTCAGAGGAGTTCTGGCTATCATATTCCTGGTACATAGGGGCACCAGTGGGGGGCTCAGGATCATCCCACAGTTCCCAGAACTTCGGAAAATCCCTTCCCACAATGGCGTCATGCGGTAACTGAGACACTAAGCCCACTGGATGAGAAAGGGTACCTTTGGGGGTCTCGAAACACACTGTAGTCACTGGATACTCTCGGGTGTCCCCATGCACACAAATAACAGCTACCTTGCTATTCCCAGAGACCTCTGTTTTAACTAATTCAGCCTTTATCAGGGTCACAAGGCTACCTGAATCCAGCAATACCACAACATTTCTACCATTAATACACATTTTGCATAAATGTTTCTCAGTTCCCCGAATGGCAGTGCATGCGACTGTCGCACACAGCGACTGACGTCTGCCCGTCAGAAAGTCACACTGCATGGGTTCCTCCAAAACCGGGCAATTTGCTGCAATATGTCCCGCTTGCCGGCAGCGGTAGCAAATGATCCTTCTTGCCGCCTCTTGAGCCGCTGATTTCCCAGGCTGTTCTCGCCAAACTTGGGGTAGAGCTCCCACCCTCTCACTCTCTCCACCCTTACCCCTTGGAATCATCTTATCCGCCCCTGGGGATGGTCTGGTCTTAGGGTGGAAAGTCCGAGTGTCTCTGGAAGAGGCCGTCAGGTTCTCTGTAGCCAAGTATTTCTCCACACGATCCACAAGACCATCGGCCGTCTCTGGGTCTCCATGGCTTACCCACTTTTGGATGGCAGTAGGAAGAGCTCTCAAAAACCGATCCATTACAACACGTTCCACAATCTTTGGTGCGGACAAAGTCTCTGGCTGTAGCCACTTTCTGCTCAGGTGAATGAGATCATACATTTGAGACCTGGGGGGTTTTCCAAGCTGGAAAGTCCAGTTATGCACACGCTGAGCCCGGACAGCCAGGGTGACACCCAGCCTTGCCAATATTTCAGCTTTTAGCATCACATAGTCTTTTGCTTGGTCAGGCTCTAGGTCATAGTAAGCTTTCTGCGATTCACCCGTTAACAGAGGAGCCACCAGTCCAGCCCACTGCTCCTCAGGCCACTTTTCTCTTTCAGCAGTCCTTTCAAACGTGGTCAAAAATACCTCTGGATCATCCTCTCCAGTCATTTTTGTCAATAAACGACTCACCCCAAAGGACGCGGTATTAGTGGGACGGCTTTCCTCACTGGTCTGCGGACGTTGCTGCATTACTGCTTCCATTTGTTGTAGTCTCTGCTCTTGCTTCTGTAATAGGTCTATGAAGCGGGCCTCAGATCGTTGCTGGGCTTGTTGCTGAGCTTCCAGACTCTGTTGGTGAGCTTGCTGCTGGGCTGCAAGGCTCTGTTGATGAGCTTGCTGCTGGGCTGCGAAGTTCTGTTGTTGAGCTGCAAGGCTCTTTTGCAAACCTGCATTTGTCTGCTGTTGATTGGCATTTGCTAGAGCCAGCTGTTTCAGTATCTCCTCCATGCTGGCTTAAAAAAAAACTGCCCGCATTCTCCACCAACTGTGAGGGGGTTAGCTCGGCAGCGGGTGTGTGTGACCCCCGGGATGGGCTCCCCACACAAAAACAGGCCCAGCAGACGGAGGTTGTGGTTTTCAAAATCAAAAAGGTGCCGTTTATTTTCTATTTACAGTGACAAAAACACAGCAAAGCAAAAGAAACAAACAAAATAAATCCTGGTCAACTTGACCTCTGACTAAACATACAGGTTTCCTAACTAACAACTGGGATCAGCCTAGTGCTGTCCTAGTCCCTGGTTTTAAATGTCCAAGCAAAATATAGCCACACAGGCTTTCTCTCACCGCACAGGGGTTCACTCTCCCTAGACAGTCCACACAGGTCTGCTTCCAGGCATGAGCTAACATCTAATGAATCTGGGAGTTTTTATAGAGGCCTTAAACGAACTGACAGGCTTCAGCTGGCCTCATCAACTCCCTGCCTGCACGACGCCCAGCCCTCTCCCTAGAGGTATGAGTCATCAATGAGCCCACTAGTCTCAGCTGGGCTTATACAACTCTCCACCTAGCTGTATAAATCGGCGTAAAGCCTGAATCTGGGCGAAATATATCTACCCCCCTGGATGCAACCAGGTGACTTTACCTTCCTGCTGTCACAATACACATATATATACACATACACACACACACACAGTGGGGGTTATTTACGAAAGGCAAATCCACTTTGCACTACAAGTGCAAAGTGCACTTGAAATTGCACTGAAAGTGCACTTGGAAATGCAGGCGCTGTAAATCTGAGGGGTAGATCTGAAATGAGGGGAAGCTCTGCTGATTTTATCATCCAATCATGTGCAAGCTAAAATGCTGTTTTTTATTTTCCACTTTGCACTTGTAGTGCAACGTGGATTTGCCTTTTGTAAATAGCCCCCAGTATCTCACAAAAGTGAGTACACCCCTCACATTTTTGTAAATATTTTATTATATCTTTTCATGTGACTGAAGAAATTACACATTGTTACAATGTAAAGTAGTGAGTGTACAGCTTGTATAACAGTGCAAATTTGCACTCCTCTCAAAATAACTCAACACACAGCCATTAGAGTCTAAACCGCTGGCAATAAAAGTAAGTACACCTCTAAGTGAAAATGTCCAAATTGAGCCCAATTAGCCATTTTCCCTCCCCGGTGTCATGTGACTCGTTAGTGTTACAAGTTCTCAGGAGTGAATGGAAAGCAGGTGTGTTAAATTTGGTGTTGTCACTCTCACTCTCTCATACTGGTCACTGGAAGTTCAACATGGCACCTCATGGCAAAGAACTCTCTGAGGATCTGAAAAAAAAGAATTGTTGCTCTACATAAAGATGACCTAGGCTATAAGAATATTGCCAAGACCCTGAAACTGAGCTGCAGCATGGTGGTCAAGCCCATACAGCAGTTTAAAAGGACAGCTTCCACTCAGAACAGGCCTCGCCATGGTCAACCAAAGAAGTTGAGTGCACATGCTCAGCATCATATCCAGAGGTTGTCTTTGGGAAATAGACATATGAGTCCTGCCAGCATTGTGCAGAGGTTAAGGGGGGGGGGGGGGTAAGCCTGTCAGTGCTCAGACCATAAGCCGCACACTGCATCAAATTGGTCTGCATGGCTGTCATCCCCTCTTCTAGATGATGCACAAGAAAGCTCGCAAACAGTTTGCTGAAGACAAGCACACTAAGGACATGGATTACTGGAACTTATTTGGTTCAGATGGTGTCAAGCGTGTGTGGCGGCAACCAGGTGAGTAGTACAAAGACAAGTGTGTTTTGTGTACAGTCAAGTATGGTGGTGGCAGTGTCATGGTCCGGGGCTGCATGAGTGTTGCTGGCATTGAGGGAACCATGAATGCCAACATGTACTGTGACATACTGAAGCAGAGCATGATCCCCTCCCTTCGGTAACTGGGCCGCAGGGCAGTATTCCAACATGATAACAACCCCAAACACACCTCCAAGACAACCACTGCCTTGCTAAAGAAGCTGAGGGTAAAGGTGACGGACTGGCCAATCATGTCTCCAGAACTAAACCCTATTGAGCATCTGTGGGGCATTCTCAAATGGAAGGTGGAGGAGCGCAAGGTCATTAACATCCACCAGCTCCGTGATGTCATCATGGAGGAGTGGAAGAGGACTCCAGTGGTAATCTGTGAAGCTCTGGTGAACTCCATGCCTAAGAGGGTTAAGGCAGTGCTGGAAAATAATGGTGGCCACACAAAATATTGACACTTTGGGGCCAATTTGGACATTTTCACTTGGGGGTGTTCTCACTTTTGTTGCCAGTGGTTTAGACATTAATTGTTGTGTGTAGAGTTATTTTAAGGGGACAGCAAATGTACACTGTTATACAAGCTGTACACTCACTACTTTACATTGTAGCAAAGTGTCATTTCTCCAGTGTTGTCACATGAAAAGATAAAATATATTTTTTTTAAATGTGAGGGGTGTACTCACTTTTGTGAGATACTGTAATATATATGTAGCGGGTACTTACTTTCCCGGGGAAACTTTTAAATTTTTGAGGTGACACCAGTGGTGTATCTCCGGAGGTCCACCGGGTGGCGCTGTCACTTTGGGCCGACGGAGGAATCATCGCTGTGTCGAATCCCTTTTTGTCCTACTTCGGCAGCCGTGTGGTGGGGCGGGGAACCCGCTACGCATGTCGGGGAAGGGTATAAAGGGGGCCGGCCATTTTGTCACGGGGTTCGTTGTCCCTGACACCTTTAGCCTGCGGACGGAGTTCGTGTTTTTCGTCCTCTGGGCACTAGGCCTGGAAGACCACCGGAGGTCGTGTTCCATCTCAGGCACCTTTAGCCTGAGGTGAGGTACTTGGACGGAGGTCCGGAACTCAGTGCCCAACACTGAGTTCCGCGAGGGAAGGATCCTAGGGTGCTCCGGAGGTGGACGCCTTAATCCGAGGTGGACGTAATGGACCGGGGAGAGCTCCTCATCTGAAGACCCGGTGCAGCATACTGCCGGTGACGGGTGAGCCTCTTGTCGGAGACCGCCTGGAAGGTGAATTTCCCTCGTGCGGAGACCATTGCCCACTCTTTGGAGGAGAGTGGAGGAAAAAACTTGTGTCTGGGCCTATGTATCTACACTTTCACACCTCCTGTTCTGTTTGTAAGCAAGTAATGCCGCGTACACACGATCATTTTTCCCGTCTGGAAAAATGACATTTTTTCCTTTGGACGAGAAAAACGATCGTCTGTGGGCTTTTTGCCGTTTTTCCCGACGGGAAAAACGGCATTAATCACGATGAGAAAAATTAGAACATGTTCTAATTTTTCTCGTCGTTTTTCCTGACATTTCTTCCGCGGCAGTGTTTCCCATAGGGAAACACTGCCGCGGAGCCCATAGACAATCGTTTTTCTCGTCATTTTAAAAAATGACGAGAAAAATGACCGTGTGTGAGGAACAAGCTGTTCCCTCGTTTAAAATGTCATTATTCGGGAAGAGAAATTCCGGGAATACAAGGGGAGGATTGGGAAAAGATGTGGGACCATCCTTTTAGGCACTTGGTTTTGGCTAGGGACCGTCTAATTCAATTCAAATTCTTACATAGAGTGTACCTCACCCCGGCTAGACTTACTCGTATATATCCGTCCTCTAGTGGTCAATGCTGGCGGTGTCCGCACACTCCGGCGGACTCGGAACACATTTTTTGGACCTGCCCTTTGGTTCAGGTTTTCTGGGCTGGGGTGGTGGGATGCCTGTCGGAGGTGCTCGGTGTCCCGGTTCCTCTATCACCTAGGGTTTGTCTCCTGGGGTTGGTGGAGGAGATGGTTCCGTCTGTGGCTCTCCGAACTTTGCTAAATATTGGGTTATTTTATGGTAGGAAGGCCATTTTATTAAAGTGGAAGAACCCTAGCGCCCCTACTATCTCATTTTGGAAAGGCCTGGTCAATTCCGTTATCCATTTATATAAAGCCACTTACAAAACTAGGGGTTGTGCAAAAAAGTTTATGAAGATCTGGCGGGCCTGGTTAGACTCATCGGCAACGGTGGGTTGATTAATGATATAGGTTAGTGGGTTGTATGGAGTTCTTTATAATTAAGTTTTCACAATTGGCCGAAAGTACTGCATAAGACATAATTGTGAGTATTAATGATTAATATATCAATGTCAACTGCTAATGTGTAATGGGTATGGTGGGGGGATAAAGCATATTTTGATATTTATTGTTGAAATGAGTGGAACTTGGTACAGATACTGGCTATTCTTTTCAAATTTTTTTATTTTATTTCTAAGGTTTAATACTTAAATTGCTCGACTGCCGGGCTTTGGTCAAGACGGGAGGGGGGTGGGGGGGGGGTTATAGATACTGATTTAGGAAGATTAGGAAGACTATGTTAGTCTGAGTAAGTAAAGCCAAGCAGGGCACATGCCGGGTGGGTAAGTGGCCTACCCGGATATTTTTTCTATGTAAGATGTGTGTCTTTGTATGTAGTTACATTGTACTGTAGTGTATTAAAAACTAATAAAAATAATTTATAAATAAAAAAATAAAAAAATGTAATTATTCACGGCGGTTTTTAAACCGCCGTGAATAATGATCGTGTGTACGCGGCATAAGTCTCTGAATAAAGGAGTGTTGGATTTGCAACGGTGTGAGACTCAGTTCCCGGCAGACGGTTGGATTCGATGCACAATACAGGCCCGAAGGTAAAGAAATAACTCTGGCCAATACCACTTATACATCTGTGGTGGAAGCCTGGCGTAGCGGACCCACTCCCTTTCCCATCATACCCCTAGACCAGAGACATTGCGAGCGAGAACTTTAATAGAGGGGATTGGGAGTGTGGGACCATTGCCCGCTACACGTGGGGGCTCGGGTCCGGTATATGTGTTGTGCATCACTTGTTAGAAGAGCGTGTCTGCCGGGAAGAGTCAAGTGCATAGGCCGAAGTGCAGCCCTACTCGAAAGTCGTGGACATGACCTTGGAAGAGGAAAGGCCCGCGCAGGCAGAGTGGTGAAAGGGGGAAAGCCCAGCCGTGTGATGGACTACACGTGGGGGTTTTTAATTGCACTGCGCCATCAGACACAAGCCCCTGCCGCTTAGTTCGTGGGCGTGTCTCAAGCAACCAAGTGGAAAAGCCCGCAAACTGGAGCAAAGGGGAGGAGTCCAATACGTGTGACGGACTACACGTGGGACATTGGCGCGAAAACTCAGCAGTGTGCGATGGAACAGCAACAGGTCGCCATGTTTGGACCCGCCTCGTGGATCCCGGTTCACCCGGCAACTACAACCCTGACTGCTGCTGCTCCGATCACGGATACGGGGATTCGGCTGAAGCCAAGGGGTCGGTTCGCCCTATACTCCTGCATGGACGTGGAGGCCTTGGGCATGATTTGTCCTGGGTGCTCGGGACTGGTATGTTTGCTGAAGCCCTTTGGACGGTGTGAGGCCTGTGGGGAGTTCATGTTCGAGGTGGATCCGGCGGTGGAAAGGCCGAAAACCATCTACCCAGGCCGGACTTCAGGCATCGCCACACAGAAGGCAGGAGTCACAGCCGTGAGAGTCGCCCCTGCGCACACTGCAACGACCGCATAGGAGGTAGTGAAGCACCAACGGGAGAAATCCGAGGATGCTGACTCGGTCACCACTGTCTCACAGCGTCCGCCACCGAAGAAGAGAACCAGCGTGGTAGCCCCGACCAGCGGTGGACCGTCTCGCGCGCTTACGCCAGGCCCGGATGGATCCGTAGACGAGAGTTCCGGACATCCCAGGAAAGGCCAAGGTAAGCCGGCTGAGAAGACTTGGTGTGAGGGAGGATGTGTTAGGAAGGCATGGCCTAGCAAGTCTCCGGAGTGTGGATGTTCTGTTTCTACACAGGGCTACATACCCGCGGAGGAGTGTGACACTTCTGACCTGGAATCTCTCTCTGATCTGGGAGATGATGTCCAAAGAGACGATTTGTTTGCCGAGAAGGGCTGGGACAAGGCACCGCTTGCTGCATTCCGGGGGTTTCGGAATTCGCCTATGTCTGTGGGAGAGAGCGCACCAAGGGTGGAGGCATCAGCGCCTGAAGGAGAATCTTTCCCTGAACTTGTTCCTGTATCACCGGTGTCACACGCACCTGACACTGGAGCAAAGAAACTTTTATTGAGGCCTCCAATGCCTAGATTAGAGGTGGTCAAGGCACCGCGCCACCCAGATGCGGTCGTTCTGCCCGGGGAAGGGGACAGATCAACCATGCCTCCTTTGGCGAGACTACAGAGACTGTTTGGTCAAAAAGTTGCTGCAGAATATGGATGGGAGTATCCTTACTTGCCGAAGGACCTGCTGTATGAGGTGGAGGTATGCAGGGAGCGTTGGTACAATGACTTTGTTTGGACCCATCTCAAAGTCCTGCACGCTCGCAGATACTTAGCGTGTTCTCCAAGGGCTTCACAGCGCTTTAAAGACTGCAAAGCAGAATGGATGGTGGGAAGACACATCCACGCAGATAGATTAGTGATCAAACGCAAGGAAGGCGAAGATGTGGAATACCATCTAGAGACTGTGGATCAGCACCTGAAGTCACTAACTTTGCCGCACCCACGTTTCTACCTCTAGGAGAAAGAGACACCGTTTGTGTTATGCTACTGAGCTTTCTGGGGCAATTGTGTATTTGTGTGCCCGAAAGAAAAGAGAAAGGAACTGTTCCTGGTCATATTTTCCCGCCAAGAGATGATAGACGCTTTAGGGAAGAAAAGAGAAAAATTTCCATGGGTGCAGTTACTGTGATGCTGTCACCAGGTGGCAGTGTTGCGCAACGTTACAGACACTTCTCATGCACCCACTCTTTGGAGGAAAAAGGATTTCTTTTAGGAGAAATTTCTTTTACTCTCACACACGAATACATGTGTCAGGATTTACATGTTGGTTTCTTTAGTTTTTTTTCCCTCTGCAGGAGAGCATCCCAGCAAGATTTTAGACTCTGGGGAGGTCTTTAGTCAGGATGGGGAGGGAAAAAGTAAATGTTAATATGCAACCTTGAAATGTTTGATTATGTCTTTGGCTCCTCTTTTCTTTTTATTACAGGGGCTCAGACACAACTTTGCAATAGGATAGTGTTTCCAAAAGTTTTTTTGTGTTTTTCAAAATGTTAACGGTTTCTGGACTGAATCATGTCAGCCGTTGAGGATGTGGTTTATTCCAGACACTGGGGACCAGTGTCAAAAGACAGGAGGGAGTATGTAGCGGGTACTTACTTTCCCGGGGAAACTTTTAAATTTTTGAGGTGACACCAGTTGTCTATCTCCGGAGGTCCACCGGGTGGCGCTGTCACTTTGGGCCGACGGACGAATCATCGCTGTGTCGAATCCCTTTTTATCCTACTTCGGCAGCCGTGTGGTGGGGCGGGGAACCCGCTACGCATGCCGGGGAAGGGTATAAAGGGGGCCGGCCATTTTGTCACGGGGTTCGTTGTCCCTGGCACCTTTAGCCTGCGGACGGAGTTCGTGTTTTTCGTCCTCTGGGCACTAGGCCTGGAGGACCACCGGAGGTCGTGTTCCATCTCAGGCACCTTTAGCCTGAGGTGAGGTACTTGGACGGAGGTCCGGAACTCAGTGCCGAATCCCTTTTTATCCTACTTCGGCAGCCGTGTGGTGGGGCGGGGAACCTGCTACGCATGCCGGGGAAGGGTATAAAGGGGGCCGGCCATTTTGTCACGGGGTTCGTTGTCCCTGGCACCTTTAGCCTGCGGACGGAGTTCGTGTTTTTCGTCCTCTGGGCACTAGGCCTGGAGGACCACCGGAGGTCGTGTTCCATCTCAGGCACCTTTAGCCTGAGGTGAGGTACTTGGACGGAGGTCCGGAACTCAGTGCCCAACACTGAGTTCCGCGAGGGAAGAATCCTAGGGTGCTCCGGAGGTGGACGCCTTAATCCGAGGTGGACGTAATGGACCGGGGAGAGCTCCTCATCTGAAGACCTGGTGCAGCATACTGCCGGTGACGGGTGAGCCTCTTGTCGGAGACCGTCCAGAAGGTGAATTTCCCTTGTGCGGAGACCATTGCCCACTCTTTTGAGGAGAGTGGAGGAAAGAACTTGTGTCTGGGCCTATGTATCTACACTTTCACACCTCCTGTTCTGTTTGTAAGCAAGTAAGTCTCTGAATAAACGAGTGTTGGACTTGCAACGGTGTGAGACTCAGTTCCTGGCAGACGGTTGGATTTGATGCACAATACAGGCCCGAAGGTAAAGAAATAACTCTGGCCAATACCACTTATACATCTGTGGTGGAAGCCTGGCGTAGCGGACCCACTCGCTTTCCCATCATACCCCTAGACCAGAGACATTGCGAGCGAGAACTTTAATAGAGGGGATTGGGAGTGTGGGACCATTGCCCGCTACATATATATACACACACTTCTGGGCTGTATTTGGTTTAAATCGTCCACCAGAGGGAGCCTTATCCAATCTCACAGACACCACAGATACGTCATACAAGAAAACCAAATCTAACCAGCAACTAAGAATAAAACAGGGGAAGAGATTTACCTCCCCTTCAGCTAACACTTCATACTATGTTGCAAAACAGTCTAATTTGTGTCCAGGGGACACCTTCAAATATTAGGCAAAACAAATAGAATGTGTCTGCAAAACTCTTATAATAACACTCATTGCCAGCAGACAGCTCAACTGAGCTAAACAAACAGGTTTGATACAACAGATCTGAAAAACAAACAATGTTAAGAATATATGGAATATATATATATATATGTAGCACACGGATATTTTTCTCCCTCTTACCCAGGGGAGGGCTGGGCCAGGGGGCAGGGTGGCAATTGCCTCCCAGGCCGCCCTAACTTATGTTCAAAATGGCCGGCAGCCGCTGCCCGCTACTTTTTTTTTTTATTCTGGTCTAGGAAGTCGGGCGGGGGGCATGGCCATGGCGGCCGACCACTAGCTGTTGCATTCCGGGAGTTGTAGTTCGTACTAAAGCTTCTGGTGGGTGGAAAACACAGCAGCGCAGAGGAAACTACAACTCCCTGGGACCGGATTCTTAGAAGCAGGCAGAGGCAGGGCGTGCCAGGGAGTCGGGACGCAGGGCTGCAGGGTTGGGCGCTGGCTGCAACTTGACCCCAGGAGCGTTACCCCCCCAGGAGCGTTACCCCCCCAGGAGACCGTGGCGTTCAAGGACCTGCTGAGCTGAGATCACTGAGGTGAGAGACCCTGACACCCCTAGCTGACCCCCCATCTCCCCCCCATACACGCCATGTAACCTGCCCCAGTGATCAGGCTGCATTGATGGGCACAGGAGTTGGCTGCACTGATGGGCACTGGTGAGGCTGCATTAAAAAACCAGGTGGGCCATGAATGGTGAGCTGATTCGGTGGTTCAATGGGCCACTTGACTGGACTTGCCCCCAGGCCTAAGGCTGCCAGCCCTCCCCTGCTCTTACCTTCTCAAGCAGGGAGATTAGACACACCATGCCACATGCCCGTGTCCTCTAGATTATAAAGGTCAGGCGGTGTTACATACTTGGGTCCCGCAGCGAGTTGCTTCCTTCTTCTGGTTCTCCCCTCTATGTTTATAGAGGCGAGTCTTTACCTTTCCCAAATGAGGTCAATGTCCACACAACACATCAACTCCAACGAGAGTTTATTTTATCTTGCTTTTTAGTAGCCAGAAAGTGAAGTGAGAAAAGATTAGCAGATAGAAATGGATTCAGACACACTCTTGGCTTCGTCGCCACTCGGTCCCGAGTGGGTACAGCTCATCCGGATAGTCACTAAATAGCACTAGCAGCCGGCATGAAGCTGGAACAATGACTTAGTCCCCTCCAAGGACCAAGTCAAGGAGATCCCTCCTGAACTTGCAATACTCCGCAGAGGCAGTCTGCGAAGCAAGGAATCCTTCCCTCCGACAGGTCACCAGACCTTTCCCGAGACAGCAATACTTTATTACTCGCCTCTAGGGATGAGCTTCGCATTCGCGTCGAACACACGTTCAACTCGAACATCGGCCGTTCGATCGTTCGGCGAAGAACGAACTTTGCGGTCCGTTCGCGTTAAATTTGTGTTGCGTGACACGGCCCATAATTCACTGCGGCATCGCAGTGCATTGCTGGCTGATGATTGGCCAAGCATGCACTATGACCCGCATGCTTGGCCAATCACAGCGCGGAAAAAACGGAGAGCCGTAATTGGCCAAAGCCAGGGTGGCTTTGGCCAATTATGGCTCAGGGGGTTTAGTACACGCCCCACACTATATAAGGCCGCCTGGAAGTCGGCCTTGTGTAGTGTGTTGGCGTTTGTAAATGAGGCAGTTTCAGAGAGATAGACAGTGTCATTTATATTGAGTTAGATAGAGCAGGCAGGCGAGTCAGTTAGCTGCTGTTACAGTGTGTAGAGGATATATATGCATCCTAGGTGTTGTATATATTTATACACTGTATTGAGTTTAGATAGATCCGTTCCTGTTAGTCTCTATACTGTGACAGGCAGGCAGCTGATTGTGCTAGCTGCAGACAGTCAGGCCCCTTTCACACTGGGGCGGTTTGCAGGCGCTATTGTGCTAAAAATAGCGCCTGCAAACCGAGCCTAAACAGCGGCTGCTGTCTCTCCAATGTGAGAGCCAGAGGGCTTTCACACTGGAGCGGTGCGCTAACAGGACGTGAAAAAAAGTCCTGCTAGCCGCATCTTTGGAGTGGTGAGAGGAGCGGTGTGTTTACCGCTCCTACGCCGCTCCTTCCCATTGAAAGCAATGGGAAACCGCGGTAATACCGTTGGCAATGCGCCTCTACAGAGGCACATTGCCGGCGGTATCAACCCTTTTTCGGCCGCTAGCGGCCGAATACCTCCACAATTCCGACTGTATAGTGCCGCTAAAAATAGCGGCGCTATACCGCCAGCGCACCCACCGCCCCAGTGTGAAACCAGCCTCAGTGTTTCACTGAGGCTGGTTTCACACTGGGGCGGTGGGTGCGGTGGTGGTATAGCCCCGCTATTTTTAGCGGCGCTATACCGTCGGAATTGCGGAGGTATTCGGCCGCTAGCTTTGCGGTTTTAACCCCCGTTAGCAGCCAAAAAAGGGTTAATACCGCTGGAAATGCGCCTCTGTAGAGGCACATTGCCGGCGGTATTACCGCGGTTTCCCATTGCTTTCAATGGGAAGGAGCGGTGTAGGAGCGGTAAACACACCGCTCCTCTCACCGCTCCAAAGATGCGGCTAGCAGGACTTTTTTTCACGTCCTGTTAGCGCACCGCTCCAGTGTGAAAGCCCTCGGGCTTTCACATTGGAGAGACAGCAGCCGGTGTTTAGGCTCGGTTTGCAGGCGCTATTTTTAGCACAATAGCGCATGCAAACTGCCCCAGTGTGAAAGGGGCCTTAGTGTACTACTGTGTCCTTTGCATAGCGATCACCTAAAGCTCACCTGGATACAGTTATTCTCTATACTGTGACAGGCAGGCCGGTGATTGTGCTAGCTGCAGACAGTCAGTGTTTCACTTAGTGTACTACTGTGTGCTTTGCATAGCATTCACCTAAAGCCTACATTTTTGATGCAATACTTTGCAACAGGGCCCATTGCTGCGCTCTAAGTACAGTATCTGTGAGGCATACCTCCCAACTGGCACGGATTCTGCGGGTTTTACCCGCATAGGCTCCTCCTTCCCGCAGTCCCGCGAGAGTGTCATTTCTTCCGCACAGCAGGAAGCAGAAGGCACAGCAGACAGCATGAAGAGGAGGAAACAGCGAACGAGCAGGTAAGCCCCCCCCCCCCGCGATCGGTGGGCAAAACAGTGTTCTGCGGCACCCCCCCCCCCCGCCCCCCGCTCAACAACTTTCGTTAGCAGGGGAGAGGGGAGATCTTAATGTCAATTAAAAGTTGGGAGGTATGTGTGAGGGGTTGCAGTGTTGTGGCACCAGCACCAGTGCCTAAGGCCCAATTTTTCCGCCCCTGTTCAACAGGGGCATGCAATTACAATTATTGATCTAATATTTCACAGCTGGGCCCATTTTTCCTACCACTGTTCAACAGTGGCATGTAAATACAATTCCTGATATAATAGTTGACAGCAGGGCGTTCCAGCACCCACCAAGAATAACTGTGAGGGCTTACAGTGTTGTGGCAACACCAACACCTAAGGGCCAAATTTCAGCAGGGTATATACGGCAGGCCCCTACTTTCAAACATCCAACTTACAAACGACTCCTACTTGCAAACTGAAGGAGACAACAGGAAGTGAGAGGAAATCTACCCCTAGGAAGGGAAATTCTCTCCTGTAAGAGTTAATATGTGAAAAAGGTGTCTCCTCTCTACTGATGCTTTATCGCCAATCCTTGTTTCAAAAAAAACAAACAAATTTTCCAAAAACATTTGTCATTGGGATGGAAAGTGAGGTGACATGTTCTGAACAGGTGCACAGACAGCAAAACAAATGTTACAGGGGTGATAACCCTTCCCTGTGTTCTCCAAAAAAGCTTAAGGCCTCATGCCCACGGGCGTTTTTTCAGCCGCGTTTTTGAGCGTTTTTTTACAGCTTAAAAACGCCTGTCCATGTTAGTCTATAGCTTCATGCCCACCTAGGCGTTTTTGAGCTGTAAAGAGCATAGGCGTTTGTAAGCTGTAAAAAAAACCCAGGACCAGTGCGTTCCTCAGCGTCAGAATTAGGCAGGAAAAAACGCGAGCGTCAAAAAACGCGCAAAAACGCGCACTAACGCGCAAAAAACGCGCACTAACGCGCGGTCGCGTTTTTAGCTCCGACGTTTGTTTTTTTTAAAAAAAAAAAAATATTTACAATAACATGGACAGGCGTTTTTAACCACTTGCTTACTGGGCACATAACCCCCTTCCTGCCCAGGCGAAATTTCAGCTTTCGGCACTGCGTCGCTTTGAATGACAATTGCGCGGTCGTGCGACATGGCTCCCAAACAAAATTGACGTCCTTTTTTTCCCACAAATAGAGCTTTCTTTTGGTGGTATTTGATCACCTCTGCGGTTTTTATTTTTTGCGCTATAAACAAAAAAAGAGCGACGATTTTGAAAAAAAAACACAATATTTATTACTTTTTGCTATAATAAATATCCCAATTTTTTTTTACAAAAGTTTTTTTTTCTCAGTTTAGTCCGATACAAATTCTTCTACATATTTTTGGTCAAAAAAAATCGCAATAAGCGTTTATTGATTGGTTTGCGCAAAAGTTATAGCGTCTACAAAATAGGGGATAGTTTTATAGCATTTTTATTAAAATATTTTTTTTACTAGTAATGGCGGCGATCAGCAATTTTTATCGTGACTGCGACATTATGGCGGACACATCGGACACTTTTGACACCATTTTGGGACCATTCACATTTATACAGCGAACAGTGCTATAAAAATGCACTGATTACTGTATAAATGTGACTGGCAGGGAAGGGGTTAACACTAGGGGGCAGGGAAGGGGTTAACTATGTTCCCTATTTGTGATTCTTACTGTGGGGGGAGGGGACTGACTGGGGGAGGAGACCGATCTGTGTCCCTATGTACAAGGGACACAGCATCAGTCTCCTCTCTCCCTGACAGGACATGGATCTCTGTGTTTACACACAGAGATCCACGTCCTGCTTCTGTAACTGCCGATCGAATGTACCTGGCGGACATCGCGGCCGCCAGGCACGCTCCTTAGCATCACGTGATGCGCGCCGCACAGCTGTTCCCCGCCGCGCGCCCTCGGCGGCGCGCGGCGGGATGTAAACAGAGAAGGACGTCCTGGAGACGTCCTCTCGGCACTTGAGAGCCGCGCTGCAGCCGTCTTTCGGCTATAGCGCGGGTCTCAAGTGGTTAAGCTGCAAAAAACGCAGCTGTAAAAACGCCAGTGGGCATGAGGCCTAAAAATTGATTTTTTGGCTGGAGCTACACTTAAAAAATGTACCTGTTCCAAATTACAAACAAATTGTACTTAAGAACAAACCTACAGTCCGTGTCTTTTTTGCACCGCCTGTATACTGCTGTTCAGAGTATATAGGGCCTTTTTTTATTTTGGGTGCGGGGTTCCCGTTAATATCCATACAAGACCCAAAGGGGCTGGTAATGGGCTGGGGTAGGGGTGGGTGATGGGGTAGCCATGCCATTTTTCTCAATGATTTTCATCCATATTGCCGGGACCAGACATTACATTACATTACATTAAAGCCGCAAGCAGTTTGAAATGGCTTTTTTTCCCTCTAGAAATGTCATTTTGTGCAGTGACAGTTCTAAACAAGGGAAACACGTGCCACTTCACCGGCATACTTTAGACAACCCCCAGGTACGATATTTAAAGGAATATTTCACTTATTTTTTTTTTCACTTGAAGCATCATTAAAATTACTACTCCCGAAAAAACTACTGTTTTAAAAGATTATTTTTACATTGATACATGTCCCCTCGAGCAGGACTCGGGTCCCCAAACTGTTTTTAGGACAATAACATGTATTTTAGGCGTTATAATTAGCACTTTAGATTTTGAATGTTCGCGTCCATTGTATTTAATAGGGTTCTAAAGTTCGTGCGAACGGTCGGTCCGTTCGAAGGTTCTGGTGCGAACCGAACGGGGGGGGGGGGTGTTCGGCTCATCCCTACTCACCTCCTGTTATGGGACCGATCCTCCCCTGGCGTCCTCCGTGTCAGAGCGGTCACCCTCACGCGGGTTCCCTGGGACTCCTCTTCGGTTGTAGACCCAGTTAAAGGTACCGGGCCTACCTGGAACTCTGCAGCCTCGGGCTGAAGGTCCCCGAGACTCCTTGATTAAGATTGGGCGCACCCCCCTCTGAGGGGTAGCTCCCTCCGGGCAGTGGGCCCCGGGTAGTCACATTCCGGGCATGGACCCCGGGTATCTCTCTTCCGGGCATGGGCCCCGGGTATCTCATCCAGACCAATGGCGTCTGCCCCTTATATACCCCCTCCCGGCATGCACAGCAGGCCGGAACCGCCCACCAACGGCAGCCGAGAGAGGACATCTAATACCTACTCCATCACCTGTGGTTCAACCCCGGGCATAAGTAATAACACCACCTATACACCAGAAAGGGTAACTGCACGTCAGGTGACACAGCAGTAAGGCAGAGTCCAAATAATTAGAAGACCCGAGCCAACTATAGCTCTGGTCACCCCTAAATTTAGGTATAGCGGGGTTTGAATTTAGGGACCCCACTACATACACCCCCCTCTAAATGAGACACTGTCCCCAGTCTCTGAAATAAATTTACACACTCAATCCTGAGCAGGCGCAAATTTATTCCTGGAACTATGTACAAGGCAAAAATATGGTGCCTGAATCAAGACCTGAAAGTATAGCAAAGAGGGAGAAGGACAGGAAACAGTTTTCAAATATACATACACATAATTTACAATCCCTCCCATCATCCTATCACAACTGTATCCCACCCATTCTCCGATGTAGTTGCTTGAGGGTCTTCCTGCAGGGAAAGAAAAATATTATACACGCTAAATATCCTACACGCTAAACATTCTATCACTATATCAAGAAGTGAACTATCTCTCCGAGGAAAGATAGCTCCCTTCTACTAAAGCTGCATACACTAAGCCTAGTATATGAAAGCACATTTCCCAAAATAAGTGCAATAAAAGAAAAAGTCCAGCAAACCACTACCACCTAGTGGCAGCACACATCACTACCTAACCTAAGTGCGCACAGATGCACCGCAACACAAGATTCTCTTTGGTTGATCACGGCGGCTTCCAGCTTTTCCCTGACTAACTCTACCCCAAAGTTCAGTTTTCAAAAACCTTGTCCTTCGAACCTCCAGAGAGCAAATTCCCTGGGCATAGAGTCAAGCACAGCAGTTCAAGGCATTGTCCCTGAAGTGGTAAAATAGAAAAAAAAAAAAGTCCCACTTCAAAGATAAAAACGGGGATCAGGGAGATCAAGAGGCTTCCAGTTCTTATCCAAGGTCTCTATGGAATAGATCACATCGTCTCTGTCTTTGCTACAGATCACGACCCTATCTGCATGTATGTGCCGGCCGAGAGTCAAATCCTTTCGGCAGCCTATGTATCGCTCAGTCATTACGGCCGAAAATTTAAAATACCTATGGCCTTTCTTTACCTCCAAATGATCCCAGACAAAGTCACTGTACCATCGTTCCCGAGAGGCTTCAATCTCAAACAGCAAGTTCCTTGGAGCGTACGGATACTCCCATCCAAAGTCCGTAGCAACCTTTTGATTCAAGAGCCGTTGTAGTCGGGCCAAAGGCGGCATGGTCGTCCGATCTCCAGCTCCTGGTAGGACAATGGCATCCGGAGATCTCTGGGGGTGCACGGGCTCCAACTGTTGCATAGGCGGCCTTAATGGGGAACGGGCCTCCGGAACAGCAGGCACGGAAGACACCGGAACATGCAAATCGGGCACAGGAACAACTTCTCCAGCAAGAACAGGGGTTTTCCCCCGGGGTGTAGTTTCCCCAGAGTCCATGGGTGAACCCTCCTTAACACTGCGGGGAGAGGTCAGCGGAATTTTGTCCCATCCCTTCTTTGCAAACATTTCTTCTATCTCAAAATCATCGCCAATGTCAGAGGAAGATTCTATGTCTGAGGTATCATACTCTTCTGCTGGCAGATAAACTTTCGTAGACGCAGAGTCACTGGCTTTTAAAAGTTCCCGCGGGGTCAGGTACCCAAGCATCCCCAATGGAACGGACACTGAGCTTCTTCCCTTTCCCCGGCAAACATGACACAGTTCTCCCAGCCACCTTACCTTCCCCCTCCGTGGATCTCTTGGAGATCCATCCAACAGGACGATCCGGTTCAGGCAGGCGCTGGGGCGGGCCTTGACCGCGGCTGCGGGAAGCCTTTACGTATCCCACCTTCCTTTTAGCAGGCGGAAGGGAGGATCCTGTTGCAATTGTTCTCTGCCTCAAGCTCCTTAATGGCCAGAACTTCAGTCCTTACATCCGCTATCTCCACGGTAGTGTGCGTGGGCATGGCGGTGGGAGCACATATTTCCTCCTCAGGAACAACAGTACCTGAGATACAGTCCACACGGTAGACTTTCGGCACCTCCGTTGGCTGTTCTAACTCAAAGAGGAACTCCCCACAGCGGGTACATCTCCCGAAAGGGCGAAGCTGTATGACCAGTCCCTGGCACTTCGAACAGGTCATGCCCAAGGCCTCTACATCTCTGCATGTGTAGAGGGCAAAGCGACCTCGGGGCTTCAGCCAGATCCCTGTATCCGTCAGGGAGGCCACAACAGGGGCAACGTCCATGGTTGAGCCGGGCAAAGAAACATGAGATCCCGGTGAAGCAGACATCCATGGAGCAGTAAACATGTTACCTCGTCAATGGTTCCATCAGCACTGTCCCTTTGGCGCCAAACGCACCACGTGGAACACACACCTGGCGGGGCTCCTCCCCTTTGTCTCCTTCTGCACGCAACTCGCAGGCTTTTCCAGACTTTGAGACACGCCCACGAACTACGCAGTTGGAAATTACAGCCAGGCCTGTACTTTTTTTCTCTCACTTTTGGCGCAGTCCAATTTTTCCAAAAATGGCCGACCTCCAAAGAGCCATGCGGGAAAGCAAAGTCCAGCTCCCAGAAACAGCTGCAGAATCCCGGACTCGAGCCCCCACGTGTAGCACATGGATCTTTTTCTCCCTCTTACCTTCTCAAGCAGGGAGATTAGACACACCATGCCACATGCCCGTGTCCTCTAGATTATAAAGGTCAGGCAGTGTTACATACTTGTGTCCCGCAGCAAGTTGCTTCCTTCTTCTGGTTCTCCCCTCTAGGTTATAGAGGCGAGTCTTTACCTTTCCCAAATGAGGTCAATGTCCACACAACACATCAACTCCAACAAGAGTTTATTTTATCTTGCTTTTTAGTAACCAGAGAGTGAAGTGAGAAAAGGTTAGCAGATAGAAATGGATTCAGGCACACTCTTGGCTTCATCGCCACTCGATCCTGAGTGGGTACAGCTCATCCAGATAGTCACTCAATAGCACTAGCAGCCGGCATGAAGCTGGAACAATGACTCAGTCCCCTCCAAGGACCAAGTCAAGGAGATCCCTCCTGAACTTGCAATACTCCACAGAGGCAGTCTGCGAAGCAAGGAATCCTTCCCTCCGACAGGTCACCAGGCCTTTCCCGAGACAGCAATACTTTATTACTCGCCTCCTGGTATGGGACTGATCCTCCCCTGGCTTCCTTCGTGTCAGAGCGGTCAGCCTCACGTGGGTTCCCTGGGACTCATCTTCGGTTGTAGACCCAGTTAAAGGTACCGGGCCTACCTGGAACTCTGCAGCCTCGGGCTGAAGGTGCCCGAGACTCCTCGATCAAGATTGGGCGCACCCCCCTCTGAGGGGTAGCTCCCTCCGGGCAGTGGGCCCCGGGTAGTCACCTTCGGGGCATGGGCCCCGGGTATCTCTCTTCCGGGCATGGGCCCCGGGTATCTCCTCCAGATCAATGGTGTCTGCCCCTTATATACCCCCTCCCGGCATGTACAGCAGGCCGGAACTGCCCACCAACGGCAGCCGAGAGAGGACATCTAATACCTACTCCATCACCTGTGGTTCAACCCCGGGCATAAGTGATAACACCACCTATACACCAGAAAGGGGAACTGCACGCCAGGTGACACAGCAGTAAGGCAGAGTCCAAATAATTAGAAGACCCGAGCCAACTATTGCTCTGGTCACCCCTAAATTTAGGTATAGCGGAGTTTGAATTTGGGGACCCCGCTACATATAAATATTATTTTATTGCAGTCTTGGCAGAGTTCGCCTTCAAAAAGACTGCCAAGTACATGAAAAACTCCTGTGTGTTGTTGGGAAGAGCCTAATACAAATTTCACTTTGAAAAGTAAGTAATTAAAAAAAACTGTATTGATTGACATCATTAGATACAGCCAAGGTACTTGGGGGAGGGGCGGAGGGGCTTCCCCTCTCTTCAGGGCTAACAGGTAAAGAACAATAAAGATAAGACAAAATATGGTAATCCATATCAGTTCAATGTTAGTACAGTAAGTACATTTCAGTATCAATGTATAAAATCTAGTCCAGGGTTAGGCAACCCGACTCCCTCCCCATCAGCATAGCAGCGCAGGGAAGTGTCAGTGAGACACTAATGCAGGCCCGTCGCTACAGGACAGGCAAAACAAGCAATTGCTTGGGGCCCCCAGCTGGCCTGGGGCCCCCAACTTTCCCTTTCCAGGCTGTAGCGTGGCCGAGCTCCTCAGCAGCTCGGTGGCAGTAACGGCCGGATTCAGTACTGCAGCGATGAGCTCTTCTTCTGGGCTGACAGTCTGTGTGTTACAGAGTTCAGCCCAGCCCCTCCCTCCTCCACACGAAGCTCTATCAGAGGCTGGGTGGATCTGCTCTTTCTTTCCCGCTCACACTCCTGGTAGCTCGTGTGTTGTCTGTGAAGAAGATGTGTGGGCGGGAAAGTTAAAACAGAGCAGTCACCTCGGCATCCACAGCCTTGAAAAAAAAAAAAAAGCGAGCCTCCTGGGACTGTCCATTGCCAAGTAAGTGACAAGTGAGCTTCTCCTCGCTCCATTCCTGCTCTCTCCCCCCCCTCTCTGCATATTACTAGCAGCCTGTTATTACTAGCACTGCAGCCTGTGACAGTTTCTTGCCCTCCTATGTTTTTTTATGTGGGTTCATGCTGGCATGCTGCAGTTTGGCCACAATGCTGGTGTACTGGCACTGTCTTCCTGCATGTTACCCCCGGTCCCATAGACTTCTAATAGGTTGTACATTTTTTGCTGCATGTTCTGAAAGTGCACAAAAAGTCCTGCATGCTGCATCTTTGGTGCAATTCCAGAAAATGCAGCAAAAACGCAAAACCTAAAAGAAGTCTGAGGGACTGCAGCTATGGAAAACCGCCAGCACACCAGTGCAGTGGTGGCCTGTCCATTAAGGGTGCTGCCCCCTTCATCATGCCACATCCTATATGTAAAATTGATAGATTCCTGCCTTGCATGAATCTATCCATGGCCACCGTGCCCACCCCCTATTTAGGTGTCTGTGTCCGGAGGGGGTGTGACAGTGGCTGCATATGATTGGCACAGTGGCTGCATTTGATGGGGCATGGTGGCTGCATTTGATGGGGCACGGTGGCTGCATTTGACGGGGCATGGTGGCTGCGTTTAATTGGCACGGTGGCTGCATTTGATGGGGCACAGTGGCTGCGTTTGATGGGGCACAGTGGCTGCGTTTGATGGGGCACAGTGGCTGCGTTTGATGGGGCACAGTGGCTGCGTTTGATGGGGCACAGTGGCTGCGGTTGATGGGGCACAGTGGCTGCATTTGATGGGGCACAGTGGCTGCATTTGATGGGGCACAGTGGCTGCGTTTGATGGGCACAGTGGCTGCGTTTGATGGGCACAGTGGCTGCATTTGATGGGCACAGTGGCTGCATTTGATGGGCACAGTGGCTGCATTTGATGGGCACAGTGGCTGCATTTGATGGGGCACAGTGGCTGCATTTGATGGGGCACAGTGGCTGCGTTTGATGGGCAACAGTGGCTGAGTTTGGCACAGTGGCTGCATTTGATGGGGCACAGTGGCTGCATTTGATGGGCACAGTGGCTGCATTTGATGGGGTACAGTGGCTGCATTTTATGGGGTACAGTGGCTGCATTTGATGCAGCACAGTGGCTGCGTTTGATGGGGCACAGAGGCTGTGTTTGATGGGGCACAGTGGCTGCGTTTGATGGGGCACAGTGGCTGCGTTTGATGGGGCACAGTGGCTGCGTTTGATTGGGCACAGTGGCTGCGTTTGATGGGCAACAGTGGCTGCGTTTGATGGGCAACAGTGGCTGCATTTTGTTTGGCACAGTGGCTGCATTTTGTTTGGCACGGTGGCTACATTTTGTTTGGCACAGTGGCTGCATGTCCATTTTGCTTGGGGCCCCCAAATTCCCTCAAACGGCCCTGCACTAATGCATTCCAATTTCAGAGTTCCCCATGCCACACCTGCACTGAGGGGGAGGCACTGTGCCCACACACATTATAAAAGATGGGAAACATTGTTTGGTTCTCTAACTTTGCTGTAGTTGCAATCATCAGCTTTTGTGATGGGGAAGAGATTGGGTGCAGTTCTGGTAGGGGGGGGGCGATCCCTGTTTCCAGGAGGAGGAGGACTGTGATTGGCCACTGCTAAAGCCAGTCACAATTCTGCTAGCCCCGTCCACCATCTGGAGGAAGATGACTCGCTTGGTTGCCACTACCAATCTCAAAGAAGGGATTTCACTGTGATTGTAGTTTTCTCAATCAGGTGACAGTTTGTGGAATTACTGTTGAGTTTCTGGGAACTTTGTTGAAATGATTCCTGAACCTTTGGGTCGCTTACTACTCAACCCCTGCACTCTGTGTCCCTTTAAGCCACAGCCAGCAGATGTGCAGGGAGGTACAGTGGTTGAGCAGATGACAAAGGGGGTACATTGATGGGGCAGATGAGCAGGGGGATTACAGTGGTGGGACAGAAGAGCAAGGGGGTACAGTGGTGGTGCAGATGTGCAGAAGGTATAGTGGTGGGAGGGATGAGAAGGGGGTTCAGCAGTGGGACAGAAAAGCAGGGGAGTACAGTTTGATGGGGCAGATGAGCAGGGGGTTACAGTGGTGGGACAGATGAGCAGGGGGGGGGGGTTCAGTGTTGGGCCAGATCACAAGGGGGTTACAGTGGTGGGACAGACGAGCAGGGGGGTACAGCGGTGGGGCAGATGTGAAAGGAGGTGCATTGGTGGGACAGATGTGCAGGGGTTACAGTGGTTGGTCAGAAGAGCAGGGGGTACCGAAATGGAGCATATGTACAGTGGGGTACAGTGATGGGGCAGAGGAGAAAGGAGGTCCATTGGTGGGACAGATGAGCAGGGGTTTACAGAGGTGGGGCAATAGGAGCAGGGCGGTACAGAGGTGGGGCAGATGTGCAGAGGAGAAAGGAGGTTCATCGGTGGAACACATGAGCAGGGGGAACAGAGGAGGGACAGATGTGCAGGAGGTACAGTGGTGGGGCAGATGAGAAAGGGGGTTACAGTAGTGGGGTAGATAAGTTCAGTGTTAGGACAGATGAGAAGATGGTTCAGCAGTGAGTCAGAAGAGCATGGGGGTACGGCGTTGGAGCAGATGCGCAGGGAGGTAGAGTGGTGGGGCAGATGGGAAAGGCGGAACATTGGTGGGGCAGATGAGCAGGGGGTTACAGTGCTGGAACAGAAGAGCTGGGTGGTACAGTGGTCAGGCAGATGTACAGGGGGGTTACAGTGGTGGGACAGATGAGCAGGGGGGTACAGAGGTGGGGCAGATGTGCAGGGTAGTACAGTGTTGAGGCAGATGTGCAGGGGGTTACAGTGGTGGGGCAGATGTGCAGGGGGTTACAGTGGTGGGGCAGATGAGAAAGGGGGTACATTGGTGGGGCAGATAAGCAGGGGGTTACAGTGGTGGGACAGAAGAGCAGGGGGGTACAGAGGTGAAAAAGATGTGCAGGGGGGTACAGTGGTGAAACAGATTTGCAGGGGGGGACAGTGATCTGAAGTATGGAGTTGCATTAATTGGGGCTGAGCTGAGGCATGAGAGTGCAGGATGTTAATCTCACACTACTACTCAAGTAGTTTACAGCATTTACTTTATAAAAAATCCTTTTCGGGATTGAGAGTGTAAAGTTTAAATTTTTTTGTTATAGAATCGGCACACTCAGTTTCTTTGAAAACATTTTTCGGCACACTGTGCTCAAAAGGTTGCCTACCCCTGATGTAGTCTGATGATACTAATTGATCATTGTCCATAGGTATGTATGTTTTAACTTATGCCTAATCAGGGCTTTTTTTATCAGGGAATAGCTGCAGGAACTCCACCCTTCCGAGTCACACTTCATCTATGCCCCCTACCTGTCTCTGAGCACCACCCCTTGGTTCCACCCCCTATCCACCTCCCAGTACAGCACCTTTCAGAGAATACAGAACCAAGTATTTTGTGCTACTCAGTAATTTCAATGAAATTTGGTAATAAAAACAAGAAAGATAGTAAAAAAGATCCCTTGCAATGAGCAACAATAGACTCCACCCCAGAAACAATAGTCTCCACCCCAGAAACAATAGTCTCCACCCCAGAAACAATAGTCTCCACCCCAGAAACAATAGACTCCACCCCAGAAACATTAGATCCCCCAGAAACATTATATCCCCCAGAAACAATAGATCCCCTAGCAACAATGGATCCCACACACAACAAAAGACTTTCCCCCTGAAACAATGGACCCCCCACCACAAAATACCACCTCAGCAGCAATAGACCCCTAGCAGAAATAACAGACTTCTCAGCAGCCAGCATCAATAGACTCTCCAGCAGCCAGCAACAATATACCTCTCCCTCAACAGTAGATCCCACCCAGCAACAATTGACCCCCCAGCAAGATAAGACCCCCCACCAGCAACAGTAGACTTACACAGAAACAATAGACCTCCACACAAAAACAGATCCCCACCAGGGACAATAGATATCCCAGCAGCCAGCATCAATAGACCCTCCAGCACCCCTTTCCAGTACATACATTCAGTGCTGGAGGTGCCGGAACTGCGTTCCCCCACTTTCCCGCTGAAAAAAAGCCCTGTGCCTAATAATCCCAGTGGACAGAAAGGAGGTGAAGTTGGATTGCTTCTATTTTTTTTTAATTCCCCATTATTCAAAATCCATTGCAGGTTTTTCTCTTTTTGACATTATTAATGTCCGGATATTTGGTGTTTACTTATCAGCAGAGACGCAGGGATTAGTTGAGCGGGTGGTCCTAGTCCACTCTGGCCATCTCTTTTATTTCCCTTCAACAGTGCACTGTGTATGTCTATCCATGTAAACCATTTTTTATTATTACTACTTGTTTGTTTAGGTTTGGGAGAAACCCCTTTCTCCTCTATGATTTATTTCATATTGCTAGGATGAAATGTGTATTCTTTATTATGTAGCATTCAACCAATAAAGTATTTTTTATTTTTGATACATTACCAATCGATTTGTGGTTGATTCACCCTATAATCTTCAGTTGGGCCCTGCCCCAACATCCCTTCCCTTTTTATTTCTCTAGTGTATTTTGGTTAGGAGGATCCCGTTTTTTGATTTAACGAATCAATCGTTTGGTATCATATATGTATATTGTCTCACTGTGAATCAGGCAACCACCTCTCTTGTTTTGGATTGCTTCTATCCCCGCAGAGCAACTTCCAAATCCTTCCTACCTCTCCCTCTCTATCCCTCCCTTCTTTAGAGATGCACTGTATTTGTCTGTTTTCTTCCAGTTCTCTGAGGATTACAGCGATCTATCGGCTTCTTGGGCCAATGTCTGGATCAGTATCGTGCTTTTTTGACGACTTCACTGCCGGCTAACCCTACGTTCTCTCCTCTGAAATATCCACTATCATTCTTGGTGACTTTAACATCCCTGTTAATGTTAACAGCCCGACTACAGCTCAACTTAACCTCATCTTTTGACCAAACACAATGGACACACACTTCGACCCACTCCAATGGTAATATCCTCGACCTTGTATTCTCCAATCTCTGCACTCTTGGCAACCTCACCAAACCCCCTTTTCTCTCTCTGATCACAACCTCATCAGTTTCACAGTAGCCGTGTCTTCAACCTCCTATCCCTTCAAGAAGCATACAAATACTTGTAGAAACCTTTGCCACTTTATCCCTTCTCTTCTCTATTCTGCTACTGACCACCTTAATGACAAAATCTCTCCCCTGACTTGGCCACATCTGTCTACATCAGTTCACTCTCATTCGTACTGGACGCACTTGCTCCTCTAACTACATGCAGAATCAGGCTCCGACCATTACAACCCTGGCAAACTGACAACACCAGAAATTTCAAGAGACATTGTCGTGCTCTGGAATGACTGTGGCGTAAACCAAATCATTGCAGGACTTCACCCTATATAAATCTGCCCTCCTAAAATACAATTCCTGCCTCCATGCTGCCAAAAACAAACCTACTCTCTGCTTTGTCTCCCACTCGCTCTACCGACTAATCCACTCACTGCCCAAGAGTGCTAATCACTTCAAAGACAAGATTGATGCAATACGTGAGAACACCTCCACTGTATAGACATCTTCCTCACTTAACATCCCCTTTTCTAACAGCACAGTCAGCACTTTCCTCTTTTGACCCGGCTACAACTAAAGAGGTTACAAAACTTTTCAGATGCCCACCTAACCAATTGTATACTGGATCCTGTTCCCTTGCAACTACACTTATTCTATACTATGCTCCCTCACTCACATCTTTAATCTCTCCCTCTCTACTGGCACCTATACTTAAAAAGAGCTCATTGGACCCCACCAACCTTAACAACTTAAGACACATCTCATTGCTCCCATTTACCTCTAACCTTCTGGAACGCTTATGCCGCGTACACACGATCGGACATTCCGACAACAAAACCGTGGATTTTTTTCCGAAGGATTGTTGGCTCAAACTTGTCTTGCATACACACGGTCACACAAATGTTGTCGGAAATTCCGAACGTCAAGAACGCGGTGACGTACAACACTACGACGAGCCGAGAAAAATGAAGTTCAATGATTCCGAGCATGCGTCGGATTCCGAGTATGCGTAGGATTTTTGTGCGTCGAAATGTGTACACACGGTCGGAATTTCCGACAATAAAACTTTTGTTGTCGGAAAAATTGAGAACCAGCTCTCAAACAATTGTTGTCGGAAATTCCGACAGCAAATGTCCGATGGAGCATACACACGGTCGGAATTTCCGACAACAAGCTCACATCGAACATTTGTTGTCGGAATCTCCGACCGTGTGTACGCAGCATTAGTCTACAATCATCTGAGCTCTTACCTCATTGAAAACAACCTTCTTGACCACTTACAGTTTGGCTTTCGCTTGCAGCACTCCACAGAAACTCACTAATGATTTACTAACTGCTAAAACCCATGGCCACTACTCCATACTCCGACTAGTTGACCTCTCTACAGCCTTCGATACTGTTGACCACCCGCTCCTTTTCAATAAACCACATTCCCTTGGCCTCCAAGATTCTGCTCTATCCTGGTTCTCCTCCTACCTATCACAGTGCTCCTTCTGTGTTACCTACAACCCTGTCTCTTCCTCTCCAATTCCTCTTTCTGTAGGGGTCCCCCAAGGCTCTGTTCTTGGACCCCTTCTCTTCTCTATCTACACCTCCTCCCTTGGTCACTTGATAACCTCCCACATCTTCCAATACTATCTCTATGCTGATGATACCTGTGACAGACCTAACCAGGACAGGGGCTTTTGGAGAGGACTAGGAGCAAGCCTCTTACCAACTGACTATGGGCCCTGGCATTAAGGGGAAAACTACTCTTTAGGAGGCATATGCCTGGGGGATCCGTAGAGAGATCTTGTTTCCTTTTTAAGTTCATGTCTCCCCATAACACACAGACTCTGAGAACTGGAGGTTTTATATCCATATTTGGGACCTCTATGCCTCAAACCAGCAATGACTGTAGATATTAATGTAATCCGCTCAAACCACTGGGGTCCCCTGCTAAATTGTGTTTATTGTAAGTAGGTCTCCTGCTATAGTCTGTTGCCTACTAGTCTGAGGTGGGGTGAGATAATTGTTTGCATTGTTAATTGTGCTAATTAACTCACCTATTGTCTGCTTGCAAACTACTGTGGGAATGTTGAACTTATGATAATATGTAGTGTACTTTGTGAGCTTGTGGCTGGGAAGTCTGACCTGAAGTGGGGATATCTGATTAAATACAACATTGTCCAGGTGGCTAGTTGTTTAATTAATTTAAAGCGGAGGTTCACCCAAACTGACAACATTATTCTAACACAATCATTGCACAACGCACATACTCAAAAGCCACAACATTTTTTATTTTTTTTAAACAATAAATACCGTAGTATAGCCATCCAAACTGTGACTTCCGGGATTCCCCTCCCGCGGGAGTAGGCGTATCTTATTCTTTCCCCAGTGCCGCAATGCGATGTGGGACTTCTCTGCAATATTTTCTTGGAGCACAGTGTCGTGCTACCCAAGATGCAATGTGGATCGCCGTGCTGCGAAATCTCGAGAGATGACGCGTGACGTCGGTCACGTGATGAGGGCGCCTCTAATATCGCCATTTTAAAAACTGGCATGCAGGTAAATATTGCCATTAGGTACCTGAACACTGCGCAGGCGCGAGAACAAGCGGTGAATGCTGGGACAAGAGCATTCACCGCTTCCAGGAAATGATTGCTTGTGGGCTTCACAATGCCCACAAGCAAAATGGAAACTGACAGGAACCGAGAATATAAGTTGTTCTTTACCACGAAAACGGACAGGTTGCATTAGCAGACAACGAAAAAGTGAGTATACCTTAGTTTTGTAAAACGCCATTGAATGCTAAAAAAAAACAAAAAACGATCTGCCGCGGAACCCCCGCTTTAATGTTTATAGTACGTGTTGGTTGTTGTTTAGCTATGGTAATTAAATTCCTGTGTACAGTTTGTATTGTTAGAGTAATATGATCAGGAGGGGGAATGTCCTCCTGTAGGGTATAAAGTATATTAGTTTAAATAAAAGTCTTTCCTTTTGGTTTTTACCTCACATCTTGCCTGTGTACGATGTTTGGGGTAAAAAGTGCTGATATTGGCTCTCGATCTGCTCGGAACGGTTTGGAGGGCAGGAGGTGCTGGTTGGCAGAGGGAAGCACCTAGTCAGTATGCCCAAACAATACCTAAATCTACCTTTCTACTTCTCACCTCACTCCTTCAGTCTCCTCGCGCATTACTAACTGACATATCAGCATGGATGTCACACCACATCCTTAAGGCCCCTTTCACACTGGGGCGTTTTTCATGCGGTTTAGCGCTAATATTAGCGCTATTATACCGCATGAAAAAATCATGCCCTTTAGCCTTCAATGTGAAAGCCCGAAGGCTTTCACACTGAAGCGGTGCGCTAGCAGGACCGCTCCAAAAGTCCTGCTAGCCGCTTCTTTACAGCGGTAAAGGAGCGGTGTGTTCACCGCTCCTTTACCGCGATCTCCCATTGAAATCAATGGGACAGCGCGGTAATACCGCCCGCAAACCGCAGCAATAGCCGCGGTTTGCGGGCGGTATTAACCCTTTTTCGGCCGCTAGCGGGGGTTAAATTTACCCCCCTAGCGACCGCATACCGCGGTAAGAACGACGGTATAGCAGCGCTGAAAATCGCGCTGCTATACCGCCACCGCTCCTGCCCGCCCCAGTGTGAAAGGGGCCTAAGCTAAATCTCTGTAAAACTGAGCTGTAAAACTGAGCTGATAATATTCCCCCCTGACCGTGCCCCCTCCATGACTTTTCCATCGAGGTCAATAATGCAACCATAAATCCCTCCCCTCACACCAGGGTACTAGGTGTAATCCTAGACTCTGACCTGTCCTTTCAGCCCCAAATGCAATCATTGTCAAAAGCAATGTCGCAGTCCCGCCGCAGATCGCCGCCATTATAAGTAAAAATAATTTAAAAAAAAAAGTCTCTAAATCTTTCCCCTATGTTGTAGATGCAATAACTTTTGCGCAAAACCATTCAATATACGCTTATATGTAGAAGAATACATATTGGCCTAAACTGAATACATATTTTTTTATATATATTTTTTTAGATATGTATTATAACAGAAAGTCAAAAAACATTATTTTTTTTCAAAATTGTTGCATTTTTTTGTTTATAGCGCAAAAAATTAAAACTGCAGAGGTGATCAAATACCACCAAAAGACAGCTCTATTTGTGGGGAAAAAAAAGGACATCAATTTTGTTTGGGTACAGCGTTGCATGACTGCAAAATTGTCAGTTAACAATTTAAGGACCAAGCCTGTTTTTCAGACTCAGTGTTTACAAGTTTAAAACTTTTTTTTTTTTGCTAGAAAATTACTTAGAACCCTCAAATATTATACATTGTTTTTTTTCTAACATCCTACAGAATAAAATAGCAGTCATTGCAATACTTTTTGTCACATCGTATTTGCGCAGCGGTCTTACAAGCGCACTTTTTGGGGAAAAAATTCACTGTTTTGAATTAAAAAATAAGACAACAGTAAAGTTAGCCCAATTTTTTTTTTATATTGTGAAAGATAATGTTACGCCGAGTAAATTGATACCCAACATGTCACACTTCAAAATTGCGCCCGCTCGTGGAATGGCGTCAAACTTGTACCCTTAAAAATCTCCATAGGCGACGTTTAAAAAATTCTACAGGTTGCATCTTTTGAGTTACAGAGAAGGTCTAGGGCTATAATTATTGCACTCGCTCTAACGATTGCGGCGATACCTCACTTGTGTAGTTTGAACACCGTTTTCATATGCGGGCGCTACTCACGTATGCGTTCGCTTCTGCGCGCGAGCTCATCGGGACGGGGCACTTTAAAAAAAAATATTTAGTTTTCTTATTTATTTTAATTGATTTTATTTATTTTTACACTGTTTTATAAAAAAAAAAAGTCACTTTTATTCCTATTACAAGGAATGTAAACATCCCTTGTAATAGAAAAAAGCATGACAGGTCCTCTGGGGTCAAAAAGACTTCAGATCTCATATTTACACTAAAATGCAATAAAATAAAAAAATGTCTGTAGCGGGGTCCTAAATTTAGGGGAAGTGTTTGAGTGGTAGTTATGTTCAAACACCCTAATTGTCAGGATCTTATCAACCATTTTGTCCGCAGGGAGAGTATCAGTGTACAGTTCCCTGTGGCCTGCAGGTGGCGCTGCCATAGTGGGCGGGGGTTGAACCGCTGATACAGTGCTGTGCCTTGTGTGTCCCCTCTCAACAGCAATAGAGTGGGCGTGGTCTAACTGCTGTGCATGCTGGGAGAGGATATAAAAGGGGCAGACGCTGCCTGTTTGTTGTTGGTTCTGGTTCGTTGTCAGGGGTCCTGCCCCAGGAAGTGTGTTCCTGTCCGCCCTGGGCACCTTTGGCCCAGGGGCGGGAGGTCGGTGAATCAGTCCCAGGCACCTTTAGCCCTGGGGCTGCAACTGAAGGCCTTGGGCCCAGCACCTTTGGCTGGGGCCCACCAAGGATCAAGGAATCTCAGGGTGCCGCCTTGCGAGGGGACCCGCATCTTAGATGAGGAGGCCGGGGGAGGAACCGTTCTGAGGGACTGGTGAGAAGTCACAGTGAAGGAAGGGACCCGGTAACTCTCTGGAGGGATGTCTTCTCCTTAACAGAGGTTAAGCTTGAAACACCAAGTTCACCAGGTCTGTGGCAGAGACCAAGTTCACCAGGTCTGTGGCAGAGACCAAGTTCACCAGGTCTGTGGCAGAGACCAAGTTCACCAGGTCTGTGGCAGAGACCAAGTTCACCAAGTCTGTGGCAGAGACTGTACGTTAAGTTAGAGCACCATTCTGGCTGCTAGTCCCTATCTAGGGAGACTATCCAAATGGGCTGAGTCTGCTTGAGAATCTGAGCAGTGAAGTGTATTACGTTTGTGCCTGGACCTCTTCCACACCTTATGCTGTCCTGTTCTCTCTCCAACCTTTCCTATCAGAGACTGTGCTTTTAAGAGTAGAAATGGTGGGGATAACTCAAAAGAGAGACACCCAAAAAGGTCGGACTTTGGAGGCACAAGACATGGTAGGTAGTCAAAATATGTAAAAATATATATTTATTATAGAAAGACAACACAGAGATTACAAAAATGCAAAAGAGAGTTAAAATATTGTCACAAGATGGATGATCTCGAGTCGTCTTCTGATGTCGGAGAAGACGCTGAGATTGATGACATATTCATCAAGAAGGGCTGGGACAGAATACCCCTATCCTCCGCCAAAAGTAGAAGGGACTCGCCCAAAACTACTGGGGACGTTACACCCCGGGTGGAAGCCCATGTGTCTCGGAAGGGATCTGACCCCATGCCTGAGTAATCCGGACCTGTGGTGCCCGTGGGCATCGCTACGGAGGACTGTGTTTTGCTACAAGCTGCTGTAATGGATTCCCGGGCAGTGAAAGTGCCCGGCATCCGGAATCTATTGTTCTGCCAGGTGCGGGAGACCGTGCCACGCTTCCAACACTCTCCAGATTGCAGCGGCTGTTCAACCAAAAGGTGGCTGCTGACTACGGATGGGAGTACCTGTATGTCCCGAGGGATCTACTGTTCGAGGTTGAGGCCTACAGAGAGAGGTGGTATGCGGACTTCCTATGGAACTACCTGAAAGTGCCACACGCCCGCAGGTATCTCTCTTGTTCCGCGACTGTTGCCGAGAGATATCGGGGGTGTAAGAAAGAATGGATGGTGGGTCGGCACATTCATGCGGACCGGGTAGTTGTTTGTCGGAAGGAGCGGGAAGATGCCATCTATTCCATAGAGACTTTTGACAAAAGATGGAAGCTCCTCATTCTACCCGATCCTAAGTTTTATTTGTGAGAGACTGAACTCTGTTTTTTTTTGTACTTTATTCCGAAGTGTACTCTTCCGGAGTTCAAGAACTTTTGCCCTTGCAGATGGGGTGATCTACTCAGCTGGAGAGCAGGGGAGCTGTTACTGTTTTTCTCTCCGCTCACAGCCCAACAAAGACAGACTTTGGGGTAGAAATAGTTCAGGGCCACAGTCAGGTTCAAGAAGAAGTGGAGGGAAAATTCGTCTTCAAGAAAGAAAAGTTTTTCTGGGACAAGTGTTTTGACGGCGGCACTTCCACTAGGTGGCGGTGTTGCTCAAGTTTGAGCAAAGAAAAAAAAACTCTTGCACTACATTTAAAAGTGTGTTTTACTTGCTAGAAGGAAAGGATTTTTCCCCCGGGGAGAATTTTTTCTCTTCTAATGTACATAGAAGTCAGGATGTCAAATTTGTTGGTTTTATGTGTGCTTTCTCCCTCTGCAGGTGGATACCAAGCAAATCACTGAGTATGGGTGGATTTAGCTATTGCATGAGGGGAGGGAAATGTAAATAATAAAAATGTTTTTTTTTAAAAATATGTGACATTTGAGAATGGGATGTACACATTTGTTTTCTACTACTCTTCCTTCATCTCTTCATTTAACTCCCTTTCCCCATGTTCAGGTTCCGGCACAAACAAACATTTTTCCAAATTGTTTTTTTTTGTAGATAGTTTCTGGAATAGGTCTATGTCGACTCAGGCTTGAGAGGCATAGGTTTGCTCAAGACACTGGGGACAGTGTCTAATTTAGTGGGGGGAGTATGTAGCGGGGTCCTAAATTTAGGGGAAGTGTTTAAGTGGTAGTTATGCTCAAACACCCTAATTGTCAGGATCTTATCAATCATTTTGTCTGCAGGGAGAGTATCAGTGTACAGTTCCCTGTGGCCTGCAGGTGGTGCTGCCATAGTGGGCCGGGGTTGAACCGCTGATACAGTGCTGTGCCTTGTGTGTCCCCTCTCAGCAGCCATACAGGACGCTGCCTGTTCGTTGTTGGTTCTGGTTCGTTGTCGGGGGTCCTACCCCAGGGAGTGTGTTCCTGTCCGCCCTGGGCACCTTTGGCCAAGGGGCGGGAGGTCGGTGAATCAGTCCCAGGCACCTTTAGCCCTGGGGCTGCAACTGAAGGCCTTGGGCCCAGCAACTTTGGCTGGGGCCCACCAAGGATCGAGGAATCTGAGGGTGCCGCCTTGCGAGGGGATCCGCATCTTAGATGAGGAGGCCGGGGGAGGAACCGTTCCGAGGGACTGGTGAGAAGTCACAGTGAAGGAAGGGGCCCGGTAACTCTCTGGAGGGATGTCTTCTCCTTAACAGAGGTCAAGCTTGAAACACCAAGTTCACCAGGTCTGTGGCAGAGACCAAGTTCACCAGGTCTGTGGCAGAGACCAAGTTCACCAAGTTTGTGGCAGAGACTGTACGTTAAGTTAGAGCACCATTCTGGCTGCTAGTCCCTATCTAGGGAGACTATCCATCTGGGCTGAGTCTGCTTGAGAATCTGAGCAGTGAAGTGTATTACGTTTGTACCTGGATCTCTTCCACACCTTATGCTGTCCTGTTCTCCCTCCAACCTTTCCTATCAGAGACTGTGCTTTTAAGAGAAAATAAACTCTACGTTGGAGTTACAGCTGGTGTGGACCTTGGAGTTATTGGGGGACATAGAGACTTATCTTTATTGACTATAAATGTGAGAACCATTCTCTGGATATTCTGGCTGCAGAGACCCACCAACAACACCGCTCAACCTCTTCACACAGGAGGGTACGGGCATGTGGCACGGTGTGCCCTCTCTTCCTGCGAGAAAAAAGGAGGGTTGGTGTCCTAGTGTATGGATAAGGGTCAGTACTCCCACATCCCTAATATAGCTAGTAAAGGAGTACACTCCAAAGGAGTGTGTTTTACCTCAAGTGGGACTTTTATTTTGGGTGACTTGTTAAACCTAATAAGAGAGTATGAAGACCAAAAGGTTCTTTCTAAAAATCATTTTTATTGAAAAAATATAAATCTCTAAATATAAGAAACTGTTATTTCCAAAAAAGGAATTGGTCACATCGAGAATGATTAAACACGAAGCAATGGTAAAAGAGCGCAAATACAGTACATTACATGAAAACAATAAAAAATACAAAAATTGCAAAGAACAGGACCCCGGTCTGTCTCAAAAAGAGACACGGACCCGACGTTTCGAGGCTCTTAGTTAGGGTAGAACCCCTTCTTCAGGGGTAGGATGCTGTATTGCAAACATATACTGGTATCTGTAGAAAAAGGGAGGAATGGGAGGAGAGAGGGGGGGGAAGAAAAAAATAAAAATAAAACAAAGAGTAAAGACACGTCCCATACTCCATATATGTCATGCATGAGTAAATATATAAGTACAAAAGGTAAATCAGTCAGGGAGTAATGTAAATAATACTAACCACAAATGCATGTGCATGCACGGATTGTAGCAATTGGAAAAAACAGGAACTCTTTAAATACAAAAAGTGCCCGCCTGGCTCACAAAGAAGACATGCAGGGCTGTATCTTCGCCTTGTGGACACCTCCACGGAAAGGGGGAGGGGGACGGCAAAAGACACCTGGCCACAAGGGTGGAAAATCCAAACAATGCTGGTTCACAAAGGGCGCAGTAAGGAGGAAGGGCCTACACCCCGCTGGTAACGATTCTGCAAAAAATGCAGAAAAGTGAGCACCTGCAGCCCTCTCCCAGGAGTTTGATGCCTGACCTAAAATGAAAATAGCTTTAATGAGCATATATCTCAAAATGGTTAAAGCTTAACAGCGCGAAGGGCATATCCACGTGGAATTGGAAATAAGTAGTGAGTGACCTACCTTAGATCAAAGAGAGAGGTCTCTTAGGGGCCGCACTCGGAAGATAGCTAAGGAAGGACCGATAGTATAGGATTTATAGATTCCTCTAAACCAGAGCCCTAAAGAGATTAAATAGACAGGGGATGTATCCTGATAAGCTGAAATTTCAAAGATACAACGTAAGGTAATCAGGAAAGGAAGGTTCCCGCATTTGTATAAGAGGTTGAGGGGGGGACGAGGGGACTTACCTGGATAGAATAGTCATATGTGTACCCCCAATCGGGGAGAGAGCATAGACTCTAGGCAACGTTGAAAGGAAGCAGAGAGCCAGATGCGGCGTCCACGTCCTAAGATTACAAAAGTGAAAATAAATAAAAATGAAAAAGGGAATCAAATAGAGCAGGGATATGCAATTAGCGGACCTCCAGCTGTTGCCAAACTACAAGTCCCATGAGGCATAGCAAGACTCTGACAGCAGCAAGCATGACACCCAGAGGCAGAGGCATGATGGGACTTGTAGTTTTGCAACAGCTGGAGGTCCGCTAATTGCATATCCATGAAATAGAGCCTATCTCCAATGCAGATGTCAGGCACAATCTTCAAACAGAAAGACCCGCCGTCCCAATGGCTAAAGGGGAATGTAAAGAGGAAACATACCTAGCTAGATCCTGTATCAGGTAAGAATGCGGCTTCATGGTGTCCAGTATGATCACTGGCAAAAGAGTCTCGTTAAAGTAGGCTGCATCTATATATAATTTTCCAACTTTTTATAGTCTAATACATCAATCAATGTATGTTTTATATATGGATTCCACACTGTGCTTGTTTGCTGAATTATGATTTTCTATATCTTTTCTTTTCCTTTGTTGCTTGTTTCCCCTACTCTATTCATTCTCATTCTTTGTTGTCTATTGCTCTTTCACTTCCTTTGCACACTCCCCCTTTTTCTATTTTTTTTTCTTTTTTTTTTCAGAGAGTAAACACACTATTCCCCTTCTCACTAGCATGATAAGATCCCCTGCTCTTCTAATCTTGCCTTGGGACACTCCACGGCAGGGACGGCGTTTCACCCCTCCCTTACTCCCCCCTCTGCTGGCTCACTCGGCGCAGGTAGGGCCGTCTTGTGTGGATCGCCATACATCCGGCCTTTTCTGGTCCTACAGCGTCCTCAGGGTTTCCCTGGTGACGCTCTGGGCCATCCCTGCGCCGCGAGTCTCTGACGCGGGCTGGCATCCCCTTACGTCGCCGCTTCTCATTGGTGCGTCTGCACCATTGTGTTCCGCTGTGCTTCGGCGAGCGGCCCGCCCACACATCTCTCGGCCGATGGGATGGCATCGCGCGCCGCTGTACTCGGGGGGCGTATCTGGAGGGCCTGGCTCTTACGCCTCCTCCTCCCCCTCTCAGCTGTTCCACACTCTCAATCAGCTGTGTAGCCTACTTTAACGAGACTCTTTTGCCAGTGATCAAACTGGACACTAGGGATGAGCTCGGTGTTCGAGTCGAACATACGTTCGACTCGAACATCGGCTGTTCGATCGTTCGCCGAACAACGAACGATTTGGGCCGTTCGCGCCTAATTCGCGGCCCACAATGCACTACGCCATCGCAGTGTCATCCAGGCGCTGTGATTGGCCAAGCATGCACTGTGACCCCGCATGCTTGACCAATCACAGCGCCGGCAGCGAGGAGAGCAATGATTGGCCACAGGCAGGATGCCTGTGGCCAATTATTGCTGAGGGTGTTTAGTACACGCCCCACACTATAAAAGGCCGCCAGCACGGCGGCCTAGTGTAGTGTGTTCCGGAGCAGGGAAAGAGAAGCATAGGCAGGGACAGTGACATTTTTTTTTCTTGCTTAACCTGGATTCCTTTAGTTTAGGGAAAGAGAAGGATAGGTAGGGAGAGTGTCAGTGTGTTTTACTGTGCTAAACCTTGTTTGTAGGGACAGGGAAGGACAGTGAGGGAAATTCTCATTGTGCTATACTGTGCTAAAGCATTCATCATCAACCATCTTTAAAAAAACATTTTTTATAGGGACAGAAAACTATAGGTAGGGAGAGTGTCAGTGTGTTTTACTGTGCTAAACCTTGTTTGTAGGGACAGGGAAGGACAGTGAGGGAAATTTTCATTGTGCTATACTGTGCTAAAGCATTCATCATCAACCATCTTTAAAAAAAAAAATTTATAGGGACAGAAAACTATAGGTAGGGAGAGTGTCAGTGTGTTTTACTGTGCTAAACCTTGTTTGTAGGGACAGGGAAGGACAGTGAGGGAAATTCTCATTGTGCTATACTGTGCTAAAGCATTCATCATCAACCATCTTTAAAAAAACATTTTTTATAGGGACAGAAAACTATAGGTAGGGAGAGTGTCAGTGTGTTTTACTGTGCTAAACCTTGTTTGTAGGGACAGGGAAGGACAGTGAGGGAAATTCTCATTGTGCTATACTGTGCTAAAGCATTCATCATCAACCATCTTTAAAAAAACATTTTTTATAGGGACAGAAAACTATAGGTAGGGAGAGTGTCAGTGTGTTTTACTGTGCTAAACCTTGTTTGTAGGTAGTGATGAGCCGAACACCCCCGGGTTCGGTTCGCACCAGAACCCGCGAACGGACCGAACGTTCGTACGAACATTAGAACCCTATTAAATACAATGGATGCGAACGTTCGAATTCTAAAGTGCTAATTATAACGACTATTATGCATGTTATTGTCCTAAAAAGGGTTTGGGAACCCGGGTTCTTGACCAGGGGACATGTATCAATGCAAAAAGAAGTTTTAAAAACGGTCGTTTTTCGGGAGCAGTCATTTTAATGATACATAAAGTGAAAAAAAAAAGTCAAATATTCCTTTAAATATCGTACCTGGGGGGTGTCTAAAGTATGCCTGTGAAGTGCCACGTGTTTCCCGTGTTTAGAACTGTCCCTGCACAAAATGACACTTCTAAAGGAAAAAAAAGCCATTTAAAACTGCTTGCGGCTTTAATGTAATGTCTGGTCCCGGTAATATGGATGAAAATCTTTAAGAAAAATGGCATAGCTACCCCATGACCCCCCCCCCCCCACCCCAGCCCATTACCAGCCCCTTTGGGTCTTGTATGGATATTAAGGGGAACACCGCACACAAAATAAAAAAGGCCCTATATACTCTGAACAGCCGTATACAGGCGGTGCATACAAGACAGGGACTGTAGGTTTGTTCTTATGTAGAATGTGTTTGTAATTTTGAACAGGTACATTGTTTAAGTGTAGCTCCAGCCCAAAAATCTATTTTTAAACTTTTTGGAAAACATAGGTAAGGGTTATCACCCCTGTAACATTTGTTTTGCTGTCTGTGCCCCTGTTCAGAACATTTCACCTCACTTTTCCGTCCCAATGACAACTGTTTTTGAAATGTGGTGTTTTTCTTGAAACAAGGATTGGTGATAAAGCATCAGTACAGAGGAGACACCTTTCTCCCATATTAATTCTTACAGGAGAGAATTTTCCTTCCTAGGGGTAGATTTCCTCTCACTTCCTGTTGTCTTCTTGCGTTTGCAAGTAGGAGTCGTTTGTAAGTTGGATGTTTGAAAGTAGGGACCTGCCGTATATACTCTGCAGAAATAGGCCCCTTAGTTGTTGGTACAACACTGTAAGCACTCACAGTTACTCTTGGTTGGTGCTGGAACGCCCTGCTGTCAACTATTATATCAGGAATTGTAATTACATATAATTGTTGAACAGTGGTAGTAACAATTGGGCCTTTGATGGTGGTGCTGGTGCCACAACACTGTAAGCCCTGACAGTTACTCTTGGTGGGTGCAGCAATGGGCCCTGCTGTGAATTATTAGATCAAGAATTGTAATTGCATGCCCCTGTTGAACAGGGGCTGAAAAATTGGGCCTTTCGTGGTGGTGGTGGTGGTGGTGGTGTTGCCACAACACTGTAAGCCCTCAGAGTTACTCTTGGTGGGTGCAGGAATGGGCCCTGCTGTGAATTATTAGATCAAGAATTGTAATTACATGCCCCTTTTGAACAGGGGCTGAAAAATTGGGCCTTTCGTGGTGGTGGTGGTGGTGGCGTTGCCACAACACTGTAAGCCCTCAGAGTTACTCTTGGTGGGTGCAGCAATGGGCCCTGCTGTGAATTATTAGATCAAGAATTGTAATTACATGCCCCTGTTGAACAGGGGCTGAAAAATTGGGCCTTAGGCACTGGTGGCACAACACTGCAACCCCTCACAGATACTGTACTTGGAGCACAGCAATGAGCCCTGTTGCAAAGTATTGCTTCAAAAATTGTAATTACACGCCCCTGTTAAACAGGGGCTGAAAAATTGGGCCTTAGCCACTAGTGGTGGCACCCATAAACAAAAATGATCTTCCAAGCTATCATCATCAATCGTATCATTGAGGAGGAGGAGGAGGATAGCCAGTCAACATAACAGCACAGGCACTCAGCATCAGCATCAGTCTTGAAGGGATGTGACATGTTAAAATCAATTAGTCTGTTATATCAGCATCAGGTGTGTGGTTGCTGGTGGTGATCCAAGACTGGTTCATCTTGATGAAAGTCAGTCGATCAACCGAGTCGGTGGACAGGCGCACCCTGTGATCCGTGACAAATCCTCCAGCAGCACTGAATGTGCGTTCCGAAAGAACGCTGGATGCAGGACAGGCCAGTAGCTCAATTGCATACTGTGCAAGCTCTGGCCAGTGATCCATCCTCAAGACCCAGTAAGCCAGAGGATTTTCGGTGGGGAAGGTGTCCAAGTCTGACCTTGCCCCTAGATATTCCTGCACCATGTTTATCAGACGCTGGCGATGGTTGCTGGAACCGATCATACTTTGGGGCTGCGGACTAAAGAATTGTCTGAACGCATCGGTCAGACGGCCACCTTCCCCACCGCTCCTTCTTTGACTGGCCGAAGCCTCAGCAACTCGTTGTCCAGGACCAGGAGTTTGTAACCTCACAGTCTCTGGGAACGCGTTGCACAGACCTTTCTGCAAGGCCTCCCGGAGTTGTCTCATCCTCTGCTCCCTCTGCGACGGTAACATAAGGTCCGCAACCTTACCCTTGTACCGTGGATCAAGGAGAGTGGCCAGCCAGTAATGGTCCCTCTCCTTGATCCGAAGAATACGAGGATCCTTCCGCAGACTTTGCAGGATCAGGGAGGCCATGCAGCGTAGGTTAGCTGAGGCATTCGGTCCGGAGTCCTCTGGGTCACTAAGGACGACATGATCCGCAGCCACCTCCTCCCAGCCACGTACAAGTCCACTGGTTTCTTGGGACTGTAAATCATCCCTAAAAGACTGCTGCTGATGATGCTGAGTGCCAGCCTCCACCTCCATGCTGACACAATCCTCCTCCTCCTCCTCCTCCTCCTCTTCCTGTGCGATGGGTGGGACAGAAGGAACACTGTCTGGGTAAAGGGGGCCTTGAGAGGCAAGGAAGTCCTCCTCTTCCTGCCTCTGTTCTGCCTCAAGTGCCCTGTCCATTATTCCACGCAGCGTGTGCTCCAACAGGTGGACAAGAGGTACAGTGTCACTGATGCATGCACTGTCACAGCTCACCATCCTCGTGGCCTCCTCAAATGGTGCCAGGACAGTGCATGCATCCCTGATCATGCCCCACTGGCGTGGAGAAAAAAAACCAAGCTCCCCTGACCCTGTCCTGGTGCCGTAGTCGCACAGGTACTCATTGATGGCCCTCTGCTGCGTGTGCAGCCGCTGCAGCATGGCCAACGTTGAGTTCCACCTGGTGGGCATGTCACATATAAGGCGGTTCTTGGGCAGGTTCAACTCCTTTTGCAGCTCAGCCAGGCGAGCACTGGCATTATAAGATCTGCGGAAATGCACACAGACTTTCCTGGCCTGCCTCAGGACATCCTGTAAGCCTGGGTACCTGCCCAAGAACCGCTGCACCACCAGGTTAAGGACGTGAGCCACACAGGGCACATGGGTCAGTTGTCCCTGTCGGAGGGCGGAGAGGAGGTTGGTGCCATTGTCGCAAACCACCATTCCTGGCTTAAGCTGGCGTGGCGTCAACCACCTCTCGGCCTGGCCCTGCAGAGCAGACAGGACCTCTGCCCCAGTGTGGCTTCTGTCCCCCAAACACACCAGCGCAAGCACGGCATGGCATCTTTTTGCCTGCGTACTTGCGTAGCCCCTTGAACGGCTACGGAGCACCGCTGGTTCAGAGGACAAAGCACAGGAAGAGGCCATGGAGGAAGAAGAAGAGGAGGGGGTGGAGGAGAGAGGTGTGTCAGAACCACTAGTAGCATTTTGTAGGCGTGGCGGTGGAACAACCTCCAACACTACTGCACCTTGTCCTGCATCCTTCCCAGCTGCCAAAAGAGTGACCCAATGGGCCGTGAAAGAAAGGTAACGTCCCTGTCCATGCCTGCTGGACCATGAGTCAGCGGTAATATGCACCTTACCGCTGACCGCCCTGTCCAGCGAGGCCAAGACATTGCCTTCCACATGCCGGTAGGGAGCCGGAATAGCCTTCCGTGAGAAAAAGTGGCGTTTGGGAACCTGCCACTGAGGAACCGCACATTGCACAAACTCACGGAAGGGGGCCGAGTCTACCAACTGAAAAGGCAGCAGTTGAAGCGCTAGCAATTTAGCCAAGCTAGCATTCAACCGCTGGGCATGTGGATGGCTGGGAGTGAACTTCTTTCGACGGTCCAGCAGCTGGGGCAGGGAAATTTGCCTGCTAGAATCGGACGTCGGTGTACTGCTAGCAGAGTGGTCGCAAGTACTTGGCTGTGACACACCTAATTCTACACCTTCATTCCTCTCAGTGCATGTTTCAGAGAGGACTGAAGTTATAGTGGGGTTGGAGATCCCAGCTGATGCGGTGCAAGGAGAGGTCCGCTTTGTTCTTTGGTGTGGGTCTTTGAGGTAGGCTTGCCAACGAGCTGCATGGCAGGTCAACATATGTCTGGTCAGGCATGTGGTACCCAAGCGGCTGATGTTTTGGCCACGCGATATACGCTTGAGACATATGTTGCAAACAGCAGCTGTGCGATCTGATGCACTAGCCTCAAAAAAGGCCCACACCAAAGAACTTTTTGAATGACGGGCAGAGGCAGCGCCCTGCACAGGCGGAGCTCTGCGGTGTGATTCCGTCGGTGTACTGCCCTTACGCTGGCCACCAAAGGGCATCCTGCCTCGTTGGAGATGTGCCTCCTCCTCATCCTCCTCCTCCTCCTCTCTCCTATTAGGCACCCACGTGGAGTCAGTGACCTCATCATCCCCTCCCTCCTCATCACTGGAGCCAATCTGGCAGTATGCTGCAGCTGCTGGAACATGACTGCCAGATTGGTGTCCTTCTTGAGCATCCCCTCTGTCTGCTCTCACGCTACTGCCTTCCTGTAGCTGGGTTTCATCATCAGACCCTTCGAAACGCTGGGCATCCTCCTGGAGCATGTACCCAACACTGTGCTCAAACAGTTCGGGGGACTCCTCAGGAGGAGGACATGGTGGGTCTAGGGAAGGAGTGACTGATGATGAGTCTGACATTGATACCAGGGAAGAGGACGCTTTGGCAGCTGCTTTGCCAGTACCCTGAGCCTGGGTGAGAGAGGATGAGGAGGAGGAGGAGGGCTTGGTCATCCACTCTACCAAGTCTTCGGCATGATGTGGCTCAACATGTCCAGCTGCCGAAAAGAAGGACAAGCGTGTCCCATGGCCATGTGCTGATGACAATGCACTGCGTCCACGACCAGCACTGTTGCCCCCAGACACAGAGCCTGCTTGCCCTCTTTTATTGCCTCCTGACTGTCTGCCTCTCCTTGTTTGCCTTCCAGACATTCTAATGGATGGCCTGCAGGGAGATGGGAAAAAGCAATAAGGGCTACCTTCAGGTGTCCTTCTCTGTCCCTTTACTTAAGGATTTCTAAATATGGTTGAGGATGATTGCTTTCGCACAGAATAGCACAATGACAATTTCCCTGACTGTCCAAAAAACAAGGATTTCAAAGATGGTTGATGAGGAATGCTTTAGCACAGTATAGCACAAGGAGAATTTCCCTCACTGTCCTTCCCTGTCCCTAGAAACAAGGATTAGCACAGTAAAACACACTGACACTCTCGCTACCTATAGTTTTCTGTCCCTAGAAATTTTTTTTTTTAAAGATGGTTGATGATCAATGCTTTAGCACAGTATAGCACAAGGAGAATTTCCCTCACTGTCCTTCCCTGTCCCTAGAAACAAGGATTAGCACAGTAAACCACAGTGACACTCTCGCTACCTATAGTTTTCTGTCCCTAGAAAAAATGTTTTTTTAAAGATGGTTGATGATCAATGTTTTAGCACAGTATAGCACAAGGAGAATTTCCCTCACTGTCCTTCCCTGTCCCTAGAAACAAGGATTAGCACAGTAAACCACAGTGACACTCTCGCTACCTATAGTTTTCTGTCCCTAGAAAAAATGTTTTTTTAAAGATGGTTGATGATCAATGTTTTAGCACAGTATAGCACAAGGAGAATTTCCCTCACTGTCCTTCCCTGTCCCTAGAAACAAGGATTAGCACAGTAAACCACAGTGACACTCTCGCTACCTATAGTTTTCTGTCCCTAGAAAAAATATTTTTTTAAAGATGGTTGATGATCAATGTTTTAGCACAGTATAGCACAAGGAGAATTTCCCTCACTGTCCTTCCCTGTCCCTAGAAACAAGGATTAGCACAGTAAAACACAGTGACACTCTCGCTACCTATAGTTTTCTGTCCCTAGAAAAAATGTTTTTTTAAAGATGGTTGATGATCAATGTTTTAGCACAGTATAGCACAAGGAGAATTTCCCTCACTGTCCTTCCCTGTTAGTGATGAGCCGAACACCCCCGGGTTCGGTTCGCACCAGAACCCGCGAACGGACCGAAAGTTCGTACGAACATTAGAACCCTATTAAATACAATGGATGCGAACGTTCGAATTCTAAAGTGCTAATTATAACAACTATTATGCATGTTATTGTCCTAAAAAGGGTTTGGGAACCCGGGTTCTGCACCAGGGGACATGTATCAATGCAAAAAGAAGTTTTAAAAACGGTCGTTTTTCGGGAGCAGTCATTTTAATGATGCATAAAGTGAAAAAAAAAAAGTCAAATATTCCTTTAAATATCGTACCTGGGGGGTGTCTAAAGTATGCCTGTGAAGTGCCACGTGTTTCCCGTGTTTAGAACTGTCCCTGCACAAAATGACACTTCTAAAGGAAATAAAAGCCATTTAAAACTGCTTGCGGCTTTAATGTAATGTCTGGTCCCGGTAATATGGATGAAAATCTTTAAGAAAAATGGCATAGCTACCCCATGACCCCCCCCCCCTACCCCAGCCCATTACCAGCCCCTTTGGGTCTTGTATGGATATTAAGGGGAACCCCGCACATAAAATAAAAAAGGCCCTATATACTCTGAACAGCCGTATACAGGCGGTGCATACAAGACAGGGATGGTAGGTTTGTTCTTATGTAGAATGTGTTTGTAATTTTGAACAGGTACATTGTTGAAGTGTAGCTCCAGCCCAAAAATCTATTTTTAAACTTTTTGGAAAACATAGGTAAGGGTTATCACCCCTGTAACATTTGTTTTGCTGTCTGTGCCCCTGTTCAGAACATTTCACCTCACTTTCCGTCCCAATGACAACTGTTTTTGAAATGTGGTGTTTTTCTTGAAATAAGGATTGCTGATAAAGCATCAGTACAGAGGAGACACCTTTCTCCCATATTTATTCTTACAGGAGAGAATTTTCCTTCCTAGGGGTAGATTTCCTCTCAATTCCTGTTGTCTTCTTGCGTTTGCAAGTAGGAGTCGTTTGTAAGTTGGATGTTTGAAAGTAGGGACCTGCCGTATATACTCTGCAGAAATAGGCCCCTTAGTTGTTGGTGTTGGCACAACACTGTAAGCACTCACAGTTACTCTTGGTTGGTGCTGGAACGCCCTGCTGTCAACTATTATATCAGGAATTTTAATTACATATAATTGTTGAACAGTGGTAGTAAAAATTGGGGCTTTGATGGTGGTGCTGGTGCCACAACACTGTAAGCCCTGACAGTTACTCTTGGTGTGTGCAGCAATGGGCCCTGCTGTGAATTATTAGATCAAGAATTGTAATTGCATGCCCCTGTTGAACAGGGGCTGAAAAATTGGGCCTTTCGTGGTGGTGGTGGTGGTGGTGGTGTTGCCACAACACTGTAAGCCCTCAGAGTTACTCTTGGTGGGTGCAGGAATGGGCCCTGCTGTGAATTATTAGATCAAGAATTGTAATTACATGCCCCTTTTGAACAGGGGCTGAAAAATTGGGCCTTTCGTGGTGGTGGTGGTGGTGGCGTTGCCACAACACTGTAAGCCCTCAGACTTACTCTTGGTGGGTGCAGGAATGGGCCCTGCTGTGAATTATTAGATCAAGAATTGTAATTACATGCCCCTTTTTAACAGGGGCTGAAAAATTGGGCCTTTCGTGGTGGTGGTGGTGGTGGCGTTGCCACAACACTGTAAGCCCTCAGAGTTACTCTTGGTGGGTGCAGCAATGGGCCCTGCTGTGAATTATTAGATCAAGAATTGTAATTACATGCCCCTTTTGAACAGGGGCTGAAAAATTGAGCCTTTCGTGGTGGTGGTGGTGGTGGCGTTGCCACAACACTGTAAGCCCTCAGAGTTACTCTTGGTGGGTGCAGCAATGGGCCCTGCTGTGAATTATTACATCAAGAATTGTAATTACATGCCCCTTTTGAACAGGGGCTGAAAAATTGGGCCTTTCGTGGTGGTGGTGGTGGTGGCGTTGCCACAACACTGTAAGCCCTCAGACTTACTCTTGGTGGGTGCAGGAATGGGCCCTGCTGTGAATTATTAGATCAAGAAATGTAATTACATGCCCCTTTTGAACAGGGGCTGAAAAATTGGGCCTTTCGTGGTGGTGGTGGTGGTGGCGTTGCCACAACACTGTAAGCCCTCAGACTTACTCTTGGTGGGTGCAGGAATGGGCCCTGCTGTGAATTATTACATCAAGAATTGTAATTGCATGCCCCTGTTGAACAGGGGCTGAAAAATTGGGCCTTAGGGACTGGTGGAACAACACTACAACCCCTCACAGATACTGTACTTGGAGCACAGCAATGAGCCCTGTTGCAAAGTATTGCTTCAAAAATTGTAATGACACGCCCCTGTTAAACAGGGGCTGAAAAATTGGGCCTTAGGCACTGGTGCCACAACACTCCAACCCCTCACAGATACTGTACTTGGAGCACAGCAATGAGCCCTATGGCAAATTATTGCTAAAAAAATTGTAAGTACACGCCCCTGTAAAACAGGGGCTGAAAAATTGGGCCTTAGCCACTGGTGGCGGCACCCATAAACAAAAATGATCTTCCAAGCTATCATCATCAATCGAGGATTCGGAGGAGGAGGAGGATAGCCAGTCAACATAACAGCACAGGCACTCAGCATCAGCATCAGTCTTGAAGGGATGTGACATGTTAAAATCAATTAGTCTGTTATATCAGCATCAGGTGTGTGGTAGCTGGTGGTGATCCAAGACTGGTTCATCTTGATGAAAGTCAGTCGATCAACCGAGTCGGTGGACAGGCGCACCCTGTGATCCGTGACAAATCCTCCAGCAGCACTGAATGTGCGTTCCGAAAGAACGCTGGATGCAGGACAGGCCAGTAGCTCAATTGCATACTGTGCAAGCTCTGGCCAGTGATCCATCCTCAAGACCCAGTAAGCCAGAGGATTTTCGGTGGGGAAGGTGTCCAAGTCTGACCTTGCCCCTAGATATTCCTGCACCATGTTTATCAGACACTGGCGATGGTTGCTGGAACCGATCATACTTTGGGGCTGCGGACTAAAGAATTGTCTGAACGCATCGGTCAGACGGCCACCTTCCCCACCGCTCCTTCTTTGACTGGCCGAAGCCTCAGCAACTCGTTGTCCAGGACCAGGAGTTTGTAACCTCCCAGTCTCTGGGAACGCGTTGCACAGACCTTTCTGCAAGGCCTCCCGGAGTTGTCTCATCCTCTGCTCCCTCTGCGACGGTAACATAAGGTCCGCAACCTTACCCTTGTACCGTGGATCAAGGAGAGTGGCCAGCCAGTAATGGTCCCTCTCCTTGATCCGAAGAATACGAGGATCCTTCCGCAGACTTTGCAGGATCAGGGAGGCCATGCAGCGTAGGTTTGCTGAGGCATTCGCTCCGGAGTCCTCTGGGTCACTAAGGACGACATGATCCGCAGTCACCTCCTCCCAGCCACGTACAAGTCCACTGGTTTCTTGGGACTGTAAATCATCCCTAAAAGACTGCTGCTGATGATGCTGAGTGCCAGCCTCCACCTCCATGCTGACACAATCCTCCTCCTCCTCCTCCTCCTCTTCCTCTTCCTGTGCGATGGGTGGGACAGAAGGAACACTGTCTGGGTAAAGGGGGCCTTGAGAGGCAAGGAAGTCCTCCTCTTCCTGCCTCTGTTCTGCCTCAAGTGCCCTGTCCATTATTCCACGCAGCGTGTGCTCCAACAGGTGGACAAGAGGTACAGTGTCACTGATGCATGCACTGTCACTGCTCACCATCCTCGTGGCCTCCTCAAATGGTGCCAGGACAGTGCATGCATCCCTGATCATGCCCCACTGGCGTGGAGAAAAAAAAACAAGCTCCCCTGACCCTGTCCTGGTGCCGTAGTCGCACAGGTACTCATTGATGGCCCTCTGCTGCGTGTGCAGCCGCTGCAGCATGGCCAACGTTGAGTTCCACCTGGTGGGCATGTCACATATAAGGCGGTTCTTGGGCAGGTTCAACTCCTTTTGCAGCTCAGCCAGGCGAGCACTGGCATTATAAGATCTGCGGAAATGCACACAGACTTTCCTGGCCTGCCTCAGGACATCCTGTAAGCCCGGGTACCTGCCCAAGAACCGCTGCACCACCAGGTTAAGGACGTGAGCCACACAGGGCACATGGGTCAGTTGTCCCTGTCGAAGGGCGGAGAGGAGGTTGGTGCCATTGTCGCAAACCACCATTCCTGGCTTAAGCTGGCGTGGCGTCAACCACCTCTCGGCCTGGCCCTGCAGAGCAGACAGGACCTCTGCCCCAGTGTGGCTTCTGTCCCCCAAACACACCAGCGCAAGCACGGCATGGCATCTTTTTGCCTGCGTACTTGCGTAGCCCCGTGAACGGCTACGGAGCACCGCTGGTTCATAGGACAAACCACAGGAAGAGGCCATGGAGGAAGAAGAAGAGGAGGGGGTGGAGGAGAGAGGTGTGTCACAACCAGTAGTAGCATTTTGGAGGCGTGGCGGTGGGACAACCTCCAACACTACTGCACCTTGTCCTGCATCCTTCCCAGCTGCCAAAAGAGTGACCCAATGGGCCGTGAAAGAAAGGTAACGTCCCTGTCCATGCCTGCTGGACCATGAGTCAGCGGTAATATGCACCTTACCGCTGACCGCCCTGTCCAGCGAGGCCAAGACATTGCCTTCCACATGCCGGTAGAGAGCCGGAATAGCCTTCCGTGAGAAAAAGTGGCGTTTGGGAACCTGCCACTGAGGAACCGCACATTGCACAAACTCACGGAAGGGGGCCGAGTCTACCAACTGAAAAGGCAGCAGTTGAAGCGCTAGCAATTTAGCCAAGCTAGCATTCAACCGCTGGGCATGTGGATGGCTGGGAGTGAACTTCTTTCGACGGTCCAGCAGCTGGGGCAGGGAAATTTGCCTGCTAGAATCGGACGTCGGTGTACTGCTAGCAGAGTGGCCGCAAGTACTTGGCTGTGACACACCTAATTCTACACCTTCATTCCTCTCAGTGCATGTTTCAGAGAGGACTGAAGTTATAGTGGGGTTGGAGATCCCAGCTGATGCGGTGCAAGGAGAGGTCCGCTTTGTTCTTTGGTGTGGGTCTTTGAGGTAGGCTTGCCAACGAGCTGCATGGCAGGTCAACATATGTCTGGTCAGGCATGTGGTACCCAAGCGGCTGATGTTTTGGCCACGCGATATACGCTTGAGACATATGTTGCAAACAGCAGCTGTGCGATCTGATGCACTAGCCTCAAAAAAGGCCCACACCAAGGAACTTTTTGAATGACGGGCAGAGGCAGCGCCCTGCACAGGCGGAGCTCTGCGGTGTGATTCCGTCGGTGTACTGCCCTTACGCTGGCCACCAAAGGGCATCCTGCCTCGTTGGAGATGTGCCTCCTCCTCATCCTCCTCCTCCTCTCTCCTATTAGGCACCCACGTGGAGTCAGTGACCTCATCATCCCCTCCCTCCTCATCACTGGAGCCAATCTGGCAGTATGCTGCAGCTGCTGGAACATGACTGCCAGATTGGTGTCCTTCTTGAGCATCCCCTCTGTCTGCTCTCACCCTACTGCCTTCCTGTAGCTGGGTTTCATCATCAGACCCTTCGAAACGCTGGGCATCCTCCTGGAGCATGTACCCAACACTGTGCTCAAACAGTTCGGGGGACTCCTCAGGAGGAGGACATGGTGGGTCTAGGGAAGGAGTGACTGATGATGAGTCTGACATTGATACCAGGGAAGAGGACGCTTTGGCAGCTGCTTTGCCAGTACCCTGAGCCTGGGTGAGAGAGGATGAGGAGGAGGAGGAGGGCTTGGTCATCCACTCTACCAAGTCTTCGGCATGATGTGGCTCAACATGTCCAGCTGCCGAAAAGAAGGACAAGCGTGTCCCATGGCCATGTGCTGATGACAATGCACCGCGTCCACGACCAGCACTGTTGCCCCCAGACACAGAGCCTGTTTGCCCTCTTTTATTGCCTCCTGACTGTCTGCCTCTCCTTGTTTGCCTTCCAGACATTCTAATAGATGGCCTGCAGGGAGATGGGAAAAAAGCAATAAGGGCTACCTTCAGGTGTCCTTCTCTGTCCCTTTACTTAAGGATTTCTAAATATGGTTGAGGATGATTGCTTTTGCACAGAATAGCACAACGACAATTTCCCTGACTGTCCAAAAATCAAGGATTTCAAAGATGGTTGATGAGGAATGCTTTAGCACACTATAGCACAAGGAGAATTCCCCTCACTTTCCTTCTTTGTCCCTAGAAACAAGGACTCGCACAGTGAAAGAAACTGACACTCTCCCTACCTAGAGTTTTCTGTCCCTAGAAAAAATGTTTTTTTTAAGCACACTATAGCACAAGGAGAATTCACTCACTGTCCTTCCCTGTCCCTAGAAACAAGGACTTGCACAGTGAAAGAAACTGACACTCTCCCTACCTAGAGTTTTCTGTCCCTAGAAAAAATGTTTTTTTTAAGCACACTATAGCACAAGGAGAATTCACTCACTGTCCTTCCCTGTCCCTAGAAACAAGGACTTGCACAGTGAAAGAAACTGACACTCTCCCTACCTAGAGTTTTCTGTCCCTAGAAAAAATGTTTTTTTTAAGCACACTATAGCACAAGGAGAATTCACTCACTGTCCTTCCCTGTCCCTGGAAACAAGGACTTGCACAGTGAAAGAAACTGACACTCTCCCTACCTAGAGTTTTCTGTCCCTAGAAAAAATGTTTTTTTTTAAGCACACTATAGCACAAGGAGAATTCACTCACTGTCCTTCCCTGTCCCTGGAAACAAGGACTTGCACAGTGAAAGAAACTGACACTCTCCCTACCTAGAGTTTTCTGTCCCTAGAAAAAATGTTTTTTTTAAGCACACTATAGCACAAGGAGAATTCACTCACTGTCCTTCCCTGTCCCTGGAAACAAGGACTTGCACAGTGAAAGAAACTGACACTCTCCCTACCTAGAGTTTTCTGTCCCTAGAAAAAATGTTTTTTTTAAGCACACTATAGCACAAGGAGAATTCACTCACTGTCCTTCCAGGTCCCTAGAAACAAGGACTTGCACAGTGAAAGAAACTGACACTCTCCCTACCTAGAGTTTTCTGTCCCTAGAAAAAATGTTTTTTTTAAGCACACTATAGCACAAGGAGAATTCACTCACTGTCCTTCCCTGTCCCTAGAAACAAGGACTTGCACAGTGAAAGAAACTGACACTCTCCCTACCTAGAGTTTTCTGTCCCTAGAAAAAATGTTTTTTTTAAGCACACTATAGCACAAGGAGAATTCACTCACTGTCCTTCCCTGTCCCTAGAAACAAGGACTTGCACAGTGAAAGAAACTGACACTCTCCCTACCTAGAGTTTTCTGTCCCTTGAAAAAATGTTTTTTTTAAGCACACTATAGCACAAGGAGAATTCACTCACTGTCCTTCCCTGTCCCTGGAAACAAGGACTTGCACAGTGAAAGAAACTGACACTCTCCCTACCTAGAATTTTCTGTCCCTAGAAAAAATGTTTTTTTTAAGCACACTATAGCACAAGGAGAATTCACTCACTGTCCTTCCCTGTCCCTGGAAACAAGGACTTGCACAGTGAAAGAAACTGACACTCTCCCTACCTAGAGTTTTCTGTCCCTAGAAAAAATGTTTTTTTTAAGCACACTATAGCACAAGGAGAATTCACTCACTGTCCTTCCCTGTCCCTAGAAACAAGGACTTGCACAGTGAAAGAAACTGACACTCTCCCTACCTAGAGTTTTCTGTCCCTAGAAAAAATGTTTTTTTTAAGCACACTATAGCACAAGGAGAATTCACTCACTGTCCTTCCCTGTCCCTAGAAACAAGGACTTGCACAGTGAAAGAAACTGACACTCTCCCTACCTAGAGTTTTCTGTCCCTAGAAAAAATGTTTTTTTTAAGCACACTATAGCACAAGGAGAATTCACTCACTGTCCTTCCCTGTCCCTGGAAACAAGGACTTGCACAGTGAAAGAAACTGACACTCTCCCTACCTAGAGTTTTCTGTCCCTAGAAAAAATGTTTTTTTTAAGCACACTATAGCACAAGGAGAATTCACTCACTGTCCTTCCCTGTCCCTGGAAACAAGGACTTGCACAGTGAAAGAAACTGACACTCTCCCTACCTAGAGTTTTCTGTCCCTAGAAAAAATGTTTTTTTTAAGCACACTATAGCACAAGGAGAATTCACTCACTGTCCTTCCCTGTCCCTAGAAACAAGGACTTGCACAGTGAAAGAAACTGACACTCTCCCTACCTAGAGTTTTCTGTCCCTAGAAAAAATGTTTTTTTTAAGCACACTATAGCACAAGGAGAATTCACTCACTGTCCTTCCCTGTCCCTAGAAACAAGGACTTGCACAGTGAAAGAAACTGACACTCTCCCTACCTAGAGTTTTCTGTCCCTAGAAAAAATGTTTTTTTTAAGCACACTATAGCACAAGGAGAATTCACTCACTGTCCTTCCCTGTCCCTGGAAACAAGGACTTGCACAGTGAAAGAAACTGACACTCTCCCTACCTAGAGTTTTCTGTCCCTAGAAAAAATGTTTTTTTAAAGCACACTATAGCACAAGGAGAATTCACTCACTGTCCTTCCCTGTCCCTAGAAACAAGGACTTGCACAGTGAAAGAAACTGACACTCTCCCTACCTAGAGTTTTCTGTCCCTAGAAAAAATGTTTTTTTTTAAGCACACTATAGCACAAGGAGAATTCACTCACTGTCCTTCCCTGTCCCTAGAAACAAGGACTTGCACAGTGAAAGAAACTGACACTCTCCCTACCTAGAGTTTTCTGTCCCTAGAAAAAATGTTTTTTTTAAGCACACTATAGCACAAGGAGAATTCACTCACTGTCCTTCCAGGTCCCTAGAAACAAGGACTTGCACAGTGAAAGAAACTGACACTCTCCCTACCTAGAGTTTTCTGTCCCTAGAAAAAATGTTTTTTTTAAGCACACTATAGCACAAGGAGAATTCACTCACTGTCCTTCCCTGTCCCTAGAAACAAGGACTTGCACAGTGAAAGAAACTGACACTCTCCCTACCTAGAGTTTTCTGTCCCTAGAAAAAATGTTTTTTTTAAGCACACTATAGCACAAGGAGAATTCACTCACTGTCCTTCCCTGTCCCTAGAAACAAGGACTTGCACAGTGAAAGAAACTGACACTCTCCCTACCTAGAGTTTTCTGTCCCTAGAAAAAATGTTTTTTTTAAGCACACTATAGCACAAGGAGAATTCACTCACTGTCCTTCCCTGTCCCTGGAAACAAGGACTTGCACAGTGAAAGAAACTGACACTCTCCCTACCTAGAGTTTTCTGTCCCTAGAAAAAATGTTTTTTTTAAGCACACTATAGCACAAGGAGAATTCACTCACTGTCCTTCCCTGTCCCTGGAAACAAGGACTTGCACAGTGAAAGAAACTGACACTCTCCCTACCTAGAGTTTTCTGTCCCTAGAAAAAATGTTTTTTTTAAGCACACTATAGCACAAGGAGAATTCACTCACTGTCCTTCCCTGTCCCTAGAAACAAGGACTTGCACAGTGAAAGAAACTGACACTCTCCCTACCTAGAGTTTTCTGTCCCTAGAAAAAATGTTTTTTTAAAGCACACTATAGCACAAGCACAAAACACACTGCCACTCTCCCTACCTATCCTTCTCTTTCCCTAAACTAAAGGAATCCAGGTTAAGCAAGAAAGAAATAAAAGTCACTGTCCCTGCCTATGCTGCTCTTTCCCTGCTCCGGAACACACTACACTAGGCCGCCGTGCTGGCGGCCTTTTATAGTGTGGGGCGTGTACTAAACACCCTCAGCAATAATTGGCCACAGGCATCCTGCCTGTGGCCAATCATTGCTCTCCTCGCTGCCGGCGCTGTGATTGGCCAAGCATGCGGGGTCACAGTGCATGCTTGGCCAATCACAGCGCCTGGATGACACTGCGATGGCGTAGTGCATTGTGGGCCGTTCGCGTCACTCGAATTTGGCGCGAACGGCCCAAATCGTTCGATCTTCATCGAACAGCCGATGTTCGAGTCGAACGTATGTTCGACTCGAACACGAAGCTCATCCCTATTCCCTGTCCATAGAAACAAGGATTAGCACAGTAAAACACAGTGACACTCTCGCTACCTATAGTTTTCTGTCCCTAGAAAAAATGTTTTTTTAAAGATGGTTGATGATCAATGCTTTAGCACAGTATAGCACAAGGAGAATTTCCCTCACTGTCCTTCCCTGTCCCTAGAAACAAGGATTAGCACAGTAAAACACAGTGACACTCTCGCTACCTATAGTTTTCTGTCCCTAGAAAAAATGTTTTTTTAAAGATGGTTGATGATCAATGTTTTAGCACAGTATAGCACAAGGAGAATTTCCCTCACTGTCCTTCCCTGTCCCTAGAAACAAGGATTAGCACAGTAAACCACAGTGACACTCTCGCTACCTATAGTTTTCTGTCCCTAGAAAAAATGTTTTTTTAAAGATGGTTGATGATCAATGTTTTAGCACAGTATAGCACAAGGAGAATTTCCCTCACTGTCCTTCCCTGTCCCTAGAAACAAGGATTAGCACAGTAAAACACAGTGACACTCTCGCTACCTATAGTTTTCTGTCCCTAGAAAAAATGTTTTTTTAAAGATGGTTGATGATGAATGTTTTAGCACAGTATAGCACAAGGAGAATTTCCCTCACTGTCCTTCCCTGTCCCTAGAAACAAGGATTAGCACAGTAAAACACAGTGACACTCTCGCTACCTATAGTTTTCTGTCCCTAGAAAAAATGTTTTTTTAAAGATGGTTGATGATCAATGCTTTAGCACAGTATAGCACAAGGAGAATTTCCCTCACTGTCCTTCCCTGTCCCTAGAAACAAGGATTAGCACAGTAAAACACAGTGACACTCTTGCTACCTATAGTTTTCTGTCCCTAGAAAAAATGTTTTTTTAAAGATGGTTGATGATCAATGTTTTAGCACAGTATAGCACAAGGAGAATTTCCCTCACTGTCCTTCCCTGTCCCTAGAAACAAGGATTAGCACAGTAAACCACAGTGACACTCTCGCTACCTATAGTTTTCTGTCCCTAGAAAAAATGTTTTTTTAAAGATGGTTGATGATCAATGTTTTAGCACAGTATAGCACAAGGAGAATTTCCCTCACTGTCCTTCCCTGTCCCTAGAAACAAGGATTAGCACAGTAAAACACAGTGACACTCTCGCTACCTATAGTTTTCTGTCCCTAGAAAAAATGTTTTTTTAAAGATGGTTGATGATCAATGTTTTAGCACAGTATAGCACAAGGAGAATTTCCCTCACTGTCCTTCCCTGTCCCTAGAAACAAGGATTAGCACAGTAAAACACAGTGACACTCTCGCTACCTATAGTTTTCTGTCCCTAGAAAAAATGTTTTTTTAAAGATGGTTGATGATCAATGCTTTAGCACAGTATAGCACAAGGAGAATTTCCCTCACTGTCCTTCCCTGTCCCTAGAAACAAGGATTAGCACAGTAAAACACAGTGACACTCTCGCTACCTATAGTTTTCTGTCCCTAGAAAAAATGTTTTTTTAAAGATGGTTGATGATCAATGCTTTAGCACAGTATAGCACAAGGAGAATTTCCCTCACTGTCCTTCCCTGTCCCTAGAAACAAGGATTAGCACAGTAAAACACAGTGACACTCTCGCTACCTATAGTTTTCTGTCCCTAGAAAAAATGTTTTTTTAAAGATGGTTGATGATCAATGCTTTAGCACAGTATAGCACAAGGAGAATTTCCCTCACTGTCCTTCCCTGTCCCTAGAAACAAGGATTAGCACAGTAAAACACAGTGACACTCTCGCTACCTATAGTTTTCTGTCCCTAGAAAAAATGTTTTTTTAAAGATGGTTGATGATCAATGCTTTAGCACAGTATAGCACAAGGAGAATTTCCCTCACTGTCCTTCCCTGTCCCTAGAAACAAGGATTAGCACAGTAAAACACAGTGACACTCTCGCTACCTATAGTTTTCTGTCCCTAGAAAAAATGTTTTTTTAAAGATGGTTGATGATCAATGCTTTAGCACAGTATAGCACAAGGAGAATTTCCCTCACTGTCCTTCCCTGTCCCTAGAAACAAGGATTAGCACAGTAAACCACAGTGACACTCTCGCTACCTATAGTTTTCTGTCCCTAGAACAAATGTTTTTTTAAAGATGTTTGATGATCAATGCTTTAGCACAGTATCGCACAAGGAGAATTTCCCTCACTGTCCTTCCCTGTCCCTAGAAACAAGGATTAGCACAGTAAACCACAGTGACACTCTCGCTACCTATAGTTTTCTGTCCCTAGAACAAATGTTTTTTTAAAGATGGTTGATGATCAATGCTTTAGCACAGTATAGCACAAGGAGAATTTCCCTCACTGTCCTTCCCTGTCCCTAGAAACAAGGATTAGCACAGTAAAACACAGTGACACTCTCGCTACCTATAGTTTTCTGTCCCTAGAAAAAATGTTTTTTTAAAGATGGTTGATGATCAATGCTTTAGCACAGTATAGCACAAGGAGAATTTCCCTCACTGTCCTTCCCTGTCCCTAGAAACAAGGATTAGCACAGTAAAACACAGTGACACTCTCGCTACCTATAGTTTTCTGTCCCTAGAAAAAATGTTTTTTTAAAGATGGTTGATGATCAATGCTTTAGCACAGTATAGCACAAGAAGAATTTCCCTCACTGTCCTTCCCTGTCCCTAGAAACAAGGATTAGCACAGTAAAACACAGTGACACTCTCGCTACCTATAGTTTTCTGTCCCTAGAAAAAATGTTTTTTTAAAGATGGTTGATGATCAATGCTTTAGCACAGTATAGCACAAGGAGAATTTCCCTCACTGTCCTTCCCTGTCCCTAGAAACAAGGATTAGCACAGTAAAACACAGTGACACTCTCGCTACCTATAGTTTTCTGTCCCTAGAAAAAATGTTTTTTTAAAGATGGTTGATGATCAATGCTTTAGCACAGTATAGCACAAGGAGAATTTCCCTCACTGTCCTTCCCTGTCCCTAGAAACAAGGATTAGCACAGTAAAACACAGTGACACTCTCGCTACCTATAGTTTTCTGTCCCTAGAAAAAATGTTTTTTTAAAGATGGTTGATGATCAATGCTTTAGCACAGTATAGCACAAGGAGAATTTCCCTCACTGTCCTTCCCTGTCCCTAGAAACAAGGATTAGCACAGTAAAACACAGTGACACTCTCGCTACCTATAGTTTTCTGTCCCTAGAAAAAATGTTTTTTTAAAGATGGTTGATGATCAATGCTTTAGCACAGTATAGCACAAGGAGAATTTCCCTCACTGTCCTTCCCTGTCCCTAGAAACAAGGATTAGCACAGTAAAACACAGTGACACTCTCGCTACCTATAGTTTTCTGTCCCTAGAAAAAATGTTTTTTTAAAGATGGTTGATGATCAATGCTTTAGCACAGTATAGCACAAGGAGAATTTCCCTCACTGTCCTTCCCTGTCCCTAGAAACAAGGATTAGCACAGTAAACCACAGTGACACTCTCGCTACCTATAGTTTTCTGTCCCTAGAACAAATGTTTTTTTAAAGATGTTTGATGATCAATGCTTTAGCACAGTATCGCACAAGGAGAATTTCCCTCACTGTCCTTCCCTGTCCCTAGAAACAAGGATTAGCACAGTAAACCACAGTGACACTCTCGCTACCTATAGTTTTCTGTCCCTAGAACAAATGTTTTTTTAAAGATGGTTGATGATCAATGCTTTAGCACAGTATAGCACAAGGAGAATTTCCCTCACTGTCCTTCCCTGTCCCTAGAAACAAGGATTAGCACAGTAAAACACAGTGACACTCTCGCTACCTATAGTTTTCTGTCCCTAGAAAAAATGTTTTTTTAAAGATGGTTGATGATCAATGGTTTAGCACAGTATAGCACAAGGAGAATTTCCCTCACTGTCCTTCCCTGTCCCTAGAAACAAGGATTAGCACAGTAAAACACAGTGACACTCTCGCTACCTATAGTTTTCTGTCCCTAGAAAAAATGTTTTTTTAAAGATGGTTGATGATCAATGCTTTAGCACAGTATAGCACAAGAAGAATTTCCCTCACTGTCCTTCCCTGTCCCTAGAAACAAGGATTAGCACAGTAAAACACAGTGACACTCTCGCTACCTATAGTTTTCTGTCCCTAGAAAAAATGTTTTTTTAAAGATGGTTGATGATCAATGCTTTAGCACAGTATAGCACAAGGAGAATTTCCCTCACTGTCCTTCCCTGTCCCTAGAAACAAGGATTAGCACAGTAAAACACAGTGACACTCTCGCTACCTATAGTTTTCTGTCCCTAGAAAAAATGTTTTTTTAAAGATGGTTGATGATCAATGCTTTAGCACAGTATAGCACAAGGAGAATTTCCCTCACTGTCCTTCCCTGTCCCTAGAAACAAGGATTAGCACAGTAAAACACAGTGACACTCTCGCTACCTATAGTTTTCTGTCCCTAGAAAAAATGTTTTTTTAAAGATGGTTGATGATCAATGCTTTAGCACAGTATAGCACAAGGAGAATTTCCCTCACTGTCCTTCCCTGTCCCTAGAAACAAGGATTAGCACAGTAAACCACAGTGACACTCTCGCTACCTATAGTTTTCTGTCCCTAGAACAAATGTTTTTTTAAAGATGTTTGATGATCAATGCTTTAGCACAGTATCGCACAAGGAGAATTTCCCTCACTGTCCTTCCCTGTCCCTAGAAACAAGGATTAGCACAGTAAACCACAGTGACACTCTCGCTACCTATAGTTTTCTGTCCCTAGAAAAAATGTTTTTTTAAAGATGGTTGATGATCAATACCTTTTATATGTGTTAAATAGTTATTCTACATTAACGCCTTTATTTGATCTGCGCACCCTGTCGGAGATACATTCTTTCCCCTTTAGAAGGGACGAGGTACATGCCCTGTACAGGGGCGGATTGACCAATAAGCGCCTTAATTATGCCTGTATGTGTGTCTCGACGGAGTGACGCAGTTGAGGCAAGAGGCAGCCTAACGTCTCAACTTTAGAGTGAGGCTTGGCTGCCGCTTCCGGTCCTCGTGGTTACGGCGGAAGTGACGTGCGGGTGCTGAGTCCATGCCTCGTTCTCATAGCGAGGCCTGGACACAGCCTGCTTCCTGCCGAGTAACCAGGGGATTGAAAACGAGGCTTGGATAGCGCCAGTATGTAGGGCGATTTAGAGCCCTATTATTACTATTAATGCCGTTTCTTTGTTACCCTGTTTTTTTGCATCATGCTGAGATACATTCATAGATTTGTGCATAAGTATTGTGACCATCCATGACATATATCAAACAGGAAGTGAACCATGTGTGGTTCGCTTCCTGGGTCATGGAGGTCAATGTGTTCATAAATTTGCGATGTTTGTGGGACAAGGTCCATACCCCAGATGATGACTTTTTAGTCGAAACTAGTCGGGTGGATTTGTCCATATACATCGCTCTTGTACCTGCATCCATGCTTTTAGACCATCTTTAAATGTGAGTGTTACATTGTATGATCTTTTTATTAAATTCTTTCCATACGGAATTATGCTATGTGAGCTTTTCTATCTCCATACATATGCATTGGATACCGAGTCCCTACATGAATTGGTGTTTTGTGTTATTGGATGTCCCGTCTGATTGAAGTGCTAAACCCCTTTGACTCCAGACTACCCCTCCACTCAAGACCATCTCCATTGGCGTCCATTAACCCCAAAGCAATCTCAGATTTGGGCGGCGTATGCCTCTCCAAATCCGAGACCTCTGGTAAGCCTCCTCAACATATACTTGGTGGCGGATCTCACATCACTTCTGTATACAATTAATGTTTGAGTGTTCACACTCTTCAAGTTTATTTGATTTGGGTGGCTTATGCCCCGCCAAATCCATAACTTCTGGTAAGCCTTCCTCTATTCACTTCGGTGGTGGCTACTTTCTCTCACACACAGAAGACTGTTGATTACAATTTCACGATTTGACTCATCACGTTTTCTCTTCATCACCTTCGTTTTATGGATTCCATTTCTAATGGACATTCATTTGCCTATAATGGACATTAATTTGCATATATTTGCATAATTGTGTTTATATAATTTGAGGACTTTATCACTGGAGTCACCCAGCACGTTATTTTGGGTGATACACGTGTTTATCACTATATTATCATATCCAGTTTTTTGTGTATATTTTCACATTTATACATATTCATTTAGATAGCGCTACACTTTTAATTTTCGACTTCAATCGAGTAGTCCGCAAAAATTAGGATTTTTACCCCGTCTATTTGGAGAGAAGGGGACTGTCTGAATGTCTGAAGAATGATGGATTTGTCGGCATAGTTGAGATACTTGGCAATAATAGGTCGGGGTGTTTTACGTTCGGGATTGAAGGACCCCATACGGTGTGCGCGTTCCACTGTGAACAGGCCTGAAAGGCCTAAAGCCTCCGGGATGCGTTTTGAGCAGAATTCAGCCGTAGCTGCTGAGGGAAGCGATTCGGGGACACCTACAAATCGCAAGTTGCTCCTTCTCGACCTATTTTCCAAATCTTCTAATTTTTGAATGATGTACTGATTTGTTTTGTCCTGCGACTGTTCTGTGGCTTGCGCTTGATAGAGTTCATCTTCAACCTCAGAGAGGCGGTGTTCCATTTCATTAAGCCTAGTGGAGTGTTCAGCAAGTTGGGCTTTAATTTGTTGCATGCCTGCGTTGACTGCCTTTTCCACCGAGGCAGAGATCATGGGAGAGAGAAGGGCTGCTACAGCAGCAGCAATTTGGTGCGTGTTATCAGCAGCATCCCCGGGGGGTGGGGAACTAGAAATATCCCCTGGTGAGGCTGGCTGAGTAAATAACAGAGGGGGACCCTGAGATGTATGTGCAGGGGGTGTAATGCTCTGCTGGGAGGGATGACCGCTCACCTCCATGTCAGCCGGCTGTGATTCCTCCGCTGCGCGGGAGTAGGCCGAAGCCGGGGCCTCGATTTGCGGCCTGCCCGGCGGCGCCGCTGCGGCCGCGAACGAGCGAGCACCGTTTTTTTCAAGAAAACGGTCCATCTGAGTGAGGGGGACACCCGGGTGTGGTGGATGGCTACGAGGGGCCGCTCTGGCTGAGTTTATATGCCGTTTTTTGGGCCCTGATGCGGGAGCTGTGAGGAGGCGCAGTTACCTCATGCGGCGCCGGAACCGGAAGTGAGACAGACAATTCTTTAGTCCGCAGCCCCAAAGTATGATCGGTTCCAGCAACCATCGCCAGCGTCTGATAAACATGGTGCAGGAATATCTAGGGGCAAGGTCAGACTTGGACACCTTCCCCACCGAAAATCCTCTGGCTTACTGGGTCTTGAGGATGGATCACTGGCCAGAGCTTGCACAGTATGCAATTGAGCTACTGGCCTGTCCTGCATCCAGCGTTCTTTCGGAACGCACATTCAGTGCTGCTGCCACCTGTCCACCGACTCGGTTGATCGACTGACTTTCATCAAGATGAACCAGTCTTGGATCACCACCAGCTACCACACACCTGATGCTGATATAACAGACTAATTGATTTTAACATGTCACATCCCTTCAAGACTGATGCTGATGCTGAGTGCCTGTGCTGTTATGTTGACTGGCTATCCTCCTCCTCCGAGTCCTCAATGATACGATTGATGATGATAGCTTGGAAGATCATTTTTGTTTATGGGTGCCGCCACCAGTGCCTAACGCCCAATTTTTCAGCCCCTGTTTAACAGGGGCGTGTAATTACAATTTTTGAAGCAATACTTTGCAACAGGGCTCATTGCTGTGCTCCAAGTACAGTATCTGTGAGGGGTTGCAGTGTTGTGCCACCAGTGCCTAAGGCCCAATTTTTCAGCCCCTGTTTAACAGGGGCGTGTAATTACAATTTTTGAAGCAATACTTTGCAACAGGGCTCATTGCTGTGCTCCAAGTACAGTATCTGTGAGGGGTTGCAGTGTTGTGCCACCAGTGCCTAAGGCCCAATTTTTCAGCCCCTGATCAACAGGGGCATGTAATTACAATTCTTGATCTAATAATTCACAGCAGGGCCCATTGCTGCACCCACCAAGAGTAACTCTGAGGGCTTACAGTGTTGTGGCAACGCCACCACCACCACCACCACGAAAGGCCCAATTTTTCAGCCCCTGTTCAAAAGGGGCATGTAATTACAATTCTTGATCTAATAATTCACAGCAGGGCCCATTCCTGCACCCACCAAGAGTAACTCTGAGGGCTTACAGTGTTGTGGCAACACCACCACCACCACCACCACCACGAAAGGCCCAATTTTTCAGCCCCTGTTCAACAGGGGCATGCAATTACAATTCTTGATCTAATAATTCACAGCAGGGCCCATTGCTGCACCCACCAAGAGTAACTGTCACGGCTTACAGTGTTGTGGCACCAGCACCACCATCAAAGGCCCAATTTTTACTACCACTGTTCAACAATTATATGTAATTACAATTCCTGATATAATAGTTGACAGCAGGGCGTTCCAGCACCCACCAAGAGTAACTGTGAGTGCTTACAGTGTTGTGCCAACACCAACAACTAAGGGGCCTATTTCTGCAGAGTATATACGGCAGGTCCCTACTTTCAAACATCCAACTTACAAACGACTCCTACTTGCAAACGCAAGAAGACAACAGGAAGTGAGAGGAAATCTACCCCTAGGAAGGAAAATTCTCTCCTGTAAGAATTAATATGGGAGAAAGGTGTCTCCTCTGTACTGATGCTTTATCACCAATCCTTGTTTCAAGAAAAACACCACATTTCAAAAACAGTTGTCATTGGGACGGAAAGTGAGGTGAAATGTTCTGAACAGGGGCACAGACAGCAAAACAAATGTTACAGGGGTGATAACCCTTACCTATGTTTTCCAAAAAGTTTAAAAATAGATTTTTGGGCTGGAGCTACACTTAAACAATGTACCTGTTCAAAATTACAAACAGATTCTACATAAGAACAAACCTACAGTCCCTGTCTTGTATAGACCCCCTGTATACGGCTGTTCAGAGTATATAGGGCCTTTTTTATTTTATGTGCGGGGTTCCCCTTAATATCCATACAAGACCCAAAGGGGCTGGTAATGGGCTGGGGTAGGGGGGGGGGGTCATGGGGTAGCTATGCCATTTTTCTTAAAGATTTTCATCCATATTACCGGGACCAGACATTACATTAAAGCCGCAAGCAGTTTTAAATTGCTTTTTTTTCCTTTAGAAGTGTCATTTTGTGCAGGGACAGTTCTAAACACGGGAAACACGTGGCACTTCACAGGCATACTTTAGACACCCCCCAGGTACGATATTTAAAGGAATATTTGACTTTTTTTTTTCACTTTATGCATCATTAAAATGACTGCTCCCGAAAAACGACCGTTTTTAAAACTTCTTTTTGCATTGATACATGTCCCCTTGTGCAGAACCCGGGTTCCCAAACCCATTTTAGGACAATAACATGCATAATAGTCGTTATAATTAGCACTTTAGAATTCGAACGTTCGCATCCATTGTATTTAATAGGGTTCTAATGTTCGTACGAACTTTCGGTCCGTTCGCGGGTTCTGGTGCGAACCGAACCCGGGGGTGTTCGGCTCATCACTACTGGACACCAGGAAGCCGCATTCTTACCTGATACAGGATCTAGCTAGGTATGTTTCCTCTTTACATTCCCCTTTAGCCATTGGGACGGCGGGTCTTTCTGTTTGAAGATTGTGCCTGACATCTGCATTGGAGATAGGCTCTATTTGATTCCCTTTTTCATTTTTATTTACTTTCACTTTTGTAATCTTAGGACGTGGACGCCGCATCTGGCTCTCTGCTTCCTTTCAACGTTGCCTAGAGTCTATGCTCTCTCCCCGATTGGAGGTACACATATGACTATTCTACCCAGGTAAGTCCCCTCGTTCCCCCCTCAACCTCTTATACAAATGCGGGAACCTTCCTTTCCTGATTACCTTACGTTGTATCTTTGAAAGTTCAGCTTATCAGGATACATCCCCTGTCTAGTATTTAATCTCTTTAGGGCTCTGGTTCAGAGGAATCTATAAATCCTATACTATCGGTCCTTCCTTAGCTATCTTCCGAGTGCGGCCCCTAAGAGACCTCTCTCTTTGATCTAAGGTAGGTCACTCACTACTTATTTCCAATTCCACGTGGATATGCCCTTCGCGCTGTTAAGCTTTAACCATTTTGAGATATATGCTCATTAAAGCTATTTTCATTTTAGGTCAGGCATCAAACTCCTGGGAGAGGGCTGCAGGTGCTCACTTTTCTGCATTTTTTGCAGAATCGTTACCAGCGGGGTGTAGGCCCTTCCTCCTTACTGCGCCCTTTGTGAACCAGCATTGTTTGGATTTTCCACCCTTGTGGCCAGGTGTCTTTTGCCGTCCCCCTCCCCCTTTCCGTGGAGGTGTCCACAAGGCGAAGATACAGCCCTGCATGTCTTCTTTGTGAGCCAGGCGGGCACTTTTTGTATTTAAAGAGTTCCTGTTTTTTCCAATTGCTACAATCCGTGCATGCACATGCATTTGTGGTTAGTATTATTTACATTACTCCCTGACTGATTTACCTTTTGTACTTATATATTTACTCATGCATGACATATATGGAGTATGGGACGTGTCTTTACTCTTTGTTTTATTTTTATTTTTTTCTTCCCCCCCTCTCTCCTCCCATTCCTCCCTTTTTCTACAGATACCAGTATATGTTTGCAATACAGCATCCTACCCCTGAAGAAGGGGTTCTACCCTAACTAAGAGCCTCGAAACGTCGGGTCCGTGTCTCTTTTTGAGACAGACCGGGGTCCTGTTCTTTGCAATTTTTGTATTTTTTATTGTTTTCATGTAATGTACTGTATTTGCGCTCTTTTACCATTGCTTCGTGTTTAATCATTCTCGATGTGACCAATTCCTTTTTTGGAAATAACAGTTTCTTATATTTAGAGATTTATATTTTTTCAATAAAAATTATTTTTAGAAAGAACCTTTTGGTCTTCATACTCTCTTATTAGGTTTAACAAGTCACCCAAAATAAAGATCCCACTTGAGGTAAAACACACTCCTTTGGAGTGTACTCCTTTACTCTCTTCCTGCGAGGAGCCGAACAAGGCAGGTAAAGGGGGGGGGGGGGGGTCTGTGTGTTACATGTTATTTGAAAAAATGACAAAAAAAAATGTCCCTTTAAGACGTATGGGCGGAGCTGACGTTTTGACGTCAGCTCCGCCCTGCTATGGTATGGAGACGGGTGGGGGCCCTCACTTGTATCCATACCACAGAGGGAGAAGGACCCAATCGCCTCCGCCGCTACTGACGGCTCCGGTAAGCGGCGGAGGACGCGGGAGGGGGGGGCCCTTTCCCGCTGCCAATAACGGTGATCTTGCGGTGAATCCACCGCGGAGACCACCATTATCGTAAACAGAACCGCCCACTGAAGAGATAGATATCTCGGTTGTGGCAGCAGCTGCTGCCGTTACCGAGATATCCATCTTTAAAGTGATGATGTATATACACAGTGGGCGGTCGTTAAGTGGTTAAAACGACACAGTGCCGTATCGTAAAAAATGGCCTGTTCAGGTAAATCCTTCCGGAGCTGAAGTGGTTAAAATAAATATATATTGTTTGAGGGTTTTAAGTAATTTTCTAGCAAAAAATGCAGATTTTTACATGTAAGAAGTGTCAGAATTGCCAAGGAGATTATTTTGCTCCCCCCCCCCCCCCCCAAGCCCCCTCCCTAGGATTTCCAACCCTTGTGCTTTCTGGGAAATGGCCTGACTTCAAATAGCTACTTTGTACTGAAACTGAAACTAGAATTCCTGAATGTATAAAAGGGCTTGTTCTCAGGACATAGCAGGACTCTGCACTAAACATCCAATAAGGAAGCAAGGTAAGAAATCTTATGGACAATTATAAACGTATGGTTTTACTTTAGATACTGTATATCGCAGTTTTTTTTTTTTTTAAAACCAGCCTTTTAAATGCTGCTTTAAATTGCTGAGGGTTAAAAATGATCTCTCACCAAAACCTTCTTTCTGATGCCGCGTACACACGACCGTTTTTAATGTCATTGAAAAAAATTGTGTTTTTCTCGACGTGATTCTTCTCAAGCCTGCCTTGCCTACACACTATCGAGGAAAAAAATGCTCGATTAAAGCGCTGGTGACGTACAACACGTAGGACGGCACTATAAAGGGGAAGTTCCATTCGGATGGCGCCACCCTTTGAGCTGCTTTTGCTGATCCTCGTATTAGTAAAGTTTGTTGAGAGACGATTCGATTCGCGCTTTTCAGCCTCGTGCTCTTCAGTCCGTTACAGCCAGGGGTGGACTGACCATTCGGGCACTAACTGAGGGCCCCATGGCCACTAGGGGGCCCCATCAGGGTTGCTAGCTTTGGTAAAAGCAGGGACAGTTTGTAAAAATCTGTGTATTTTTACATCTGTCCCTGAAATGGCCATTACCGACATCATTTTGCTCTACAGGTCTCGAGATTGTAGCTGCCCCGCCTCTCAACTGCCTCCTCAGCCAATGGGAGCACAGTGTACACGCCCCCTTCCACAGCGCGGCTTTTTTGACACAGGAGCAGGAGATGCAGACAGCTGAAGGAGAAGAGGGGGCAGCCTGCAGTGTGGGAACGGACTGCTGCCTGATAGAAAAAGGTAAGCTGGCTGAGCTGAACGAAATGTATGCTTATCAATGCTTACCCTAGTGAGCGAGGGGGAGGGGGGAGGCTGTGTTACCTCTAGCAGGGCTCCTCCTGTCTCTTAGGCTGCTGTTAGATCGATGTTCTGTGTCTGAGAAGTGCCATGTTTGTGGGGGAAGGATGTTCTGAATTTCTATAATCTCTGCTACACCTCCCTACTCATCACCTGCCCACCAGTACATAGGCACAGCCTCCTCTCCTGTATTACCACATCCAATGTCTGTGAGCTTCTGGGGCACTACAAGTCCCAGCATGCCAGGAGATGGGGGCAGCAGCAGTGTGTTCTATCAGGATGATGTTTGGGTGAAAAGTGCTGGGGTGTGTGTGTGTGTATCAGGGCGGATCCAGAGTCTTTTCTCGAGAGGGGCACTGCCAAAAAATGATTTTTTTTTTTGTGGGAAATTTATCGGGGAAATGGTTGGTGTCGGCGATTCAATCATCCCGGCACCATGGTTGTTATGGTGTCAGGATGATTGAAGCGCATTATTTCTATTATTACATTGTAATATGAAATTAAATAGTTCAATGCAGAATCAGTGGGAGCCCCGAGTGTGTCACTTGCCACCGTCGCCTGCAATTAGTGGGAGCCCTGAGCGTGTCACTTGCCACACGTTGTGGATTGTCACTTGCCACGTCACCTGCCACATCTTGTGGATTGTCACTTGCCACACCTTGTGGATTGTCACTTGCCACATCACCTGCCACACCTTGCGGATTGTCACTTGCCACGTCACCTGCCACACCTTGCTGATTGTCACTTGCCTGCCACCAGATGCAGATTGTCATTTGCCACGTCACCTGACACATAGTTGCCAACAGTCCCGAATTTCCCGGGACAAGCACGATTTTTGGACCCTTGTCCCGAATTGGGCTTGTCCCGATTCGGGACAAGCCCAATTCTTTTTGTCCCGTTTTGTCCCGGTAAATTTGGGAATGTTTAGGGCTTAAAACGGCGGCGGCTACACCAAAATGGCCGCCGTCGCCGCCACAAGTGTTATCTTCACTGACCTCTAGTGTGAGGAGAGGGGCAGCCAATCGCGGCTCTCTCTTTCGGTGGCCCCTCCCTTCACACAGAGTGATCCTTATCCCGCCGCTGCCGCCGATTGCTGGGAGGTGACCGATCAGGATGTAAAAGTTGTTTCTGGCTCTTCTTCCCCTCCCTCTTACTCTAAACATAACTAGCTAGCAATGCCTGCGCTGCACCCGCTCGCCATGGCTGCCTTTACCTTGCCGCCTGTGTCGGATGTCCTCAGAGTGGAATGAGCTCAGGTTAGGAGAGGAGGATCCCACACAAGCACACCACCACAGCACAAAGTAAGTCCAGCAGCAGTTCATCGCACATCTGGCTGCAGATCGCTCACTCGATAGTCCTGCAATGTATGTTGCCTGGAATGCTGTGTAGTGTAGAAATTAGTGTGGTGGGGTAATCAGTGTAGTGTAGTGTAGTGTTAGTGGGTGGTGGGGTAATCTGTGTAGTGTAGTGGGTGGCGGGGTAATCAGTGTAGTGGGTGGCGGGGTAATCAGTGTAGTGGGTGGTGGGGTAATCTGTGTAGTGGGTGGCGGGGTAATCAGTGTAGTGTAGTGGGTGGTGGGGTAATCAGTGTAGTGGGTGGTGGGGTAATCTGTGTAGTGTAGTGGGTTGCGGGGTAATCGGTGTAGTGGGTGGTGGGGTAATCGGTGTAGTGGGTGGCGGGGTAATCAGTGTAGTGTAGTGGGTGGCGGGGTAATCAGTGTAGTGTAGTGGGTGGCGGGGTAATCAGTGTAGTGTAGTGGGTGGCGGGGGGTAATCAGTGTAGTGTAGTGGGTGGCGGGGTAATCGGTTGTAGTGTAGTGGGGTGGCGGGGTAATCGGTGTAGTGTAGTGGGTGGTGGGGTAATCGGTGTAGTGTAGTGGGTGGTGGGGTAATCGGTGTAGTGTAGTGGGTGGCGGGGTAATCGGTGTAGTGTAGTGGGTGGCGGGGTAATCGGTGTAGTGTAGTGGGTGGCGGGGTAATCGGTGTATTGTAGTGGGTGGCGGGGTAATCGGTGTAGTGTAGTGTAGTGGGTGGCGGGGTAATCTGTGTAGTGGGTGGCGGGGTAATCTGTGTAGTGGGTGGCGGGGTAATCTGTGTAGTGGGTGGCGGGGTAATCTGTGTAGTGGGTGGCGGGGTAATCTGTGTAGTGGGTGGCGGGGTAATCTGTGTAGTGGGTGGCGGGGTAATCTGTGTAGTGGTGGCGGGGTAATCTGTGTAGTGGGTGGCGGGGGTAATCTGTGTAGTGGGTGGCGGGGTAATCTGTGTAGTGGGTGGCGGGTAATCTGTGTAGGGGTGGCGGGGTAATCTGTGTAGTGGGTGGCGGGGTAATCAGTGTAGTGGGTGGCGGGGTAATCAGTGTAGTGGGTGGCGGGGTAATCAGTGTAGTGCATAGGTGCCAAACAGTCCCGAATTTCCCGGGACAATCATGATTTTTGGACCCTTGTCCACAAGTGTGGAGGGGGCTCTGCTGGGGAGGCACCTGATGCAAGGACGGACTGCTGGGGAGGCACCTGATGCAAGGACGGACTGCTGGGGAGGCACCTGATGCAAGGACGGACTCTGCTGGGGAGGGCACCTGATGCAAGGACGGACTCTGCTGGGGAGGCACCTGATGCAAGGACGGACTCTGCTGGGGAGGCACCTGATGCAAGGACGGACTCTGCTGGGGAGGCACCTGATGCAAGGACGGACTCTGCTGGGGAGGGCACCTGATGCAAGGACGGACTCTGCTGGGGAGGCACCTGATGCAAGGACGGACTCTGCTGGGGAGGCACCTGATGCAAGGACGGACTCTGCTGGGGAGGCACCTGATGCAAGACGGACTCTGCTGGGGAGGCACCTGATGCAAGGACGGACTCTGCTGGGGAGGCACCTGATGCAAGGACGGACTCTGCTGGGGAGGCACCTGATGCAAGGACGGACTCTGCTGGGGAGGCACCTGATGCAAGGACGGACTCTGCTGGGGAAGCACCTGATGCAAGGACGAACTCTGCTGGGGAAGCACCTGATGCAAGGATGAACTCTGCTGGGGAAGCACCTGATGCAAGGACGGACTCTGCTGGGGAAGCACCTGATGCAAGGACGGACTCTGCTGGGGAAGCACCTGATGCAAGGACGGACTGCTGGGGAGGCACCTGATGCAAGGACGGACTGCTGGGGAGGCCATCTGGTGGCAGGCGACACGCTTCCACTGATTCAGCATTATGGTGAGTTGAATGATTTC